>CM042162.1:54479932-54587432 GCA_023376005.1 Doryteuthis pealeii
ACCATTACACCAAGAGCCCTTTTATCTTTGATTACAGTGAATTATTTTCTATTTGCTAACACACTCAGCATCATTATCATACTTCATTGTTTATTTTAATCTTCTGACATTTCCAAATTATGAAATAATCTTTTTAGTTGCCTTCATTTTTTTATTCTGGGGAGATCAATCTCCCAGAAATACACTAACTTATTTGGTAGAATCTTTCTTTTGTTCTTATCTATGGAAACTGAGTACCACTAGATGTAAATCAGTTGAATGATTTAATCATTATCATTTTAACTTCATCAAACCTCATAGAACCCATTGCTTAGTCAAAAAAAGATATAGTCCAACTGCTACTAGTTCATAACCTATCTTATTCTTCTGTTATTACTTGATCTTCTCCCATCCGGCTGATTCCCTTTGTTGTCTATTCTTCTTGGGACTTTCATGTTATTTTCCTAATGTCTTGGTTGTCATTGTGTCATCTTCTTGTTGGTATAAATGAAATAGATGACTTGTTTTAATTTCGCATATATGTCACCTGCACTGTTACATATTCTTCTGTTATTACTTATCTGCTCCTATCCTGGCTGATCCCTCTGTTTGTCTCTTCTTCTTCTTCTTCTTTCTTGGGACTTCATGGGTGGGTCTTGGGTTGTATTGTGTCCATCTTCCTTCTGGTATTAAATGAACACAGATGGACTTGGTTCAATTTTTGATGTCATTTATTTTCCAAGTTCCAAAGATAAACCCACACACACTGAGAGTAATTCTTGGAAAATACATGTCTGTTCCCTGTTTCACTTTGAATCTTTGAACTAAAAACCCTTCTCACAATGAAAAACCATATCAGAGAATGCTAAAAATGTCACGGCAAAGGTTATTACCTGTCTTATATTACTGTCTATTTCCATGACTTCTCTTCTAATGAATTTCCTGTTAACTTTTGAATCCTACATTTACGCCTTACATAATTAATAGGTCACCAATTAATTATGTAACACTAAAAACCACTTCAGTCTCAATAGTTATAGTATCTCATCAATAGCCCTCTTATATTCATTATCTATTGTTTCTTATATTCTGATATTGAATCTACTACTTCCTTCGGGAGTCCCAGTTTATTGTCCCCTAAGGAATTTCCTTGAAGAATAATATGAAGACTGATAGATCCACTAAATTGTTTTCTATTATAGTACACCACTTGATGAGGTGTACCTATATCAGATAGACTCCCTTGGTACATCTTACCATTGATAAGAAGTATTATATTTCATGTGTTCCAATTATGTTGGTTCTTATCTTATTTCATGCCTATGTGTTGAAAGGATTTACATAGTTTGGTTCAGAAATATTACTTTCAGTTATTCAATTATTTTCTTATAAATCAAGTCACCAACCTGTGACCTTGGTTATTGCTAAAGGTTTTTGAAATATTTGCAACTTTTTAATAATCTGTGGGTCAGTGCTTTATTCTTCAACATCACTTGTTGATAGTTTCCCAAAAAATATTGAATGGAACAAGTTAAAATAACCTTTTGAACTTTAGTAGTTTAGTACTCATCATTTCAGCTTATTCCTCAGAAAGTTGCTCAATACACTGCAGATCTGATTGCAATACCATGAGGTGTTCTTGAAAAAAAAAACTTGGTTTGTTCCCTTGGCTTTCTCACATTGTAAAGATGTTTGTACTAAATAGCAAGTTTATCAATAAGACAGATTCTGAGTTTAATTTATAACTGCCAGTAACAATATGGAATGCCAGTTGCAAAATGTTGAAATAATGAAACCTTACTATTAAGGATAAACATTTTGCTCTTTTCTCAATAGTTTTAACCTGATTTTTATCATTTATCTTTTTAGGTATGGTTGTAATGAATAAAAACTTGAGATGACTACTCAGTCGGTTAGAGCATTGGCAGAAAACCATAAGGTCCTAGTTCGATACCGGCCCTCGCCAACTCAGGCATAAGTGAGTAGCCACAGGGATCTGTGTGGTGAAGTAAGGAGCTGATAGTAGGTGTGGCGCTCCACCTCGGACGCAACAATCTCCCTTGTCTAGTGATTGGCTGATACCGACTTTAGGCCACCCTGACGACTTTAAGAAGATATATCAGTTAGTATATAGATATCTTATTATTTTGTTCACGGGGGGGGGGTCCCTGTGGTGTAGTGGCTAACATGCTGGACTTTAACATTATACAAGCAAGTTTGAACTCCAGTTCACTTTCAGACTAATGCCCTTGAGAAGGTATGAACCCCCTTTATCCCCCTCCAGGTATGTGTTAAACAGTATCACTACTGTTGTTCTATAAGGATGCATTGGAATTAAATAACCCACAAATGTTGATATGTCATTAATCAAAAGAAACCAAACCAACTTGTGTCACCAGAATCTTAGCAGACATTGAAAAAAAAAAAAAAATAAATAACTATTAAAGTTCAACAGACTATTTGAACCTGTTCCACTTAATATTTTTTGGTAAACTTTCGATATGTTATGCATTAGATGTTGATCTAGATGCTTTTTTTGAGCTGCAATTTGTCCTGAGAGCTATATATTCTTTATAGATTGCCAAGACTGGAGATCGGCTTAGCTCAGTCAGTAGAGCACTTGACTAGGAATCGCAAAGTTCTGGTTCAATCCTGGCTTCACCAACTCAGCGCATGAGTAACACAGGGATTTGTTTGGCAAAGTGAGGAGCTGATGGTAGGTGTGGCGCTCCACCTCAAATGAAAAACAATCTCCTTTGTCTAGCGCTAGTGAAAAGGGATAGACTCCCTTGCTGTTGTGGCTGATACCAACATTAGGCCACCCCGATAACTTTACTTTTATAAACAATAATGGTTGCCAAGAGTAACTTTTATCCACGTCTCTACAGTGAGGCACTTATTCACACTGCAAATGTAAAAGAAATTTTACTGACATTTATGTAAGAAAAGCAGAATGAAATGAAAAACGAAAAATTCGATTTGATTACTGACATGTTTTTTTTGACAATTCACAGGCAATCATAGGCAGATTCTTTGTGTATACTGTTCAATTGTTTTTTAATGATGAGAGAAGGAAAAAATTTCCATTCTGTTATTCTACTCGTCGTATGTTATCGATATTTTGTGACAACAAAATATTATTTGCCTTTTTCGTAAATATATTTCAATGGCTTCAGTTATTTTTCTCTGCTGGAAATATTATATAATCACATAAAAAGTTATCAAGTTTAAAAGGATATTGAACTGATATTAAATTAAATCAAAATATTATCTTGTTACTATGGTTACTCTATTATATCCTTAACAATTAGATAAAGTATTAGGAGAAATAGATAGTCCTCATCTTTGTTGTTTTGTCGTAAAGAGTATTTGGCTGCTGTGTTTCAGTTCTTCCTCAGGTTAATTTTTCTTGTCTAATGCTGTGAGTACTCCAAGTATTTTTGCAATTCCACAATGAGGACAGTAATTTAGAATTGGTTTGTGGTTTAGGTTTTGTTTTTACGGGCATATCAACCTCACGTGGCAGTCATTAATGCCATGAAAAGTTTCTGAAAATAAATCAATTCCTAATGGATAATACAATATTAATAATTTGCTATAAAATTAACAATGAGACACCATATACAGGTCTCAATAAACCACTCCGGGTCAGAAGTTACGGACCAAGGAGCAATGGCTGATGCCCACATGGGGTGCTTCCAAAACATTCCCAAACCTCCAAGAACTGAAACCTCTCCACCATCCCAGAGATTTAAAAACATCATTCCCAGGACATGTCGACCTCAGTCACTGCCTTCTAGCAACCTATATATAAAAAAGGTGTTTTTTTGGTGGTCTTGCAGCATAGGAATTGGCAATATGGGTCTGGGCAATAATATTGAGGTAGCTGTTATAGATTCTTTGGCTTGCTATGATTGATCGGAGGGGGTCTCTCCGACCGCCGTCTAGCCCAAGATAGGGCCAAACAGTGGAGTTTATTGCAAGTCATGACCTGTGCATCCTTTCCATCCTTGTACGATTTATCACTGGTCTGTCGCGCAACCTCGCGCACAGTCAAGCAAGTGGCCCCAGGTGCAGTCTGAGCATTAATGCCCCCAGCCAACAGGCGGTGCGAAATCAGTGTGATTGAATATTGTGAATAAATCAAGTGACCTTCACAATAGATAACTCAAAATTCACAAAATCCCAGAAATTACTTCACTTTATGTAAGAGATAATTAAATGTATGTGATTATAATCAGGTGGTATATATAAATTGTGGAATTTGATATAAGTATATATATAGTATGTATGTGACTATAATATATATATAATAAATATATATAAGCTTATACGTAATGATACATTATATAGAGATACTATATATATTATACATTCATATATACACAGATTACAATCTGCAGGATTGTAAAAGGAGTAAGTAAAATTATGCATGACACAGAACAAGTTGAAAACAAATTGCTGAACAAAGTGTAGACATTAATAAATTAATTATGTGCCATTTACCACCTATGATTAATTCCCACATTTATTCTCCTCTATTTAGACAGCCAATATAATGTGTGTGTGTGTGTATGGTGTGTGTTTCTGCATGTGAAGGTCATGTGTACTTCCATCTAAATTACATAACTTTATACCACTATATAATCATGATTGATTTAGCCACTTTTCTCACTGATGATTGTGTACACCACACATATTTATATTTCCAGGTGAAATACCGGAAAAAATGTAATAAATAATAAAGATGCACAATAAAAGAATATATAACACACACAAACAACAACAAAAAAAAAACCTGTAATTGCAAAATAAAACAGGTATGTCCCCTAAATGGAAATTGTCTACAAACTAATGGATGTACACCAAGCCCATTGTAAAGATCATCTAAACAAACAAAGAAAAAACAATATATAGGCATAACTGAAAGCCCCTAGAAACAACTGAGCTAGAACACACAATATATCATTTAACAATATAAAAATAGCACACCACTTTTCTAGACACATCTTGGGAACTCAAAAATCAAAACCAATCAAACCAAAACACATTAATAACAACCTAAAAAATAATTAAGGAGAATAGCACCAGCTTACAGATCCTATGTATATAAGACAATATAAATAAAAAGAATAATATGTAACTTACAATATTAAAGCCAATTTGCCTAAAAAGCAAAAGTAACCATAATCAGCTTAAAAAAGAGAAAAAAAAAAAAGAAAAAAGAAAGAACTTTCTCAGAATTTCCCATAAAATAAACCCATTTTCCTGTCATGTCCCACAAACTTAACTAACCTTCCCCATGATGCACCACACAACAGTATATAATAGAAAATATGAATGTTATGTAAATCACTGGTTTGAAAATCATATAGGCAAGGAATTACAGTTATCAAGTGCCATTGACTTTAAGTCTTCGCTACCCCAATTTACATATAAGAGTAATGACAAAGGTAAGGTCTCCAAAATATTGAGAAATCACAGAAATATTTACTGTTTATTGTCAATCATGTCATTTTGATGTTTGTATATATATATATCTAATCTATAAAAGAGAGATTTTGGTATGTACGTGTCGACGTATAACTCCAAAACGGGAGGTCACTCAGATTTAAAATCTTGCATACACATTGATATCGTTCTAACTAAGAAACACTCCAAATTTGGTTATTGATTTTTACTGATTAAGGGATATAATTAATTAATCAAACAAAAATCAAACGATTTTTCGAAAGCGATAGCATAGCTGCTGCTGCTGCTAATGCTTGGTATATCAGCAGGAGCTCGGCTGACTGTTTTACCAGCAGAAAGAAAGAAAGAAAGAAAGAAACAACGAAAATGTTAGCGACTCGCCTAAAACAGTCAGGCGAGTCGCTAACATTTTCATCAGCAGAAAGAAAGAAAGAAACAATGAAAATGTTAACTTGAACTATGACTAAATTTTAACGTAAAATAAATTCGTTTTTTTTATAATCTTTCTAAATATTATTTATATTTATCGTATGTTTTTGAAACTAACTTTTATTTTACAATGTACACTCACTTAAATTAAATTGTTGTCATGCACAAAAAATTGTAGAAAAATGAAAATTGTTTCAAAACACAAGTTTACGGTTACATTTTTAAAAAATAAGATTTTAAATGTCAATAAAAATCAGTCACCAGTATAGGGTTGTATATATGTAAATTTAAAAAAAATGATAAAACGAGTCGTTTTAGTAATTAATACTAATGGTTTTTAAAAAGTCTTAATAGTTTAGAGAACTAATGAAAACGTTTTAAAATGTAAGCAAAAATAGATATTGCATTCTTTTTTATCGTTAAGAACTAGATTTGAATTGTCATGTAGAAAAAATTCAAAGAAATAATTACAATGTACTTCTAACTTATCAAGCAATTAAAAACTGAATTTAAAAATTGTCCCCAAATACTATTATTATTTTCAAACTGGAGTTTCAGTGAAACTTTTCATGAAAAGAAGAGAAAATAATCTTGCTCAAATTTGTACCGAGTCTTTATCAATTGAATTATTTTTTATAGCGAATTATAAAAAAAATTATTTTGCTTCGGGACAGCAAAAGTATGTTTTAAGGAAAAATCAAATCTTATTCATATCGCAATCTTTTTATTCCTGTCTTTAAAAATATTAATTTAGTTAGAAATGAAATGAAATAAATCTATCTTCCAAATATTTATTTGGTAAGAAAGAGCGAAGTAAAGTAAAAAAAAAAAAGAAAAAAGTAAGCGCTTATTGTTTATTTAATAAATATAATCTAACTCAACTTTGTAAATATACGAAAAAATTAAAAACCAAGGAATTTTAGAAAGAAAAGCCTTTTACAAAAATAGGTAGTTAAATTATAACTACTTATTTCGTAACTAAGAAACATAGTTGTATATTCGTATTGTAATAAAAACAAAAAAGATATATAATAAAAATACGATGTCGTTAACATTTCATATATAAACAAAACAGTGTATGATATGTTCTTACCTTAAAACATAAATAAAAATGATTCTAATGTACGTAACTTGAATGAGAAAATTTTTTCTTTAATTTATCATAATTCTAATGATAAATAAATAGGCAGATTTTTTTTTTGCCTATTTTTTATTTTTTATTTTTAGTCCGGTCATGGACCGGGTACTTTAGCTAGTATATATATATTTCTATATAATTGCCATTTTGGTCAATGCATTTTTGTATGTGCTGTGGCAGTTTTTGTATGCTCATGACTTACTAGTTTGCTGCCACATAGATGAGGAAGCATTGAGCCTCGTTGTCATTACAAACTTCCAACAGCACTTGCAAACGTTTTTGACATCCATGCACAACTCACCATACAATTGGCGATGAATTTCAATTTGTTTAATGTTTTTTGCATTCAAAAACTGAATAACTGCACAAACTTCATACTCAGCTGTAGAGTCAATTGGGAACTCCATGAGAAATTACTGACAAGCCAAGAGTGAATGTGGCAGCAAGGCACATGCAGGAGCAGGTGCATACTCAACAAACACAACAGTGTTGCCAATTGTCATACAAACAGTTTCCCTGTGTCCCTAGTGATTTGAAGATGTTACTTTTGGGATGATATATATGTTGAAAAGGTAAATGGAAATATATATATATATTTGTATGTATGAAATTTATTATATTCTGACTTGTGCTTCAATGGGAATTTACAGTATTCTTACTGACCTGTTTACATATGGTTTTCTGTTATTATTTTATTTTATATTTGAAATAATTCTGAATAGAATGCTGTATATGTAAACAAATTTCTATTGAAAGACGTGTCAACAAATAATAATTCCATCCATTCAAATATGTATATATTTTTCATTTATCTTTTCAACATATCTGTAGGTTTTCATTTCCATCTTACTCATTTAAATATATATATATATATATAATATATTATGAAGTGTTCAAACGATGTGTTTGAAATGGCGATGGCCGACAATTTTTTTTAGGGAGATTATGTGCATAATTAAAGTCATACCTAATTTGTTAATTAATTATAATTAAATGAATTAGGCATGCATATCAGTTTAAATGTAAGCGTAAACTCGAGAAAAAGTCAATCTCTGTATGTACATTTCAGCCGATTAGGCCTCATCAGCAGAGCTGTAGACAGGGCAGTGCTTTGTGTGCAATTCGAACCCTACCCGTCCGGCTGACAGGCGAACATTCTAACCACTACACTAGCTGGAATGTTTCAAAAATTTAACTTTTTTGTTTTTCATATCAGCTATAAAGTAGTAATAGAGGATTGTAAGCAATTTTTGTCAAAACTTTCAAATCAAATTCCCAGTCAAAACAATGATTACATTATTTTCAGATGGTCTTTAGATTGTACACAGCACTCTTCTTGAGACTCACTTGAGATTTGCAAAAGTCTCTTGCAAAAATCTACGCAAGCACCCGTACACACGTGCAGGCAATTTCTTTATGGAACTTTGATAATAAATGCCTCTCTGCAGAATGACTGAAATAAGAATTAAACTTTCTTGCCTCATTAGCAACGAACAAGGCTCAGCTCGTTGATTTGCCAGGTTCATTTTAGAAAAGAGCTTCGCCAATCGTAATTTAATTTAACCTGATGAGATTTTAATTTGCATTTGGGTTTGGCGTCAATTCTTTGGTCAGCAATTCTCTGCTGCTCACCCCTCCCAGCTCTCTTCTCATTTCCCACATGCCTAGGATTAACACATTCTTACCCTCGTCTGCTTTTCTCATCATAGAAGCCGTCTGTAAGAAAAATAAAAAAAAAAAGGCAGAGGAAGTCAAATAAGAGTTTGGGACATCGTTTGCCCATGTATTACGTCTGTTTTTATTTTTTATTTGCATGCTACAATGACTTGTTTGCCTGGGTCTTTTTAATTAATGAAAAATTTTATGCCTTATTCTCGACTGGAGCCAGCTGATGTCTCCTGCTTGTAACTAGTCATTGAAAAACATGGCATAATCTTGACTTCATGCTTGACAAGAAACTTTTGGCTTTTCTGGTTTTAAGATTCAAGATGTAAATTCAGTGACACTCATGATAAGCAAATCACATACATGTGTACACATATGGATATATACGTACATGCTCACATACAGGCACTTGTGGTGTAATGGTTATCATCATAGGAAATGGATGTAGCAACCAGAGTTCAAATCCTGGATGTGGCTGTTTTGCATTTCACTTGGCACTAATATCCTTGGGAAAGGTATGAATCCAACTATTCTCCCTCCAGCTATGGATTAATTGTAGGACAGACTGGGCTCTTTAATCTTGGTATGGCAACTGGTCTAGGAGAAAACAAACTCTGAATTCAAACCTATCAAATTTTGCAAAAAGATAGACTTTGCGTTGCATGCTGCTTTTGTAGAGGAGTTACATAAATGTATTCATGCAAATGTACATATGGGGTGCTCCAAAAATAATGCTGTTTTTTTTGTTTTGTTTTTTTTTCTACAAAAAACTATAATAGATACAGAAAGCACAATAATAATATCAGAGCAGGTTTTCAGCTACAAAACATCATTGCTACTGGTAAATATTGGTCTGGTTCTGCTAGTGCAGTATTCTAAGAGTATGATATGCATGCAGGCTTATGTCCATTGTGGGTGAAAAAGGCATGACTAATGGTGATAACTATGTTGAAAAATAGCAGTTTGTAGCAGAAAACTTGGGCTATCTAACAGTGTTATAGTGCCCCTGTATCTGTTGTAGTCTTCATGGAAATAAACAGAAGGCATTATATATATATATATATATATATATATATATATATATAATGTGTGTGTGTCAAAAAGCATGAATGGCATTATCATTTAACTCTTAATATCCTATACCGCCTCATTCCACCCGGCCAGAAGTCACATTCCTTTTCCTAATTTACCCCAAATGATAGCTTTGTTTAAATGTAATATTAAACATATTTAGAAGTCTTTAATTTAAGGAAAATAATAGGTAACTTTAAATGAAAATGCCATTTTTAGCCATTTTTTGATAAATCCTTATAAGAATGGGTCTCTGGACTTAAAAAATTCTCAACAGGTTGTTAAGAGTTAAGAAAATAGATTCAGAGATTTTAGTTCAAATTTTGCATGAGGCTAATATTCTTAGGTAAGGTGTTTATTCATCTCTTCACTCCCTAGCTTGTAAAGAAAACTGGGTTCTCTAACCTAAAGTATGGGCAACCAATCTAGGAGAAGGAAAAACTTGAGGAGTGTTGTTTAGTGAATATTTGTCCCATTGGTAGTCCAGTATTCTGTTCCAAAATGGGTAGGTGAGTCTACTCTACCCTTCTCCACTAGGTATAAACTCCCTGTCTAGTTCATTTGCCAAACTTTAGCTTAGTTGATGTTTTTTTATAGAGAATGATGGACAAATATATATATATATATCTACTTGCCTGCTATGGCAGGGGCGTGTAATAGTTTCCTTGACAAGGTTAATTTCGCAGGGATTGTTCGCTATGTACCGGCGGCCGAACGGATATGGTCTCTGACTATGCCTGTGAAGTCCCGGTTTCGATTCCTGTCGGAGGGGAGTCGTTAGTATACATCGCTGAAGAGACTTAATAAAGTCGAAACAGTCTGTACGGTGTTCTGCATGGCGAGCCATCCTTTGCGGGATTTACTTGTCAAGTTTATTTTCTATAATTATCGAATTTTATGTGATACATGCATTTATAATTGCCTTCAAGCAAAAATATAAATAATAATATATATTTCTTTTTTAAAGCGAATGTTATAAAATCACGGAAAAAGAAATATATATATTTATATTATATTATCATATTTTTATTATTATATATTCATATTTTATATTATATGTATGCTATATTTGTAAGTAAACAGTGCTCAATATAATTGATAGAGCATTTATATTTAAGTTAGCATGGACATGGAGTCAATAGTGCCTGGTTACTGACAGTTTCTTGCCTATGTGATTTTCAGTACACATAAACACACACACACACATATATATATATATATATATATATATATATAATATATATATATATATATTCACACACACAAAGATGAATTACTCTTGCTATGTATCCAAGTACTTATATGCTTATTTGTTTATTTACTTATTCAGTTTCTGGTTTATTTACTTATATTCAAGTACAGCTATGAATTATATAGTTTTTAAATGGCCATTTTGAAATGGGCTTTTCTAGTGTTTAATTTTGTTCAGTGCCATCTTCAAACATGGCTCAGAATTTTTATTTACTTTCTCATATAAACCTTATTTCAAATTCTTTGACAGGCTTTTTAAGATTTTAGAAAATAATAAAATTCTTAGCTGGGCTTTTTAATATCATAGAAAATAATAAAACTTCAAATTTACAACTCTGCAAGGAAATGTGTGCTGGCTCATTATTATTATTATTATTATCATCATCATCATCTGCATAAACCTTAAACGGTTCCTTGTACATATTTTCCCACACAAATCTTCCATTATATCTTGTATGTTGTCAGTCTTTCCAGTTATTAAAGGTAGATTCATATCCTCTCTTATTAGACCCTTCCTTTCTCCAGGCCATCCGGTGGATGTTCTGTTAGTAAAATTATTTTTGTATAAATGGTTAACATAGTTTTCATTGTCTTTGTGTGCCACATGATCAAACCATTTTGATAGCTTTTATTAAATTTAATCACAGCTGCAGGTTATAGTGAATTGAGTAATAAATATATTTTATAAATTACCACAGGGATTTCTTAAGGTAGAAAATAATTTCCACAATAAACTTTTGCCTAAATTCATGCTTAATTATATAATGAATAAAGGAATATGTTTGGATCAAATTTAATGGAGAATTCCATGAGAATTTCTTAATATTCAAATCCTTAAATGCTGTATAATACTTTCAAAGATTTATTTGGTTAATTGAACTCATTGTGTTTCTTCACTCTATCAACAGGGTTTACAATATACGGACTGTATCACCTGCAGAGGGAAAAGATACCCACAAAAAAGGGTGTTTTGGGTATGACACTAAACTGCATTTGATGGTGAGGCCCTAGTTCTGGAGACCAGGGGAGTGAAGTACTCCTTAATTATGGCAATTAATAGTATAATATATAAGAGTATTCAGTGTCAGTTAACAAAGTTTTTAAGGATGAATAGTTTTTTTTAGTCCTCCTGTATGTCTACACACACACACACAAAATAAATAAATATCTATCTCTCTCTATATATATATATATATAATTATAATAGAAAAGTTGCAGAAACACACACAACCTATCAAATATCAGACATATTCTGCCAAAATAATAACTCAATGCCTGAAGAAGACAACAGATCAGAAACACGTGTCGCGTATGTAAGATAAAAAGAATTTTTTAAAATTTTTCTGAGAACATAATACATTTTGCGGACCTTCTTCTTTTTTATAAAATATTAAACTTTCTCCCATTGGAACCAGAACAATATTTTTTATATATATAATTACATAGAATTTATTATTAAAATCTACACCACTAAAACTCTATTACCAAGAATACTGCTATATACTATCTTTGGTAAGACATTTCTAGAATCCAATTAGAAACAATAAAATCCGGTGCTCAATGGTTTAGAAGAAAAAACAAGCTAGAGTCAGTTGGCCACTGTCTAACAAAGAAAGCAGTTCACTCCTTCAGAGATTTTTACTGTTTGGCATTCACACCAGAAACCCCAATTTGAAAGTTTCAGAGTGAAAGGGTGTTAATTGTCAGGTAGGTAGTACATGAAGACAATTTGTATAAGAAGCCATGAAGGACAAAATGAAAGAGCATGCTACAAAGCTTTTCAATAAACTCAAGCATCTCCTCCAACTGAACATGCTTTGGTTCTTTACTGATGAAAAAATGTTTTTGCCAGAATCAGATGGTGAACTCACAGAATAATGATTGGCTTGCTCTATCTCCACAATATGTACTGATAGTGATGAAAAGCAAATACCCAGTCCACATCATGGTGTTTCTACTCAAACTCAAAAGTGGAGAAGGTAGTGCTGCTTTGGATTGAGATCCTGGAAAACCCTGTCAGGCAACAGAACACATGCCACACAAGCAGGAGAACTCAGCATTGGCTGTAAGAAGATTTCTGCAACCACATCATCCCTAACACCAGGCTCTCCAGATTGCAATCTCCTTGATTTTTGGGCTGTGGTTGAGTGAGTGACCATCAAAACTCTGTGCAACATCAAATGCCAGCATTTACCAATTTAACCAAGGAGATAATCAGAAAGACTTACAGGAGATTCCAAAGTCATCTGAAGGCCATAGTTGAAGCCAATGCCAATTTCTCTGAATAAACTTAATTTATATTATTTAAAGATATTTCATAGAATTTTGGTAAATATATTTGATAAAGTGACAGGTCAGTATTATTTTCAAGTAATTTAGATGACAATTTACACATCACACCCTATATATATATATATATATATATATATATATATATATATGTGTTGTGTGTGTGTGTGTGTGTGTGTGTGTGTGTTATTAAATAGGACAGACATGGATTTAGAGTTGTTTTTTTATTAACCTTTTTATGTTTGAGGGTGAAATGTTACAAATGAGGATGAAGTCTATCTAGTAATTTTCTGACATCACTGGTATTATAGTCAGAGTACTTTTACTTTTGATCTTAATTGGTCATTTTTTTATGTGTGTATGACCACACCATATGGTATATGATGCACTGTTTGATTACCAAATATCTGGAATTAAAGTGTTCATCACGTACAGTTGGCATGATAGAACATGTTATCTGTTGGTACTGGTTTGAATATGTAAAATTCAATCATATTCACATATGAATCATTAAGGCTGTAAAACTATGCATCTATGTGTTACAATTCTTGGTAGATCATGAATTGTGAACAGACCCTGTAGCTAGAATTAAATTGAGTTCTGTCAGATTCAGAATCAAGGGGGGGAAATACTGGGGCCCCCAGAGGTGCAAGATCTCACATACCATGACAGACACATGACCGTTACCGGAGATCAGATTCTACCCTGTCTTGGAAGACAAGTTTGTCTCTCCCTGCCGGGTCATCTCAATTCCTGTGGTGGAATCATGGGCTAGATAGATAATAAAAGCTTGATCAAGCAAACTTAAAGTCTTGTTAGTTATTAAAGACAAGCAATGCCCAGACCAACCCAGAAGTTAGAAGAATTAGCAAAGAAGAAAATTAACCTCCAGAAGAAGGAAAGTCAAATAGACAAGACAATGGCAGCCAGACAAGATAGCAGGAACCAGCAACAAGTAATAAAGTAAGACAATCTCCAATCTAATGTGTATCTCTCTCTCTCACACCAGAGATGAACTTTCACTGTTTATATACCTGATGTTGGGTATTATAGATCCTGAATTGAAAGAAATTTTGTTAACTGTGGGCTGTCTGTTTTTTATAAGTATGTCTTCTAGGAATTGGTGTCTATTTACAAATTTTAGTTGATAACACAGAAATCTTGTATAAGTTATCAACTAAAATTTGTAAACTGTAAAAAAAAATTCTAAGATTTATGAGGGCGTTGTTGTACACACATCCTTGAAAATGACCAATATATATTAGTTATATACTATATATATATATTTATATATCTGATGAGACTAGACTCATATTGAGTTTCTGGTTGAAATAAATGATATGATAGTTTAAGTTTTTCTTTCTTTGAAAGTATATATATATATATATATATATATATACACTAGTAAAAGAAAATGGAATAATTTGCTGCCTAATATATATATATATATATATATATATTATATATATCACTAGAAAAAAAGACAATTTGCTGTCTTTTATATATATATATATATATATATATAGTATCCACTAGTAAAAAGAGGTATTTATAAAATATAAACAACCATGACTAAAATTATTTTACAAATCTCTAAGCTTGGCATCAACTCTTTTAATAAGTTAACAAATAATCTGCCACAAATGATGGGAATGATTTTAAAATAATAAAGAATCCCAGATAATAGTTTTCAGTATTAAATCAAAATTTAAAATTACAAGATTTATGTTCATTTGAAAAGGGAACTATAACTGTAGGCACCGGCAAACTATTCTGTTATATTGTTTAGTCAATTACAAGTTACAAAAAATGAAAATAAAAGCTTACATCTATGAACAGCTAACATTGAAAATAAAATGAAAGGGGTAAACTTTACAGGATTTTTGGATTATTGAATTAATTCAATGTTCCAGCCTATCTTTTCTACAGCCTTCTTCAAGTGTATAATGCATAATGAAAGATAGTGAAATGAAAATGGTAGCCTCCATGACAACCTATTATATTCTTTGCAGTAATACAAGATGCACAAACCACACCATTCACCTCAACCCATGCAACACAGGTAATTCTAATTAATAAACATAGGTGTTCCCTAACCCCCTCCCTTCAGGCCAAATAAGACCACATGCCTGATCTATGCAATTAACCAGTTTGATTTGTATATTCTCAACTTTTCCTCAGATCTTCAATTCTGCCATTATCGTTGCAAGGATTTTTAGAATCATTCCAAGAGTGCCAAGTTATGTTGCCTAATATTGAATAAGAGGATTCATTTGGAATTACAAAAAAATTACCAAATGCAATCAACACTTGAAAAATGGCAGAGGATGCCACAACCAACTTTATAACAACTAACATGACATAAACAATTTTTAATCTTGGAAATCCAGGTAAAAAAAAATACAATTTGTTCAAAAACTTAAACCATCAATCTGAAGGTAGATATTAGATATGTATGTATTTACCCAACACCTTTGGCCATGAGCAGGATGTGGCACAAGGTCAATTTTTAGTGGAGTACTGCAAGTTTTCATTATAATGTCCTTCTCCTAGACTGGCTGCCATACCAAGGCTAAAGAACCCTGTCCTACTATTTACCCATAGCTGAATTTCAACTCAGGTCACTGATTCAATTTCCTATAACAATAACCATTACACAAGCCTTCCCCAAAACTTAAATGCTATAAACAATATTCAATAAAGAAATCAATTTCATATTGTTAATTTTTTCTAATAAAAATTCAATATTACTACAAGTGATTTTGATTTATATGTGGGGTGTTCCCCAATTCCCTCACTGCTGACCAAAGTAAAACCATATGACACTGTAAACCAATATTGTCTTGACTTATGAAACTAATTGACAAACTGATGTATGTTATTTCTTACAATTTTCTTACTCTCTAGTGATGTTCCTTGTCAATTACATGGACCTCATCCCACAGAGGGTAATGTGTGTCATTTCTCTTTCCATATAGATTA
The DNA here is from genome assembly GCA_023376005.1 of Doryteuthis pealeii. NCBI lineage: Eukaryota > Metazoa > Mollusca > Cephalopoda > Myopsida > Loliginidae > Doryteuthis > Doryteuthis pealeii. The sequence continues at coordinate 54,496,209 of CM042162.1, forward strand.
TAAGCCTAAAGAATAGATAGGCACAAGAACACTGTGGTACCAATATCTGTAGAATAAAGAATAAATTTAGTTTTCTGAATAAATCTTGTAATGATAATACATTTTACTGTTATGTCAATAGAAGAAGAGGATTTCTTTTAAGACTTTAGAAATTAGAATTGAGTAGACAAAGTTAATAATGATTTGATAAGAATAAGTTCTATAACTGAAAGAGAAAAAACAGAGGATTTTAAGATAAGGAAATGAAAAGGGTAGCTGAAATATATATGAACTGGTTCCCCATCCGAAAAGAGTGTTTAGTTGTTTGGCTGTTTTGTTTCATGGCATATCAACCCATTTCGGGTCATTTAATGCCGAATCATGTCATTTTGATATCAGGTTGCTTACAGTACCAGCTGTTACTTAAATGGTCACCCATCTAAGTATTGAACAGGCTCATTGCTGCTTAACTTCAGTGATCAAGAGAGAACTGGTGCTTTCAATGTAACAATGTCTTGGGTATGATACTAAACTGCATCTGATGATGAGGCTTCAATTCTGGAGCTCTAAAGAGTATGGAGTACCCCTTCATTGTCATTAGCCCAAGTCTGTTCTGAGTGGTAGTACCTGTTAGAGTCTAATCTATGCATCAAATAGATCTGTTTGAAAATTATTAGTATTAGAGATAAGAATACTTGAAGCCATGCTACTGGATGCTCACAAACAATTATTATTAAATAGGAAATTATTTGAAATAATATAATTTTGTATAAATTATTAGTATTAAGAAGATTTACTTGATGCTATAATTGTTTACAAATGACTATTGTCATTAGTTACTTTGAAACATAAGTCAGCAGAGTAGATTCAGTATCAGCTGGAAAATGACAGAATCTATCCATTTTTCACTTTTAATATTGAAAGGAGGTTTTAAGCAAAAACTGTGTCAGACATGTTAGAGAGAAAAGTGTGTAGGAATTTTCACCAATTGGTGTTTTATAATTAAAAATGTCTATTCATAATGTTTAATACATAATTTCAGTGTTGTCATTGGTTCAAAACTAATGAGAATTGCTCTATAATCCATGTTGACAAGAACCCATCACAAGTTTTTCTTTCCTTTTTTTGCAAAAAAACATCCAGCTGTGTTAGCTCCACTTGTGTTCTAAGGTAAAATAAATTTCTCCTTTATATATATATATATATATATATATATATATATAAATACACGCAAGTAAACACACCACATTTTATATATATATAAGTTCAAGCAAAATTAATTTGTTTACTTCTGATATTATATTGGGATACACTTTCTCAAAAAATATTAATTAGATTTTCATTCTTTTTTTATACATACATTATATATATATATATATATATATATATATATATATATATATACACACAAACACAATTTCAGAAAAATTATCAATATATTGATTTGAAAATATACATTATATTTTATATATTTCAAATGTATGCATAAAAAACCCAACAGTTGTACTGTCAACAAAGCCTTCATCAGATGACTGGAGACATGTATGAAGCTGAAGCATCAAACACACACATATATATATATGTGTGTGTATTTGTGTATAGACATATTGGAGGACAGAAAATACTATTCAGCCTTAAAAACTTAGTTAAAAATGTTAACTGACACTGAATACTCTTATATATTATACTATTTGTCTTTTTGTTTTTTTTGTTCATTTATTGTCATCCTTAGTGGGAGATGTGTAGATTGTTTGTTGACTTATTAAAAGAGTTGATACCAAGCTGATCCATTTGCTTTAGGGATTTGTAAAAAGGGACAGATCAAAACAATCTTTATTATAAGCTTTCTAAAAAAGATTTGCTGGGGTTAATCAAGAAATTTCTGTCTGCCAAAATCAAGTTTCAAATTGCAAGATTTGCTCAGAGTTCATTTGATAAATCAATGACACACACACACACACTCTCTCTCCAGGGTAACAGTGATAGTGAAAGCAGTGGGTGGAGGAGTGAAATGAATTTGATTGGTTGTCTGCAGGGATGCAACTTTCTTGGAGGCAAGTGCCAATGATGATAAAGGTGCTGGGAAAAAGCAGGAGGAACAAATGGAACAAGAGCACAGTTGGTGCAGAATGCAATTCATTTGAAGTCTGCCAGGGGTCATGGCATAATATTCACGGAAATATCAACTTTGGGCAAAAATCAGGAGACAAACTGGAATTAGACAAAAATTTGATATTCAAAGAAAAACATGAGGAATAATAATTCTGGGTTATTTAAATAAATGTGTGTGTGTGTGTGTGTGTGTGTGTGTGCATTGTTTGGGATTCATAGAAATAATGCAAAAGAATGGAAAATGTGCATTGTCTGTCAAGAACTCTCTGTGCAGATACTGCACAAAATTTATATATATATACATATATATATATATATATATATATATATATATATAGAGAGAGAGAGAGAGAGAGATGTTAGTCAGTGTGTATAAGCACAAATATGAAGAGAATATGTGAGTATATATATATATATATGAGTATATATATATATATATATATATATATATATAGAGAGAGAGAGAGAGAGAGATGTTAGTCAGTGTGTATAAGCACAAATATGAAGAGAATATGTGAGTATATATATATATATATATATATATATATATATATATATTATATATATATATATATAGAGAGAGAGAGAGAGAGAGAGATGTTAGTCAGTGTGTATAAGCACAAATATGAAGAGAATATGTGAGTATATATATATATATTATAAATATATATATATAGGGTTTGAATAAAGAAGTGGTCTGATGAAACTCTGTGGGCCTCAGATACCCACGAATGGAAATGGTCCATAATCACGATACCCCAGTATTTAAGGCCTTTTTATTCACAATATATATATATATATATATATATATATATAAACACACACACAAATCTGTGTCTACATCTGTGTTTCTATGTATATGTCTACATAATTGTACACACGTACATATTTGTAGTGATCATAGGGATTTCTTTAAACTATTTTTTATTACTAGATGCCTTTAAATGCTTATATATGTGGGTAAATGTGTGTTTGTGTGTGTGCATGTATTTTTTGTGTGTGCTTATATAGAGAGAAAGACAGAGATGGAGGGTAAAAACGACTGACAAACAAAACTAATAGATATGAACAGACTGACATAGATAGAGATAGATATGAGGAAAAATAGATAAATGCATAGATAATAGTATATACATAGACACATTTGATGGGATCATATAAGTGTTCAATAACTTTATTACTATAGTCATATAAATACTCATAGGTGTGTGTCTTTATATAAATTTTGAATATACTACAACATTTTCTGAACAGTATTCTAAAAACCTAATTTCCACTAACTTCCTCAAAACAGTACTTTGAATTTATGTGTATGAGTATTTAGATAGATATTAAAAAAATAAGTAATTTAATATCTATCAAAACTATCTCTACTTTTGAAGCAATACTGTTTTTATTTTATCCACTCCACAAAAAAAACTATTATTTCTTATCCCAGAAAAATTAAAATGCAATTATTAGATTATGAATAATTCAAGTCAATCCAGAATGTATAAAGATTGGGAATACAAAAAATTGTAGCTAGATTTTCTATCAGACAGAAAGTCTTTCCTTTTATTGTATGTAAGTATCAAATTACAATGTATGTAATAAAAAGTTGTTAATAACTGATTTTATAACTGTCAGTTCCTAGCTGTAATGATTTAAAGAAAAAATTGTCTCCTTAAATGAACATTATCTTAAATGTCTGGACTTAAAGTTGTGTCAGCTTTTAACAGAAATACACCAATACATTTATTATCTCCTTTGGAGAATGGGCATGTCTGTTGGGTTCCTTATTGATTGTTGATCATGTTGATGATGATCCCAGGAGCTTGTCTCTGTTCTTTGTCTCCCTCACAGTAATTGAATAGTAAACTGAACATGGCTATGACACTCTCAATCAATCTCAAGTAAGCTTTTTTCAATCTTTGTACCCCTTTTGCATACTGCTTGTTCATTGAACAATATAGGCATATTTTTGATCTGTTGGGACACATTTTTATATTCTTTTCAATACTGCTTGTACATATTAAATATATAAATATTAGATGTTTCAGTATATGTAAATAAGCTTATCTATTCTTTTCTTTTGTTTTTCCGTGTTGGTATATCATGGATATACTAATATTGGTCCTTGGTGAGTGGGGACTCTATTAAATATTTCCCACCTCCAAGCAACCCAAGGCATTGAATAGTGTGAAGTTTGGATGCAGTAGAGTTAGTTGTATTGTTGAAAAAACAAAAAAAGATCTGTGTAATTGACAACTATTTGAGCAGGGTTCAAACTCAGTGCTAAATAAGTATGAAAAATTTTAGTTGATAAACTTTTACCTTTCATTTGAAAAAATAAGAAGCATATGATTTCTTTACAAACATCAATCCTAATGTTGAACAAAGCATCAAATATGACAAAACTTACAGAATGCCATATGATACTGTAGCATAATTAGTGAAGACAAAATGATTGATTTTAATGGCATATCAATCCATCTAGGCTTATTTTATTTTGAGAGGTTAGGGAATCATGTTTGTTGTATATTCATTTTTACATTTTCTTTTAGTTGTTTCATTACAATTTTTGTTTTTACACACAGTCCTATTGAATATAAATAATATTTAAACAGATCTATTTGGGGAGTTCTTACCCCTCTGCAGAGAATACAGACAGTGTGTTCTAAATCTCATAACGGGACAGAAGACAAAAAGAAGAAAAGAATTGTACAAATTGTACTAAAAAGAAATATTTCTCCAGAAAATAAATCTTTTTTTTTTTTTAAATTGTAACTTTATTTTATTTAATTTTTGTTTTCCAAACTTATTTTCATGTTTACTATATATTACAAATATTTTTTTACTCATGTGTATCAATTATGAAGAATAAGTTGTATTTTTTTTTTATCCTCCTTCTTTTTCACTTGGAACATTTTGTTATAATAAAAAAAAGGAAAGTCGTCAGGGTGGCCTAAAGTCGGTATCAGCCAGACAGCGTGGTAGTCTATCCACTTTTCACTAGCGATAGACCAAGGAAATTGTTTTGGTGTCTGAGGTGGAATCCCACACCTACCATCAGCTCCTCACTTTACTGCATATATCCTTGCCAACTCAGCATATGAGTAATATGGTGAGTTGGCAAGGGCCAGTATTGAACCCAGAACCTTGTGGTTCCAAAGTGAACTCTCTACCAACTGAGTTAAACCAGACCTATCTTTGTTATGATAAGACCTTGAATTGTATGATTTTAACAGTCCAGACAAAATTTACAATGAAATTAGAGCACAGTTCCAGTTATTGATGTATCTATAAGCACCATGCTAGGTTTTATCTAACTGCATCATTTCATTTTAAATGCATGTTACTTGCAGCACATGCAAGAAAAAATACTTGAAAATTTCATTTGTAAAAATGGTGAAAAATTTATACACATTTTTATTTATACTATTATTGACTTTACTTGAAAAATTAATATTGATGTGAGAAATTCTTCTTTATTTTTTTTTTGTATCTAATTGTTTAAAGTTGAAGCTTTTAAATCATTGGTTAAAACGCAAATTGATTTTTAAATGAAAATGAGCAATTTCAAATTTGCATAATTTCTAGTATAATTAACTCAGTTTATTACTTTTTAATTGGTTCTCCAATATCTCTTCCACAAGAAGACTTTAAATTTAATGAGGTCAATAAAAATGGCACCAGTAATAGTAACATAAATATTAACTTTTATTATTATTAAGGTTTATTGTTGTTGTTGTTGTTGTAAAATCAATAATTATGATAATGAAAGGTACAAGAATAAAAATAAACTATTATAACAACATTAAAAAGTTTTTATAATAACAATAATAGTAATAATAATAATAATAATGATAATAAGTACCTTCACCCATCTTAGGTTTTGATTAAAGACCCAGTGTAGGATTATCAGAAACTGAAAACTAAATTAATGATAATTGGAGCTCAGAGATAGAATCAAGATCATCTAGACCACAGCACTGTTGAGATTAGCTAAATTACTTAGAAAAATCCTGAGGAATTAAAATTGGTGTGAAAAACTTGCAAGGAGTTAAATAATAATACTACTAATAATAATATTCCTGGCTAGAAGTCTAGACTTTGTTTAGTTAACAAGAAAAGAAATTCTACGCTATGGCACAAGGTCAATTTTTAAGCGGAGTTCAGATGGTTTGAATTTTACTTCTCCTATGTCAGTAGTGTGGAATCTTTTCATGTTCTAAACTTGTGTGAAAAACTCACAAGAAGTAAAATAATAATAATAATTCACACTAATATAATCCGACAAAAGTTTCTTTCATAATAACAGCAACAATGATAATAATAATTCAAATTACATCTTAGGTTCCTATTGTAACAGCAGTCCATGATTATACTGATACTTCTTTTTAAGAAAATGTGAAGGATTCTAATTAACATTTCATGGATTACATATGGATAATTAAAAAAATCCTAATTTTCAGTGTGAATGTAAACAACACTAAGTGATCATTCAGTTGCCAATTGGAGTAGAGGCTACTAAAAAAAAAAAAAAGAAAAAAGAAAAGAAAAGAAAAAAAAAAGCTTGCAATGATTTGCCAATTTTGCTAGATAACTCCACTACATACACATATACACAAATATAATGAGAAGTTTAGAATATCCCAATAATAAATATAATAGTATAAAATTGATGGTAGGTATGGTACTCCATGCAAAAACATCTCCCTGGTCTAGAGCTAGTGAAAAGGGGACAGTCTCACTCACTGTATGGTTGATACTAACAATAGGCCACTTTATTAACATTTACTATTGTTTTTTTTTAATGCCAAAGATAATAAAAACAAAAGAAAATAAGAAAAAAAGAGTTATATCAAAAAAAAAAAAAAATGCACCCACAAAAAGCAGCTACTTATCTTCTTTCATACAAACTATCAAAGACAAGCCTGATACTGCTGGAGAATATACATATTATTAATATTAATCCTAATGAATCAGATCTACCAACAAACAGTTTCGCTTACTAATTCATTAGGGCAAGAATCTGACTAAAAAGACTTGGGGCAACTGTACTTTTATCACCAAAACCAATCCTACCGTGGTCCAAACAAAAGAAGAAGAAAAAATCTTTACACTTTTTATTTTCCTATTCCTATTCTTTTTTTATATTCCATCACAATCCCCTTACCTACATTATTTTTCCCGGCAATGATTTGTAGTATATTTTTACTAGCAAATTATTTAACTGGGTTTTTCCATACTGCAAGGGTTTACTAATATAGGATTAGCATAGTATATATATATATATATATATATATATATATATGGTTTAGAAGAAAATTATTTATTTTTAATTGGTATAAGTGGACTTATTTTTGGATGAAACTATATATATATATATATATATATATATATATATATATATATATATTTAGAAGAATTTTTAATTGTAGTAGTGCACTTATTTTTGAATGAAACTGTGTGTGTGTATATATTATATATATATATATATATATATATTATGTGTCACATTCTACTTCATTGTGATGGTGATAATGATGAAAAACAAACATATAACATAATGGAAATTATGTTATATATATATATATATGTGTGTGTGTGTGTGTGTGTGTGTGTGTGTGTGTGTAAATCTTATTCAGACAATTTTCAAAGATGAAGAATGAAAATTATTCTAGATAACATATCTGTACATAATCAATATTTGATTAACAAGATATGACTGATTTTGTGAATATTTTGATATTTATTCACATCTTCCGCAGAATATGACATTAATCAAATATTGATTAGCTACAAGCATGTTTTGAAATGCCTTTCATACACATTAAACGCATTAAATCAGCAATCAGAATCTAAATCTGTTAATCTAAAGATATATAATCATGATTCTGATTAAATGGGAAACTTTGATGAAGGACAAGAAATATTTAGCAGCAATAACAAAATTCTCACAACATTCAAAGATATTTATCAGAGAAAACATTTAACAACTTCATTTTCCTATATCATATAAATTACTTATCATCTTAAATATTCTAATGTTATAAGTTAAACTCATAATGTTCTAAGAAAACAAAACAAAGAATGATTGCTGTGAAGAATAGTATAGATTTTATTATAATGGAGATTCAGTGTCTTTCTGTCTGTAAATGAAACTTTGTCACTGCTTACGTCACTCACAATACCCTCAAGAATTGCATAAGTTTATTGATGAGTATTTAATTTACAGTCAAACTCATTAAGACATGCAATAAATCTTATTCATTAATGATGTCTCAATGAAAATCTGAGTTAGAGTTGCCTCAAAACAGCCCATGTTATTAGTGCGTTTAAAATCCTGCAATGTGTTTTATATATCACGAAGAAATAAAGGTCTATGGTGTGGTTAATTTGCATACTGGTTTAAACAAAATTAGGTTTAATAAATAATTAATTGGTGTTATTGATCTCTAATATTATTGTTATATTCTCCACCATATTAAAATCAATCCAATGAATGATTTTATATAGAAACCAATTAAAACATAATTAAAATAAGTGCAATCTTTTTATATGCATTCTGTTTTAATTTAGTCTTTTTAATTTAATATATTTCATTACATTAAAACTTAAATATTTATGCTCAGAGGGTGCATATTCTTATTTATATAATGGAATGGTTGCACAACATTTTGGCCAGATATTTTCACCCCAAAATTTTGTGGAATTTTATTTTTATTGAGCAGCAATTAAGCTAGTTATTGTTAGATTTATTTCTAAGTTATAAAAATTGTACAAAAAAATTTGTTACAAAAAATCGCGTAAAAAATTGCTGAAAACGATCATAATCAAAATTTGGGAATCCAAAATTTCATGATTGTTTCTAGATTTGGACTGGAATGTTTTTAATTTGATCATGAGTCACTCAATTCCAAAATGGTATGATGTGTTGGGCTATGGCTTCTCGGAGAAAAAATTGAATAAGATGACACACTGACACACTAAAACTTGCATTCATTATTAAAAAAGATAAGAATGCCTACTTCTGTAGCCTTGTGGAGAAGTGAGGCACATCTGAAAATCAAACCCACTACAGTTGTGAATTGAAAAAAAGAAAGAAAAAAAACCCTTTTTCTAGATTTGGCACAAGATTTCAACAATGGGGTACTTAGTGAGGATTAAACTTATTACTTAGAAGTAACTGATCTGCAAGACTTTAATGATTAGTAAAACCATTAGACCATGACTTTGTGCCTTCTTTTAGATATAATCAGATGACCTGAGAAGCTACTGGGTTTCTGTTGTCACTGTGGTCCATGATAACACAGGAATGAGAGAAGAAAAAAAATGAGCATTTCATAATTATGTTTGTTATATTGACAATTTGGATGAGTAAAAAAAATAATGTTCAGCACTAATGCAGACCTCACAAAATTACCATTAATTTGCAAATTGGACTGAAAATTGCTTTATTCTCTAAGAACATTTTTAAGTGTATTGCTCTAATAAAAATTCACAAAGATGTACTAATTATGGTGAGTTATAGTTACAGGGCCAGGTTAGCTCAGTCAGTAGAGCGTTCGGCAAGAAACCACAAGATTCCTAGTTCGATACCGACCCTCGCAAACTCAGTGTATGAGTAGCACAGGGATCTGTGCGGTAAAGGAGCTGGTGGTAGGTGTGGCACTCCACCCCAGATGCAAAAACAATCTCCTTGGTCTAGCACTAGTGAAAAGGGGATAGACTCCCTCGCTGATTGGCTGATACCGAGTTTAGGCCACACCGATGACTTTATTTTTTTTACTTACTATAGTTACATACATAATGATTGCCATCTTGAATTCAAATATGACCATCATGTGGCATATTGTAACAATCATATGATACCAAATAATACTTCTGTTTGGAGCTTTATCGTTAGGAAAGATGATACTGTGAGTCAATCCCACTTACTAAGCTTCAATAATAATCCAAAAAGGATTATCTTTATATTTGCTAAGGTTTTCTCTTTTGATGTTTATTTCTTAGTTTTAGAATGAATCTTTTCTATTAGACAGCAAAAAACAACCATAAATTTCACTTGTGAAAGAGAAACTAAAAATTCTTTACTAAAGAGAACTAACAATAAATTAGATATTCCTCATAATGAATATGATAAATTAAAATAAAAAGTATTCCAGAAATCAACCAAAAAAATCACAAACATTTCTACTCACATCACAAAAAAAAATAAAAAATGATAAAAATAATAGGTTTTCTATTTAAGAGCCTAAGGAAATATTGCCCTATTTAAATAACAAATTTAAATACATTGAAAATACTTTAAAATCCTTCCAATATCCCATTTCGTTCACAAACCATGCCAGAAGAAAAATAAAATACATTCTAATAAAAGAAAAAAAAAATGAACACCAGAAGAAATAATCTTAGCAAAACCGAATTCAATAAATAAATAATTAACACAAACTCAACATGAAACCAAATAAGAAAATTACTTCAAAGGAAAGTATTTATATTATTCCCAGTAAAAACTGTAAAAAAAAAACAACCAAAAAAAAAAACAAAAAAAAATGTTTATGTTGGCAAAACTTCAAGATGTCTTAAATAGCAATTCTATGAACATAAAAAGGGGAAGACAATTTAAATGCACTCATCACACATCAATTTGAAATAGACCAGAATTCTAATTTCAAAGAGGCTCCCAGGTTACTTTATAAGCAAATTAAAAAATACCAAAACCTTACAAAATCCCTTTGTATCAAACAATGACCCAGATTTTAAAACATATCCCTTTTTCTAGTAAGATTAATATTATGGCTATATATTAAGATGTCTTTAAAAAAGTGCTTATATGAATATAATTTGGCTTTAAAAAAGGCAATAATTCAAAGGTACTTGTCACATCAATTTGAAACTGACTACAATTTTAATCTAAAAGAATCTCACATGTTACTTTATAAGTAAAATAAAAATACCAAAAACTTTATATAGCATCCATTGTAATTCCATTGTATCAAATAATCAAACAATGAACCATATTTTAAAACATTTTGTAACTTTTTCTAGCAAGATTAATATTAAAGTAAAAAAATATTCTACTTAATTTAATATAAGTTTACCTTCACTAATTTTAATGTACAATTTAATATAATTTATAACTAACAATATTTCGTACACAACAATATTTTTAAATCCTTTAATTCATAGGTTAAATACGTTATAAGTACTTTTTCTTTCCACACTTTTCAAAGATTCCTAATGATCAGCATTCCTAATTACATTACCATGACAACCATATAGACAGTTGTCACATTTCCATATCTTTTTCTTAAAATTAAAAAATAATTCTGAATTATTATTTGCTTAAATCTCATACAGTGCAAAACATCATAGTAAATATATAAATACTCAACCAAATTGGTTTTCATGTCTTATATATATATATATATATATATATATATATATATAGCATAATGAGAATTTTAGTAATATATAGATGTATGTTTAATCTGAAGTTGTTTTTTTTCAATTTTGAAGAACCTCAATTTGTCAGTTGATCAAAGATGTCATTTCCAAAGGTAGTTAGACATTATTTTTCTTTTCTTGCTTATTTTGGAGAAGAAAAAAAAACTCTGAAAAGAGAAAATTGTTAATTGAATTGTGATCATAACAAAAGCATCAGAGTTGTGCTAGTAATTTCTTCAAAGAAAAACTTTTACTTATTGCATGTCAAAGATCAAACAGTAAATGTTTTAATTAGTTCTTTCCCACTTCCTTCATTTATTTGGCTTTTTCAACTTTTTACTTATCATTTCCTTCAACAGCAATTTTTTTTTTTCTCTCTTTTTTCCTTGAACCTTTTTCAACTGTTTATTTTTTTATATACATATTTTATATATTTGACAGACTTAGTTTTCTTTATATACTTTTCATGTACTTGTTTCATATATTTCTATATACTTTTACTTCTTATTTTTCTTATACCAATATTCAATTTAGAATTATATATTGTCCTTTTTTATACAAATTTATCTATTTCTCCCTATATCATTTCTTTCCTTTTGTATTCTAGGCTGCCCTGTTAGCATCTCCTAAAATATATCAACTGTATCTCTAGTAGACCTGACAATAAGTGTGATCCTGGGTATGACACTAAACAGCAGTGGTGATGCTTCAGTTCTGCAGAGACAGAAGAAATCCATTCATTGCCATTACTAACAGGTCCATTTTAACTGGGATTGGTATTACCTGTTAGGGTTCCATATATAGGTCAAATAGATCTATTTTAAAGGGATACTTGAAACCATATAAATAAGTGAAACATGTGGTTATTATTAAATATGAATAGTTACTTGAAACTATGTATGAGGGTCATTCAATAAAGAAAAAATAATTTTTTTCCATAAATGTAACCTTTGCATTTTTTTGGAATTGGTTTATAACAAAAATTATTTCAATCTTGCAATCTTATTTGTTCTGAGGTTATTCAAAATAGCAGTAGATCAAACAGAAAACTCCAGACTTGAATGGAGGTCTGACATCAAATTTTTTGTGGCTGAGAAGTGCAAACCATGTGATATTTACAGAAGACTATTTACTGTTTATAGAAGAATGTTTCAATCAAAAAATGTTTATAAATGGGATAAATCGGAAGGTCAAGATGAAGACAACCCAGTCAGACCCACAATGGTGAGCACACCTGAAATGGTGGATTTAGTTAATGTGCTCATTTTGGCTGATAGAAGAATTACAATAGTGGACATATCTAAACAACTGGGAATTTCTGTGGGTACAGCACACAAAATTGTGCATGATGACCTTGCTAGTCAGTTGTTTAGTTCCCAAAATGTTGACACCATAACAAAAGATCTCATACTGCAGCAAGAACAGTGGAAACTATCAGCTAATTTGGTTGGGAACAGTTGCTACATCTTCTTTATAGTCAAGATTTTCACTTGTTTAGCCTCCTCAATAAAATTATGTGGAACAAAGTTTTCAAGCAATAATGAAGTGAAGAGCTCTGTGAGTAAATGGCTAAAAACTCAGTTCAAAGATTTCTATGCAGAAGAAATACAAAAGCTGGTTTTTCAATGGGAAAAACGTGTTTTAAAGAATAGAGATTATATTGTAAAATAAAGCAAGAATTTTTGTTCCTGGGTGAAATGTGAGTCATTATATTGCAAAATTTAACTTATTTATTGAATGACCCTCATATATCTTTCTTTCTTTTGTTCTTTCTTTTTTCTCTACATGATTTCCTTTCTTTACTACTTTGGATCTTTCTCTCTTTTTTTTTCATTTTCTTTTTAATCTTTTTTCTGTTGTTTTTTTAAATTTTATTTGCTATTATATTTTTTGCTTTTCTATTTTTTTCTTTGTTGTTTTTTTCTGTATCCTCAATCATGACTAAAAGAGATGTGCTGAAAAGTTCTCGGTCAAACCAATTTTTAAAAAATTTGTTGATCCTATTGAATTTTTTGTTTTTTAGGAGAAAAGAAACTTCAGAAATAATATGCAAAGGGAATTGAACTTTTGGATGAATATATAGAATAGTATGTATAATTCATTGGTCAAAGTCCTTCCAATCTTGGTTAGGCTGAGAACTTTTCAACATCCCCTTATATTAATAATCTGATCATTAATATTAATTTTAGCTTTTAATAATTTATTATATATATATATATATATATATATATATATATATATATATATATATATATATATATAGAGAGAGAGAGAGAGAGAGAGAGAGAGAGAGTGAGTGAAGGTGGTTTTGCTCAGTCAGTAGAGCATCTGTGTATGAACCATAAGGTTCCGGGTTTGATACCAGCCCTCGCCAACTCAGCGCATAAGTAACACACTTTTGATCTATGCAGTAAAGTGGGGAGTTGATGGTAAGTGAGGCACTTCATCTCAGAGGCAAACACAGTGCTAGTGAAAAGGAGATAGATTTCCTCGCTGTCTGGCTGATACTGACAATAGGCCATCCCTACCGACTTTTACTATATATATATATATATATATATATATATATCTTTACTTAATTGATTAATGAAAATACATCTTGAATTTTTAAGAAAATTTTTTTTTTCATTTGAAGACATTTATCTAGAATCTTAAGACAATAATGGTGTTTATTTTGAGATCCACCAGTGATGGGTTAAAAGAGTAAGGTAGATAGACTTGGTCCATCACTGGTGAATTTCCAAATAAACGCCATTATTGTCTAGAGATTGGTTTTCTAGCTTTGGTTGGCATCCAATTTAGTAGAAGGATTACTCCTATATGACAGTATATCCAACATTGTTCTGTCAACTCTGATGATAACTCTAGGATCAAGCTGTATCAATCTTGGCACTTCTTCTGGTGCCATGGAGAAGAGACATTTGCTGTATGGGCAATTGCTAGTCTTCTATATAATCTTGCATTGAAATAAATGGAAGCTCTTATAGGGGAAACCTAAAAATAACCAAGAAAAATGTTAGCATCTGGTTTCATTTGAATCAAAATGTAAAATTTCAAACAATTGGATGAAACTTATTCTAAGTTTACAATTTATTTACTATTTTATAATTTCCACAGAATTAACAGCTGCTTTAAAAAAAAAAAGTTTGTCATAGAAAATGAGACCCAATCATTTAAGAATAGAATTACTTCATAGAAATCCAATATGGTTGAACTGTTTCAATGTTCTTTTTTTTCTTCTTTTTATGCATAGACATCAAATTCAAGGGCCAAAAAAAAAAAAAAATTTAGAAAAATAGGCAATATCTTTTTTAATCTAAAAGAAAAAAAATATTATTCTATAACAATTAAGTATAATATAAATTGATTCCAACTGCAGATAGTCCTCGATTTTGGTTGGGGAAGGGGCAAGAAAATTCTTCCCATCTGCAAACAATTATCAAATGCTTGATGAAAGCGCAAATAAAACACTATCAAGAAAATATCAGACATTTTTGTTAGAAATCCAGAAATTGCAATTCAGATGATAAACCATGCAATAGTTTAAACAATATGTTCCCCCTTTTTGTATTTTAGGTCAGGCAATTTTCTTGCTGCTTGGGTTGACACTTCTTGTACACCCTTCCAAAATCATTCCTTCCCTCCCCTCTTCCACTCATATTTCTCTTCCCCATTCTTACATTCTTTCACACTTGAAGGTGCCATTTGCCAACTCGCTCTAGCCCCAACTACCCACACCTCCAAAAAGAAAAAAGATAAAGAAGAAGAAAATAAGAAGAATTAGTAACAATTAAAAAACAGTGAGACATCGTTTTCATGACTTAATAGTCAATGTACTAATTGAGACCATCATTGTCAGTGAGGCTGCTTAAATGGTTGAGGTCTGAATTACATATTCACTCTTCATTTGCCATGTCAGAAAAAGAGAAATCTCAAGAATCTTATTATTTTCCTTTTTGTCAGTGACAAGGAAGTCTTGTGACAGTTGTTAAAATAAACCTCTGTAACAAATTGACTCATTTTCTTTTACATTTTGCACCATTATTCGGATGAAATCTCATCCTAACATTTTTCTTGGTCATTTTCACATTGTTCCTAGAAGAGTTTTCATTCATTTGAAGAATTTTTGTTATCGGTATTATTATTATTATTATTATTATTATTATTATTAACAACATTTTGAAACCATTGAACCCCCACAGCCCTTTGGCTTTGTTTAAAATCAATAGATTGCTACATTAAGCCTTTTATTAATAGTATTAGTCACATATTTGACTGGAATTAAAACATTGTGTATATATTTACTTAACCCTTCTATCTTGGGCAGGTTGCAACACAGGATCAATTCTTGACTATCATTATGGGTTGCGAAATTGATTTTTCCAATCTCTTTCTTCAACTGCCAGGTCCAACGACAAACTTTCTCATCCCGCAGCAATCTTTTAGCAGTTCCCCCCACATACGACTCATCCACTGCTTCGAAGCATTTCGGCCCCCTTCTCAGTTTTGTCTTGTTTTATGTACAGTGATCCCAAAAATTTGCATATGTGCCGATTTACTATCGCCATGTCTCTTTGCTTTGAGATTGTGCATATTTAAATTTTAGAGCCAAGGAAACCATATTTTTCATTTCCACTCATCCTGCAAGTGAGACAGGTTTGTGCCTATTTTGCTCCACAAGGTAAGTCTTCCCTCTCACTACAATCATCATCATCATCATCATTAAGGTGTGTTGACAGCACAGATTCCTTTGACTCACTTTTGCCATCTGTCCTTATCAGCCATCACACTTAAGTCTTCTAAATGCCACCTAGTGTTCATACAGAGGTGATTATTGTGATTTTTTGCTTGGTTGGCCAATACTGGCATTTTCTTGTGTAGGAGTCCATAGGAAAATGTTGCTTTTGAGTTAATCCTTATTTCTCCAGCTACACCGAGCATATTTTTATAATTCAGAGTTTTCCTTCTCCTAAACCAGTTGCCATACAAAGGCTATTTACCCCTAGCTATGGGGGTGGAGAACAGGTGGATTCATGCCTTTTATAATGGCATTAGGATAAGATATGGAGAAAAAAAGAACCTCATTTAGGATTTGAACTCTGGTCACTGAATCCAATGACAACTATTATGCCAAAAACTTTTATTAAAAACTGTAAACACAAAAACTGGGTACATGCAATATTTTTGTAACAACCAGAACAGCCTCAATATTGAGGGTATACATAGGTATATATCCCAAATAAAGATGACCAGCACCAGAAAAACAGTGGACAAACAGAAGTTTAATAAAATCTTTTCATGCCAAGAGTAAAAATCTAATAGAAATTCACCATGAATTTGTTGTTCTGTATGGTTAATATATAATAAGTAGGAAGCATATATTAGTCTGATGTAATCCACACTTGGACAAAATTTCAGAAAATTTGAAGGGAGTAGGTGAAATGGCCTGGATAATTTGACATGGAATTACCCATAAATTAGTCTGATGTAGTGTGTTCTCAAAGGGTTAAATGAATCTGTAGGATATGTAGTCTCATGCAGGATATCCAAGTTCATCACTAACAAAAGAAAACATTTTGATCTACATTGAAGTTTTGATTCAACATGATAAACAATCTTGATTGGAATTTGATCTTTCAAAATTGATGGTCTATGAAATTGTTCAGTTCAAGTTGGATATTAGAAAGTGTCATTTCATTTGGAATGCAGAGCAATTCACAAGTTCCAATTTATGGATTGATAGGATTTGAATGTTTTACTGCATTCATCATAGTTCTAACTTTGGATCTTTAAGGTTATCCTCTTTTTGGGCCCCTTCAATTTTCATCCACAAAGTGATTCCACACAGATATCACTGTCTATCAGATGTGCAATGGTATCTGTTTACCCAACCCCTCTACCACAGGAAAGATGTAACACAATGTCAATTTTTAAGCAGTGTAAAGCTATTTTTGAATTCAGCATTTGCCATAGCAAGACAAAAGGACTTAATCTGCCTTACCATTTACTCATAGCTTGTGAGGCGATGGATGTAAGGGTAGCTCCAATTGTTTGATGCTACATTATTTTAGGAAGGTATTATGCAATTGTGCACCAGTGGAACAAGTGCATCAATCTCAACTGTATAGAAAAGCAGCATATTAGTGCATAATTCTTTGTATTGCAATGAACATCTCGTATTAGGTTAGTTGATTGGGTTTTACAGCATG
Source organism: Doryteuthis pealeii (assembly GCA_023376005.1). Taxonomy (NCBI): domain Eukaryota; kingdom Metazoa; phylum Mollusca; class Cephalopoda; order Myopsida; family Loliginidae; genus Doryteuthis; species Doryteuthis pealeii. The sequence continues at coordinate 54,513,944 of CM042162.1, forward strand.
TCAACCCATTGGCTCATTTTATGCCAAAGACGTTTTGTTTTCATTCTTGACAGGTACTCATTTTTTTTAACTCAACTTTTTAGAACTCATTTTATTCTATTTGACCCATAGATGGGACAGGTACTACCACTCTGGGTCAGAGTGGACCTGGGAGCAATGGTGATGAAGGGGTACTCCACATTCCCCAGAGTTCCAGAACTGCAACTTCACCATCAGATAGAGTTTAACGTCATACCCAGGACAATAAAACCTTCTGCCACCACCTTCTAACACATATATGATAAAAAGGAATGGGGCTTGTCATAAGGGCAATAGGGTTAGGACAATCGTATAGGTACTAAAGCTTGATAGGACCAGCCAATTGATCGGAGGGAGCCTCTTTGACCACCTGTCTAGCCTAAGTAAGGGCTAAATTGGAGTGCTATATGTCATGGACTACTCAGCCAACAGGGTCCACTTAAGCATCATGGGTCACCACCTATGGCCAACTGGTAGCCATATTGTAGGGAGGGGTCTTACCCCTCAGAAGAGGTGCTTGTGTTAAGAAATTAAAAAATTTACTAACACCATTTTGGAATCCCTCATATCAATTTAAAAAGTACTAAGTTATGATTGACAAATAATCTAAAGAATAAAAAATGAAATAAAATATACTGTTAATACAACAGTGTAAAAGAGTAATAACAAATATGCACTAACTTTAACTAAAAATATTAATATGTAACAGTTCAAAACTAAGTACAACTCTTATAGACATTTATGAAATTTTATTTTTGGTTACAGAATTTCAATGCCATAAAATTTGATAATAAATAATAACTGATAATATCCAGTTCATTTGTATGATGTTCCACTAAAAATAATAAAATCCTGGTATTTTGGGTTGAGAAGAAAATTAACTTTTTATTGAAAAAAATAGTAGGAGTGTATTAATGAACAACACTGTATACTATATACAATCTATGTATATGTATGCAGTTTATTTTCCACTCATTTTGCTCTACGAAATAGAAAAATGAAATCTTGCTTACATATGGCTACTGGTAAATATTTGATATGGGCCATTTGAAAATAATCTGCCAACAGAAGAAATATGTTTCCATTTTTCTTTTTATTTGAAGCAATCAAATGAAACTCGATATTGTTTTAAGATAGAACAATCCCTAAGACAGGAAAAGTAACTTAATTCAGTATTCATCATAAAAATCAATTATTGTTTCTTGAGTTATTTTTAATGTATGAATACTTGACTAAACTTTTAAGCTTTTCCAAAGCTTTTATTGATGTTGTTAATGCAATGATTATATTTAATTTTATTTTTCTTGAGGTTCAAACTCACTTTTCATCTTAAGGAAACCTGGTTATGCATACCAGCTGTTTTAACATCTATGAGAATTAGAGGCATTGTGGAAGTTTAAATAATACCTATAAACCCATCTAGTACCCTCACATCTAGGGTCAGTCAGTATCATGTTTGGTGTTATACACAGGAATAATTTTAATATTTTATCTATTTTTCATATAAAGCACTGTCAATCCTTATTATTGATAATTTTAGTTAGTATTTTCAATCTTCTTCCTAAATTTAGGTGTCTTTTATCACAATTAATTCACTAAAAAAATAAATAAATGAAATATGTTTTTAGGGCACAATATTGTCTCCTATATTTATGAATCTTGATTTAAAAAAAGAATTAACCTTTGACAAATGGAGAATTTCAAAATCTTCAAATCTTTGTTGGTCACTTAAATGAGACTAGGAGTTTAATACTTGACAAGATATGAAAAATGCAACCGTGAACACATGTTAGAGTAAAAAAAAAACATAAAATACCTGAAATCTGACAAATTGCAACTATCCTTCCCTTCCATTGGGGATATAACTAAGGATAGATTTGTCTGCTTCAGTGGATTTGAGAGACTGTGGTTCTCAAGATGGTTTCATTGTATTCTTAGTTGATGGCATTGGGAAATCTGGAAAATTGTTCTGGTAATTCAAAAGGATTAAATGTGCCCTCAAGAGCACAATTGCAATGGATAAAATGGCATTGAGAGCTGTTGTTTATTGCAGGCTATTACCAGTAAGATGGTTGGTAACGATGTCAGGGAAGTGGTTTGTCTAATTCAGACAATAACTGACAACTAGTCCTTATTTGATTCTAATGAAGACAAGAAATTGTTGATCAATAAATGCATTTTAAGAGAGATATTTGAAAATAAAGAAATTATCTAATCAATTGGAATCAGTCAGAACAGCTAGCAAACTGATTAACTGAAACTTGTATGTATGAATCAAAACTGATCCAAATTCTGTATGGATCAGAAAAGCTTGGAGTAAGTTTTTTTTAAAAGAGGAAATTGTTATACTTGAACTTGATCAATGCTCTTTCCAAGATAAGAGTTATGCCCCTTTATTAATTAGATGTTTAGAGAAAGTACTTTATTAAATATTAATGACCTTAGGTTACTTACAAGCACTGTTAATAAGTGGTCACCCAACTAAGTTTTGAACAGGCTAATCTTAACTTCAGTGATCTTATATTGGTATTTTAATGATAAATGTGATTCTTTTAGTGTGTTAATTTTTTATTCTTTAAGCAAAACCATGTGTTGTTAGTTTGGTCTTGTTAATTTTGAGTTGTCTAACTTTGTATCAATCTTATATACAGTTGTGTCCTTTGTTTAGAAGGCTCTTCAGTTCTCCATACAAATGTACCATTACTTATCATGTGTGAAGCAAAATAACAAATCTTTTGTTAGATGGGAAATGACCATTTTGATGACAATTTCTTTGTTTCTACAATTAAGTTAGTTTTTGTTTTTTCTCTTTTCTTCCATCAAGCATTGATATATGTGTACTCAATGTATTTATTCTAATTTCACTGAAAACATTTATTACACATTTTTACACATATATTATGTATATTTTCTTAAATGTACAGGGATTTACTGAAAGTGATATGAACATATATACATGGACTGCTATTGACATATGGAAATCTGATCTTTCTGATAAAATAAAATAAAAATTTTTTCAAGATGTAGCCACTTGGATTTTAACAAAATGTTGGGATAAGAAGCTAGAAGGGAATTACTGTCAACAAACTAGAAGGAATTACCCAAGACACTGTGTCATGTTTTGAATAAATCCTGGAAGCAGCACAGTTCAAAACAACAAATGTACTATCATTTACTTAAGTCAGCTGAGGAAGACATGTTGGGCATTGCTGGAGAAACTCAAAAGTGACATTCTCTTATAAACACCTACATGTGTACATACCAGTGTTGGGTGAACAATAAAAACAAATTTATCAGCTCTCTTCAAACACTAAAGACCATGTAGATGAGGGGATTTCAAACTATGGGTCCTGACCCTTCAGTGGGTCATGAAATAAATAAATTAGGTCACAAAATAACTGTTTGTCTTTGATTTACTCATTTCATATCATTACTTAGGTTTAATGGGTCAAAATTCAAACTGTATTTTTGGCTGTGGGTCGCAGTAAAAAAAAGTAGGAAAAATACCAATCTAGAGGATTTACTAATAATGTTGGCCAATAAGGATGAATGGTGAGAGAGAGAGAGTCAAAGGAATCCATGCTATTGGCACATCTTGATGATGATGATGATGAAGAAATTTTCAGAGGTTAAAGTTGCCTGTTCTTAACTCTGTCACAAGGATCAACTTCTTCTGGTCACCATTTCTGGTCTATTTCTTTTTGTATGTGTCTCCATTATTTTTTATTACTTGAGAACTAGTCCAGTAACCTTCACTCATGATATATGACATATAACTCCATGTCTGATCAAGTGAATTCATCCAATACAGTTATAAAGAGTAACTTTTCCAAACTTCATATTTGTCTTCATAGCAATCATTACATTTTGATCCAGTCTTAATTTCTGAATGAAAAGAGACATTTGCATTTTACACAAAATATGCACTTGCCTCTTCATGTCAAATTTAAATTTCAAATTTTAATATCAGGATTACAAACTTTAAAAAAAAAAAATTTTTCTATTTCTTTCCAGTATATTTTTCAGGATAGTATTTTCATTTCCATTTAGAAATCCTATATTCAGATTCTCTCTGCTTCTTCATTTTTTTATTTTTATTTAAATACTCTGAATATTTGCAAGGTGACAACTTCAATCCTATTGTAAGACTGTTAATGGATGGTTTGATTCAATTTACTTTTGATGGGTCAGCTTTGAATTTGTGCCAAATAAATCAGATTTCAGTTTCTAGTTCACTTTAGTAATTAAACTTAAAACTACAACAGGAGACTGTTTGGCAAATATAGGGTCACAGTCTCACCCAGTGATGGTAATGCATTCTCAGTAGCAAATAGTTTTTATAGGGTAAAAACTAGGCCAAACTTTTTTTTGAATGGGTAATTGTTCTTCTCCTAGACTAGTTGCCAACCAAAGGTAAAGAGCCCAATACATGCTGCTATTTCTTCCACCAGCATTTTGTAGAAGCTTGGGTAGTCAGAGAACTATGAGGATAGTTAGTTTTTATCTCATTAATAATATGAGTTTTATGTAATAAATTTGCTGTGAGCCTAGGCAAAGTTACTAGGAATCCAGGCAAAGCTGTTTGAAGTTTCTGCAATGCTCAGGTTTCCTCTGACCTGGCCCCTAGGGTGGTTGAAGTGAGAAGAGATGGGATTCAATCCTTTCCCAATGGGGATTTGTGCAAAGTGGACTTGGTTCACCAATTCTTTTAATTATCAGAACTTCCACACTGCCTCAGTTTAGGAAAGAACATTATTTTAATAAGAATTCTGAGGTTGCAATAAATAAACTCTTAGTCATAAAAACTGAGTTCACTTTTTAACAGAGTTAGCAATGTTGAAGTTTCTTTGCATTGCCCACATGATAATAGAGGAGTTAGAAATGATATCTCACACTGCATGATACAAAATTCAAACCATGTTCTGATTCCACTATTATTATGTGATCAGAGCACTGAGCCATAATCATCCTATTCACTGATAGAATTAAAATCAACCTTTTAAAAAGCAAAAGAATTGTAAATTCAAGTGAGAAATTTTTAACTTAAAACAAGTTTAAAAAATAGAAGCAAATAAAAAACAATGTACTAATGCATTAAACAACAGGTTGAAATTGTAAAACTAATTTTCCTCTTTACAGAAATACTAGCCAATAAAATAAATGAGACTACTCTTGATCTGTATTTCATCCCATTCAGGAAATGGTTGGATGCTGTAGCAGTTTTGAATACTGGCTTTCATATTGTATTTTCATGTTTCGCTTATAAGAAGATTACTAATGAGAACACTGTATGAGCTTTAGTTTTCTTACTTTCAATTATGCTTCTATAAAAGTTATTTACAGGAGGGACAGTGATCTCTATTTTGAAAAAAAATCATTGTCTATCAATCGGAAATGTCTCACGAGATAAAACACGTTCATTAAAAAAACAAAAATTGATAGACGTGCAAAAAACAATGACTTCATCTTTTGAATGAGATCTAAAAAAGTTCTTTGATGCTTGTTTGATAAACTGTCAAACTATCAAAAATGATTTCCCAGGTTGTATCATTACTATACTCAGATAAACTGGAAACACCTGATGAAGGCCACAGGATACAGTGGCCGAAACATTGTTTAATAACTACCACAATAAAGATGAGGAAATAGTCCAAAAAAAATCAAAATTATCTACATCAAGCCTCATCTGAAAAATACAGACAAATAAGGTAAAACAAGATAAAAACTCACAACTCTTAGTTTCACATTCCCGATCTTCAGGTGAGTTTTAACATCTGAAGTTCATTGAATTCAGCTGACTTAATATCTGTTCACAAAGCAATATTTATATATATAATATTAGTAGAGGAAAAAAGTTAAGGGTCTACCATGGTTTCAATCAAACTGGTTTCATCAGGACCCTACCCTTAACTAAGTCAATGTAATTCCTTAGTTAAACTCAGATATATTTGGATAATAACGATTGAACGCTACGTTATTTTTCTCTCAACTTTTGTGTGTGGCCTGTTCCACACGTGTATTCATTCCTAAGTTTTCATTTCTAATTGTTTATCAATTTAATTCTAATTATAAATAATAGCTAGTAAAAGCAGTTAAAATTTAATTCTAATTATATTTTAGGGGTTGAATAGTTTTTCATTGTTCTTTTTTGTATTCATCCTATTTAAAATTAACTATTTAAGAAAAAAATTCTAATTTATTTAGTTAAATTTAATATTGTAGTTCTAATAATATTTTAGTGACTGACCCAATATATATATATATATAGTTAAGAGAAAGGAAATTAATCAAACGGTATGAGTATATATAAAAGGATATGAAAACAACACAATATGCTGTTAAAGTGAAAACATTTTATATCATATTTATAGCTAATATTGAACAATATTTCGATTTATATATATATTATATATATATATATATATATATTGCATCTCAATGTGTTCCTCTCTATCTCATCCTGCTCATTTTCTACTGATCTATCCATTTTACTCAACTATCTATACATATATAAAGGACAGTTAGTGTATGTATGTATGTCCAGAGGAAACTACAAAAATTAAACAATTATTGACAATGTAAAATTATATATATACATTCACTATGACCAGATTTTGCTTTTTGTGCAAAACTAATGAAGATTTTATTTATATTTGTGAAGATATTTTTAAAAATTGAAATTTGAAAAGTAAGAGAAGGGAAAGTTATTGGCGACATTTGTGATTAAAACAAACAAATCAATTATGGAAGACAAAACCAATCAATGGATCTGCGAGACTAACTTTTTCAAAAAATCTCCCCTCTACCCATGCGATGCAGGGTAGCCAATTCTAGTTATCAATATATCTAATTCTGTCCATATTTATCTATCATATTTTGCTCATTATCAATCTCAATCTGTTCATATCTATGTATCTCATTGTGAATCCCATCTGTTAGTAGACATAATTGCCAGTAAGATGGAATGTATCATATGCTACTAATAACTTTCATTCAATGTTAAAACCATTAGACAATTCTATTTGAAAAAAAAAAAAAATAATGAAGATAAGGTTAACACATTGAATATTAACAACAACTTATCTCTGAATCAAAGACATTACCTATCATTGTCTTTGTGTTGCTTCAAATTGATCATTCCTTAAAATAACACTGCACGAAAAACAATTGCAAATACAATTTCTTTTTTTTTTGCTCTTGTTGTTGCTTTGTTGTCTCTTGTCGTTTTCAGAGTGTCATTTATTAAAGAAGTCAACCAGAATGCTCAATGGATGACAAGTTATAATGATGAAAGATTAATAAGCAAAAATCTCTTGAATAATGTTATGCCACTTGTCATTTTGGCAAGTGAGGTATGTGCGAGATGAACAGGAGGGGGGGGGTAGGGGTAGGGGTAGGGGAGCGGGAATTAGATGTCTGAATGTCAAAGGTAAATGTTATAAACAAAATGAGGATAAACAACTTTTTAAAACTTTCTTTTTTTTTTTGTTCTGTACAATGACATGTTTTAGTGATTAGCCTATAAGTGCTTGTTGAACTATCAGCTGCCAACAAATTCCTCTTCTTTATATATATATATATATATATATATATATATATATATATGTTGAAAGATAAAAGGAAAGGATATATATATATATATATATATATATATATATATATATATATATATATATTATTATTATTATTATTATTATTATTATGATTAATATAAACATTTGGTGTAAGTGATTCCCTAAAATATAAAAGAAAAGTGTTCTTTTTTAAGTGATATATGATCCTATTAAAGCAAAGCCAATTTAAAATAAATAGTCACAATGTTAAATATTTCCCATTACTTTTAGTTTCATGTACAATGGGCTACATGAATATCTGATGGATATCAGTATGTGATTATTTGCCTTTATACTAATTTTAACTTTCTTAACATAAAATCAAAATTTAAATTTCATCTGGTAACTACACAGTAAAAAAATTATTCTTGCTACTAAGGAAGGTTAGCTTAGATTTGGCAAATAGTCACAAATATGGGGCACTTAGTGAAATAAGCTTTTAAGTCTGTAAATATATATATATATATATATATATATATATATATATATATGTATAATGGCATTATACACACATATATAAAGAATTGTGTCAAAATATTTTTGTTTTTCTCAAACCTTTAATTCCTATATATATTGGTTTGGTGAATGAACTTCAGTTTTGTAGATCTTCTGTAGAAGAGATTTTTATCTCAAAATATTAAGAATTATTAAAATAAAAAAATGACAGGTTAACAAACAACACCATAGTTACCTTATTTTTCTTTACACTTGCATTGTGAGAACCTTCAAAACCAACCACCAAACCAATATAAACACAATGCTTCAAGCAAATTATAAAACCCTTTTATATATATATGATGTAAATTGTAAGTTCCACAAGCATATAAAGCTTTTTTCTTAATTTTCCTGTCATAAAACCATTAAAACCAAATATAATAAATATTAAAACTTAATGCATTTGTGAAACTTTCTGTTTATGTATTCAGTTTTCTTTTGTTGAATTTAAACAACTTCTTTTATTATCATTTATGTGTGAGTGTGCATTATTATCTGCTTAAAGGATTAATGCATATATTTCTTAAAGGATTCCATGAATGTATTTGTCAATACAAAACATCCCTTTTGAACTGTCTTTGGTAAGTATTTCCACTTTTAGCAGATTTAGGTTTGTGCCACCTCTTTTGGTTGTCCTTTTGGTCTTCTATTAAAAAAAATCATTAAATACCATTGGGTTGTTTACTGAAGCACCTCTTTTAGAGCCAGATTCAGGCGCATACATAATAATTTGAATGTGATATAGTTGATTAAAACTCAATAATAGAGACTATATATATATATATATAGATATATCAATCTGAAAAATTGTTAAACTGAAATAGAAAGTCCAAAAAATATTAAAGTAAAACAAATATTTTAAATAAATAAATAAATAAATAATGATTTCTGGGACTGGTGTATAATGGTAGTTTTTCTAGTATTGGAGAATTGAAAATCAAGTGCTCAATTACAGTTGTAAGAGCTGTACTTTATATATATATATATATATATATATATATAGTTTACTATATTCTTAAGTAAAGGGTACTCACTATCATTGATAGAACATATATTCAAGTTAGGGTAGCAAAGATATGTATATATCTATATTATGCATTTTTGTCTAAAACAAACAAACAAGGAAGTGTATAGGATTTTAAAAGAAGTTTTACAAAGGAATTTCATATATATATATATATATATATATATATATATATACCTTTTGTAGTAATCTTTTAGTGTATAACCTTCATTTAATCTTTGATCTCAACCTAACTGTTGTTTCTATTTTTAGCCTTTTCCTGATATGGTGAGGTGCAGGGTGTAGATTAGGGTTTGGGGGTTACTGTATATCTATAGTTTCCTTTAATGTTTTTTTGACATTTCATGGATGTTGTAATGGTGAGCATTCTTCAGGTCTTTGAATATCCCCAACCTCACTACTTCCACCCACCTGAATAACGGACTAACAATGGCCTTTCCCATTATAATGACATGTGAAGGCATTTAGTATTGTTAGTGACAATACCAAGTCTGTCTCTTTTAATAGCTGAATGCCAAAGCAAAGAAGATATGCGAATGAAAAAAAAAAAAGAAAAGAAATGAAAGCAAAAAACTATTTGTCAAAATATGTACCCTTGGCAATTAATTAACTCTTTCATGTCATCTCTTATATTTCATAAAAATTTAATTGTAACATTTTCAAAACTTATTGAATTGATAATGGTTATAAAAATTCCAGAGAAAAGTTTGAGAAATAAACTATAGATAATTTTCTTGCAAATAAACAAAAGTCAGGTCACCCTGTTGGCAGGGCTTAGAATAAGCTGACTGTATCCCCTATTGAGGGGTACTCCCCCACCCCGCAAAAAAGGGTGTCCTGGTTATGACATTAAACTACATCTGATGGTAAGACTCTAGTTCTGAAGATCTGATGTATGTGAAGTACCCCTTCATTGCCATTACTCCCAAGCCTACTTTGACTCAGAGGTAGTACCTATTAGGGTCCCATCTATGGGTCAAATAGATCTGTGTAAAAATTATCCATATTTGATAGGACCATGTGTCCTCTTAAAAATAAGTACACAGAAAATGTAAATATGAATCTACAATGAACACAATTTCCTAACTTCTACTCATAAAATAAGCCTAAACAGGTTGAAATGCCATTAAATTTAATCAACAAATGCCAGAAAAGAAATTTGACTTTAATTTATAATTTTTGTTTTATCCCATTTATTTAGTGTCTTTATATAAATACTTGCATATCAGATCTACTTCAAAATAAGCAGCACTTATTTACAGTGCTTGGATCACATTGGGGAAAAAAAAAAATCATCAACAGCAGATATGACATTATCATATGAAATGTTCAGCCTACCTTCATATATATATATATATATATATATATATATATATATATATATATGAATGAGGTTTGCTCAAAAGGTTTAGAGAGTGATGTTGTCTTCACCAAGGTAGAACTAAACAATGAATAAAATATTAACTTTCTTTAAAATATCCCCTTAGTATCTAACCATCTTATTCCAATGAGTTTTCCATTGTTCGAGGCACCTCTGAAACTTGTCTTTAGTTATGGTATGAAACTGCATCATTGAATTTCTTTTAATGTCCTCTATGTCCTCAAATTTCTTAGCATGGAAATGAATCTTCAGTTTAGGAAACAAGAAAAAGTTGCATGAATTTAAATTTGGTCAATATGGAGAGTGCTGCACTTGCACTTGCACAATCCTGTTTTGTCCAAAACATTTAGTTCAAAAAGTATCCTAACTTAAAAAAAATTGTCACTGACTTGTCAAGATATCATTACTTTGATATAAAATTTGCTTAGATTTACACACAACACGTCTTCATCTAAATGTGAAATTTTCAAATCTTTTAAAATGTAAAACTTTAGGCTTAATATTTTTTGACCACAACTCATCTATTCTGAATAGATTTACATCATATTTCCAGGAAAAAGTCACAAAGTTTGAATAATAATGTTGTATAATTATTGTTCAAATATTTCCTTTTGATTATTGTTCTTTCTGAGTTGAACAGCTGCAAAATAACAAAACTGAAGAAAAATTTATGCCAAACTGTAAAATTGCAATGCCACATATTTGAAAGTTTCACATCTATTAATAATGGAGATTCGTTTCCGGTTTTTGTCTCTAACAAAAATTACGTCACTGCTTACGTCACATTACCCAAAATCGTCATAATTTGAACATGCAGCATTAGACAGTCCTCATTGTTTTTTAAAACAAGTTTTAATAAATACATGACTGGTATTATATATCTATATATAGTTTGTTTTATTTTAATACATATTTAAAGTTTACATTTTAAATTGTTTTATTTTTTAATCCTTTAATGAATTTGATGATTTTACTTACTTAGGGTACAAACTCTCTGACATTGAATTTTTTACTCCCACCCCTCAGGCAATATGTTTCAAAAATTTACTTTTACATCATCCAGAGGGTGTTTTTTTATTTTTTACTAGTAAAGAGAATAATAATGATAAAACTATAAAAACCTAACAAGTATTCAGGCTTGTACTAACTTTTCATTTTTATAAATATCAGTGTTCGTCTCAAATGTATTATAGATTGTATACTCAACAACTTTAGTAAGTCAAAAATATTTTTTGTCCCCACAAGGAATAAATAAAGTAGCGGGAATATAGCCCAACAACTTATCTGTTACAGAATTTAAAAATTCTTTTACAAAGATATGATTCAATTTAACAGTGAACATTAAATTTGATTGGTGTTGTTTGTTCAAGAGATGAGACCATAGGGCTTCATTTATGGATTACTTACAGTTTCTTTGTTAATTATGAATTTTATATTTGTTTTTGCAAACCATGCAAAAGTTTTCACTTCCAAGTCTTGCAGTCAGGAAAATACTTTTTTTTTTTTTACTGAGAATTGCAAAATTCCATAGTCAAATTTATATACACTACACCTGCACACAACATCTGCACATTTATATGAATTTAGCTCTTATACAACTAAATGTGCATATTTGTATTACAACAGAAGATGTAAAAAAAAGTTCTATACTGATCATATTTGTTGGATTAGGCCTATATATATGCTCCCCATCCTTGGTGGGTTGAGCACTTAGGAGTGGATTTTGAAGACAGCCGACTATGCTACGCTTTCCTAAAAAACAGATGGAGCACTCTCTGGCAGCCTTTACATATATACATATGTATGTATTTATCAGTTAAAATCCTTGTAACAGTCTGTAGGTGTGCTGATGGCTGAATGGTTAAGAAGTCTGACTGATAATAAATTGATCGGGTTTCCATCTCGGCTGGAGGTAGCCTGCTAATGTCTAGCCCCACTAAAGAGATGAGATACATCGAAACACTGTGTCTGTAGATGACTATATATATATATATATATATATATATATATATATATATATATATATATATGAGAAGTGTCTAAACATGGCTATATCTGATGAAGATTTTGTAAAAAAAAAATTGTCATAGATTATATGAACTTACATTGGAGTTGTCTTATGAATTTGATTAGTGTTAATTTTCTGAGATATAGAAAAATGAACATTTGTTTTTTCAAACACGATTTACGGACCCAGAATTTTCACATTAACTGATGCATGTTTGAATTAAGTGTTTAAACGTGTGAGTGTATAATATTGAACATAATAAAGAAGTGCAGTGATAATGCTTTAGGTATGCACATGCAATGCATATATGCATGTAGTGGTTTTGCAAGTGCAGTAAGTGTGCAATATATGGAGTGTAAAAGTGCAGTGAATGTACAATTGCAGAACATTCATAAGTTCATTGATTATATAATTACAAATACACTGATTGTAGGAGTAAAGTAAGTATGCAAGTGTAGTGAGTGTAAAATTATACAACTGCATCATATGTGCAAGTGAAGTGACTTTACAAGTGAACCATCAGTGCATTAAGTGGTAAGTGCTGTGATTTTACAAATTGATGGTACAAGTATAGTAAATGTGCAAATACAGTGTATGTCAAAGTGCTGCATATGTGAGAGCCTTGATTGTGCGATGGTAGTGAGTGTGCAAGTGCAGTGATTGTATTAGTTACACAATTGCTAGTGTGGGTGCATGGTCATAGGAAAAAAAGCCACCCACTGAAAGTAGAAATGTAACACAGCCCTTTCAGTTTTGTGTTTTATATATATATATATATATATATATATATATATGATTTAAGTAGGGTTTTTTAAAAACCACGGAATATTTCTTCTTAATAATATTTCAGGTGTAGATGTTCAAGTTCATTCATATATATATATATATATATATATATATATATATATATATAACCATAATCCAGAAAAAATGGCATATCATACAGTTTATCTAATTTAGAGAATGCAGCATTTATCAATTCAATTTGCAAGTGAATGACAACTTTTCACTGAACATCATTTTTATCAGTCAAATTCTTGATTTAACAGATAAATATGAAATCCTTATTAGAATCCTTCATACTTCTTTAAATAGAAGTATCATGGACAATTGTTTTGGGTAATCCAGTATATTACAAAATTATCATTACATTTATATACATATATATACATATATATATGTATATAAGCATAACCATCTAGAAATGGTACAATATAACAGGATTTTTAATCAGAGAAATATACTTTAAATGGTCTAAGAGAATAAAACAAATTCCAGTCCAATTTGCAACTGAATGGTATTTTGTTGTGCCTGCATTCCCTTCAAATGTCATTTCTTAATCATCCCAATTCTCAATATTAACTATGAAACACAAATTAGAACCCTTCCTTCTTTCATAAATAGAATCATCACTATCCTCATGGATTGTTATAACTTAATGGCTTCATAGATCATCTAGTATGTGTATCTGAGTGTGTCTGTGAACATACATACACACACACATATAAGTTTATTTCATCCAAAGTGAGAATAATATATGATGCCCTTTAGTCTGCTCTGTTGGTAGAGTTCAGAATACACCAATTGTATCATCTGATGAGGGGTAAAACTCCTCAGTGGTATGGGTTTGACACTAAACTGCATCTGGTGGAAAGGCTTCAGTTCTAGAACAATGGGAATCACTTGTTCATTGTCATTATTCCAAGATCAATTCAAACTCAGAGTGGTAGGATCTGTTAGGATCCCATCTAGAATCAAATACAACTGTTTGAAAAACATAACTGTATGCAAATTATTAGTACTAGCAAAATAAAAAAACGCTCTCTGCGTGACGTAAAATAAATATTGCCTGAGGGGATGGGAGTTGAAAATTTAATATCCGAGAGTTTGTACCATGAGTAAAGTAAAATCATCAAATTTATTAAAGGAGTAAAAAATAAAAAATTTGAAATGGAAACTTAGTCCTGATAACTTTAAATATATATTAAAATAAAACAAACTATATATAGATAGATAATACCAGGTATGTATTTATTAAAACTTGTTTAAAAAACCAACGAGGACTTTCTAACATTGCATGCTCAAATTTTGAGTGAATTTATTCTGTTATGACGATTTTAGGTTGTGTGACGTAAGCAGTGATGTAATTTTTGTTACAGACAAAAACTGGAAGCGAATCTCCATTATTAATAGATTAGATAAGAATATTTGAAACTGAACAAATTATTGTGATTATCAAATTGGAATAGTTAACTGAAAACATTAATTGTGTATGAATTATTAATATCTGATGGTAATATGTGAAACCATATAAATGTATGTGTAATAGGTAACCGAGTTAATTCCCCTCCCCTTCTAATTACTATATAAACTGGTCAAAAATCCACCACTGTATTCTATGTAGAATAAAGCTTCTGCAAGTCCGACCGTGTGTGTTTGCTTACTACCACAGTATGCAAATTATTTGTATTAAGAATTGTTACTTGATGATATGATTGTTTACAAATGATTATTATCTTGAGCTTGAAACCAAATAAATGCTTGAGAAAAAAAAGACTTTGGCATTAAATAACCCAACAAGAGTTGACAAGAGTAAAACCAACCAACTTTTGAAATCAAGAAATGGTAAATATAGAAATATTTGTAACCATTTATGACTAAAAGATACATTTTTTAATTTCTAATAATTATTGGTTTTAAATTATTAAAACCATTTTATCTTTTGTAAGTCAAATTATAATTATAGGTAAATGGGAAGCAGTGTGTCTCAGGTTAATAAATAGTTATTCTGAGGTGTGGTGATGATTCAGGGGAGTTTTAAGAAGGTAGACTACCAAATCAGCCTGGATATTTAAGTTCCATGTTAAATAGCATTAGGAGTGTTTAGTTTTATTAAACAATTTTTTAAAAAGACAGACATTGTTGTTCACTCATTGCACTAGCACACATACTACACTTGTATTCTCCCAGAACATCATTCCAATCAATGTAATTCTTTTTTACTTCTATCATATTAGTGTTTTTTTGTTTGTTTTGTAAAAATTAGTATTTTTGTTTACTGATTCTATCATTTAAGATGAAAGAAAATCATCAATATTTATTGGCATGATGTCCTTTTTATTTTAAGAAAGGTGAACATAAAACTCAGAAGAGAAAAAAAACGTTAATGCAGAAAATAATGAAATGGACAAAAAAATCATAAGTAGCTTGTAAAGTTTCATGTCTGAAGATTTTGCATTGTTGAGGAAGATGAATAGTTTAGAAATAATTATGAAGATGACAAAAGATTGTGGATCAAAATGGCAAATATGTTGTCCAAATAAGTTCATGTAAATAAAAAACAAAAAGAACAAACAAAAAACAAAAACAGTTGTCTTATTAATTAATGAACTGAACAAAGTTTTAAACCATCTAAAATCTGTTTGTCACAATTATTAACACCCATGTAATTTCAGTAGATAATGTAGAATATGCTCTGAAAAAGTAAAAAATAATCTTTTCTATTGACAACACATGGTTGATAAAAGAACAGAAAATGATAAAACAAGTTTATATAAAGGGCCCCAATAATATCTCTCTCTCTCTCTCTCTCTCTCTCTCTCTCTCTCTAAATATATATATATTATATTGTGTGTGTGTGTGTGTGTGTGTGTGTGTGTGTGTGTGTGTGTATGTGAGTGAGAAAAATGGAGATGAATCCAACAGATGTTAAAAAGATAATTGTAAGAAAAATATATATACTTTGGTATGGATAATAAATTTCATCCATACCAAAGTATATATATTTTTCTTACAATTATCCAATTTTTTCCAAACACACACACACACACACACATACAAGGTGTGTTCAAAAAGTGCTAAAACTGAAACTGTATCAAAAATAGTTCCCTTGACATGCAACACAAATTTTCCACAAGTTTTTCATTGTTTAAAGCACCTCTGAAACGTTTCTTTTGATATGGTATGAAACTACCCTTTATTTCTTTTAATGTCTTCCACATACTAAAGTTTTACTAGTGAGATAATTTTCACTTTAGGAACAAAAAAAAAACCAAAAAACTTACATGTCTGCACTGAAAGAAGTACTCATATGTAGCAAACTTTGACAAGAGGGGGAGTGGCTCACAACACTGTACCAGATCTTGAGCACAGGGGAAGCAAGGTCACTAGTGTGCAAATTCAAAGCATGAGGTCAAAAATTATTGTACATGGTGATGTACACATGTGAAACACTAACCTTGACGAAGTCAACTCAGAGTGTGAATGAAAACATTCTCTTTTGCTCACCAACGCTGTTGAAGCAAAACATATATTCTTTATTCTCCTGGTTTTCATACAGAGCTCTTTGCTGGAAGATAATCTGTATAAAATAAAAAATAAAATATTATTTTCCTACATAGAGTTTTCTTCTTTGACACAAACTTAGGTGAATAGCTAATCAACTATACAACATCACTTTATCTTATAAACTAGAATCAGCTACCCAGCATTAACTGGGTAGAAAGGTATAATAAAAAGTTAGTCTCACAGATCCATTGATTGTTTTGATGTTTCCATAATTGATTTGTTTATATTTTAATCGTGGATGCCACCAATGACTCTTCTCTTACTATTAATATTCTAATTTTTAAATATTTTCACACATATGAATAAAATCTTCATTACTTTTGTACAAAAAGCAAACTCTGGAGATAGTGAATGTGTGTGTGTATATATATATATATATTACTTTGTTGTTAATTGTTTTATTTTCATACTTTTCTCTGGACATACATACATACACACACAACTGCCCTTTATATATAGAGATAGACAGATTACTTATCTATGCATGGGGGGGGGGGTGTCTGTGGTGTCATGGTGAATCTACTGGATTGTGAAATTATAGTGAGTGAGTTACGGCTGTGCATATATCTTCATTTAAAACTGAAAATTATCAATTTGAAAATTCAGTCACAATACTTTTAGATCATACCTTGTATATTCACACACACACACACACACACACATATATATATATATATATATATATATATGCAGTTTTTACCAAGAAATATAGATTTAAGATTTAAAAAAAAAAAGGATTTTTTGCTGAGGTGAGTATATTGATACAATCAGTACTGATTAAAAAAGCAAGCAAGCTCTTCCAACTTTGAAGATTATCACAAAAAATGAGATTTAAAAACAAAATTAAATATTTAAGATCAAAAGACGTTGGACTTATAAAAAAAAAAAGAAGCTCAAATGAAAAACTCCATAAAAAAATTGGTGTTTTTTTATTATTATTTTTCATTTGCTTTATTTTATGAATGAAATATGAATAATGTTTTTTTGAAATATACTCAGTCTCTGAGTGCAAAATATAAATTAGTTTATCATTTCTGTTTTTGGGAAAATTAACTCTTTTTTTATGATGTGCTTTTTTTTCCTGCATGTCTTAAATGATTGATCAAAATAACTATGAAAGCTTTTAAAATTCATTCACATATAGTTTATAAATAGATCTCCAAAGAATAATTTTTAAAATATTTAAGGATACCAGCTGATAGAGTGAAGAAAATATATATAACCATCTATTGATTTTTATTATTATTGTTATGAGAGTTTTGTCACACTATTCTTAACTGCTGGTTTTTCTCTGAAGTCTAACAGCAAACCTATTATTATTGTATTATTTGTCTTTTTTGTACACCAGTTTTAACTGGTGAGTTTTCCCTGGAGTCTAAGTGATAGCAAGTCTACTCAGGTCTCCAGGACTCTTATAAGTATTCTAGCTGATCTCTGGTTTGGATGGTCTCGATTTTCTAATTCCTCTCTATTTTCAAAACCCTTGCAGACTGCTCCAAGCACATCAACTACATTTGGTATCACCTTTATGTTCCACAGAATTTTGGGCATTTCCTTTACTAGGACAAATTCTGATTTGTGCATTGTGATGGAGGAGAACTGCCGTATGCATTAAGGAAAAGAGCAAGACATTGTCTTGCCTGCCAGAGTCGAACCCGCGTCCTCCCGAATGCAAGAAAGTGAGACTTAGTCGTTGCATGGACGCGAGGTTCGACTCAGGTGCCCGAATGTTGGGGGCCTACCCGCGTCCGCTCGAATGCAACAAAGTAAGACTCGGGCATTGCACGGATGCAAGGTTCGGTTCAGGTGCCCAGATGTTGGGAGGCTACTTCCATAAGTAGCTGGAATCTAAGGAGAACGACAGAATTAGAGCGGCGCACCAGCAGAGACTAAACAATAAGACTTTAGTTGAAACTAGTGAGAAAAGATAAAAGAACAGTGACGAACTTAACCAGTTTGCAGCGGACTTGATTGTGGACCCCCACTCAACACAGAATTTTTTTTTAATTATTCAACAAACATATACCATTGATTAATATGATTAAATTTTAGTCCTTTTTACAATTTCTAGTAAATTTCTTTCCCATCCAGTCATGCCTGCTCTTGTATTTCTTTTGTGCAAGTTTGCTGCATTTGCTTATCATATGACTAATAGTTTCATCTCTATCATCACACTTGCTATTCCACTACTTTGTTTTAATATAGTCCTTATGTTATTTTCTGCTGATATAAATAGAAATTCAGTTTCTCTCTTCAGGTTTCCTCTTCTTAACCATGTCCAGGTAATCTCACATGCAATTTCCTTAGTTTGTCACTTGAAATATCTATACAGGGATTTTTCTTCCAATTTTTGTTTTCCAGATTTTTTATTTGTTGTTTCTCTTTAAGTAATTTCTGCTGTCATTACAGTTACTGGCTTCTGTAACCAATTTCTCTTTGCTCTTTTCTGTATATGCTTTGATTCTCTGAATCGTATCCACACTATCCTTAAAGCTGGCAAGTCTTCAACCTCCTTCTTTTCTTGGTACATAGAGTCTGTTTATGCCATCTCTCAGGTCTTGTGCATCATCATCAATTTCCTCATCCTTTGGTCTATTTGTCTGAGTTACTCCCTTTTAAGAATGGTCTAGAGTATATTACAAAGGGAATTCTTCAGATGTTTGTTCCTTTGATTAGAATGCTACTTTGGTTTTCAAGGAGTTTTCTCATTCTTCTGAGGTACTCTTTTCTTACTTTTTCTTTCCTTTCCATTTGATTGATGGCATCTGCTTCTAATATTCCCAGTCTTCTTTTTCTGCAAGTGTTTTGATGCTTTTCTAATTAGGAAGTTCTATTCCTTCTATTGTTTCTCTTTTTTTTATTGCATGGCACATTTTTAAATACCAAATTCCATTCCTATATCTTGTCTGAATGTTCTTGTAGTTTGTATTAAGGTTTCTAATTCTTTTTTCCTTCTTGGTAAAATTCTTAATATCATCCATATACATGAAGTAATTCACAGATTTGCAAAATTGCAAGAAAATAAATTTTATTTTGTATATTAGTATTTTTGTAATTTAACCAAATCTGTAACTTACTTTTTCTTTTCCTAGTATATAATTCAGCAGCATCAGTGCTATAACAAATAGCAGTGTCATAAAATAGTAGTGTCTTCCTGGAAGATGGCTCTTTGGATTTTTACCCTTGCTAGGGTTCATTCTCCAGCTGCTAGTTCTACTCTCCAGTTTTTCATAACTCTTTTGATGAAGTTTTAAATTTCCTCTGAGATTTTCTACCTTTTCCAACATTCTATTATCTATATTTGTGGGATCAGGTCATATGCTTTTTTTATAGTCTATCCATGTCATGGCTACATTTCTCCTCCTTGTCTTTATTTCCTTTACAATATGTTGGTATATATATATATATATATATATATATATATATATAGGTCATTTGTTCTTCTAGTTCCTTTGCGACATCCTTTGTATTCTTCAGAAAATAGCCCACAGCTATTTGTAGCCAGTTGTAGATTTCTTCTCCTTTATCATCATCATCACCACCACCATTATCTCTTTAGAAGTTTTTCACATTATAAATAAACTGAAGAATCATTGTGCCAAGTGTGTTCAACTGCATGATGATCAGGTGGTATAAGAAGATGTCTTAGTTCTGGGTCATTCCATCCTTGATAGGACCAAAATGTTTTCAACACCACACTAATGACAACAACACCAACAATGATATATATATATATATATATTTTCTTACCAATAAATAAGTATGCCTCAAATCCTTCACAATGTTTTATATTTTTTATTATAAAAGGTTAATTTTTATTTTAAAGCAAAGATATGAGTGGAAAATTAAACAATCAAAACATATCTATCCATCTATCTATCTCTAACTATATATATATATATATATATGTTGCCAACAACAACACACACACATGCACATAGACACCCCTGTATTGACCAACTACCAACTAGAATTAATAACAAACTCATTAGCAACATTCCCTTATGGACTTCTACACAAGGACACACCAGTATTGGCCAACTAGCAAAAACTTATATTACTCAGCTCTGTGATGACACTGGGTGCCGTCTAGAGGATTTATCAAGAGCAATGGCTGATTAGGCAAAAGAAAATTAAGGCCACTCTTTAATGATGATGATTAACATCAGAGGAGATGACTAATAATTTTGATCTTGGTATTCATGCAAAGTAAAACAACATAACCTTCCAAAATAAAATTAGTTTATTTAGAAATGTTGTGTAAAAAATTCTTTGGTGTTAACTCTTAATGTCCTATACCGCCTCATTCCGCCTGGTCAGAAGTGACATTCATTTTCGTAATCTACCCCAAATGATAGCCTTTGTTTAAATGTAATATTAAACATTTAGAAGTCTTTGATTTTTAGCCATTTTTTGATAAATCCTTAGAGGAATGGGGCTCTGGACTTAGAAAATTCTCAACAGGATGTTAAGAGTTAAATAGCACACAGGGAATAAATTTAAAAGAACTAAATTTACATGACTAATGATTTTGATATATAACAACATACACAAATATATATATATATATATATATATATTGTGTGTGTTGTTATTTGCTTCCTGTTCCTAAATAATATGACTGAGGTCAATGAGTGGTATTATTTTTTAATCGTAGGATTTTTCATTTCTCACAAATTTTTACCTTCCTATTTTCCTATTTTGCATGTAGTGACAGCTGTATTTGCGGTACCAAAGTTGAATCTAAAGACATCATGGCTACAGCCTCTGGCTGATGATGGATGCTGTTAGAGTACCAACGCATCTGCTTACTCTTGAATACTCTATAATTAAATCTGACTTAGCGTTTTTCTTTTACACTTTAGTTAAAATAATTTTTGTATGGTAATTTTTTCTTTATTGAATGCAGAAACAATTTTTTTTAAATAAAAATAAAATTACTAAAACATTTCTATATCAATAAGCATCTATGTAAGTGTGTCAATCAGACTAATGGTGAAAAAAAAAAAGTATTTTTTCACAACAAATATTTATTTTTTATAATTATAAATAATTATTTATATATATAAATATATATTTATTTTTTAATATTTCATCCATGCCCTGTCAAGCAGGGCTTGGAATACCCTGATTGTTTTTTTGAGAGGTAATACCCCCACTAAATATGGATTTAAGACACTAAATTGCATACAATAGTGAGACCCCAGTTCATGTTTTTTTATTGATTTTAACGGCATATCAACCCATCCGGGGTTATGTCATGCCTACCGGTTATGATGTAATACATATTGTGTATTTATATATATACTTTTAGTAATTGGTTTTAACAATGTGTTAACATTATTGGGGGTTATGTTGTATGGTATTGGTTTGTTTCATGTCTATATTCTATGGTATATTTTTGTTTCCCTCAAAAACGAGAGAATATCCTCCATGTTGACATTTTCAAGCAGATCCTTCATATTGTTTGCTTTAAAATAACTGTTTCTGATGTGAGCAAAAAACCTGCATTCCATGAATAAGTGTTTAACTGTCAAAGGTGTTTGACGTATTTCACATTGTGGTTGTTGTTCTTGCTTGAGTATAGACCCCAGTTCAGGAGATCTAGAGAGTATGGAGTACGCCTTCATTGCCATTACCCCCAGGTCCACTCTGACCCAAAGTGATAGTACTTGTTAGGGTCACATCTATGGGTGAAATAGATCAGTTTAAAAATTGTTCATAGTTGATAGGACCATATACAAAAAACGCTTAAGAAATAACTACACAAAAAAAAATATATGAACATACAATGAATGTGATTCCCTAACCTCGAGGCATGAAATAACCCTAAATGGATGAACATGCTGGTAAAAATCAATCAATCAATATTTTGTCCACAAACTTAACTCAAATGGCTGATGGTCAGAGTAGTTGTAATAAAATCAATTCAAATTAAGATGAAAGAAATTCTTGTCAAAAATTAATAATGCTTTATCTAATAATACAAACCATCAAGATAATATTAATAATTGTTTGCTAATGATTGTAGATTGATTGCTTGAGTAGTTGGGATAAAAAGCAATTAAAATAGATGAAAAAATTTCAATAATGGGTGATAATTGTGATTTATTTTATTTTCTCTTTAGTATTTCTGTCCATTATCAGTTCATATCAGTTACTCTTTTTCATTTAAATAATCTTTTATTTTCTAAGAAGACTGTTTTGTTCTATCCATCTTCATTAAAATGGAGGCAACTGAAATTTGAAATTTTAACTTTGGACTTCAATCATGACTGCTACATTCAATCTTGCAATCAGTGGGCAAACGTGTATTTCTATGAGTGTGTGTGTGTGTGTGTGCGTGTATGTGTGAATGTTGTTCAAAAAGTTTTAAGCTTCACACAGACACTTTATCGCTATTTTGCTCTCTGTTCATTTTTAAATTTCTCTCACTTTTGTATGGACCTACCACACCTGCACAGAAGTTAAGACAGAAATCTGAACAACCCTCATGTGTGTGTATGTGTGTTTATATAGGTATCAGCACAAACTTTATCCATATACATAGTAAGTTACTGCTGATCTTTTAAATGTATATAATCATCAAAACTCTATTTTAACTAAGTAGTATGTAAATGGTATTTTATTCCCTAAGTATATCTGTATGCATCTATACACATACAAACATTATTTTTTCCAATGAAAGATATATATTCCTGCCAGTATATAAAAAGAGAAATATAATTAATTGATTAATCAAGAAATGATACTGAAATGAACATGTATATACCCACCCACACAAACTTGAATACAAACACCTGTAAATTTATACTTACCATTATATATGTATAAGTGCAATCGTATTAAAACTACAAAATTTGTATCTAAATACCTAGAAAATATATAAACATATCAATATTAGCAATTCATACACACTATACATATATGTATTCACCCAGCCCCTCCACACTAACAAGATCTGACACAAGGTCAATTTTTAAGCGAAGTTTAACAGGTTTGAATTCAGAGTTTTCCCTCTAGACACACATACACACACACACACATATATATATAGTATGTGTGAATTGCTAACATTGCATTTATATATTACTTGTTTTAATATACATTTTGTTTCTTTGTCATGATCTCTTTCAATTTGTACATGCATATATGTGATCAGGTTTAAATATATATATATAAATATATATGTGTGCTGTGTGTGTGTGTTTATCTTTAAACAAAAAAATCTATGCATCTAGAAAAAAGTATACACATAATAGATACAAATATCCATGTGTATGTATATACGTGTATGTATATATATATATATATAAAAATGTATAAATACACATATAGATTAAAATATATATATATAAATATAAAACAATATATATATATATATATATATACATATAAACAATATATATATATATATATATACATATAAACAATATATATATATAAACAATACATGTGGTTATACATAGGTACATCTATATTATACATGTATATTTTTATACACAAAGGTATATATGTATGTATGTGTGTGTGGGTGTGTGTGAATGCACAAAAGCCATGCCTATCTACCAATATATTCATTATTTACTTTATATATCCATATCTATCAGTATCTGTGTGTGTGTGTGTGTGTGTGCGTGCATGTGTGTGTGTATGTGCGTGTGTACATATATAGACCTGTTTAACTGTATCTACAAAGACAAAATCAGAAGAAAAATGAATATTTCCCTAGTGTAAAAAATCAATTATGATAGCGCTGCTTAGTTCGTTGCACAGAATATCCTAAATTTGACTTGGCTCACTCAGCTCCTCGGGCAGATTACGATAAACAAAACAAACTTATTGTTAAGGGAAAGGAGAGGAGAGTCTTTCTTTTTATCATATCCTTCTCTCTGATTGGTTGCTTGCCCACATCTCAGGGGAAATTCACCCATTGTGAGCAGAAAAGGACATTGTACAAGTGCATACCAGATTTCTTTATCCCTGTTATTAACTGCCATGCATATTTTTTCTCTCTCTCTCTCACATACACACACTCTCTCTCTCTTTTCTTTTATTTATCTATTTATTCATTTATTTATTTTATTTTTGTTAAAGAAAGAGTCGAAAGTTGTGCACTTGGATTGCATTGTCGGGTTTGTTGGCACTGACCAGATAAGGTTTCCACTGCTTTTTTCTTCTTGCAGGATAAAGATGACATCACCTGACATTTGCGGAAAATGATGGTATAAGGTGTTTGCAGACATTTCGGCAAGTTAATTATTAAGACCATACAAAGTTCCCAAAGTAAAATTCATGATGTCTCGATTTGCAAATCTCGGATACTTTTCAAATGATTGCAGCGGAAAAGCTTGTTGGCGGAACGGAAAGCAAAGAATTACATTTGTCTTTTATGACTTCTGAGACTAACCTAAGGAATTTACACTGGTTCAATTCTTTTCCAGAATCATTTGACGCTTCTCCAAATTTGACACTGTGAACTTATATCAACAGAGTATGTTGATAAGACCAGAAATGGACCAGAGACATTCTTGATTACAATCTTTTCACAAAAAGAATATATTCATTTCTAGTCCTGTTCTTAGGAAAATCAGGTGCAAGATTTTACTCAAACTTTAAAATATTACCACTTTCATTTTAGTTTAAAATATCAGTTTTCATGTAAAATTAACATCTATATATTAATACTCATGTTCCTTAATAGTACGACCATTATCATCTTGCAACACCCTCTGGTTAAAAATGAAACCATCCAAATCAACCAAAATAAAATGTAAATCCTGATTATCTGGTGTTGCTTATCTGCTGAATTCTTATTTCTTATGAGTGTCTTCACCTCAGCTAAATATTGGACCATTACGTTTTTATCATGAAGAAAGAAATGGAAAAAAAAGGACATGCTACACAGGAAAAATATAGAAAGAAAGAGAGTAGGGGAAGATAGAGAGAGTGAGCGTGCAGAAGTGATAATGCTAATCTGTTTCAATCGAACATAATGAAAAGAAGGAAAGAAAGAAAAAAAGAGTGAGAGAGAGTTAAATCAAGATTATTATACTCTTTACAACTTAAAAAAAAAATTATTTCGTAATAGCTCTTAAGTAAACACATCGAGCGTAATAATTAAATTATCATATTATGATATTGGTTTGTTGGTTGGTTTTGAAGGCTGTCACAATGCGAGTGTAAAGAAAAAAGTAGGTAACTATGATGTTTTTTGTTAACCTGTCATTTATTTCTCAATATTTCGGGAAGAAATTCCCATCCTCAGAAGAATACTGGAACTGAAGTTGTCTTAGCGGCTGCTACATTCGTTCTGTCTTGGGTCTTCCAAATTCTGTGTGTGTATGTGTATGGTTGGGGTGCTAGCTTATGTGTGTGTTTGTGTGTATAAGTGTGTGTGTGCGTGTGCTTGGGTGTGTAAATGTAAGCGTATGTGTGTGTGCGTGGTGCTTATGTCTGTGTGTCTGATCATTTCTTTTTATTTTATTTTATTATTATTCCAGATTTGATTCGCCTCTAAGCAAGGTTTTATTTTTATTTTATTTTATTTATCTATTTTTTTGTTTGTTTGCTTATTAACAGGATCATCTGATCTCTTTTTTATTGCTATGTGTCTGAGACTAACATTCCAGATATTGCTTGATTGTTGGAACTTCAGTTCCAGTATTCTTCTGAGGATGGGAATTTCTTCCCGAAATATTGAGAAATAAATGACAGGTTAACAAAAAACATCATAGTTACCTTCTTTTTTCTTTACACTCGCATTGTGACAGCCTTCAAAACCAACCAACAAACCAATATATACACAATGCTTCAAGCAAATTACAAAACCCTTTTATATTATGATATATCCACAGGTCCTGCTAGTATTATATCATCTGTCTAAATTTTTGAGATGAGGCTTGATAATTTGTATTATTTAGATTTTTTGGACTGTTAGCCTCATCTTTATTGTTATATATACATTTTGCCCAATGTTTCTTCAGGTGTTGAACTCATGAATCTACTTGTCGAACTTGGGAGCCTTCATGACATAATCAGAAACATTTCAAAAACTTTAAACTGAACCCTTTATTTAATCCATTGAAGTAGATTGTTCTCATTCCATTAACCATGACTGGCTACAAGTATTAAACTATGTTAAATATTCTATGTTATTTTCCCCTGTAGTCAGGGTTGAATATGCAACCCTTAGAACTTTATTAATTCAACTCTTATATCTGTTGCTTGTGCCATGTGTCCAACTGGACAAAATCTAAATTACCTCTTTCATTTATATGGATCATTATCTGATGGGAGAATATCTATTGTTTAATATTATTTTATTAACATAAACCATCTAAAATATATAGCTAAAATTTACATAAACATTCTTAAACTGAGAACAATCAGGTATGAGAAAAAAAATGAGTGTAATACTTCACCTGCCCACTTTCTAGGTGGCTCTTAGATAATTGTTGCCAACATAAGATGAAGTCATGTGAAATGAACAAATTCAATAAACACTAGTAATAATGAACATAAAAAGCAAAGAATGACTTATAAACAAATATATATGTGTGTGTGTGTGTGTGTGTGTGTGTGTGTGTGTGTGTATAAATAACAAGAATGACAGTTTGAGTTGAATGAGTTCTGGGAGGAAGTGTATTACGATATGGCATATGAGGGTGTAAATTTGTAAATTCTGTTGGTTGATTGAATTTTACAGCATGTCAACCCTTATTTTATGTTGAAGACATTTTGTTTTATTCATTCTTGATGGTTAGTGAAGATTTTTTTAACTCCTTTTTTTGTTTTTTTTTAAACACATTTTTTAAAACTCATTCTTTTATGTATTTAACTCATAGATGGGACCCTAACAGGTACTATGACTCTGAATAAGGGTGAATCTGGAAGTAATGATGATGAAGGGGTACTCCACACTCCCCAGAGCTTCAGAACTAGAACACCATTAAATGCAGTTTAATGACATACCCAGGACATTAAGACCCTCAGCCACCGCCTTCTAGTACATATATGATAAAAAGGGTTGGTGGTCTGCCATAAGAGCAATAGGGTCAGAATAATCCTATAACTATAAGAGCTAGGAGTAGATGTGACCAGCAGATTGATCAGAGGGGGCCTCTCTGACCATCCGTCTACCCTAAGTAAGGGCCAAAGTGAAGTGTTGCATGTCATGAACTGCTCATCCACAAGGATTCTGTCCTTAAGCATTACAGGTTGCCACCCACCGCCAACAGGTGGCCCTATAGGGAGAGGTCTTACCCCTCTATAGAGGTGCAGTCAGTGTATTCTACAGTCCCAGCCGACATGGTTTCATAAATTCTGTGTGTATTTACCTAAACCTTCTGCCATGTGACACAAGGTCAATTTCTAAGATGAGTATAGACAGTTTGAATTCAGAATTTCTTTTCCTTCCCCTGGACTGGTTGCCTAACAAAAGCTAAAAGAACTTAGTCTGTTTCCTATTTACCCATAGCTAGGGGAGATTCATGCATTTCCCAAGATTGTTAAGTGAAATGCAAACAGCCATATCCAGGATTTGAACTTGGGTGACTTATTCCATTTTCTATGATGATATGTATCTGTTTGCATTTGGTAAAGAGAATAAAATTATTAGAGTTAGAATAATAAAATGGAAATATGAATGAAGCAAGAATTTAAGTAGAGTAGCTGTATTGATAGAATGAAACAAAACATGGTTTGTAGATGTCTTGGTGTTATCTTCTGTGTCATCAGGTTGATTATTGGGAAATCAGAGTCCCAAGAGTACATGTTACACTCTGCTAGAGATAATTGTGAGCTGATCACACATTTAAGCTGATGATATTACCTCTTTCATGTAAGTTTAAGAGATTCTGCTTTGTTCAGAAATTATCAACATTGAAGCTGTATTTACCAGGATAGAAATGAAAAATCAATAAAACATTTTTATCAAAATAGCCCACTTGGCATTTAACATATTCCAATGAGTTTTCCATTGGTTGAAACTCCTCTTTTGATATGGTGTTAAGTTTTACCATGCTCTCAAATATTTCCTTTAAGATTAATTTTAGGTTTAGATCTGACAAGTAAGTAGGATGCTGCATTTGTATTAGTAGATTAAGATTAACTTCAAATGCTGTTTGAGGAGGAGGAGGAGCTCTCAAAGTAGTTTTGACTAATGAGAAGAGCCTCTGGTTTGAATTCAGAGTTTTCCTTCTCCTAGACTGGTTGCCATACTAAAGTTAAAGAGATCAGTCTGCCCTACTATTTACCTATAGCTGGAGAGAGAATAGTTGGATTTGTCCATTTCCTACGATGTTAACCATTACACCATGCACCTCCAACTAATCTTTTTCAAAAGATTTTGTTCAAAAAGTATTAAGATAGGTTTCATAATTTCTTTTTTTTAATCAAATTGTCACTGACTCATCTAGAGAAAAGTTTAAATATCTAGACATCAAATGTTAGTCTTTCAATTCAGTTACAATCTCTAACATTCATATTCCCATCACAACTGCTATTTCCCCTTCTCACTTTAATGACTTTGACAAATTTCAAAGACTGAAAAGTTTAAATATTTTCATTAAAAACTGAACACACAATGTATTTTTTGTTGTTAATTAGACTCTTTCAAATTAGTAGAATTAGTCTTATCTAATTCCAAAAAAACATTCATTTCATTATCTATTTGGTTTCCAATAGTACAGTTTTTGATTAGCCCTTTGAACAGCAGGGGGTGAGGGTATTTGATTACTTGGCACAACTGGTCATACAGACGGTGGATTTTTGAAGTGCATTTTCCCATGAACTTCTGTTGTTTGAAGGCCAATGTAGTTGACAAATAACAGTGTTATCTGTAACATATATATTATCATTTGGAACCACTTTTCTCCACTGCTCTCTCTGCTATTGTCTTTTGGAAACTCATATTTTATTGATCTCATCACCACACCCAGTTTTAACTTCTTTCCTTTTGTAATTTGTTTTGAAAGCAAAGATAAACTTCTTGGGTATTATTGCAAACTAGGTAATATCTGAAAAGATAGATTAAGACCCCACCCCCCAAGCCCTGATAATCAAAAGAAAAAAGAGCATGATTAATATGGCTCAAAAAGTTACTACTCTTCATCTTGGTATATTTTTCTTTTCTAAGGTCATATTACAATTTTGAATCCATCACCTAAGAGCTAGTGACTATTGATAAAAGTGAAATTCAGTTTCCCTCATAATTCTTAATTCTATGGCTTCCATTTAGGGATAACTTTTCAAACCAAATTATTTACATTCTTAATTTCCATCCACCCCACAACTTAAGCAACACCAGGTACAGTAAGCAACCTGAATCAAAATAACTCGATTTGGCATTAAATGACCCAAAAAGGGTTGATATGCCGTAAAACAAAAACAACCAACCATCTCCCCACTCCAAGAAAAAACATTTTAGAGATGTGCCTTAGGTCCAAGAGTCCACTCACTTAAGTTTTTTTTTTACAGTATATTTATATTGAGAGATGTAAGTATGTAAAAAAAATTATATGTATTTTATCTTTGAATGAATTAATCCACCTTAAAACAGTTTTAACAAAAAAAAGTGAAGGTATATAATGTCCCTCCTTGTACTATTGATTAAGCACTCCAGATCACAAAAAAGAAAATTGATTTTTTTTTTCATTTTAAGAGATGGTTCAATTTGCTAATGTAATTACTATCCAGTGACCAAAAATCTTTTTATTTTTATATCTATTTTGTACATTCGTGATTTAGAGTGCTTAATTAAAAGAAATAAGAGAAAAAATTGAAAATAAAAACAAGAATTATTTTTTTTAATTGCAGGCTATTATAATCCTGAAAGGATAAATCTTACATAGGAAACTGAAAACCCATTCTTAAAATAATGATAAGAAAAAAAGATTTTTGTGAGGTGGATATTAATTGTGATCTGGATTATGTAATCAATTGTATTATGGTAGGCACTGCCAAAGATTACGTAAAATCCGTATTTAAAAAAATAAATTTAACCCACCCATTGAAAAAATTTTACCAAAAACCAGGGAATTATACAATTTTTATAAAATTTTCAGTGTTGATTTATCAATGAATGAAATTTATAATGGATCAGTTATTTTATTTCAAAACTTTCTGATTTTATTTCAGGTCACTTAACTTTGCTCCCCACCCTTATTTTGAGGGTGCAAAATATCGGTGGAGTTATATAAAGTTGAAACTAATAGCAGTATAAATAAAAAGACAAAAGACTGAAGGTGCGAATAGAAGAAAAAAATTTTTTTTAAAGGAATTATACTCTGGTGGAAAATAAGTACTGAAAATCGGAAAATTAAATGTAAAATAAAAACTAAAAAAATATTTTTTGGAGATCTTTGTTTATTATTTAATAGGCTATTATCTTATAAAAGGAAAAAATTATACATTGATATTTCAATGGGGGTGGGCTAAATTTTCAATAGCGTTTTTGACAAAAATTATTAGATAACAATAATAAACTAAAGTAGTTATTAAATACATATTTGTTTTTAAAATCTAAAAATATGAAATTTGAAACTTAAAATTAGGCGTTTCATATTTTAAATGAATTTTATCTATTAATTAGTTGGTATGTGCAAAATATCGCTGGCTCTATAAAAGGGTGATCACAGGAAATTCTTCTAAAAATCATATAAAATAAACTAACTATCCAATTTTAATAAAACTTTCGGTATATGAAGTAATAAAAGACAAACTTTTATTGTAAATAAATTCTTACTAAATTGAAAAGGCTAATAATTTTTTTCGTTAGTTTTTGTTTCGCGCATTGATCCCCCATACCAAGATCTTTTTTTTTTTGTACATCAATAAATTTTACATTTTTCGAAAGACAAATTAATGATGGAACATATGTAAAAAAAGATAATTAGCTAATAAATCGGTTTTGGAAATAGGGCATTTTAAACATTGAAACTTAAATCTCGTAAATAAGAAAAAATATGTATCTTTTTCTTTTCTTTTTTTTTTAATTGTTAGATCATTTTCAAAATAATTTTATATTAAAAGTTCCTATTGTCTACATTTTTATTTTATTTTTCAGGGATTTTTAAAAATTTATAAAATGTAAAATAAATACTTCTCTTTAATGTACAGCAAAATCGTATTTATTTAATCAAAGAAAATATTGTATAAAAAATATCTTGCTAAAAATAATGACATAATATATGTCGGTTTTTATTTTATAAATTTTTGAAAATAAAGTTTGAATTAAAAATTATCATCATTCTTATTACGGATGGATCAAAGAGAAGTAAAAACTGGGTTTTGGGGAAAACTGTTGTTGTTTTCACTGCATTCTGGGTACATAAGTTAATAGGTTCGAATCCGTGACGTGTGTATAATTATACTCTGTAAAAGAAAACTCAAACAAACAGTGTTTGAAGAAATTTATTATTTTATTTGGAAACAAATAATTCTCCCGTTTATATCCATAAAGCAGATATTACCATTCAGTTAAAATTTTATTATAAATAATTTTTAACATTCTAATTTTGATTTTCCTAACTTTCTTTTTCAATAATATTAAGAGTTAAATCATGAGGCATCAAGGAAATGCTAAATTGGTAATTTGTTTTTACTTCAGAAAATAATTTTTTATACGTATAGTCCTCCATACTAAGAAAAGGTGCACACGTCAAGATGCGATAACTGTCAACAAAGAGCGGGAATTTACGGCAATTTAATTTAAAATGCAAAAATTTAGGTTTTATGTAAGAGAAATTTGTTTTCGTTTTTATAACACATAAACTTGGAATTGTTCTTTATATTAAACGTAAAAGAAAACATTAAAAAGTTAATTTTCCATTTTTTATTGACGTTTTAAAATATTCTTAACAATTATGCCGACATTCTGAAAGTCCGCGGTTTGCACTACCTATTAATTAGGTATGATAAATTATTTCTGCTAATGGTAGCAAGCAATGGCAATATTTAATTTAAAGAATTTCCATTTATTTCCGTTGATTCAGTTTGATTGAAACGATTCAGTAATTTAAACATTTTTTTTTTTTTAAATCCGTTGATTTGACTTATTAAAGTCAAAAAAGAAATTTATTTTATTCAGATAAATCAGATAATTCCCTGATTTTTGATAAAATTTTTTTCATCAACGTAGGTTTTCCATAGGAGTAGAGGTCACGTGACATTTTCTTCAGGTATTTTTTTTTTTTTGTAAACAAATGCGCAAGAATTTTTTAGAGAGTCTTTTTTTTCTGCGCGTTTAGACTGAAAAGAAAAATATATTTCATTTAAAAGTAATCAATTCTTCTATAATTGAGTGTATTCATTGTTTTTCGTTACTGATTTCTAAGAAGAAACTGTCATAAGCCTTAAAATCCTAAATAATGTTTTTCTTACTACGGAGGTACATAAAAACAGCGGCCATGTTTACGATGTATTTGAGCAAAATTGTCCGAAATAATAGTTTAAAATGTATTAAAAGTAAATTACATGTGTAATATTATTTTTTTTTTTTTTTTTTTACTGATGCTCATTATGTTACTATTTTTCGACTTAGACAAAAAATGATCTTAAATAATCGATTTAATTAATTTTAATTCGTTTTTAAATGAAAATGAGCGAACAATTGGCAGTGCCTCTATTATGGGAACAAATTGAGAAAAAAACTTTTCTTTTCTGGTATTGGGGCATTTTCGTTACCTTTTAAAAAAACTTATCTTATGTTAATCTCGAACAAAATACGACACTGACAGGAAACAAAATGAAAATTAAAGTAACTTATTTTTATTCCATTTCGTTTTTTAGAAATGAAGTAGTGACTATTCCAAGTGTAAAAGAAAAACTTTTGAATAGTGACTATTGTTATAGACTTTTTTTTCTCATTAATATTCTTTTTAGAGAAGTAACTAAAAAAAAACTCTTTAAAATGTGTTTGTGCGATTTTAAGATATCAAAAAAATTAAATATTGAATTATTAATTTATTGTATTTAATTGATGGCATTAACTTTACGAAAAAATATTAAATGACTTTCATTAATTTTGTAATTTAAAAACATTATATTCGCTTCTATTTTACGTTTTTTTAATACTACATTTCAACTAAAATTCAACATTTGTTTTTAAATACCTTCAAGAAAAACAGTAAAAACTTGATTTAAGGGAAAAAAAGTTAAACTTTATTTAACATTTTTCACTCAAGGTTTATTTAATATTTTTCAATCAAAGTTTAAGTGAACAATGTTAAATTAATTTTAAATTAAAAAGTTTAAATAAACTTCCAAGCTCGAAAGATCTTAAATGACATTTAATAAGTAGTGTATTTTGGACTATTTTACAATAAACAAATTAATATGCTTAAGTCTGAATATCTTAAGAGGAATAAAGGGCCAACTGAACGCGAAGAAGGCACACTAATGTATGAGGCAAAATGCTCGACTAAGTATATATTTATATAGTTATACTTACTTCAGTTGAATAATGGTACAAGTTATTCGAAGTGTCAAAGCAAGTTTCTTTGAATTTTCTACAGTAGAAAACAGGCGATGTTTCAAACCGAAAGTAAATGCGTCGCTCTCAAACCATGGCATTCTATATAAAAAGTCTTACTTAACGTGCAGGTAACTAACGGGGGGCCGAAGAGTTACTTCCGGTTTGTGATTTCACTACTTGTGTAATCACAGTTTAAAAAATTCAAAGAAAGTTTTTCTTTTATACTTGGAATAACATTTACCATTATTCAGTTGAAGTGAGTATAAGATCTATTTATCTTATATCCTTCGGACATAATTATATTATTTCACATTTATTGTAGAAAACACTTGTTTGATCTGAAATTCACTATTAAAAGATATAATTAGGACTCTTGGTCTTAGAAGTTTTAAAATTTGTAATTTAAAGTCAACATTCTTCACTCAAAAAATGTAGGTACTACCAATTTTTTGTTAATTTTCACTTTAAAAACGAATTAAAATTAATTAAGTTGATTATTTAAGGTCAAATCTTTGTTGTAGTTAAAAAGTAGTAACATAAGTAAAAAACAAAATGATATTACATGTAATTTATCTTTAATACATTTTAAACAATTAAAATTAAATTAAATTACTAAATGAAGGTTTGCGACGCATCCGAAATAAAATATCTTATTAACATTTTAAAATACGTTTAAAAAGTTTCTTCTTAGAAAATAAGAACAAAATCATTAAATACACTGTGTATGTGTATACAAATTACTAACACGTTAGTAACTTTTTAGCTAAGTAATGTCCAGTTTTTCATTGAAAACAAGCAGAAATAATGTTGTTTTTGAATGACGAATCAGATTGTAATGATTGTCACATTTTCCCGCCAAATATTTTGAAAACCCCAAAAACCCGGAAGCATAATGATTTGTTTACAGTAAAATCACTAAACCTGATTGAAAAAAAATAAAACTACCAAAAAGATTTACCAAAAAAAAAAAAAAAAAAAAAAAATTACTAAAATTTTAAACTTTTTCTGTGAAAACACTGAACAAGAATCACGACTTTTTGACTAAAGACAAGACCAAAAAGACTTTAGTGATTATCATACTATCAATATTATCATACTATCAAAAGACTTTAGTGATTATCATACTATCAATTTTTCCAAAAATTCTTGGTCGAAAACAGTCATTTATTTTCATTGGGGCAATGTGTTGTTAAGAAAGTCTGTTATCAACGTATTCAATTGTCTCTCACCGCTTCCCATTGATCTGTGGAAGGGGGAGGCTAATTCAATCAATAAAAGGGAGTGAGTCTTTCCTCTTGTTTTCTCCTGCTTTCAATCGAAACATGACTATAATTGAAAGTGATAGTGACACTTGTATGTTTTGTTATTTGAACTTGATCCCTAATACTCTTTTTTTCCTTTCTTTTAAGCAAATTTCTTTTTTAAATATGTATTCATTGGCTTTTAGTTGATAATAAAGAAATGAATGATAGCAATCATCATTTTGTTCTGTTAATGGACAAGAAGGATTTAAAGACTTGGTAGTTATGTACTGTTCTCATGATAGTCATATGTAATCCATTTGGTCCTTATGACATACATATGTTTTTTTGTTTTGTTTTGTTTTACAGCATATCAAACTCAGTGGGTTATTTAATGCCGATAAAGTTTTGAAATAAATCAATTCTTAATGGATAATACATTTTTTATAAATACATTTTTCTATTTAACCCATAGATGGGACCCTAACAGGTATTACCACTCCGGGCCAAAGTGGACCAGGGAGCAATGGTGATGAAGGGGTGCTCCACATTCCCCAAACCTCCAAAACTGGAACCTAGATAGAGTTTAACGTCATTCCCAGGACATGTAACCCGCAGCCACCGCCTTCTAGCACGCATATGATAAAGAGGGGTTGGGGCTTGCCATAAGGGCAATAGGGTTCGGGCAATCATATAGGTGCTAGGGCTTGACATGACTAGCCGATTGATCGGAGGGGACCTCTCCGACCGCCCGTCTAGCCCAAGATAGGGCCAAAGTGGAGTATTGCAAGTCATAAACTGCTCATCCACCTGGGTTCTATCCTTAAGCATCACGGGTCGCCACCCACGGCCAACAGGTGGCCCCATTGGGGGAGTCTTACCCCTCTGCAGAGGTGCAGTCGGTGCATTCTAACGCCCCAGCTGACAAGGCGATATACATATGTAATCCATGCTGCCCTAGGGGGCTACTCAGTTTGACTTTAGATGTTTTGCCTTTGGTGATAATACTATTAATGTTTTTAGACAGTTCCCTGGTCATCATCATTGGCTAAAAAATAAATAGGTAACAGCAAGTGACTTTTTTAAGTAATAAAGTCATAATTCATTGGCTAATTTAAGTCATGTGGGGCACTAACAATTTATCACAGGGAACTCTAATTTCTAATTTATCACAAGTGAATCAAATGTAATTATTTTTTCAAACTGATTTGAAAGGGTGCCAATACCAGTTTTGTGGCAATCTTTCAGTTTTTATAGGTTTTATTCTTATCGGTTTTTTAAAAAATTGTTATTGTTTTGTCGTTTGCTGTCCTTTAGAAAACACAAATGTCTATAGACCAAAGAATGTTGTTTTGTTATTTTTTTTTTTTTCAGGAAATATTTCATACAATGTGCTTAAATTCCACGGGTGTCAATAATAGTGACCAGGAGTTTAGTATGCATTGACAGTCCTGGCAGGATTGTAAATGCACACACACACACACACATATATATAATCCAAAAGTCAGTCTTCCTTACGACACAAGAGTTTTATTTAAAAAACCTGTCGCAGTTTGAGAGCTCAATGTGTGCTCTTAATGTTAGAGTCACAGAGCAAATATATAAGTAAAGAAATAACAAAAGACTTAGAGATTTAGCTTATAGTCTATTTCAGGGAGCTAAGCTCCCTGAAATAGACTATATGCTAAATCTCTAAGTCTTTTGTTATTTCTTTACTTATATATATATATATATATATATATATATATATATGCTTGTGTTTGCCACTGTTTCTGTTTCAAAATTAATATATAACTTAAAAATAAGATTAAAAGTTCTAGTCATATGTATGTATGTATGCATGAATGAATATGTGTACATTCATACATTATTCCATTAATTTTAACTAAATTTTGAAGCTTTCAGACTGATAGTAAAATTTCTTGAATATATTAAAATATCCAGAGAACAGAAAATTTCAGAAATTTTATATTCTATTTTTAAGAGCTTTAAATCTTGTGTGATTTTGTTTGCTTCTTCAACCATAGCATATTTGTTGTTTTGTTTGTTTTTTTTTTTGTTTTTGTTTTTTTGCATTGCTCCTCGTGAAAAATTATCTCTAAATTTAATATTCCTTAGAAATAAAAAATAGAATTAGTATATCTTTTTCTGTTATGTTATTCTTTTATAGTAACAATTATTATCTATTATTTATTTAGACAGTGTAAATGTTGATTTGACAAGAATTACTGTAGTCATTTAATCAGCCATTATTGAAGTTTAGAACAATCATCTGATGTGAATGGGTATTTCAGATAGAATCTTTCAATTTTCCTATCTTGTCAGTGGGGTCTAGAATATGCCAACTGCATCCCTTGCAAGGGATTAACCCTCCCCACACAGGAAAAAAGGGTCTCCCAAATATAACACTAAACTGCATTCAGTGGTGAAGCCCCAAATCTAGAATTTTAAGAAATCTGTCTTCACCCCTTCAGTGCACTCACTTCCAGATCCACTCTGACCTGGAGTGGTAGTTCTTGTTAAGATCCCACATATGAGTCTAATGAATCTGTTTGAAAATTATCAGTATTAAATAGGAATAGTAGAGATCATAGATAATAGTTATATGTACAAACAAATGATTATTATCAACAATTAGGAACAATTACTTAAAACCATATAATTGCGAAAAAAGACTGACCCTGGCATTAAATAAACCAACAAGGGTTGACATGTCATTAAACCAACCAGCCAACTTAAAGTTTTTATCATGTTTAATAAAGCAAGATGGGAACTACAGAAGGATGCTGAGTGTTGTCTTGAACAAATCCTGGAGGAAGCACCCCACAAAAAGCAGAAGTGTACCCACTTACCTCCTATAACACAAACCATCTGAGTAAGATGAACAAGACATGCTGGATACTGCTGGAGAAGTAAGGACAAACTCATAAGTGAAATTCTCCTCTGGACACCTACACATGAACATGCCAGTGTAGACCAACCAGCAAGAACCTACATCAATCAGCTTTGCATATACTGGAAGTCATGGGGAGGATCTATAGGGATGGGTGGTAAGAGAATCCTGGAAATCCATGCTGTCAGCATAACCTGATGTTGATGATGATACAGAATATTTAATCATGAAATTTTAACAATTTTTACTCAGGACAAGCTTTGTGATTATTCACATAAATTGAGAAATGCTATAATTCACTGTAATATACAGGGCTATAACATAGATAAATAGTTTTTGTTGGGGTGGGGAACAAAATTTAGAATTTGGCCTTAAGTTATCAAAGGCTACCAACATGGTTAGCTTTGAAATAATAGAGAACTGTCTGTTTTACAAATTAAATAAATTTTCATATTTTTTAATGTCTACAGGGAAAATATAGATTCATCAATGAAAAAAATAAAATAAAATGCTGTAAAAATATTACAATTGGTAAAAATTGTGTGATAACAATGCCTCCCTCCCCAGCTGCTACAGTCCTGATATAGTATGTGATGGCATCTATTAGTCTTTTGTGAGACCCCATAGATCTGTGCTCAAATCTCAGCACAACCAAATGCAACTGACAAGCCATACTGAAAGCACTAGTTCCTGCTAGATCACCAAAGTTAAGCAGCAATGAGCCTGTTCAGTATTTGATTGGGTGACCACTTAAGCAATAGCAGGTACTGTAAGCAAACTGAATTCTTTGTTTATTGAAATGTCTAGATTCATTTTTAAATCATTTGAAAAGGGTTGATATATAAAACAAAACAATAACCAACTAACAACTGACTGAATCACTTTAGATGTAAATATTTCATTCTCAATGATTTTTTTAATCTTTTTAATATCTGACGCCTTTTAATCTGCTTTTGATACCACAAACCTTTTGTAAATTGTAAGTCTCTCAACAAGTGTTTAACTTTTGTAAATAAATTTAAAGAACATACCAGAGAAATCTGATCTTTTTCAATTTAAATCTCTGTCTTTTTCTCTCTCTCATTTCTTCGATGTGGACAAAACAACAATGTTAAATTTTTTTTTAAATTGCTTACATATGGCTGAAGACAATTTAGTCTTACACAAAGGAGATTCTGTTTTGTATTTTGTTTTTTCCATTATCAAGAAGAGAATCCTGTATTAACACTACACTTAGATGTCCAAACTGATTCTCAACATGCTATCAAGTAACTATTGAATAAAAGAAAATTGTGACTGTATAAAACATCTTCTAAAATATTATTCACTTTTCTCATAAACCTTTTACAAAGAAACATACACATGAGCAAATATACGTATATATTATCATTTAAAGGGTACTTTTTTGTAAGTGGATAGATTCAAAGATGTTCTGTTGTCTATTATTGGTATTTTATGTAATTCTAAGAGAACTTACATCTGTCAAGACAAATAATAGATTTTGCAGTAATGTTCTTATTTAGGAGGCATTCATGTTATCATCTTAGGAAATGAACTTGATAAGCCAAGTTCAAATCCAGGACGAGGCTGCTTGCATTTCACTTTGTCTTAATGCCATCTCTTCTCCTCTTGGCTCTAGTAGGATCCGTTAGCCTTGGGACAGCAACCAGTCTAAGAGAAAGAAAATTCTGGATTCAAACCAGCTGTAATCCACTTAAAAATTCCCCTTGTGTCACACCCTGTCTGTAAAATCACTTATTGTGATATTGAAAACTGTAAACATAAACATGTCTTTCTGATGAGGGAGAGGTCAAGAAAAGTTGTTGTATATTTTTGGGAGATACAGAAGAACAAATGTTAAGTTAATGCCAGCTTGTCATCTTTCACTCTCTTTAGCAGAGATTAGAAATGCTGTTTTATCCCCTGAAGAAGAGTAAAAATACAGAGACCTCCCTTTGAGGGATTCACCTCAAAGGGGTGTCATATGCGGACACCCATTTGAGGGATTCCCCTCAAAGGGGGGTCTGGGTAGGACACTAAATTGTATTTTTTGATGAGGCTATAGTTCAAGTGTGGAGTCTCTTCTTCATTGCCATTACTCCCAGGTCTACTCTGACCTTGAGTGGTAGTATAGGGTCAGTTTAGCTTAGTTGGTAGAACGTCCGCCTTGGGACCACTAGGTTCCTGGTTTGATACCGGTCCTCGCGAACTCAGTGTATGAGTAGCACAGGTATCTGTGCGGTAAAGTGAGGAGCTGATGGTAGGTGTAGCACTCCACCTCTGACACTAAAAACAATCTCCCTGGTCTAGCGCTAGTGAAAAGGGGATAGACTCCCTCACTGTCTGGCTGATACTGACTTTCGGCCACCCTGACGACATTACTTTTTTATTTTTATGGGTCAAATAGATCTGTTTAAAAATTTTTTAACATTCTGTTGGGTTGTATGCAAAAAAAAGAAACTCTTAAGAAACAAAGACACAAAAAGTATTAATATAACCATACAATAAACACAATTCCTTAATATCTTGGCATAAAATAACCCTAGATGGGTTTACATGAGTTAATATGCTGTTAAAATCAATCAATCAAATAACCCTTTTACACTCATAGGTCTCTTAGGAGGAGAAGTTGGTGAGAGAAGATTAATTTCTAACACAGTGATTTGTTGTGTTCCTTTTCTAACTTTCCTTCCACACATATGATCACACCACAGTAAAAGAAACATTCATTCTTTCCTTGTGATAAGTCAAGCTCAACAACCGTTCAACATTTTTAAAGTCTCTCACCTCAAAAGCACTTTGCCTGTAATGAATATTTTTCCATTAAACTTATATTGCGTAGTTCCAGAACTTACTCATTGTATTGTAGATTTCTCAAATCTCGACTTGGTTTTGCTTTCTGTGACATAGACAACATATATCTTGGATGTATATTCATCTGACCCCCCCCCAAAAAAAAAACCCCACCAAAGATAAACAAGTGTAATGAACATTTTTCCATTAAACTTATATTGTGTAGTTCTCATTGTATTGTAGATTTCTCAAATCTCGACTTGGTTTTGCTTTCTGTAACATAGACAACATATATCTTGGATGTATATTCATCTGACCCCCCCCCCCAAAAAAAAACCACCAAAGATAAACAAGTGTAATGAACATTTTCCATTAAACTTATATTGCATAGTTCTCATTGTATTGTAGATTTCTCAAATCTTGACTTGGTTTTGCTTTCTGTAACATAGACAACATATATCTTGGATGTATATTCATCTGACCCCCTCCTAAAAAAAAACCCACCAAAGATAAACAAGTAAAAACATCTTTAATGTCATTTGTGGTTGCTCACAAATATGTCCCAATATTATTTTCTATAAACCTCATCAATTGTCAATTCTTTTCTTGCAATAAGAAAGTAAAGAAACCTTATTTGGCCACCAACGGCCAATTATCATTTCAAGCTTTAAGACTTTCTTTAACAGAAAAAGTAAGAGTGCTAGTGATTTTGCTTAGCAAAGAAAAACAAGAATGCACTTGTACAAAATCTGCAATTTCTTATACTATTTCTAGAGAACATTATCTCAGCTATAAACTGGAAAATTATTTTGGTCCTCTTATCTTTACAAATAAGACTGTTTTCTCATCTACTTGTAGTGTAATAGTTAACACAGATTTCTTGAATAAAAGTATATATCTACTTGTGGTGCTGTGGAAAGCACATCAGTTTTTTCATACTATTAGGAATTGTGAAAATTCCTTTTTACAACTTTTTGATTCAGGAATAGAATGCAAAGTAGTTCATTGATTCTCAATACAAGAGATGCCCTAAAAGTAATGCCTCTTATTTATCTCCACAGAAATTACCACAGATAGAGCAAGTATTCAGCTACAAAACATTATTTTTTCCACAGTCAGCATTATTAACTATGCACTTTTTCCAACAATGTGAGAATATGCACTATGTAGAATACTGATAATTGTCATTCTGTGTTACTTTCACCCTTGGCCAGGATTGAACCTGCAGTCTGGAAATGACTGTTACAGATTATTAACTATTGGACAGTAGGACAGTCAAACACCTCCTCAGCTAAATGGACTCTTCCTGGCAGCAGTGGCAGGAATTATTTAAGCTGTTATAGTGGGCTCATTAGGAAACTAGTAACTTCATGTTAGGCTTGGCCAGTCAAACCAGTTGTTGACTGTCTGTCTAACTGACTGACTTCAATACACTAGTGTAGGCAGCCCACCTTTTTTTCAACATTGTCAGAAAATGTTGACAGAATAGTCCATCTTTCAATGGCTCTATACATATAAATGAGATTCATGGAGGAAATCAATGACATACTTTTGCTTTTTGCCAGATTTCATTTTATCAGATTGTCACTTGGCTTCTATCTGTACATAAGAGAAAAA
Source organism: Doryteuthis pealeii (assembly GCA_023376005.1). NCBI lineage: Eukaryota > Metazoa > Mollusca > Cephalopoda > Myopsida > Loliginidae > Doryteuthis > Doryteuthis pealeii. Next base: position 54,556,850 of record CM042162.1, read on the forward strand.
TTATGATTGATTGGTGAGAAAGTTCAACTTCTACTTCCATACCACCAACATCTGTCTCTCTGACATGGTGAGCTAACATAAAATAAGAAGTATTACTTTTAGAATGATCTTCGTAATATGCTCATACAAAAAAATTCTTACTATCAATTTTATATTGTAGCTTATCTATTTAACATTTTCTATATGTTTACCATTCTTCTAATATCAACATGACTGCTTTAACACTTTGCAAAAATTCAACAATGAAATGGGGAAATGAAGTTGTTCGTGGCTAAATACTGGTTTTGGATCTGATTTATTTAAAAAAAGATGTTGGATTTTTTTTATTGTAATAAAATCATTAATGGATCTATGGATAATAATCATACAGTCAGTATGTTGTTAGATATGTTTGGGTAGGTTATCTAGGTATATAAGTAGATAGTTCAACAGGGTATAATTTTTCTTTTTGGATTTTTGAGTTGAAAAACTATCATTATCATTTACTGATGTGTGTATTCACCCAACCTTTCTGCTATAAACAGGATTTGACACAAGGTCAATTTTTTAAGGGGAGTAAAGTTGGTTGAAATGGTTGCCTTACTAAGGATAAATAACCCAATTTACCTCTATAGAAAAAGATTCATGACTTTCCCAGGGGCATTAGCACAAACTAAAATACAAACAGCCTTGTCCATGATTTATACATGGGTCACCAATTTTATTTCCATTAATGATAACTGTTATGCAAAGTGCACATCCATGTTATCTACTGATGTACTTAGATTAGAGTATTCATCTTGGTTATTGGTATAATTACAAGGTTTCAGTAATTGTACCATCGAGCCTTCTTCAGGTATTTACCATAGTTGATAACCTTCATGGAATTTCAAACTGAGCCCTTTTTTTTAAATCTACATGAAGGGTCAATTTCTGCTGTCTGGGCTTAGAGGATGTTTTTCCCCACATTGATTCATTTTTATGACATTGTTTGTCTATTTCATCCATTGAACCAAAATATATTGCATTACCCAATCCATGAATTGAACTCATGACCACCAGGTAACTAGATACACTTTAACCAATGCTTTTATCCATGGGATCATTCTCATAGGGATTAACCAACACAAAATCTTGTATTGATATGAAATATATCAGCTCCAATGATAAGTAGAGCGAACTGGCTGACCCTAATCAAGCAAAACCTACTTATGATTAATGAGTCTTGAACAATTCTGGCAGGGCAAAGAGACTGAACCCATATAAAAGATACAGCATTTTTCATCCTAAAGACAGTTGGATAACAAACCAAAGTGTACAAACTAGCCAGGGTCCCTGCTCTAGACAATTCACTTCCTCCCTCTCTACCTTAAGTCTGTTAATTTGAAACACTGCTGTTGCTGAGAATAAAACTTTATTTATTAAAATTTGTCATTTGAGACCTTTTCTTCATAAGTGTTTTCTAGTTGATTTTGGCCATTTCATCTGATTTTGTGTCCAGCCACAAGTGATCATCTAAGAAGCTGCATCTGCAAGCCAACCAGTTGTTGGTCTTAAGTACAATGCTACAATATTCTCTAAGGCTGCATAATAAAAAGAGAAAACTCTACCCTAGCAGATGAAATAAAATGTTTGATAACAAAATTCCCAAAAATGTTGCTTATATTAGTGGTTCTCAGCCTGCGGCCATCTGGTTTCTTTTGGGCCATGGCAAATTTTGTGGGAGACACAGAAAAAAATTGGAATTAGAAGGGAGTCCCATGCTTGATGAAGGGAGTCCCATGCTTGATGAAGGGAGCCAGAGAAAAACCACCCTGTTGCCTCCTAAATATCACTTCTAATAAATTTTTATCAACGTTGTTGAATCCTATTTTAAAATTTTCATCTTTTTTTTCATAGTAACTTGAAATTATTTAATTTTTGGCATCTTTGACAATACTACATGTATGTATTTATTCAGTCCATCTGCCATTAGCAGGATGTGACATAGGGTCAATTTTTAAGTGGAGTTCAGCTGGTTTTAATTCAGAATTTTTCTTCCCCTAGACTGGTTGCTATACCAAAGCTAAGGAAATCAGTCTGCCCAACTATTTACCAATAACTAGGGGGAGAAGAGATTCATACCTTTCCCAAGAGCATTACAACAAAGTGGTATATGTAGCTCTCCAGAATCTGTCTTTTGTCCATAAAAAAATATCAATCCTGATATTGAAAAACCATCTAAACTGCATTAGCCACAAGGATCTTACCGCATAAATATGCTAAAATGCTAATAATTTAAAAAAAAATTTTGCTGACAAATTTTATTTTGATGGGGTTCAATCATTAATCTAAAGGTTATTTTTTGGGTATCAACAGAATTTTTTTGTTATGATGTAATATCAGAGAAATAATGTTATTATAAATGGTTGTTTTATTGAACTCAGAAAAGATTTTTGTTTTTATGAAATAGAATAATAGAGAATAAATATACAATTAATAAACATTAATGTCTTTATGGAGTTTATTACAAAATTGAAGTAATTAATAATTTTTTCATTAATTTCATTTTGCAAGTTGCACAAAAATTTAAAATTCCAAAGTGAACCATGAGCTAAATAAAAGCCTGCAGTGGTCACCCATCGTAGAACTGAATTGGCTTATGGCTACTTAACTTCAGTGATCTATCAGGAACCAATGCTTAAAGCATAATTTGATTGTAAGTTATTTACTAAGCTTTTGATAAAATAAGGCAGTCTCTTTAACCCTTTATCTACCAGAGTGCCCCAAACCGCACAACAATAAATGCTGGAGATCATCAGCTTTTAGAAAATGGGTTAGAGTTAAAAAAGAGAAAGCAAATAAATGAATCCATTTTGTATTCAGTAGTAAAAGGATCATCAATATGATACTCAGCACAATGATTATCACCATAGGAACTGGAATTGGTAAGCAAGTTCAAATCTAGGATGAGGCTGTTTGCATTTCACTTTGCACTAATACCCTTGGTAAAGGTATGAATTTCTCTATTCACCTCCCAGTTATGGGTACACAGTAAGGCAGACAGGGTTCTTTAGACTTTGTTGGGAAACCAGTCTAAGAGAAGGAAAACTTAATTCAAACCAGTTTTACTCCTCTTAAAAACTAACCTTGTATCACATCATATTCATGGAGGAGTTGAGTAAATACATACAAAATATTACCTGCTATTACTGAGTGCTCACCCATCTCAGAACTGAGCACTCTGTCAGTGGGGCTTAGAATATGCCGACTGTATTTCTTGCAGAGGGATAAGACCCTCCTAGAGGTGAAGTGGGTATGACAATAAAACTGCATCTGATGCTCAGCCTCCAGTTATGGTGATCTGGCAAGTGTGGAGTGCTCCTTCATTGCCATTACTACCAAATCTACTTTGACCTGGAAGTGTTAGTAACTGTTAGAGTCCTATATATGATGAGTCAAATAGATCTGTTTAAAAATTATTCATATTCAATAGTACTATGTACACAAAACTCTAAATTCTAGGCATAAAATAATTCTAGATGGGTTGAGATGACATTAAAATCAATCAATCATTCAATCAACCAATCAGAACTGAGCAGATTTATTGCTGCTTAACTTTGTTAGTCTGACAGGAGCCAATGCTTTTAGTAAGACTTGACTGGAAATCACATGACAAATTCTGGCAGTAATAACAGTTGGATTTTAATACTAACTGCACATAAATATTATGCACACTCCAACTTTCAGATTTTCTTATCACTGTCACTGGCTTTACCTTTACTCTACTGTTCTCCTTTTTTTTTTGAGTCATTTTCTGAATGAAAAAATTCAATATTTCTGACAGGAGGGAAAGACAAAAATGATAGACCATCAAATTTTGCAATTTTTAACCTGAAATTTTCTTTAGCAAGTTTCTGTATTCAGGTTGTATAATATTGAAAATCAATAATAAAAAAGGATTGTCAGTGGTCAGGAATTAATTCAAGCATTATTGATATAATAGGACTATTATCACCATTAATAAGTGGGAAGAGTTTGTTTGCCTATCCTCTATAGATAACCAAGCCGTTTGATGTAGAGATACCAAATTTGGCATATATACTTAATGAACTCAGGAGAAGGTTTTAACATTTGAAATAAAATGTATTCTTACAAAGAAAGAGGGTTCTCATTGATAGAAGTTATTTAACAATAAAAAATAATGAGTGGAAACCATGTTGCTGCAATGCATACAGAATTTAAATTCCCAAACTTTAAAACAAAACCCCTCAAAACCATTCTTTTATAAACAATCATAATTCATATTTAATTAAACATTACTAATTAGGTCCATAGATAGTTTTCCAAGCTGTAGATGTAAAATAATTGTATAGTATTATTGATTAGTTAGGACTAATTAATTTAAAAAAATTTTTTTAATTAAAATAGATCACTAAGTAGGCCTGAGCCTTTTCTAGTAGTGAGCAGGTTTGAATTCAGAGTTTTTCTTCTCCTAGACTGGTTGCCTAACCAAGGTTGAAAATCCTGTCTGCACTACTATTTACCCATAGCTGGAGGGAAAATAGTTGGAGTCATACCTTTCCCAAGGGTATTAGTGCTATATGAACTGTGGCTTCATCCAGGAATTGAACCTGGGTTGACGAGTCCATTTCCTGCGACTCTTACCAGTACACCACTAATCTGGATTAAAACAAAAATGTTAAATCAATAAATCTTTTAAATGTCACTAACTTAAGAAATATTTCTCTGCAATATTCACTTAGTAAGATAATATAAAATACAACTTTTAAATATTTTTTTTTTCTTTTTCTTTATTTTTTATGATAATGATTATTACCATTTGTAAACTTACCCTGTTATTGAGAACAAGAATATCTAGGTCCCACTAATTAATCTACATGCAGCAGACTATTCTTGAGTAATCTTGCACATAAACAGCCACCTGTGCAAGTCTAACAAGTAAGGTAAATATTTTTCAAGTGTGTAACTTTTGTACTCAGCAGGACTAAAAGGTCCTTATCAAATTTGTCCATCTATGAAACCCAGACAATATACCCTATTATTAATTCCATGAGAAATCTATTTCCTTAAAAACCGTTCCTCAAATAGCTGCTACCCTTGCCTCAATAACAATTCACCATACTGCTTACCCCTTCACACAAGCAGACAAAAAAAGAAAAAGAAAAAAACTGACGGACCTCACCCTTCTCAAGTAGTCTAGATATAATCAGATAAAAAAGAGAAAATTCAATTTTCTATGCATTTTTAAATTTAAACACTCTTTACATTTTAAAAATAATTTTCAAGTGTTTCCATATTGCAAAATTTATTCTGCTTGTAAAGTTTTTGGAAAGGAAAAAGCAGAAATTTGTTTACTTTTGTCCAGAAATGGAAACTCTTTATTTACTCAACTCTTTTAATCTTTGTAGCTGATCTCTGTTAAAAAAGAAAGAAGAAATAATGAATAAATAAAAAGAAAACAGCCAGATTTAATTTATTTCATTCTATTCATAGTATAATGACATCATACTTTGGTCTACTCATTGTACTTACTCAGTCAGTTGAAAGTGCAAAACATATTTTTGGATACTTAAACTTATATTACAAGGCTTTTTCTTACCTGACCTCATATTTTGAATATATATATATATATATATATATATATATATATATATATACTAAACAAAACATGACACATTGGGTCACCCATTGAGCTCTGGGCAGATAATTGGGATTAGGGAAAAGTGAGTTTGCAAAGCAAATTAATTTAAAAAAAAATAAACATGGCAAGAGAATTTTTAAACATTAAAATAATTTTGTAAGATTTCTAAGAAAGGGAACGTTTGACCTAATTTAAATTTATTAAGAGCCAAGATGTTGGCCCGGGCTGGCTGATTATGAAACTTAACATACGAACATGTTTAAAACCCTCCAATCTCTCTCTCTCTCTCTCACTCACTGAGAAACTAACATATAACTAGGAGGTAATCAAGATATACATAGAGATGGGAAAGTAACAGGCAGAATGCGAATAAGAGACAGGGTAAGTTTTTGACTTAATTGCAAAGTACAACTAATTAGAACCAATTAAAATGGATTTTTTTCAAACATAACTCAATCCTAACACTAAGGAATAATTTAGTATAACTTATGTGTCATTAAACTAAACAGTAAAAAAACCTTTAGAAGACAAACATTGATTTTCTCAGCTTTAGTATTATATATATATATATATATATATATATATATATATATATATATATATATATATAAGATTAATTGATTGTTTTTAATGGCATTTAAACTCTTCTAGGGCTATTTTATGCCTAGAGATTAAAGAATTGTATTCATTGTATATTTATATTTACATATTTTGTGTAGTTGTTTCTTAAAAGTTTTTTTTTAAACACAGTCTGATTGAATAAAAATAATGTTTTAACAGGTGCTACCAATTTGGGTTGGAGTGAACCTGGGAGTAATGGCAATGAGGGGGTACTCCATACTCCACAGAACTGGAGCCTGACTATCAGATGCTGTTTAGTGTCATACCCAGAACACCCATTACTTTGGTGAGGGTCTTACCTCTCTGCTGGGGATACACCAGTATATTTTAAACTCCTAAGACACGGTATTTTATAGATTACATATATGATGAAGAATTTAAATAATGCGGTTGAGAATAATAACTTTAAAATGAAAACCAAGTTATTGAAATTAACAATTTAATTACATTTCACCTATATATAAAACACAATACGATATATATATATATATATATATATATATATATATATATATATATATATATATATATATAATATATATATATGTATATATATATATATATATATATATATATATATATATATGTATATATATATACAACCTGATCTCACAACAAAATAATGAGAAATTTTATTGTGACCCAGTGTATTAATACAAGGTATTATTTGACCTGTAATAAGTATATGTAAGTATGTTATTCAGTTTCTTTTCATTAGATACCATGTAATTTTCTTTTTAATATAAAAAGAGAAATTCAAATTCTGAATTGCTAGTTGGTCATGAGTTTTGGAATTTTAAAATTAAAAATCTGTTTGTGACTACTATTATTACAAAAAGATATTTAAAAAAAAGTTATTGCTGAAGAGTAACATAGTTTGTAATTCATTATTAATGCTAAAATATAACTTATTATTGAAGAAGGAAAATATCATAGTTTCTAAGTATTTTTTTAGTTTTATTTATCTAATATTCTATTTTGTCTAAATATTTGATGGGTAGAATTGTTCCAAATGTCCTCGTTTTTTTAAAATGAAATACACAGTAGAAAACAATTTTTTGAAATATCATTATTCATTTCTGAATAGTATTGCCTTTCACCATATCCTTTATTAATTTCAATCCTCACTGTTTTCTCATTGTCATAGACTAATAGTTTCAGTAATTTGCAATAAATAGTGACTAAAAAAATCAAGATGATGAGGAGTATATTGTTGCAGCCACACCCTGCATCTGTGATGGTGTTGTGGTTTCATTGAAAGATGTTTTTTTGGGGAGGCTGGAGTTGCTAGCCTCAAACCCTCTTGTTTTGAATGTAGAGTTTTTCCTTCTCTTAGATGAGTTGCCTTACCAAGACTAAGGAGCCCAGTCTGTCTTAGTATTAATCCATAGCTTGGGGGATAAAGATTCATACCTTTCTTAAGTATGAAAGAAAATTCTAGTTAGTTAAAAATTTGGTAATAGTTGACTATGTTTCATCTAAAACTAAAACTAAATAAGAGACTTTTTTTAACAAAATTTCTCAACACTCTTTTAATAACTAGAGACCAAGCCCTGTTAGCTGGGGCTTTAGAATATGCCAACTGCACCTCTGCAGAGGGGTAAGACCTCCCAAACTGGGCCACCTGTTGGCTGTGGGTGACAACCTGTGATTCTTAAATACAGATTCCTAGTGGCTGAGCAGTCCATGACATGTAACATTCCTCTTTGTCTTGTTAGTCTTTCGATACTCACATCCTGTTTTTCACTCTTTTTCACATTTCTCTTTCTTCTTTCTATGCTTTAATTATTTCTTTCTTGTTTACTTGGGTGATTTGAAAGGTCTCAGTTGACCTATATTCCTGTGTTCCCAACTCACCAAGTTAACTGATGTCTCCATCTTGAATCAATAGAAAAGTAGAAGTGCTGATCCATGCCTAAATAAACCAACCTTAAATGATAAGAAAATAAATATGAAAATAAAATTGGAAGAAACATTTATAGTTTAGTGGTTATCTCCTAAATTATTTGGTATTTGGATTTTCCAGAGAGAGAGAGAGAGAGAGAGAGAGAGAGAGAGAGAGAGAGAGAGAGAGAGAGAGAGAGAAAAGACGGAAAATAAAAATTAAATGAGAGAAGAAAGAAAAGTGAAAGAGAGAGATGGAAAGAAAGGCAAAACAGAGATAAAGAAGGAAAAAGTATATGAAAGTGAATGAAAGAAAAAGTGAATAAGAGACAAAGAAAGAAAAAGTGTATAAAAAAAGGGAAAAGTTAGGGAAGAAAAAATATATTTAAGAATGAGTATATAATAAAAGGAACAGTAAAAAAGAAAAAAGAAGAAGGAAAGAGCAACTATAAGGAGAAGAGTAACTAAGAGAAAGAGAGGTGAAGATAGAATGAAACAGGAAGTTACATAATAGAAATGAGAAAGAGAGAAGGTAATGACCAAGAAAGATAAAAGTAAATATATTTCATCAAAGAGAAACAAAGAGAAAATGATCATAAAAATGAATGATTGTTTTTAATGGGGTGATAACCCATCTAGGGTTATTTTGTGCCTAGAGGTTAGGGAATCACATTCATTGTATGTTTATATTTACACTTTTTGTCTAGTTGTTTCTTAAGATTTTTTTGCACATGGTCCTATTAAATACAAATAATATTTAAACTAGGAGAGACAATATTTAGACTAGGAGAGACAATCTGTAATACCTGTTAGGATCATATCTGGGACCCTAACAGGTATTACAGATTATCTCTCTTAGTCTTTTGTTTTCTACAATAGAACCAACAAGACTGTGAGACAAGGGTTAAACACTTCAACTATTGGTTTTGAATCAAGAGTTGCCTTTCACTTAAACTGGTTGCCCACCCAAGTTGATCCATCAAGGATGAAAGGAGCAAATCTTTCAAAAGATCATAATAAAATGTATTAGTCACCATCAGTATCAAACTCAGTAAATTTGAACTCTGCTTACTGCTTCCATTTTCCAGGGAAATAACTGGTATGCCTCTCTATTAGAATTCAAGAGAAAGAAAGAAAGAAAGAAAAAAGAAAGAAAAATAGTAATGAAAAGAAAAAGAAAGAAGGAAACAATAATAATAGAAAAGAAAGAAAAATACTAATGGAAAAGAAAAAGAATAAGAAAGAAGTAAATAATAGTAATTGAAAAGAAAGAAAGAAAGAAGGAAGGAACCAATTGTTATAGAAAAGAAAAAAAAATCAAAAGAGAAGGAAACAAATTATTAAGAGAAAATATACATGTAAAGAATGAAATTTGAGAGAAGGGAAGAGTGAGAGAAAGAATAAAGAGAGTAACAGAGAGAAAAGAGAGAGAGAGAGAGAGAGAGAGAAGAGAGAGAGAGAGATGGAAAATTTTTAAAAATGGTTATGTGAGAGAAAAAGAGAACAAAAATCTTGTAGACTGCCCATAGGTCTGATGTGACAATAGATTCCATTTGTCATTGAAATACGACTAAATTCTTGAAAAATCTATTCCTGACTCTTATGGCATGATGGAAGTTGTGAGTCATGGAGATGCCTTCATTCTTTGAAATTACTGAGTAGATCATTTTCTTTTCAAAATCTTGGAAAACCGGAAAATAATCATTTTCTATCAACTCTTTGAAAAATGGCAAGCACTGTTCCTGAAATTCTTTTTTCTTTCTTTCTTTCTTTTCTGTTTAGGTATTACTGCACCTTTTTACCTTTGCATCAACTTCATTCACTTTTTTTTTCTTCACTTTTTTTTTTCATTCTCTAGCCTTGCTCATTCTGTTGCTCATTTTATTTCACATTTTTCATTCTTCCTTTTAAAATTTTGATAATTCATTTACTTCTCTCTCTCTCTCTCTCTCTCTCTCTCTCTCTCTCTGGTTAATCTAAGATTATTTACTCATTCAATATTTCATTGAATTTTCCTGTTAATCTTTCTTTTTCATTCATTAACTCTTTTATTCTGTTTCCTTCATTTACAAGTTCATTTCTTTTTCTTATTTCTCTTTCATTCAGAACTTAAACTATCAACTCATTCAATCTCTATTTTGTTATCTTTACCTTTTTCCTTTTTCATTCATTCACTTAATCGCTTTCATATTCATTCATTGTTTCTTTTAATCTATTTTCTTCTCCCTTTATTCACCCCTACTTCAAATTCATTCATCAATTTTATTAATTCATTTTTTACTCACTTTTTAATTTTCTGTTGTTTGCACTATTTTTATACAAATAGAGAACTTCATCATATATATATATAATAAGAGTCTACTTATATATATGCAGACCACAGTTTATATATATATATATATGGTGATTGCCACTTCTTCACAGAAGAAGGCCATTTCTACAAGTAGTTCGGTTGTAAGTACGCAGAGGGCCCACTGGTCAAAAAAAGTTCCCTGTCACACATGAACCACTTTGTCAGCTTCCTCTCACATGCGACTGTACGTGACTGAGAGACCCAGCCCTCGACAGGCAGGCCCTGCCACACAGGTCACATATATGATCAATCTTAAATGTGGAAATCAATCTATGCCATCCATTATGTGCCGATTACATAGAGGCTGCTTTAAGATGAGGTGCTTGGGCTGCCTTACCTCAAATCCTCACAACTACCATTAGCCTGCCTTTTCAAAACATTGTGTACCTAAAGCGAACTTCGACAAGGGTCGCGATGTCTTCCGCATATTGAGAATTCTTTGCCATGGTGCCAGTTTATCTATTATCTATCTATTATCTATTATTATACTAAACTGAGTTTATCAACATTCTCCAGCTAAAGGATTTTTTCTATTTATGTTATGGACACAATATTTATACTTAGATATTCCTTGGTGTTAGCACTACAAAGTGTATGAAAAAAAATTTAGTTTAATTGGCTTTAATTAGGCTTAATTAACAATTAAGTCAACGACCGACCAATCCCTGTCTTACAGACTAACTATCTCTCTTCCCATCTCCCTTTGTCAGTTAACTCTCCTCCCACTCTCTATTTGTCAGTTAACAAGAGGGGAAAAAAAGAGTAAACTGACAAAGGGAGATGGGAAGAGAGGTAGTTTGTCTGTAAGACGGATTGGTCAGTCGTTGACTTAATTGCTAATTACACCTAATTAAAGCCAATTAAACTGAATTTTTTTCATACACTTTGTAGTGCTAACACCAAGGAATATCTAAGTATAAATATTGTGTCCATAACATAAATAGAAAAAAATCCTTTAGCTGGAGAATGTTGATAAACTCAGCTTTAGTATAATAATAGATAGATAGATAGATATACACATATATAAAAGTGTTTTATAATTTGCTTGAAGCATTGTGTTTATATTGGTTTGGTGGTTGGTTTTGAAGCTATCTCAATGCAAGTGTAAAGAAAAATAAGTAACTATGGTATTGTTGTTAACCTTTGATTTATACTTAATACTTTGAGATAAAGATCTCTCCATCAGAAGTCTGAAGTCATTGCTTGTAATCATTCATTCTGCTTTGTATCTTTTATCTTCCAAATTCTCTACGTGTGTGTATATGTGAGTCTGTGTATGTTTGTTTGTGTGTGTGTGTGTGTGTGTGTATGTGTAGAACATTTCAAGTTCATTGATCTAATAAAATTCCTAGTATAATGTACAATGAGTTATACATTCTCTCTTCTCAGGTCACAGAAAAAACAGAAAAGAAGTGCATATTGGGCACATTACATCACCCATTCTCACCTTTTAAAAAGGAAGGACACCGCAGTATGCTCAACATGCAAGGTACTGCTCACTGTTAAACATATCCTCCTTAACTGCAACAGTCTCTGACAAACCCGCAACAAATATTACCAGACAAACAACTTAAGAAACCTTTTCAAAAATATCAAACCAGAAGGCATCTTAAATTTTCTAAAAAACAACCTTTTAACAAGATCTAACCAAACTGATTCTTTCACCAAAACTGACCAAACATAACCAAATACCACCACAAAACCCTTACTCTAAAGACTTGAAACCCATATGAAAAAAAATTCTGCATAACCCTTTTTGGTATTAAATGACCCAGAGAGGTTGATATGCCATTAAACAAAACTCAAACTCAAATTCTCTTTTTTTTAAATCTCAAAGAGTACGTAAGAAGTAACTGCACAGATAAAAATATTTCTTGTCATACGATGAAGAAACTGAACTTTTTGGGATTATTGTTTGGAATAACAGGGGGTAGAATTAGATTAATGAGACTGAAAGACATGACCCCTCGGGTTGGATTGAAATGACACAAGCTTGACCTATTTATATTAGTACATCACAACCCATTGCATCACAATTAAACAGATTGACCCCAGGAGACATGTAGTTACAGTGAATGTCCATTGGTTCACAAGGAACTCCCTCACTCTTAGACAGTTCTTGTTTTTAACCCTGTTTGATGTTCATGTACCTTCATCACTATGAAAAGAGGTTTAGTTGCCAATGACTTGACTTTGAAACAGGTACTATGGATTACATGGTACCAGTAGCAGACATGACACTGACTTATTTAAACATATATATATATATATATATATATATATATATATATATATATATATATAAGTTTGGACTTAACAGAACAAAAATAAAAAAATGATCAATATAGACAGTCAGAAAAGAAATGTGTGAATATATATATATATATACACACACTCATAAACATAATGAAAACTTCAGTATATATATATATGTTATGGTAATTTACCATGCATACATGAACTCTTCCAACTATGAATAGCAGCAGGTACTGCTCTTAACCGAGAGTCAATATTCTAGTGATATGCTCAGACAGTTGATAGACCGTCTAGCGAGTAACCTTCTCATTTGTATATGTTTGTACTATGATTAATATATTTGTTTAACACTTTCCTCTCTTGTGTCTTTATTCTGGCCCCTAACCAGGCCACAACAATATATATATATATATATATATATATATATATATAAAGATAATCTAATGAGTCAGACGAACCTACTATTAGTTTCGCATAAAGCTCTTCAGGGCTAAAATCCAACTCAGATTTTAGCCCTGAAGAGCTTTATGCGAAACTAATAGTAAGTTTGTCTGACTCATTAGATTATCTTTATTATTGGCTCTACTTAGGTATCGAGCACTTTTTACTTATTAGCTTTCTCCTAGCGGTTATATGAATATATATATATCTTATATACATATATATACATATAAATTGTTTTTTCTTTTGGCCAAATACTGTACCAATAGATTATTTTTTGTTGGTATGAATATCTTGGTCCTTTCTTTTTTTCAAAAATTTTTTTCTCCCTGGTTGATGTTTGGTAGTATATTTTTACAATCAAACTTTCGGCTGGGTTTTTTCTCTCTGCAAGGATTTACCAGCACACTTGGTATATTAAATTATATATATATATATATATATATATATATATATATATATATAAGATGTTAATTGAATTTTCACCATTTAGCGTAAAGCATTTACTCTTCTGTTGTTTACAGATTTGAGTTCCCTGGTGATTGTAAACATACATCTGCATTAGTATGTACCAATTAATTGTTGTCCTCTTACTGACAGTTGCTGATGGCCAGGAGGGTAAGGAGCTTGACAGACTAAAATTTTATCAGATTTTGCTCCCGGCTAGAAGTAGCTGTTAAAGTCGAGCCACAAAGTCGAGACATAAACGTCGAAACACTGTGTCTGTGTCTGACTAATATATATATATATATATATATATATATATATATATATATATATATTATTTGTATTTAACAATATATATATAGATGTGTAGGTGTATATATATATATATATATATATATTTTCTTATAGGCATATATATATATATATATATATATATATATATATATATTTACATATACACTCATTTTAGTATATATATATATATATATATATATGAGAATGCTCTTTGATAATGTCTCCTTTTTAATCCCTCTCTTCTAAAGAAAAGGTATTATCTTTAAGGGGATTTGATCCACCATTTTTAGCTAAAATTAATTTTCAAAAACATTAAAGAAAAAAAAAAAGAATCAAAACACACATAAACGACAATAAAATAAGAAATAAAATTTAAAAAAAGGATTAGTAAGCCACTTCATTTAAGCAGACAATAAAACAAAATGGAGGTCAGGAAAAGGAGAAGAAAGAAAATGAGAATAAAAAAAATAAATTCATGGATTCAAAATAAATCAAAAGAAAATGATAGAAAAAAAAGGAAGGAAAAAAACGAAGAAAATGGAGAGAGACAGACAGACAGACAGACTGACCGACAGACAGATCGAGACACATAGAGAGAGAGAGAGAGAGAGAGAGAGAGAGAGAGAGAGAGAGAGAATAAAATAAGCAGAAAGAAAGAGAAAAGAGAGGGACATCTTGCAGACTAATTATGACTGAATTTTGTATTTACCTCTCGCACAATAGCCCCAACACATACATGTATATCAAAAGTAAAATATTTATAATAAATGCTAATTTGTTTGATGATACAAAGGACTATCATGGCATGTTTTATGATACAAACAGTAATGATTTGTTTGATAATAGGAATGTCTTGGTTGAATATATAAACAATAATGCAGAATTGTTTGATGACATATAAGAATATCTTTGATAAAACAAATAGTAATGATTTAAACCCTAATACTGAATTGTTTGATGATGCAGCTAACAATGATATATAAATATTAATGATCTATTTGATAATAGCAGTGAGAATGCAAGCAATAATGCTGATTTGTTTGATGATACAAATGATTACAACGTGTTTGATGATACAAACTATAGTACTGCATTGTTTGATGATACAAATGACAATGTTTGCATGTTTTGTGTACAAACAGTAATGTTGATTTGTTTGACAACAACAATGATGCTATTTCTTATGATACAACTGATAATGATGACATGTTTTATCATACATACAGTAGGGTGTTTGATAATAGCAATGACTAGTTTAATGATACAAACAATAATGGTGATTTTTAATGATACAAATTATGATGTTTTATTAGATATTACATAGTTTGAACATTTGTTTGATGATACATATGGAAAAGATGACTTGTTTTATAACACAAATACCGATTTATTTGATGATATGTCAATGCTGAATTGTTTGATAATACAAACAATAGCGATATGAAAGTATTTTTTGATGATACAAATGGTTCTGATATATTTTTGTTTCTTTTTTATGATGATACATATGATATTGCAATGATTGTCATAAGAAATTAAATGTAAAATGAAGGAGGCAAAACACAAAAAAAAAAAGAAAGTAAAAGTTTCCTAAATGAAAATTAATAAGACATTCATGAAAAAGAAAAAAAAAAAGGTTGGAAATTGATAAGTAAAATGAGCCATCAATAAGAAATAATTACAGAATGAGGAATGCGAAAAAGAGAGAAAAATATCAGAAAAGAAATAAAAAAGAAAAAATTGAAATAAAAAGAAATGGAAAAATAAATTAAGCAAAGATTAATGAGAAATAACAATTAGGCAAAAAGGTAAATATTATTTAGCAAATAAGATGAAAATTCACTTGCTGATGACGAGATAGTAATTAATAAAAAAATATGTCACTGAAAAAGGAGAGAAAGTTGCAATAAGAAAAATAAGAATAATTAAGATGATGTGAATGATGAAAATATCAATGATTAAAATGATAATTATAAAAATGATAGGGAAAATGATAATTTTTGTACTACTGTTTATGATCACAGGAATTATAATGATACTGATGATGATCAAAATAAAATGGAAGACAAAAGTACTGTATCAGTCCTGGACTTTGGTAATTATTACTCTGTTTATTAGTAATCTATATATTACTATGACTTGGGAAAGATAGTTGAGTGGTTCCTATTGCCTTCTCTATGATTTGAATTCAGTTTACCTTCTCTTAGACTGGTTACCTATCACCAAGGCAAGTCCAATCTGCTCAGCTATATAACTCAGAGGTGAAGGTAAAACTGGGTTCATGTCTTTCCATTAACATTTGTGTAACATTTGGCATAAACGAACCCAACTGAACTTAGAAGTTAATTTGGCAATTCTACTTTTAAGACCATTAACCATTATATCATTCCACATATGTCATGGTGGCAGGATGTGATACAAGGTCAGTTTAATGCAAGTGACCTTTCTGGAAGGGACTTTCCTGTGTGGGTAATACCAAACATTGTCCAGTCCCATCAACATTCCCTCTTAGAGAATGTGCCTCAGAATCAAACAATAACTCTGGCTTTATAAAGGGGCAGAGATGGTCAATCCTCTAGGACTGAATATATTGATTTTGTAAAAATATTTATTCCTATAGTATAAAAAGATAAATGAAAATGAGAAAGATTTGTAAGAAAAAGTGTTTGAAGCCAATACAGCAGAGAAGGTATACAACCCAGAAAAATATCAAATCATGAATACAAGGTTCCTTACTTTAATTTTCATGAAGTGTGCATGATCATCAAGCAGAAAAGTCTGATGATTGTAAATGGACTTCTAGTGTTCATTAATTTTATATATGTATATATATAATATATATTATTATACTAAAACTGAGTGAATCAATGATTGTTTGCAAAAGGCTTTTTTCCTATTTAGTTTAATGACGCAAAATTCATATCAAAATATTCCTTAGTTCCAGGATTGAGTTATGTTTGAAAAAATCCATTTTAATTGGTTCTAATTAGCCATAATTTGCAATTAGGTTAAAAGCTGACCCATATTTTACTTTACATTCTGCCTGTCATTTATATATCTTGATTACCTCCTAGTTATATATGTCAGTTTCTCTGTATTTGTATGTTAAGTTTCAGAAGCAGCTAGCCTCTAGTTTAAATTAGGTCAAATGTTCCCTTTCTTAGAAATCTTAAAAAATGATTTTAATGTTTTTTTCTAAATTTAATTAGCTTTGCAAACTCACTTTTTCCCTAATCCCAATTATCTTCCCAGAGCTCAATGGGTGACTGAACGGGTCATGTTTTGTCTAGTATATATATATATATATATATATATATATATATATGTGTGTGTGTGTGTACGTGTGTGTGTGTCTATGGAATAGGATGGAAAAAGCCATATCCCATTCAGAACTTAGGTGATCATAGCCCTCAGCCACTTCCTTTATTATTAAACTGTGAATTACCATGATTTTTCTTTGGATAGATATTTCATTTGTTTTCTGTTGCCTTATTTATTGTCTGAATTTAGAGTGGTCCTTTTTCCTAGACTGGTTGCCTATCAACAAGGTTAGAGATCCCAATCTGACCTGCTATATCACCCCTAGCTGTGGATTCATATCTTTTCTAAAGTACAAAATGAAGCCAGCCAGACTTCACTGAAACTGAAACTCATTAGCCAATTCTGTTTATGATGCTGAGAACCATTACCACACAACCCCACCCCATTGATGAAATAATATAAACTATTGTTACCCTGCTACCTTATTGTAATTCAGTAAATATCTTTTTTGTCTGTCATCACAGATCTCAACAATGCCAGAAGCTATGGCCACAAAATTTTCTGTGATTACTCATGGGATCCTGAAGCATCTTTCAGCATAGTAGTCTTTAAAAATCTTAAAATCTTTCCAATTCTTAGTGAGGAGTTCAATTTGCAGTGTGAAAGTGATTAGCATTATATATACATTATAAATTGTACTAAACTAAAGCTTTATATTTTTGTCTAAAGTAGACATAACTGAAAATTTCTTAACAAAGAGATTATCTTTTTTTCATGAATTTTTCAGACTTTTTGTCTTGCATTGTGTTTACATTTGTAGTACAAGACATGGCCACCAGGGGGCCAGAACCATTGACCTCTTCAGGAATTTCATCATCATCAAGTTGTGCTGACAACATGGATTCCCATGACTCTCTTTCCAGCCATCACTATCAGTTTGGGGGGTCCTCATCACAGAATCCAGAATCTGCACAGAGCTTATTAATGCAGATTTTCGCTGGTTGGCCTATAGGGGTGTGTCTATGTGTAGGTGTTCACAGGGGAATGTCATTTATGAGTTTATCCTTGCTTCTCCAGCAGTGTCCAGCATGTCTTGTTCGTTTTACTCGGATGGTTTGTGTGATAGGAGGCAAGTGGCCATACAGCTGTTCTCTTGTTGGGTGCTGCTTCCAAGATTTGTTCAAGATCACACACAACATCCTTGTGTAGTTCTCCTCTAGCTTTTTCTCTAAGTGCTTCATTAAAGTTCAAGTGGTGCAGTCATACAGTAGCACTGACATGGCTACTGCTTGGAAGAATTTGCGCTTTATCTTATCGGAGATCAGACTTCCATATGATTTATAATCTATCTCTTACTGTCCATACCTTTCCTATGTGTATATTGACATTGTTTTCTGCAGATGAGATATTACTACCTAGGTATGTGAACGGGTCTACTTATTTGAGAGGCTTACCATCCAGTGTGGAGATGTCTCCATCTTGTTTAAAACTCAATTCAGTTTTATCTGAGTTCACCTAGTGGCCAATGTCTCTTGTTGCTTTCTATGGGCTATGTAGCAAGTGTTTCAACTTGTGCTGATGTATTTGCAAAAAGTGCTAGATCATCTTCGTAATCTGCATCTGTAATAGGCTCTGTGGGACAACACTGGCTTCTTGCCTTTTTTGTTCTGATAAAGAGATAGTTCAGTATTATGCTTGTGTTTATTCCTGCAATATAATAGAATATTAAAACCAGAAGAAAAAAATAAATTCAGAAAAAAATCAATGTAAGTATTTGAAATATTCAATGAAATACTTTCAGGTATTTAAATTTATATTGTTAGGATATCCAATGCACGTATGATTCAATAAATACATAGTTTAAATTCATGATCTCTTTGGGCATCAAAGGTCCCATTTAGACCTTCAGCAGGAATTAGCTTAAAATGAGTGGGGTTTTAATAATAGTTAGAGCTCCTAAAACTATAGTGAAAGAATCTGAAAAAGAGACTAAGGATCTAGAGATATAAGAAAGGATTAAGGCCATCCAAACTTCAGCAGTGTTGAAATTGGCTAGAATACTGAGTAGAGTCCTGGGGAGATATGGAAAATTACTCTCAACTGAAATTCAGTCATGGTTTAAGATGATGGATAATTTTTATTATCAACTACCATGGAATTTCCATGGGTCCAGCTAGTAATGATAATAAGCTCCTGGAACAATACTCAAGACAAGAGACAAGGAGAGCTAAAGATTTGGGGAAGCATTAAAACCATCCAGAAATCAGCACTGTTGAGATCAGCTAGAATACTGAGAAGAGTCCTTGGGGAGATTGGAGACTTACTGCTATGTGAAATTCAGTGAGGGCCATTAGTTAGTACAGATGTGAAGACTTACTTATATAATAATAATAATAATAATAATAATAATAATAATAATAATAATAATAATAATAATAATAATAATAATAATAATAATAGAAGAAGAAGAAGAAGAAGAAGAAGATCAATAATAATGATGAGTATAATGACAAGGCTGATGATGTTGATTAAATGACAAACAAAGAGAAAGAAGAAAATAATTTAAAAAAACTATAAGAAAAAAATGATTGAGTAAAGAAACAATGTAAAAATGTCTTCTTGAAAAAGGCAGCATCCTTTCACCACCAATAAATAAAATAAATGGAAAAAGAAAAATGGTGATGGTGGTGGTGGTGTTACTTTTTCTTTGCATGTTGTCACCTAAAATGTGTAAAGAGCTTCAAAAACAATAAGTGTGAAAAAAAAAAGTTTTAATTAGAAATAAAGAAAAATGTGCCTAAGTAATTTTTACATCCTTTCTAGAAAATATCAATTTTCAACACCAATCAGTTATTTGAGTGCTTTTTCATATCTGACACATTTCACTATGAGATATGTCAAAATTTCAACTGATTCACATGTCTTTCATGACTGTGAATCGTAAAGCATTTGACAAAGAGAAGATTTTATCAGCATTCAATCCCTTAAAAACTGAACATTAAAAAATATTCAGCTCTTTTCATTATGAAAAATTAAACTTTATATTTATATGATTTTTATTTTATCTTATGAATTAAATTTAACTTTGATTTAAAATATATTCACTTTTCAGAGAAAACTGTTATTAGCTATATATTAATACTTGCGTTCCTTAAAAGTACATCCATTATCTTGCAACACCCTCTGGATAAAATATGAGACTGTCCAAATCATCCAAGATGAAATGCAAAAATTTAAATCCTAATTATCTGGTGATGCTTATTTGCTGAATTCTTATTTCTTATGTGCGTCACCTCAGCTAAATAATGAACCATTCAGTTTTTATTAGAAAGAAAGAAAGAGAAAAAGGACCTGCCTATCAGAAAAAATATTATAAGAAAGAAAGAAAGAAAGAGAGTAGGGGAAAATAGAGTGAGGGGTGAGCACGTGTAAGTGATAATGCTAATCTGTTTCAATTGAACATAATGAAAAGAAGGAAAGAAAGGAAAAAAAAGAGTGTGCGAGAGAGAGAGAGAGAGAGAGAGAGAGAGAGAGAGAGAGAGAGAGAAAAATCAAGATTATTATACTTTTTACATATTGAATTATATCGCAATAGCTCTTAAGTAAACATATCAAAGATTAATGATTGAATTATCATACTGTGGTATATCCACAGGTCTTGCTAGTTATGTTTATTACTACTAACTCGTTATTATTACGAAGGCATGGACTGCTGTTGACTAATTATCGATATGGAAATCTGAACTCTCTGATATCATAAAGTGAAAACTTTTCCAAGCTGTAGTCATGTCAGTACTACTGTATGGCTGCACCACTGAGACGCTAATGAAGTGATAAGAGAAAAAGCTAGATGGGCACTACACAAGGATGATTTTTGCAGTCTTGAACAAATCTTGGAAGCAGCAGCCACACAAGAAAGCAACTGTATGGCCACTTGCCCTCTATCTCAGAAACCATCCGAGTAAGACGAACAAGACATGCTGGACATTGCTGTAGAAGCAAGGATGAAGCAAATAATGTTCTCCTGTGGATATCTACACATGGACACAGCAGTTTAGGCTCACCAGCAAAAAGCTACATCAATCAGCTCTGTGAATATTCTAGATGCTGCATGGAGGATCTCCCAGGGGCGATGAGCAATAGGGATTGTTGGGAGAGAGAGTCATAGATATCCATGCTGCTAGCATGACCTGAGGATAATGATGATGATTAAAAACTAACTATTCATTACCTGTGAAAAAAATTTACAGATAGAGTATTGCCACTAAAAATGTACAACCAATGTTTTTATATGAAGTTGATTTTCTTCTGAACTTTAGGATTTTATTATTTTCATCAAGGCATGCTGACAGCACAGACTCCTATGACTCTCTCTCTCGCCACCTGTCCCTATAATAGAGTTTATGAATATAAGTTTTTGCTGGTCAGTCTCCACTGGTCTCCACAGGAGAATGTCATGAGTTTGTCCTTACTTCTCCAGCTGTGTGAAAAGGGATATCTTCTATTTAGAATTATCTTTTTATAAAAACTTGGTAAGGGTCTACTTATTAATGAGTGATAATATATATAAACTAGTTGTATAACCTGTCTATGCAATACAGTATGGTTCATAAATAGATATACTTGTACCAATTTGTTTTTAAATAAAAAGTTAATTCTCTTCAAAACCAATGATACTGAAACATGAATTGATTCTACGTCTGTTCTTGAAGAGTAGGTTGACTTTTGTAATTGTCTACCCTTAATTTTGTCTTGTCTAATGTTGATGGTTGATTTCATGAAGAAGAACAACAAGAAATGAGAAGGAAGAAGAAGAAGAAATGAGAAGAAGGAAGAAGAAGAAATGAGAAGGAAGGAAGAAAGAAGAAAGAAGAAGAAGAAATGAGAAAGAAGAAGAAGAAGAAGAGAAAAGAAGAAAGAAGAAGATGAGAAGAAGAAGAAGAAGAAGAGAAGAAGAAGAAAGAAGAAGAAGAAGAAGAAGAAATGAGAAGAAGAAGAAGAAGAAAGAAGGAAGGAAGAAAGAAGAAGAAGAAGAAGAAGAAAAGAGAAGAGAGAAGAAGAAGAAGAAGAAGAGAAGAAGAAGAAGAAATGAGAAAGAAGAAGAAGAAATGAGAAAGAAGAAGAGAAAAGAAGAAATGAGAAGGAAGAAAGAAGAAGAAATGAGAAGGAAAGAAGAAGAAGAAATGAGAGAAGAAGAAGAAGAAGAAATGAGAAGAAAGAAGAAGAAGAAGAAGAAGAAAGAAGAAAGAAGAAGAAGAGAAAAAAGAAGAAGAAGAGAAGAAGAAGAAGAAGAAGAAGAAGAAGAAGAAGAAATGAGAAGGAAGAAGAAGAAGAAGAAAAGAAAGAAGAAGAAACAAGAAGGAAGAAGAAGAAGAAGAAGAAGAACGACAAGAAGAAGAAAGAGAAGAAGAAGAAGAAGAAGAAAGAAGAAGAAAGAAGAAAGAAAGAAGAAGAAGAAGAAGAAAACGACAAGAAGAAAGAAAGAAGAAGAAGAAGAAGAAACGACAAGAAGAAAGAAAGAAGAAGAAGAAACGACAAGAAGGAAGAAGAAGAAGAAGAAGAAGAAAGAAGAAGAAAGAAGAAAGAAGAAGAAGAAGAAGGAAAAGAAGAGAAGAAGACAAGAAGGAAGAAAGAAGAAGAAGAAAGAAGAAGAAGAAGAGAAGAAGAAGAAGAAGGAAGAAAGAAGAAGAAGAAGAAGAAAGAGAAGAAAGAAGAAGAAGAAGAAGAAAGAAGAAGAAAAAGAAGGAAGAAAGAAGAAGAAGAAGAAGAAGAAAGAAAACAAGAAGGAGAAAAGAAGAAGAAGAAAGAAGAAGAAAACGACAAGAAGGAAGAAAGAAGAAGAAGAAGAAGAAGAAGAAACGAGAAGAAGAAGAAAGAAAGAAGAAGAAGAAGAAGAAGAAATGAAGAAGTAGAATGAGAAGAAAGGAACAACAACAATGACAACACCATTGAAATAAAAGATGAAAAAGATGATATGAAAAAAGGGAAAGGAAACAGATTTATGATGAATAAAAAAAGTGAGACAAAAAAAAAGAACAGATAAAAAAACAAATTAGTGATGAAAATAAGAGTGAAAGAAAAGAAGAAAAAAAAAGGAAATAATAAAAAAGAAAAAGAAAGGAAGGAAGAAAACAGGAAAAATAAGTAAAATGGAAATTTTACTGTTTTTCTTTGCTTTCAATTTTTTTTTCCTTCTTCTTTTTGTAAATAAGGAAAATAAATGTATGAAGAAGAAAAAGTTAAAGAATGTGAAAAAAATAAATGAAAAAGACAAAGTAAAATATAAACAGCTTAGAAAAAAAATGATTTGAAAGAAAATGGGGAAAAATCTTTATGAAGAAACTGAAAAAATGAAATTTATTAATTTGTTAAATTTCCTTCTCATACGAGTGTGAAAAATTGACAAAGAAGAAGAAGGATGAGGACAAAGAAGAAGAAGAAGAAGAAGAAGAAGAAGAAGAAGATAAATAATAACAACAACAATAAAATAACAAAGGCAAATCCTATTTTATTCCTGTTGACTGGCAAGGCTGCTTGTCTATGTGTGTCATACAGTTATTATTGGAAGTGAACTCTTTGAATTCAGAAGGTAGAATGAGAATCTTCCTTGAGGGAATGGTAAATTGTTAAATTCATTTCTTTTCTAAGTGCAGTTTATTGAGCCTCATTAGGATTACAAAATAAAGAAAGAAATCTGATATAAAAGACTACAGGAGGTTAGAAGCTATGATATTTGGATGTACATCGGAAAAAGGAATTCATTTTGACTGAAGGAAGAAGAAACAGATAATTTATATTCATACAATAGAAATAAAACCAAATAATGAAGTTGTGTTGAAGTAATTGGCCACATGATATTATATATTCTCTCTCTCTCTCTCTCTCCTCTCTCTCTCTCTCTCTATATATATATATATATATATATATATATATATATATATATTGTATATTACATTATATATATTGTATAATGCAATGGTAGAATTTTAAAATTTGGTTTTATCTAATATGTACAAGTATTTTTAACATTTTTTTTTATCCATGTCTCCAAATCCCTAAAACCCCTAAACCTACAGGAAATTTTAGATGTAATCTTATTGTAGCAGCCTATTTCAAATTGCACACCGGAGAGCTTCTACATTCAAAGATGCCCAAATAACCTTCTATATCTTTAAAATATTCATCTGAGGGTTTGAGAGAAAGATAGTCACTGGATGTCAAGAAAAATTACTTTTTAAAAGATTCCAAATTTGAATTGCTCAGTAGGTGGGGTTCAGTCTTATTTTTACTGACGCCGGGCATTAGATAACCCAACAAGGGTTGACATGCTGTATAACCAAACAAACTAAACCAACCCAATGTAATAGGTAATCATGGCTACAATTACACAAGTTAGGTGTTATATAATCAGAGGAATTATTAAGGAGTAATAATCATGATGAATTTGATGAACAAAAACAACAACAATTTTCTTAACTACATGACTCTTGTTATTTATTTCCTCTGTGGTCATTGAAAAATTACTTAGTCACTTAAGATAAAGGTATAATATTTTGTATTTGGTACTTTGTCATCACGTTCTAACTGATCTTCTTTGACTGTTCTGTCTTCTTCCAAACAAGATTAACTGATTGATTGATTTTAACCTGCATGGGGTTATTTTATGCCTAGAGATTAGGGAATTGTGTACATTGTACTTTTTTAAATATATTTTTACATTTTTTTTTTTTTTAACATATTTACATTTTTGTGTAATTGTTTCTTAAGATCTTTTTGCACACAGGTCTGATCAAATACAAATCATTTATAAACAGATCCCATAGATGTGGAACTAACAAGTACTATTCCTTTGGTCAGAGTGGACCTGGGAGTAATGCCAGTGAAGGGATACTCCACACTCACCAGTTCTCCAGAACAGGAACCTCAACATCAGATGCAGTTTAGTATCATGCCAAGAATACCCCTTTTTAGTGGGAGTTCTTACTATGCAGTGGATACAGTTAGTATATTTTCAGCTTCACAGACAGTGCTTCCAAATTAAAGTGTAATATCCCTCTTCCTCCTAGAGCTCTGATTCTTTGTAGTATGTGCAAAGACCCTCTGTTTAGTTTAACCTTCTCCCCATTTACAAAACTGGCTGCTCAGTTGTATGATGTCATAACACAGGTTAATCAAGCACTCTATAAAAAAAATGTATCATTTGGATTTTTCAGACTGTTGTTCTCATATTTATTGTTATGTACATAACGTTTTGGCCAATTTGCCCTCTAAACCCTTTATTCTATCAATCAAGGTAGACTGTTCTCATTCTGCTAACCATGACTGGATACAAATGTTAAGTATTCTATGTCATTATAGCCCTTAGTCAGGATTGAACCTACAGATGATTTTTACTTAGAACTGTATTAACTCAAGCCTTATATTCATTGCACCATGTGTCCAGAGAAATAAAAAAAACCTTTTCAAAATGAAGGGATCCATTTAATAATTGACATACTTTAACTTGATTCACATGTAAAACGTAATCATCTCTCCTATTTCATGGCAGAGAAGCATCAACAGAAATAATCTATAGAAAATTTGCTGTTTATGCCACTGTTTGTATGAATAAAGGAAATGGAGTAAATGTTTATTCTTAATATTATGAATGAACCAACTTTTTTCTTCTGTTCTTTAAGATATTCATTGATTTGAGTGTTTTGTTAATTACTCCATTGAAGGAAAAAATATGGAAGACAACTTTATTGATGTGTTTATATATTCTACAAAGTGAAAGGTTATTCACATTTTTGAATGTCACAGTTTTACAAAAGCAAAATTATAATTCGCTTCACTAAATGGAACTTTTTTTCTTTCTTTCTTTTGAGGCAAATATTCATCCAGAATGAGCTGAAATATTTATATTAAAAAAAGCAGCAGCAGCAACAACAACAACAACAAAGAAGTGCTGTCATGAATGAAAAAATGATTTTGTCAAAAAGACGAGTAATATTAAAATGATGATAAATAAGCATTTTGCAAGAATTTGTTGATTTTATCTGTTTCCATTTCACAACCAAAGTTCTCATCAATCAGTTTGCATTTGTATTTATTCCATTTAACCTCAATCATTTTTTGTTGCTAGTGAAATAAATCATTTGAGCCAACTCTCCAAAGCCATTGGCAATAAGGTTTTTTCTGAATGTTTCACCTTGTTTTGCAGTCTACCAAATATATGATCTCACAAACCATTAACAATTAGTTTCTTATTGAGTGCTCCATAAAAGTAGCCTTGTATCAAACTGAAATATTTCTCATAAGTTTAATAGATAAATAAACAAAAATCCAGAAAGAAAAAAGGGAAGTAAGAAAGAAAAAAAAAGAAAAGAAAGAAGAAAGAAATAAATAAACAAAATTCCAGAAAGAAAAAAGGGAAGTAAGAAAGAAAGGAAAAAAAAGAAAAGAAAGAAGAAATAAATAACAAAAATCTAGAAAGAAAAAAAAGGGAAGTAAGAAGAAAGGGAAAAAAAAAGAAAAGAAAGAAGAAATAAATAAATAAACAAAAATCTAGAAAGAAAAAAGGGAAGTAAGAAAGAAAGGGAAAAAAAGAAAAAGAAGAAATAAATAAATAAACAAAAATCTAGAAAGAAAAAAGGGAAGTAAGAAAGAAAAAGAAAGAAGAAATAAATAAATAAACAAAAAATCTAGAAAGAAAAAAAGGGAAGTAAGAAAGAAAGGGAAAAAAAGAAAAGAAAGAAGAAATAAATAAATAAACAAAAATCTAGAAAGAAAAAAAGGGAAGTAAGAAAGAAAGGGAAAAAAAGAAAAGAAAGAAGAAATAAATAAATAAACAAAATCTAGAAAGAAAAAAAGGGAAGTAAGAAAGAAAGGGAAAAAAAGAAAAGAAAGAAATAAATAAATAACAAAAATCCAGAAAGAAAAAAAAAGGGAAAGTAAGAAAGAAAGGGAAAAAAAAGAAAGAAAGAAGAAATAAATAAATAAACAAAATCAGAAAGAAAAAAGGGAAGTAAGAAAGAAAGGGAAAAAAAAAGAAAAGAAGAAATAAATAAATAAACAAAAATCTAGAAAGAAAAAAGGGAAGTAAGAAAAAAGGAAAAAAAAAGAAAGAAGAAGAAATAAATAAATAAACAAAATCTAGAAAGAAAAAAGGGAAGTAAGAAAGAAAGGGAAAAAAAGAAAAGAAAGAAGAATAATAAATAAACAAAAATCTAGAAAGAAAAAAAAGGGAAGTAAGAAGAAAGGGAAAAAAAAGAAAAGAAAAGAAAAAATAAATAAACAAAAATCAGAAAGAAAAAAAGGGAAAGTAAGAAAGAAAGGGAAAAAAAGAAAGAAAGAAGAAAAAATAAATAAACAAAAATCTAGAAAGAAAAAAAAGGGAAGTAAGAAAGAAAGGGAAAAAAGAAAAGAAAGAAGAAATAAATAAATAAACAAAATCCAGAAAGAAAAAAAGGGAAGTAAGAAAGAAAGGGAAAAAAAAAAAGAAAAGAAAGAAGAAATAAATAAATAAACAAAAATCCAGAAAGAATAAAAAGCAAAATCAGAAAGAAAAAAGCAAATTTCACTTTGACTTTTCAGACAAATCTAAATTATAATAATCCAGAAAAAAATTGCATGTTGTAGTGATATTTTTGTTAGAGCAATTACGTTAAATGACTAACTTAAAAACAATAGAGAAATTTTTAATTCACTTTGCAATTTAATATCATTATGAGATTACAAGGGGAGATAACTATAAAATACTGATTATAGAATACTTTGCTTAATTCATTTATCCATTTGCAATTTTAAGATCATCACATCATCATCATCATCAGGATTCATGCTAGTAGCACAGATAACCATGACAGTATCTCGCCAACCATCCCTATCATTTATTGTCCTTGGAGGTTCTCTGCACAGTATCTGTACAAAGCTGGTCAATGTAGGTCCTTGCTGGGTGACCTGCACTGGCATGTCCATGTGTTGGTTTCCATTGGAGGACATCACATGAATTCGTCCTTGCTGGAGACCTGCACTGGTCCATGGGTTTCCATTGGAGGACATCACATGAATTCGTCCTTGCTGGGTGACCTGCACTGGCATGTCCATGTGTTGGTTTCCATTGGAGGACATCACATGAATTCATCCTTGCTGGGAGACCTGCACTGGCATGTCCATGTGTTGGTTTCCATTGAGGACATCACATGAATTCGTCTTGCTGGGTGACCTGCACTGGCATGTCCATGTGTTGGTTTCCATTGAGGACATCACATGAATTCATCCTTGCTGGGAGACCTGCACTGGCATGTCCATGTGTTGGTTTCCATTGGAGGACATCACATGAATTCGTCCTTGCTGGTGACCTGCACTGGCATGTCCATGTGTTGGTTTCCATTGAGGACATCACATGAATTCTGCACTGGCATGTCCATGATTGAGGACATCACATGAATTCATCCTTGCTTCTCCATGAGTGTCCAGCATGTCTTGTTCATCTCCCTCAGATGGTTTGTGTGATAGGGGGCAAGTGGCTGTACAGCTGCTTTCTTGTGGGGTTGTTGTTTCTAATATTTGTTTAAGATCACATACAGCATTCTTGTGCAGCTTCCATCTAGTGTATTCTCTAGGCACTTTGTTAAGGTTCCAAGTGCAACCATTAATACAACTACAGCTTGGAAGGATGTAAGTATTTACCCAATCCGTTCATCATGGGTAAGATGTAACACAGGGTTGTAAGTACAGGGAATCCAGCAAAGTACATTAGGAAGGGATAAGGGCATTTCATACCTTTCCCAAGAGACTGAAAGTGAACGTAATAGTATGACTAAAGTTCGAGCTCGCTTACAACGGTAAGACCAAGTTGCAAGTATTGAGCGTCCAGCAAGGATTGAACTCACTAATCCGTAGTAATGGATATGCGAATCGATCTGGCTAACCATTACACCACGATGGGACGTCCAAGATATAGATATGGTGTAATTAAGTTTAATAGCTGCCATAGGCGTCCTTTAAGTGAGTGTCGTTAGAACAAAACATCAAGTAACAAAAAAGAATTTCTGAAGAACCACTGTGGAAAGGTTATGTTTTCTATGTAACCCAAAATATGTGTGTGTGTGTGTGTGTGTAGGTCTGTGTGTGTGTGTGTGTGTGTCTGCCTGCATAGCGAGAAAAGGACCCACATATACACATAAGTACATACTGACCCCTAAAACCTCTCTGATTTTAATTAACCTTCTTTTTTGGGTACTTATCTCATCCATTTCTGATGACCATTCAGTAAAACGCTTGTGTAAAATTAATCCTAAATAATACTCAGATCGTTCAATAGACATAGTTTGTGTATTCTGTATCCCCATTGTAATATTTTATATAATTTACTCAAACTATCTGATGTCTCGGATGGGCAAAGCTACCCTGCTACTTGCTATTTCTGGAAGATAGGAACTGAGCTAAATTATCATTTGTACATGATCAGTAAAATATTGAATTAATATTTAACGGAATCTTTTTTAACACACACACACACACACACACACACACACACACACATATATATATATATATATATATATATATATATATATATATATATATATATTAATTTATATTATATAACATAAAAATATTTATTTTTAATGCAAGCTAACGTAAATGTTTTGTTTTGTTTTTCAGATAAATATCTTATAAATAATTTAATTGATATTAGATGCAGAGCTGGTGCTAGAGTACCGGATTTTATGACATGTCACCCGAGAACCATTCTACTACAAGTCAATTTTCATAAAGTAGTATTCATAGAAAATATATGAAACCCCACTCTACTACGTCAATTTGTATGCATTAGTATTCATCGAAAATATATAAAGCCCATTCTTCTGACCCCCCCCCCCAAGCTGACTGGGTCAAGCTTAGTCGGGGGTTTGGTGTATTAAGCGCCGGACCTGATTAGATGAATAAATAGGAAACCTTCGAGTTCGATTCTCATTGGGCGCCTCATACATCTGGCCTTGTGTCGAATCTAAGATAAACTTAGTAAATAACTATATATATATATATTATAATTTTCAACATACAACGTGCGATACCCTGCCCTCGTCAGCCGCCAACTAGGAGTGATAGCACAGTTTCGATAGCTCAAGGCGGTACTGCCACTCCCGTCGCTACCAAGCAGCTTTTGCCACCGGACAGGGTATTAAAAAATGCAGGGAAGAAATTATAACATCCGTTCATCTTAGGAGTTTCGTTATCAGTGCAGTTTGTGATTTTTAAAAACGCGTTTCGGTCGTTGACGTCATTACGCACTTGCAGAAACTGTTCGTTGATGTTATGTAATAATACGGGAATGATGATTCCGTGTGCGTATCATTTTTTGAATACTTTTTAACCTAGACCAGATCCAGCTAGATGCATTTTTCACACACACA
>CM042162.1:54592432-54624932 GCA_023376005.1 Doryteuthis pealeii
CATTTGTTCGAGTCTATGTCCGTGTATGTGTGTGTAAAGTCTCTCGAATGTGAAACACTTTTACTCAATTTAAATATTTTCATTTTCTTGGGCTAATCTTGCGTGTACAACTTTTACGTGAAAGTGAGAAAGTTCTGAGTAACTTTATGTAGATGCGAGCACCTGTCAAATGCGTATGCCGGCATTTTCTTACAATGCGGCAGCTCTTTGATGTGTGAGACAATACGTTTAGTCTAGTCTCTATTATATGTGAACAGACACACCTTCATGCACGTATTCATAAGATTATTTTAGTTTTTATAATAGATTTGCTTAAAGGTGGCCGTCGGCGTCTGTTAAACTCGATGTCAAGTCACTTTCAATTTATAAAAATTATATCATAATTAGTATTATTAGGATTTTTTGGACTATTTCCCTCATCTTTATTGCTATATACACAATGTTTCGGCCGATGTAACCTCCAGCCTTCTTCGGGTGTTTCTTATCGATCTCAGGAGCCTTCATATCGGGATCGGGAGCCTTCACAGAACTTTGAACCAAACCCTTTATTCAATCCATCGGGTAGACTATTCTCATTTCGTAAACTATAACCGGATACAAGTTTTAAGCTATGTTAAGTATTCTATGTTATTATCCTTGGCTAGGATCGAACCTGCAACCTACAGATGACTAGTCACTTAGAACTGTATACGTTTAACCCTTATATCTATTGCACCATGTGTCAAACATTCAGACAAATTATTTCATAATTAATTGCAAATTAGGGAAATACTCTATAATTAACATTCTAGAGTCATGGTATTAATAAATAAAATAGTTAGGGCAAGAGAAATCGAAGACCCCTCCTTAATATTCTTAACTAGTTGCATATTGATTGAAAACTGTCTATTCTCTAAATTTCGCTGCTGTTGTGTGTTGCCTGTTTTCTCGCTGTCTCATTGGTCCCGTAACATGTATAGGGACCAATAGGAAAACGTCGCTTATGAGTTCGTCCTTACTTACCAGCATTGGCCAGAATGTCTTGCTCGTCTAACTTTGATGTTTTACGAAATGAGATGTAAATGGCCGTAGAACTGCTGCTATGTAGTGTGCTGCTTCCAGGATTTGTTCAAAACAGCACGTGGCACCCTTGTACAGTTTCCATCTAGCTTTATCTCTGAGCGTTTTGTCAGACTACAAGAGTTACAACTATATATAAATATAAATAAATAAATAATAAATGAATATAAATGTATAAATAAATAAATGGATATATACCTTATTTTAGATATAAATTTATTTCTACATATTGTCTCTTCAGTCCGGTCTTTGTTGTTGTTTTTTTTTCTTCAAGTCACACCAGTGATACAGACCGGTATCACTGGTGTGATTTTCCCGTATTTTTTCCTTAAACCGCTTTTATGCCTGTTCACGAAAA
Organism: Doryteuthis pealeii; assembly: GCA_023376005.1. Taxonomy (NCBI): domain Eukaryota; kingdom Metazoa; phylum Mollusca; class Cephalopoda; order Myopsida; family Loliginidae; genus Doryteuthis; species Doryteuthis pealeii. The sequence goes on from CM042162.1 coordinate 54,593,850, forward strand.
TAATATATATATATATATATATATATATATATATATATATATATATATATATATATATATATATATTTTTAATTTCCGCTTGAAAATGACCCTGTGTCGCATCCTGTTCATGTGGAGGGGTCGGTAAATATATGTATATATATATATTGTATTTTCAATTCATTGTGAATACTGTAAACATGTTAATTTTCTTTTAGCATTCTATCTATTAATTGTAATTAAATGTGTTTTTGCCATCAAATTGTATATCTGCCTTTTATTTGTTTCTTCTTCATGTAATGGTCTATAATGTATCATCTAACCTGCGCATATGACTCAAGATACTATTGCAACAAGTACATAAAATTAAATAGGATAGATTACATAGATATCGTATATTTTCCAAATAGTTTATGGATATTGAAATAATTTCAATTTATGTTTAAGCTTACTGATATGAAAAAGGCATCTGCTCATCTGTTGAAAATGATGAAAATAATTTTGTAAAAATGTCACCTTAAAAAAAGATAACATTTTATTAACAAGAAAATGCTAATTTTGTTGATATTTTCGTATTTATTTATATCATTCTTAGTCTTACAATTTAATGAAAGAATTACGGAAGATTTGTTACAAACTATTCATAGATATCAATTCATCGCCATAAACAATTTATGCCAAACAATTCAACTCTAAAGACTAAAAACCAAAGTAAGAAATGTAGGGGGTGAACAAAATTACTAGTGGTAGCAGAGAGAAGCTAGATGCTGGCCTGAAAGAAAGGCTACGACAACTAAAAATACCACAAAAAAGACATTTAATGTACAGGTATAAATGCACAGTGGTAGTCAAGTAAAACGAACGTGTAATTGTCATAAGTGTGAAAAAGTGAATGTTATTATTTGCAAAAGTTCAAAGAGTTCAATTTAGGTCGGACCTAGGTTAGTGCGGGTAAATAGGGATAGTTTTGCAGAAATATGTGCCTGTTAGAGGAATTTGGCTATATGAATCAAATTCTCCTGGTAACAAGTTCTGTTGGTCCAGTTGTCCGAAAATTCCGTAGTAGTACTAGTTGTAACTTAGCTGAAGGCTATATGCTCCTATGTGTGTCGTTATATGTTTATATGTCAAGCTCCTGTTGTCTCATCGGGGTTAGATGAAGAAGAGAAGAAGAATAGGTGTTGGGGCATTACTTTTAAAGTTATTCCACGTGATCTCCAAAGGGGCCACTATTGGCCGGTGAACCCTGTCGCGTTTCCCTTATAAATTTCAAATAAATCATAGCGATGGATTACGGAACATTGATACTTAACAATTCATCCCTAACAATTCATGACCATAGACAATTCATGCATAACAATCTATCCTCAACAGTTAATCCCCAACCTTGTTTAACAATATTAATACCAGCAACGGATTAATCATTAAAAGATTATTAAGTTTTACACCAAATTCCGACATTACAATAAACTAAATTTTACTTCTTGACACAGAAATAAAAGCAATCGCTGTCAACAAACGAAAGGATGACTAATGGTGACTAAAACAATAACAAACGAGATAAATAATGAAAAAGTAATAAGTAATGTACATTTTATGATTTTATAAATTTGTGAGCTGGTTTATGTAGATATTTGCTGGACGACCCGCACTAGCATGTCCATGTGCTGGTTTTAACAGAAGGCCGTCATTATGAATTCATCCTTACTTCTCCAGAAATGTCCGGCATGTCTTGTTTGTCTTACTCGGATGGTTTGTGTAACAGGGGACAGGTGGCCGTATAGCTGCTTTCTTGTGGGATGTTGCTTCCACGATTTGTTCAAGATCACACGCAGCATCCTTGTGCAGCTCCCATCCAGTCTATTTTCCAGGAACCTTGTCAAGGTCCAAGTGGTGTAGCCATACAGCAGCATTGATACCACTACGGCTTGGAAGAATTGTTGTTTCAACTTGTCGGTGCTGTACGGATACTACATGCTGTGCGGAGGACCTCCCGGAGTCAATGAATAATAGAGATGGTTGTCGAGAGATTGTCATGGATATTCGTGCTGCTGGCGCGACATGATGATGATGATGATGAATTTGTGGCCTATAAATTGTTGGCGATGAACGATTCAGATCCGAAATGAAAAAAAAGTAATAATAATAATGATAAATAGATAAATATATATTTATTTTCAAATTAAGATAAGAAAAGAAAAAAATCAGAAATCTTTTTGTGGCAAATAACTACGTTATGAATGAATGCAGCAAACCGGATTAAAAAGAATCTAAAAACAGGCATGATAGGTAGGAATAGTCATATACTGAGAACTATGCAAACGACTTGGGTTTGATCATGTAAAAACTATATGAGCACAAACTAGAAGCAATCGTAGAACTTTAAGATTCAGATTAACTAATTCATCCACCAAACAAGAAGACCAGGTTTATAAAAATGGGAAAACATCTCGTCAAGATTTTCTTTGCAGGGAAACTTCAAGGAAATAGAAAAAATAAATGGAAAAAAATAGTAGTAAATCGCACAATGGAATATCAAACATGGAATATCAAAGAAAATGCCGAACCGACAATAATTGGTACATTCAGAATATTGGCAAAACCATTATATAAGAAATTGGGCGAATTAGAAATTCAAAAAAGTGTTTTGACTATCTTATCTACGGCAGTGCTGAGATCTGCGAGAATACTCTGGAAAATACTGGAGAGCTTAGAGGTCTTGTTATCACTCAATTTCACCAACAACCACCAGACATCTGATGATAATGTGTAGTAAGAACCTAATAATAAATAAATAAATAAATTAATAAACAAATAACTTGATTGAAATTACTCTAGCAGTTGGCGATGCGTTATTCTATTTGTTTTTTCATTGAACGGCTGTCTTCAAATTTACCCTTTCAAATTCTTCATATTTGTCTTCTTTTCTTCCTCTTTTCATCCTCTCGTCTTTTCTCCCCCGCTCTCTCTCTCTCCTTGTCTCTTTATTCTTTTCTCTACCACACTCATAATTTCTCTCTCTCTCTCTCTCTTCTCTCTCTCTCTCTCTCTCTCCTCTCTCTCTCTCTCTCTCTCTCTCTCAAATTCATGACTTAATTTTACTTCTCTTTAATCTTCCCCTCTTGCATTCTCATATGTATGTATATATATATATATATATATATAATATATATATATATATATATGTGTGTGTGTGTGTGTGTGTGGTGTGTGTGTGTTGTGTGTGTACGCGCGCGTGTGTGTGTGCGCATGTGTGTGTTGGGATAGCGAAGGCATAAATTCAACGGCATTTGATAATTGTCAGTTTCTCACCTATGCGATTCCCAAGTCAAGTGAATTATGTGCGTTTGTATTTTTCATTATATACTGTTGTGAAGTGCATCATGAGAAGGGTCCTTAAGTTTTGGGGCCATAATGGGAAGGCTGGTTTACTTTGTCTGACATTTTGGGAAGGGCGTTCTAGTCTAGTATTGTATTAATTTTGTGATGTGTTACCTTATTTTTTGTATTACGTTTGATTAATAAAGTGTATGTTTTTTTATATTTCACTCCTTATGAGTTTTTTTACACCAGCATAGATTGATGGCTTTTCACTGGAGTCTGGGTAACAGCAAGTCTCCTCTGGTATCCATGACTCTTCAAAGTATTCTAGCCGATTTCAACGATGCTGTTGTCTGGATGGTCTCAATACTTCCTCTGATTTCCTGTTCCTCTAGTCTGTTTTCTAAACCGTTCTAAATGCGTGCACCAACTACAATTATTATTATTATTATTATTATTATTATTATTATTATTATTATTATTATTCACTCCTTTTGAGTTTTCACACCAGTGTTAGCTGATGGTATTTCACTGGAGTCTGAGTGACAGCAAGTCTCCTCAGGTCTCCAGGACTCTTCTGAGTATTCTGGCAGATTGCAGCAGTGCAGTGTTCCGAATGGTTTCAATCCTTCATTTGATATCCAACTTTCCAAACCCTTTTCTAATCCTTTTGGGACTGTTCCAAGTGTACCAACCACAATTGGTATCACTTTCACTTTCATGTTCCATAACTTTTTCAGTTCTCTGGCAAGGTCCATATATTTGTCCATTTTTTATTTTCCTTTAGCTTCACCCTGTGATCTGCTGGCACTGCAAAATCCACCAGTTGACAAGTTCTTTCTTTTTTGTTTATCAACACTAGGTCTGGTCTTCTTGCTGGGATAAGGTGGTCCGTTTTTATTTCAAAGTCACAGTTATTATTATTATTATTATTATTATTATTATTATTATTATATATTTATTTTTATTTACAAAAATGCAAATATGAACGCGATTCCCTAACCACTAGGCCTAAAATAACCCTAGACAGTTTGATATGCCGTTAAAACCAATCAATCGCATAATCCATTTCCCTCCATCAATATACAAATGTATATTTCCCCACTCTGAATTGAAACACTTTTTTCTTCTTTTTCTTTCTTCTCACACGTCCTATATCTATCTGTTTCGCCCCTCCCCGCCGTTAATTCTTTTATTCTTTTATTCTTATTCTTTTACTCTCTAATCTCAAACAACTCCCTCGCTTCATTAATTCCTCACCGGCTTCTTCATTTTCTTTTCTTTTCTTTTTTTTTTCTTTTTCTTTTTTACTTCTCTTTCTCTTTGTTCTTATTTCTCTTTTCTTTTATCTTTGTTTTTTTTTCTCTCTCTCTTTTCTCTACTTCGTTCAACCATTTTCTTTTGTCTCAACATCCATCTTGCTTACTGCATTTCATCGTCTCAACGCCCTGATTCCAAATGATGTTTATTTATCTAAAGACCTAACAATGTACGACTCGTTTCGATACATGCGACGACAATTTCTACGACTAAACATACACAAACGTTTTGCTTGTTTGCTTTCATTTGTTCGCTTGCAATATACACAACTCCAAGAAAACTATTTCGAAGATATCAACAACAAAGCTAAGACCTTATTGGCACAAAAAATTTACCAAAAGTTTGCCTGTCGACAAAAGGCCGTTTGAAAGAAAAAACGGAAAAACAAAAGAAAGAGTGCAACCTCCCCACACTTGAAGGATAAAAGAAACCCGTCGCTATCCAACAATTAGCGTGTATATCTACATATATATGCAAATAACCCCCCTCTCCCCCCCTCCCTCTCTCTCTCTCTCTCTATATATATATATATATATATATATATATGTATATATATATATATATATATATATATATATATATATATATATATATATATATATATATATATATATATATATATATATTCTTGGTGTTGAGGATCATTCCATGCAAAGTTCTTCCGTGGTGATTCAGGTCATCCGTGTGAGAGCTCGATGTACATTGTTTTAGATGTGAGAACGGACAGAGCAATATATATGAATAAATAAAGCAAACAAGTTTAAATTTGCTTCATGTAACAATTTATTTCAGCTACAACAAGCTTAGCTCGTTACAGCATCTTTATTTTGTCATAAATTTTCTATTTTCAATTCATATTGCTTAAAGACTTCCATCCTGGTTCTTTGATGTATTTACCAATTAACTAAAATAATTTAATCAACTTTGTTTAAGGTATATTCTATGGAGCCAGAAAGTTCAGCTATTTGGTAAAAAAAATAAATTTTTACATCTTATCTGTTATTAGTTTATTTACTGCTAAACAAAAACAAAAACACGCGGAATATCTTCTAAATGTGCTAATTCTATAATTTTAGCTAGAGGTAGTATGTGTGTGCATCTATGTATCTGTGTGTCTGTACGTGTGTGTGCGCGCGCGTGTACACACATATTTTAACTTTCATAATTCTCTTTCTCTTACGTTTTTTTCTCTCTTTCCTTCACTTAATTTTGTTTCTGCTGCTTTTATTATTATTTTTTTTAATATTGCATTTATTTCTGGGTGGGGTACTTTTCTAAACGGTCAACACACCGGCAAAGTTTGAAATAGGCATTTTCTCTTACTTATTTTCTTCCCACCTCACCTCTAAGTAAATAAATATATAAGTAAGAAACTGGCAACATTTTCTTATCTCTCAACTGGAGAATTGCAGACCCAAGCAATCACACCTTCGCTAAAACCAACAGGAAAATATTACCCAGAAACCCGGCAGATAATATTTTTTCTCTCGAAATTACCCGAAAAAGCTTACGGTATTTATTTTATTTTATTCATATATATATATATATATATATATATATATATATATTATATATGACTATTTCGAAAAATATGGAACGACGAGTCTTCAGATATCGAGTAAGTTTATTCAGAACTTAACCACCACCGTTGTAACGAGATACACCTACTGAAAAAGGTCGTGATTTTTAATATAAGAAAAAGGAATATTTTTATCCTTATTTACTGTTTACAGTTATTGTTTTTATTTACTAATATTTGCTTTGTTTTAAACGCAGTATCTAATGTTACTAAGTGGTCACCCTTTTAAATATTGAACAGGGTCATTGCTGCTTAACATCAAGTTTCTGACTCAAAGCTGTGCTTTCATCGTAAATTGACTGTAAGTCTAAAAAAAACTCCATTTCAAATTATTAACGAAGTGACACTTTTCCATCCTATCCAAAAACTACTCGTTGGAATTTAACGAAAAGGAAATATGTATATAAACCTACTCTATAGAAATGCTAAGGTTCTAAAAAAGGGAATAGAAGTTACGGTCATTTGACTAATTTATCAAATTATCAATGAGTCAAATTATTAGCGAGGTGTAATTTAAAAAAAAAAACGGTAAAAATAAAATAACACTTTAATTGCTTCACTTAAAGATTTTCAGAGATAAATAGTAACTACGATGAAATTCAATCGAAATGATAGTGGAGTTGGTTAATATGATGTATGTGATCTTTAAAAAAAAAGATTTGCAAAAATGCCCTGGTCCTTCGAACATGTCAATTTCTGGATTTCTTCTGATGTAATTTCACGTAATACGTTTACTAGTTCCTGCCACAAATCATCCTTACTTTTAATTCTCAAACACGTTGTATCAGAACTTTCCACAAGTTTTCAATTGGGTTTAAGTCTGGAGAATTGGTCGGGGTCCATAGAAACCTGATTTTTACAGGTACTCTGTAATTTTATGTGCTTAATGCGAAAGGGCATTATTTTGCATAAATATGATGGTTCCCTTGAAGATGATTCTTTACTAAAAAGTAAGATTCCAGGTACTCTTTGAGGTAGGCTATATAAGTATCTACGGTTATTTTCTCACCGTCAGGACTCTTCATGGTCCAACCATGATAGCTCCAATAATATCATTCCAAATCGTAATAGCTCCTCCTCCTTGTCGCCACCTCAAGAGTTGATGACGATCTCGTCCATTTACAACCCAAGCTTTGCTCAGACCATTAGAGCTATCACTTGTTGCATGAGTTTCATCTGTGAACAGAACTTTTGAGAAATCGACCTACGTGTTCTCCTTTGCCCATTTCAAACGTATTTGTCTGTACTTTTGTCAATCGAGGTTTTGTCACAGGTCTCACTGATGCTCCAATCTTTTCAGAATACAATAGCGAATATTTCTGGATACTTTTGCTTCTTCAATGCTCCTAAAAATTGCCCTACCAGTCAAGCCTGGGTTATTTACAGCATCAAGTTTCATTCTTGACAAAGAACGTCGGCAAACAAGACTCAAGTGACCCTTATCGAACGAATATTTGTTGCAGCTTGTATGACAGTATAATTCGACGAGATGCCTCTTAAAAATTAAGCATATCTTAGATTTGAGTAAAAGGCCGCACAAATGTGGCACCCAGTGTGGGTCGAACTCATTATTCAGTTGGAATTCGTCTGTGAAATTACTTTGAAAACCATTATACTATAATAAGATAATCGCTTTAATGTTTATTGTTGAATTAAATTTTACTTAATGGCTTGACTTTGTGTGACTTTGAATTCTGCCACTGCAGTTTGAAAAATGATACAAAACAGATCAGACTGGACTGGCTTCACACAGTCCGACGAAAAATTCCCATCAGGAGGAGCTTGCTAATATATCGTTACTCAAATACAGACGGACATAGTACAGAAGATGTCATGTGACATAGAATTTTTGGTACCAAATGCCAGGGAGTTATCAATTCCTGTGTCACTACAAAAAAATGAATCTGTAACTTAAAGAAATTGACAATCGGTTTCAAGTTTAGATATTCTCATAAATGATACGTATGGATCGGTAAATAATCCGCCCACATCTCTCTCTCTCTCTCTCTCTCTCTCTCTCTCTCTCTCACACACACACACACCACACACACACACACGCGTTCTTCCTTTTTGTTTTTCTCCCTCCTTATAACGTTCTATATTTCAGTATTTTCACTTCTCTATGTCACTTTGTATTATTTTTCTTGTCTCTCTAAGTGTTCTTCTTTCCATGCCATCTTTCTTTCTTCTTTTCTCTTTCTTCTTTTCTTTTTTTTTTCTTCTTCTCTTTCTTTCCTTTGTTTACTCAAGTAATGTTCCGTGTTACTATAACATTGTACTTTCTCATTTGTGGCTGTACTGGTCACATGGACGAAGATGGGTGAAGATCCAGATACCTTTTTTCTATATGTACCTAATTCTTTTAATGAGATACACCAACAGAAAAAACAATTGTCATTATTTTAAAATAATAAAAGAAGCGTAATTGTTTTAGGACTTCTTTAATGTTTACAATTGTTGTTATTATTGTTGCTATTGTTCTTTGCTTGGTCTGATACACACACGTTTTCAAATGCCAATCCCTCAGCAAAGATTAAATAAGGTGGATGCACGCCAAAATCCAATGGTTTTAGCAGTTGGTTGATTTGACGTACCAGAGCGAATCGACCAACCCCTTAAGTCTTAAGCTGTCTGGTGAGATAAGAAAACAGTAATTAGTGAAGGAAAGAATTGGAACCCTTTCTTTATGAATAGAAAAGTTGCAGAGAACGTCGCTTATCGGCCATAGATACATCGCTATCTATGGATGCCTTGAACATCGCGTTTGTCGGCAGAAACTTAATTCCTTCGAGCTTGCGAATCAACTGACCCCAGACTTGAATATTGAACAATGAAATTAGCAAACCAGATAAGTGATACTGTGTTTGAAACTATTGCTTTGAGAACCACGACTGCAAAATATTGTTTTTATACGTAGTACACACACACACACACACACACACACACACACACACACACACACATGCATCACTTTCTCTTTTTCTATATTCTCTTGTTGAATTGAATTATCCCTTCTTAATTCAAATCCATGTGTTCACAGTTGTTCTTTCACCGGTTATTTTTTTATGCAAGTCGTTCCAACACTGTAGACAGCCATTTTTACAAAAACCTAAAGGATCATACCTCGAGCTAAACCACTCTCCCATTCCGGCGAAAAAGTAAGAATTTAATTTACATCTGACACACTGGCGGTGACACATTGAACAAATGGAATTAAAGACAAAATAAGTTCTCTCTCTCTCTCTCTCTCTCTCTCTCTCTCTCTCACACACACACACACACACACATTTTAGCCCAGTCGGTAAAAGGTCTTACTTGTCTTCATTGGGGATTTTCGTGTAAATAGCAAGGCGACCAATTTTATTTACAGGGTAATGAGACAATATCTGTTCAATAAACAAAGATAAAAAAGAGAGGTCCTCTCCGTTCGAAGAACGGGGACAAAAAGAGAACGAGAAATAATTATTAATTCTCACGTGGCCAATGGACACGTGATGTCCAAAGACACGCCCACAAATCCAAGGGAAGGTTTATCATTTGTCCCACTACACAGTTTATAAATGTTTGTTAACAAGTGTTGAAATCTGTGTTTCTTACTAGATTTTTATTTCTATCAAATTATTACACTACTTATTTAATTATTAATTGATAAAAAACGTCTCTTGCAGAGTATGAATGAATTAGGTTTTAAAAGGTTGCCAACGAAGAGGAAGTATGAATACTTTCTTTTGGACTGGATGGGCTTTATGATAATGAGGATCTATAAACTCTTCTTATTTGGGGTGGGTATTCCCCCAACCCACTCGACACGGGTAGAATGTCGCAAGTATGGGGCATCCAGTGAAGGTCGAACTCGCTATTCAGTGGTAATGGATCTGTGGGATTAGCATGCTAACTATTATACTACGGTAAGTATGGCACATGCGGAAATAACCAACTGAAAATGCACACCACCTTGTCGGTGGAACTTAGAATATGCTGACTGTATGTGGTAGTACCTATTAGAGTTCCATTTTTTTGGTCAAGTATCTGTTTAAAGATGATTTGTCTTTGGTAGAGCCGCGTATGAAAAAAAAACTCTTCAGAAACTACACAAACCTACAGTGAAAGTGATCCTCTAACCTCTAGGCATAAAATAACCCTAGATAGTTTGACATGCCATTAAAATGCAAACAACGAAAAAAACGAGGGAAATGTGAATATAGTGAATAAATGCAAGTTTTAGTTTAGGCGAAGTTTTAGGTAACATATCTCTTCTTATTCTGAGTAATATTCTTTGTAGACTTCAGTTCATACTCATACCTTTCCCATGAAGCATAATGAGTTGGGCCGTATGATAAACCCTTCTTATTTGATGTTGTTATTTACTCTACTCATTCACCACGGGTAGCATGTGACACAAGGTCGCAAGTATCCAATTCACACTCCTATTTTTCACATGAAATATAATATTGAAATTTATTAATTTCTTTGGAAGAATCCGTAACTGAAGTGTGGGTCCATTTCTGAAGTAAAGTGGCCGTAATCTTAATATTTTTTATTGTGTCCATTGAATTGATTTGTCTACGAACATATAATTCAAATGTTAACTTCAGAATGGTTAGATATATTTCTTTGCTGTTAGATGGAACAGTCATCTCTCTCTCTCTCTCTCTCTCTCTCTCTCTCTCTCTCTCTCTCACACACACACACACACACACACACACACACTTACCTTATGTGAACATTGTTTCGTGGTTATAATCTTACCCAGTTTGCCTCATTTGTCATTCGGTTTGGCTTGGTTTTGTTTTATGGCATCTCAACTCCTTATGGGTTATTTAATGCTGATTCAGTTAATTTATTATCATAAGTATATTTGCAATGTCCCATTTTTTAAATTGTACTTTTTATTTATCAATAATTATTTGTTTGCACACAGATTTTTTAATTATTCATATCTAATTTGAAATAAGTAAAGTCGGCAGAGTGTCCTAGTGTTGGCATCAATCGGACAGCGAGGGAGTCTATCTTCTTTTCACCAGCGCTAGGCCAGGATATTGTTTTTTCGTCTGAGATGGTGCGCCACACCTACCGTCATCACATTACTTTACTGCACAGATCCATGCGCTGAGTTGGCAAAACCTGCTATGTAAATTTATGCTAGACATTTAAGTCACACAAACTCACAAGAAGATCATATAACCATCGAATGGTGAAATAGATGAAACAGACTGACAATGCAGGATCTGTTGAAACTATAAAACATGTGTGAATCATGTTGTTCCAGGCTGCTTAGAACTAACGGAGAACAAGTAGTTTCCCAGGCACGACAAGGCAATGACAAACCTGCACTGAGTTATAAGATGTGCAACGACTGAGAAGTAGTATGAACATCAACCGAACACAGTCATGGTCACAATCCTCTAAGACATGCTCGTTCTCACTGACAGATAAAAAGACAACAGACCGGATATTATCAAGGACAGAAAAGACATAGCAATAACATCTGAAAGAAAAGTACAAAGACGTAGAAATTGTGATCAATGGGGTGTGAATATGAAGACAGAAATAATACTAGTGATCATCGGAGCACTAGCACTCGAGTAGAAGGGAATTCCAGACAGCATCAATGATGGCCAGAATATCATTTTTCTTGATAGTCTCAATTTATGGAAAACATTGCGTATTAAATGCCTATAAGCACTTCATGAACCAAGATATACAAGACGTAAAGCAAAACATATGTACTAAAGAAATAATAATAATATAATAATAATAATAATAATAATAATAATAATAATAATAATAATGATATAGACACTTACTTGGACCTTGCCAAAGAACCGAAAAAACTGTGGGACATGAAGGTAAAGGTCATACCAATTATAATTGGTACCCTTGGAACGGTCACGAAGGGTCTGGAAAAGAGTCCGAGTGAACTGGAAATCAGAGGAAGAATCGAGACCATCCAAACTACTGCATTATTAAGATCGGCTAGAATACTCAGAAGAGTCCAAAAGACCCGAGGAGGCTTGCTGTCACTCAGCCTCCAGTGAACCACCGGCTAAGGCGGGTGTGAAAAACTCGAATGGAGTGAAATAATAATAATAATAATAATAATAATAATAATAATAATAATACTCAATCATATACTCAGAAAATGCACAGGGGATACAAATTCACTAACTCACATGAAAAAATAAACCACCTTATGGATGACATAATTTATTTTTTTTTGCAAAAAATGAGAAAGAACTAGAAACCCTGGTACAAACCAATAGAATATATAGTTAAGATATAGGAATGGAATTCGGAATTAAAAAAATGTGCTATGCTAGTAATAAAACAGGGGGGGGGGTAATAAACGGAATACAACTACCAAATCCGGACATTATGAATTACTTGAGGAAAAAGAAGTTACAAATACTTTGGAATTTTAGAAGCAGACAATATCAAGCAAACAGAGATGAAGAGAAAAGTTAAAAACGAATAGCTCAGAAGAACAAAAAAGCTCTTAGATACCAAGCTCAACAGCAGAAATCTTATCAAGGGAATAAATACCTGGTCCGTCCCCGTTATAAGATACTCTGGGCTTCTTTAATATATATATATATATATATATATATATATATATATACTCAGAAGAGACCTGGAGACCTGAGGAGACTTGTTGTCACTCAAACTCCAGTGAAAGACCATCAGCTAACGCTGGTGTAAAAAAACTAATAATAATAATAACAATAATAATAATAATAATCAGGTAAGAAAACCCAGAAGAGTCCGGGAGAGGTTAGAATACCCAGAAGAGTCCTGAAGACTTGATGACGCTTGCTGACATACACAGACTCCAATGAAAAACTCTCAAGAAGTTAAATAATAATGAAAGAAGAAGAAGAGAAGAAGAAGAAGAAGAAGAAGAAGAAGAAGAAGAAGAAGAAGAAGAAGAAGAAGAAGAAATGTAGGCTATATGGAGAGGGAGAGACAAATTTTTTAACCCCATACATGACTACAGCAAACTGGCAGGAATTCAAGAGCATACCCGACTGAGTGAAAATTTATCAGAAAATGAGACACATAATAATTGCTGGGACCTTGAAATGCAAACAGATCACCTAATCCTAGCTAGGAGACCAGACCTACTTAGAAGAGCTCTGGGTAGACTTGCTGTCACTTAGCCTCTAGTGAATCACCAGCTTAGGCGGGTGTGAAAAACCCATGAAGAGACAATAAGAAACAGATTATAAGTCCAGTGGGGAGAGCATACGCCAAGGAACCACAAGATCTCGGTTTCTATACCGTTTAAAACAACGTTTAGAAAAGAGACTAGAAGAACTGGATATCAGAGGAAGAATTGAGACTATCCAGATAACAACATTGTTGAAATCAGGCTAAAATACTCAGAAGAGTTCTGGAAATCTGAGGAGACTTGTTGTCACTCAGACTCCAGTGAAAGACCAATCAGCTGGTGTAAAAAAACTCACTAGGTGTGAAAAATAACCGTCAAGAACAAAGTTACAATTATATTGCAATTTGTAATCAACAATTATGAATGAAAACGTTCAATTAAGAATGTCTGAATAAATTTCTTGGTCATATTACGTATCTTAAACTATCATGTTATCTTAGTGGAATGTTCATGTCTAAAGCCAACCTGGCCCAACACAAGCTAAGAGGTCCAGCGGAAAACGGCGACAACAAAGCACTGGCACATCAACATCTTCAGGGACAACCTTCACATGCGACATCTGTGGCCGAGAATGTTTTTCGAGCATCGGACTTCAGAGTCACAGAAGGTGCTGTAACTTCAGGGTCACAAGAATTATATAGTCCTCCGAGACTGCAATGCTAATGATGATTTGGAATGAGTAGAGAAGAAAAGTGGGCAAGGTTGTTATAAAATGGCTGAATATTGTTTGAAATGCCGTTTTAGATCTCGTCTTTTAATTTCTGAAACTCTTGATATATATATATATATATATATATATATATATATATATATATATATATATATGTGTGTGTGTGTGTGTGTGTGTGTGTGTGTGTGTGTGTGTGAGTCAATAACATTAAAAAATCTATATAAGAAAAGGAAGTGCCTTCAACAGATTGACAAGCAATCATATACGCATGCACAAAGAGCGAGAGAAGAAGAAATGAGAGTGAGTGTATTTAACAAATGTAAATGCATGCATACACCGTTGCTTAAACGCACAAAGGTTCGGGCGTACATTCAAAAAAGGGCATACTCAACTACAGCGACGTAGAAAAATATCCCTTCATAATATCTCTGACAAATTGATGATACACACGCATAAAACATGTTTATAAAGAAATGCAAAAGAGGAAAATGAAATACTGTAAAAATCTATTTATCTTCAGCTTTGGGCTGTTGGATATTTCAGTAGATGCAGGTGGTCAGGTCGAAAGAGGAAGGCGCTTTATTTCCTTTCTCTGCGTTCACTTTACCTTTTGGAGCAGGCCGAGTTTAAATCAGAAATACGCATGCGCACTTACACACACACACACACACACACACACACACACACACACACACATATATATATATATATATATATATATATATATATATATATACGTACACACATGCATAGGTGCATGCCGATAGATGCCGATTCATTCGTCAGTTTGCACGCTGAAAGAAAAGATAGAAATTGATTATGCGAATCAGAGAGGGTAAAAAGCTTACTTACAAGGCAAAGATTGGGTTGTTTTGGGGGGGATTTTTTTTTGAATTCCTTCTCTTGTTTATTTTTCTTAGTTGTAATTCTATCTTCATTGAATAAAAAAAGGGGGAAAAAGAAGGGGTCGCCTTCTTCTATTTTTCAGAGTAAAGGAGAGAAAAAAACCCAACAATTTCATTTGTGAATCGGAAGATTCAATCTTGATCCCGTGGGAGTAAAGATTAAAGGTCTAAATGAAATTTGTGTTAAGTTAGACGCCTGGAAATGGAGACGTTGGTACAGTAACAGGGATAGGGGATTGGGGGTGTTCCCCTTTCTTTGCCTTAAAAAAGTCAGTTCGTTGTTGTGTAATAAAATTGCTTTGCTTAATAACTTGCTAAGTAAATAGTCGTACGTCTTAATTAGAAACTACATCAGAATACGTCATATGAACGCAGGTGTTGTGGCAAAGATGTTAACTCGTTTCAATACAAATTGATATTCAATATGTGGCCATCATTCTTATCCCTTAAAGCTAAATTAACAACAGTGAATGACCACATCAAAGTTGAAGATTAAAAGAAAAGAAAAAACAAAGTCGTCTTGTCTGCTGCTTCTTGATCACTTTTTTTGTTTTTGTTTTTTTTTACCTATAACAAACGAAGACTTTGAGGTGATTTCGGTTTGGTTTCTTTTCAACATTATCTAATTACCCCATCCCACACACAACTCTTTTCAGTTTAAATTATAAAAGAAACAGTTAATAATGTTACATGGTGTATTGTAGGGATTAAATCTCTCACTTGCCACTGTTCTCTTATTTGACGCTAGGGGTCACTGAAGGTAATTACCTCCCGTGTCTGCCAATAGTCATCAGGTGGCGTGGCTAGCAGCATTATAAAAGAAGACACGGCAATGTAAACATTTCTTTTTTTGACAAGCAGTGGCAACACACAAACTGTGTTCCTGTCCACCGACAGGGGAGCTTTACACCCCAGCAACCTCCTGTCGCATGAACAGAATAGCATGCTTAACTTTTAAGTCTTTACACTTTCATAATCTACCAGCTACATATGAAGAACTTAACACTTTCACTACTAAAGACTTTTAGGACATTTATCTGATACAACTCTATTCAAGCTCTTTCTTGTATCTCGTTTGTCATGTTTGTATTCTATTCTGTTAAATTTGCTCAGGCAGTAAAATATTATTGCTATTACTTCCTTGTTAATTGTTCTCTGTCTAAATAGGTAAACATTTGATTGCTACATGCGGGAGTCCCCGTGGTGTAATGGTTAATGAGTTCGAACTCCAGTCGCGCAATTACATGCACTTTCAGACGTATACCCCAGAGAAAGATATGGGTTAAATAGTACCACTATTGTTTTTCTATAAGGATGGCTTTGGCATTTAATAATTCATGAAGGTTGATATGCCATTAAACAAAGAAATGAAGCAAAACCTTAATTTTCAAGAGCTAACCTATGAATTTCGCAATTATGTTAAACTATCTCAAATAGACCTATTTCAACTATAAATGGGACTCTAACAGATACTACCACTTCAAGTCAGAGTGGACCTAGGAGTAATGTCCACAAAAGAGCGACTCTAGACAGCCCAGAGCTCCTGTACTGGAGTCTCACCACCAAATGCGGTTTTGTGTTTTGTACCCAGGACAGTTGTGTTAATTAAAACATCAACCGAACAGCGAAAGAAGAAAATTAACAACAACACTGGGTGATGTATATTTGTGAGTTTGCAGCTATAATCAGGATAATAGTCACAAACCGGAAGAGCAGCCGGTGACCAGGATACAGAGGTAGACCACATAGAGCCTCGAAAGAGCT
The DNA here is from genome assembly GCA_023376005.1 of Doryteuthis pealeii. Taxonomy (NCBI): domain Eukaryota; kingdom Metazoa; phylum Mollusca; class Cephalopoda; order Myopsida; family Loliginidae; genus Doryteuthis; species Doryteuthis pealeii. Next base: position 54,610,556 of record CM042162.1, read on the forward strand.
TTTTTGGAGTTAAGCCCCAGCTTAAAAGACATCCAGAGAGCAGGAGAGAGATGATCAAGTCTTGAAAACAACACAATCAGACCTTCGTAATAAATGACTGCAATTTAGGATTTCACATTTCCAAACAAACATCGATGAGAACTAACAAACAAAGTCCACATTGTTGTTTTTGTTGTTCTTGATTTTCTTCCTTCCACAGACGATCACATCGTAGGAAATAGACCCGGCGAGCCAAGTTCAAATTTTGGACGGGCTGTTCGCATTTCACTTTGTGCTAATGCCCCGAGAAAGGTATGAAATCATCTCTCAGTTTCATTCCCACAGCAATTGGTTGATAGGGCAGATTGGATTCTTTAGCCCTAGTAAGTCAATCAGAAAACTCTGAGGAATACTGTTCGAAGAATCTGTGCCACTCTGGTAATTCTTGTTATCAACCCATTCAAAAAGTATGGGTGGCTCTACATAAGCCTTTACCAATATAAACAATTTAACTAAACATTCTTCTTCCGTAGAGCTTAGAAACAAAGGTAGGTACCAAAATTTACATTGGTACAGCAACCAGTCTAAGAGAAGGAAAAGGCTGACATTGTATAGCATTCTGTCCGTAGCAAAGGGGTTGGGTAAATACATTTCCTACGTAACACTACGTAACAATTTTGGCTTTCTACGTTCGTTTCAAACCAGATGTTTAATGGTTTCGTTTGTTTTCTTAAGGAATGTCAGTGTTAACCTTTCGATGTAGCAATCATATTATGCGTCTTCTTCTCCGAGACTGACGTTTTATATGTCAGTCAGTTAAGGTGGCCCATCGACATATATATATATATATATATATATAAAGAAAAAAGGCTTAGAATTGGTCATATTAGCAGTTATAGATCTATTTCCACCCATATATTATATGTGCATACATATGAGTTTCTTCAGACCGCTAATTTTATTTTATTTATATATTGTATTGGAGAAATGAAAATGAAGTGCTCAATTACAGGTGTAAGAGCTATATTTATTTGTTTGTTATGGTGTACTATACAATTAAAAGGCGTCTGTCACCATTGGTTTCAAAGCCGCGTATTAGATGCTTATACTCAAGACAAAACACCCTGTATTTCCAGAGCACTTTATCTTGAGGATAAGCGGCTAATACGCTACTTTTAAACCAATGGTAACAATCACCTTTTAATTGTATAGCACACCATAACGAACAAATATATGAAAATCAATCTGAAAGAATCTATTGGAGACAGATTGTTTTTTACGCCTTCCTTTTCTTTTTTCCCCCTCTCTCTCTCCCCTCAACCCCAGCCTTTCTTTCTTTCCCTCACTTTTTTCATTTCCCCCAAGCAATTTCCTGAATTCTCTCTCCCCCCCTCTTTGTTCCTCGACCCTATCTTTCTCTTCTAACTTGCTTCTCCCCTTCTCTCTCCCTCTCTCTCTTCCTCTCTTTTCTCTTCTGCACGCACTCTTCACTCCTTCCCCAACCTTTCTCTTCACCCTCTCTTTGTTTGCATGACTTATAAAACGCAACCAGATATCAAACAATCAAAGTATTGATGGTCATGCAGTTAACATTGCAATAGACTAATTAAACACAGAGTTAAAGAAACAGCACATTAAAAATAATGAAAATGCATTGAACAGGTGAATGAAAAATGTGAAAAATCAATTGGTTTGAAAGAAACTGTTTAGGAAGATAGTCATTTGCTATTGGTTTCGTTTCATTTGGAAAATAATGACAAGTAAAAATCTCTTTTTGACTTTTTATAATCGTATTACATCGTCATTGCATAAAAAAGTAAATTTTTATTTGTTACGTCAAACATTATCTCCACTAAACAATCAACTGATCTTGAACATGTGTCAACAAAAAGCATTAAGTTGGTGTTTGCTTCTGAGAATTAGTAATCTTAGATTATTGCAAGAGTGTTTGTTTTAAGTGAATCACTAAAATGGAATCAGTGGATTAATTTCTGTGTCGATGTGACAAAAACATTTGACAAGTTAACACAGGTTTTTTGAGATCAAGTTATATCCCGGACAAATGAGGTACAAAATATTTTTGGATGACCGTCAGGCATTGAAATAAGAACCTCGTTCTGGTCGATTGGTCAATTCACGACTGAAGAAAATATGAAAAACTGATCACTCAGATCTGGTCAAGGTTTGACATATCAGAATAACTGGGGAATTAACATTGATCAGATGATTTTAAATCATGGTTGCCCACCTGAAAAAAAAACCCCAGTCTCATTACTTTCTTGGTGTAATTCGTGTATCCTAGTTACTGAGAAAATAGGAAGAAAAGCACAGACGAGTTGACATGTCGTTAAAATCAATCAATAATTTTGTTTGTATGATGTTTCACTCGAAATGAGAAAATCTTGGAATATTTGGTTTAATTTTTGTTTATATAAGTTTGTACCAGTTTAACTCAGTCGGTATAGCATCCATATAGGAACCGCAAGGCTCCGGGTTCGATACCGATCTTCGTCAACACAGCGCATGAGTAGCACAGCTTGGATCTGTGCGGTAACGTGGGAAGCTGATGGTATGTGTGGCACTCCACAAAAACAATCTCTAGCTAGTGGAGGGGGGATAGGCTCCATCGCTGTCCGACTGATACCGACAATAGGCAACTCCACCGAGTTAATTTTTTTTTACTTACGAATGTCATTTAAGTTAACAGAAAAAAATGCTACATTTTAATTTTCAAGAAAATGAAGAGAAATAAATTTAGAAATATCTTTATACATCAAATGCTGGAGACCTCAATTGCACATTCATGAAATCTTAAGATCATGGGGTGTGTACATGGTGTGGTGTGGGGGTTTTCGCCGACCCTAAAATTAAGAAACCTTTAACGTCTAAATAACCACCAGATCTTGTGATCATTAAATGACTTTTTATGGGTGTTTTTTTTAATCATTCTTTTTTAGTTTCGTTTTATCTAGTGTCATTAATAAACATACAAATGTAATTACTCTTTGACAACTTCACTTTCACTTCTGATATGCAACTCTGAATTTTAATAATGTTAACAAATCCCCGTTCGACTTGATAGAAAAAAGGAAGTTGGGGAGGGTGGTGAATTAATCGTCAATTTTATCCTTTACATTTTGCCCTGATAACATTTCAGGTTGAGTGAGGTGCAGAAGAAGACCAACCATTTAACTTCTACCCTCACCCCTGTTAACTTAAGGAGAGAAAAAAAAACCCGATGCCAATATGTAATCGTGTACAATATGAAACCATTGCCTCATCGTCCAACATGTAAACCGTCAAGGAGATAAGGTTTTAAGTAATATTAGGAAAATATATCAAATTATGTTTATTTCTTTTAGAGATTTTTTTTAAAGGTGACATTGCCCCATTAATATCTAAAGGTTTCTGTTTTTCAATTTACTTAATTTTATTTATTTATCTTTTTGAGACACTAATGGGACTTTCGACCCTCTCAGTGAAACCCGAGGATGAACAACTACCTTCTCCCTATTCACATTAAAAAAAATCCCAGCATGGTCAGACTTACAGAACTTTTTTTTTCTTTTTCATTTTTTTTCTTCTTCTAAGTCTAAGAGAATCTGGAATCTGATTGCTACACGTCAATTTTTGCACTAATAAAAATAATATCAACTAGCAGGACCTGTGGATATGCCACAGTATGATAATTTTATTATTACAATGTTTGATATCTTAAGAGCTATTGCAATTAGTTAAATTTGTAAAAATTATAATAATGTTGATTTAACTCTATCTAAATCTTTTTTCTTTCTTTCCTTCTTTTAATCTTATCATTATCTTCGTTTGAAACAGATCAGTTTTATCGCTTCCGCGCGCTCATCCCCTTTCTTTATCTTTCCTAGTCTCTCTCTCTCTCTCTCTCTCATTATATTTTTTCTATGTAGCATGTCCTTTTTCTTCCATTTCTTTCATTATCATAAAGACAGAATGGTCCATTATTTAGCTGAGGTGACGACGCTTATAAGAAATAAGAATTCGATGGATAAGCAACACCAGATAATCAGGTTTTACATTTTTACATTACATCTTGGACGATTTGGATGGTCTCATTTTTAGCCAGAGGGTGTTGCAATATGATAACGGTCGTACAATTAAGGAACACGAGTATTGATATATAGATTAAAATTATAATATGTAATGAGTTGAACTCATGGAAAATTACACGGTCCATGATGATATTGATGCATCTATTTAGGAGGAATGAACGATGTCAATTCTCTTCATTAAATTGTCACTCACTTGTAAATCAGGCTGATACTCTTTATTCCTTATATTAGAACATTTTAAGTATATTGCTCTAAAAAATCTCGCTATGGTGTGCCATTTTTTGCTGGGTTAAGGTTACATATTAACATAACGAGAATCTTGATCGTAAATATATCGATTATATATTGAATATTATACAATTTTCACATATGTATATAAAATGTAAGTAAAAAAAGTAAAGTCGACGGAGTGGCCTATTGTCGGTATCAGCCAATGAGGGTGTCTACCCCCTATTCACTAACGCTAGACCGGGGAGATTGTTTTTGCGTCTGAAATGGAGCACCATAACTACCATCAACTCTCCACTATACCGCACAGATCCCTGTGTTACTCATCCGCTGCATTGAACTCGGAATTTTGTGGTTCCGAACCGGATGCTCTCCCGACTGAGGAGAGAAAAATGGAAATGAATTATTAATTGTTGCATGTGTACAGTGTACGTAAATATTTTAGTATTCTTTTAAAAATGCTTTAATATATATATATATATATATATATATATATATATTATATATATATATATATATTTATATATAAGGCGAAACTATTAGTTGGTGTATCTGACTCATTAGGTTTAACTTTATATATATATATATATATATATATATATATATATATATATATATATATATATATATGACAAATAATACTGGCCTGCAATGTTTTCAAGGTCAAATATATGATAGCTTATTTTAAAGCAGTTTCCTAATCAGATAAAATGGTAAAAATACAAGCTCTTATTTCAAATTTATAGAACAGTATTATAACTCTATCTATTTGTGATAAGTAGAATCCACAGACTTTTGAATAAGTGTTATTATTATGTACAACTTGTTGTAAAGTATTCAAGCACATCTTAAAAACCAGACCTGACCAAACACAATGAATGGTATTTTTGAATTCAGCATAAAATGGCGATCATACATCACTTAGTAAACCTTTGACCTTTGGAAAAAAATTAACGCTGGCCAGTGTAATCATCTTTATATATTTTTACAACAAATAAACACTAAACAACAACCAATGTAACATATCATATGACATAAATCTATTACAATTTTGTGACCTTATTCAATACAAGTTGACATACTGTAATTGTCCTACTGTCGCTTGGAGAACCTGTGATACTGTTAGTACTTTGGAGCACTTGTGATGTCTTTGTTGCTGTTAGTACCTTGGACTAGTAAGAAAGTAAAGAATTTTAAATGTACATCTTATTTTCCCTAATTTTAAAATCAGTTCTATAGAGTGTCCATAAAGTCCTGCAGCAGGTTGAAAATGTATCATCAAAGATGGCGGTCATGTTGAAGGGTAATAATCAAAAAGTACATTAAGACTGAAACTTGAAGAGTTTTACTTTTATATGTCTTTTACTAAATGCTTTTATCATTTGTACAATTTGAGTTATTAAATGTTCAATTTTAAAACTGTTTCAAGACTTTATGGACACTCTGTATGTCATTTAATGAAATTCTTTTTATTCAGTTTATTTTGTCTTATTATCTTGATAAAAGGGAATGATAACCAAATGTAAGAATCAACACAATCATTCCTTTTATTCTTCTAAAGAAATCATTTCATAAATAATACAAGTTTTATTATCATTGAATTTGATACAAATGAAAATCTAATCATTTTATATTTGATATTTCATGTCAATTTAATTTCAAGTTATTTTAATGTATTATCTAAACCATTAAATAAAAACATGTAGAAATATTCTGGTAAGCTGATGTAGTTTTTTCTGTGTTTTTGTACCCTGAGCGACCGCCTTGTGATACTAGAATAACACAATAAGCTCTTCTGTCTACATGTCCATATTTATGTTCAATAATGCATAGGTATATAAATACTAACGTATTTGTATGAGTATGTATACGTATAGGTGTAATGTATATGTATATGCATGTATAGAGGTGATGTGTATATGTTTATAATAGTATTAAGTGGTAGCTAAACATTTGGGGGTAAGGAAGCTTTTAAAAGGTAGATAATAAAACAGAAAGAAAAGGATTTCCCGGCATTAGCAAGGAAAAGAAATTATGTTTTATTACAGTTATAGACGAAAGTCACCGGGTCTGATAAGGGCATAGGTTAAAAGCCAAAAACATTGTTTTTTAATGTATTTGGCACTTGTGCGGTCGAAGTAGAAAACTCACTCTTTTTGCCGGATTAGAGAAGGGGGGGCAGACAGACAGACAGACAGACAGACAAAATGATCAATGCCTGAAATGGGGGTTTTCCGTCCGTGGCTAAAATTGGGTTAGCTTGACTTGGTTGAAAGTTAAATATGCGAACGTACTCTCTTTTTAAATGGATTATAATTGGTTTGAATTCAAAATTTTCCTTCTTCTACTTACAGTAAATTTTTATTTAGTCCTTCTAAAATATATCTCATAGAAATTTAGATATATTCCTGATTTTTCATGACGATAAACTTTACGACTAATTCTGTCGTTCTCTTTTTGTTTTTCATTTTATTTCTTCTTTTCATTTCTACCACAATAACTTTCTCTACTCCTTTACGTTACTCTGTGTTCTTTCTCTATGTTTCAATTTCTCTTGTCTTCCAACTCATTTTCTCTACGCTTTCTTTTCCCCATCATTGATCCTAATCAAACCCACTTTGGGAGGCTGGAGACCAACTTTAAGGAAGTCTAGAAAGGAACAAGTCATTGTATCTCGATTACGCATTGGTCAGACTAACGCACTCCAATATACTCAAACAAGAACAATAACCACAATGTGGAACATGTCAAACACCTTTGACAGTTAAACACTTATTCATGGAATGCAGGTTTCTTGCTCACATCAGAAAACGTTATTTTAAAGCAAACAATATGAAAGATCCGTTTGAAAATGTCAACATGGAGGATATTCTCTCTTTTTTGAGGGAAATAAAATGATACCATAGAATATAGACATGAAACAAATCAATATCATACAACATAATCCCCAATAATGCTAACACATCGTTAAAACCAATTACTAAAAAGTATAAATATAAATACACGATATGTATAACTTCCTAACTGTTAGGCATGACATAACCCCAGACGGGTTGATATGCCGTTAAAATCAATAAACAAACAAACAAACTTTTCCCCATACTCTCTTCCTTTCTATTTACTCAAGTGATTTGAAAGGATTTCAGCCGACCTATGCTCCTGTATTCTCAAATTGCTAACATGACTAATAAACATCTCGAACACATATAACCCAATAACCCTGTCAAATAATTATGCTAATATATATATATATATATATATGCTACCAATTTTCATGGTAGAGCACTGTAGGGGAGACATTAGTTGAAATTTCACAGTTTAGCGTAAGCATTTATTCGCCTGTTGTTTACAGACTTGAGTTCTCTGGTGATTGTAAAACATATATCCTGTAAGTATGTATCAATTAATTGTTCACCCGGACTGACGGTCGATGACAGTCGAGCCGCACTGATGAGACGTAAACGTCAAACATATATATACATATATTGAGAAGATCTGTATAAAAATCAACAAGCCCAATATAATAAAATATCATTTAATATTGGTAACAATACACTAAACATCTTCAATAACTAAAACACTAATCCCATAAAGATAATAAACTCTCCTAATTTGAGAGAAAAAAAACCCTAACACCCCCAGATGACGACCGAAGAAACGGTTGAAAGTGCTAGGGTAAAAAATATGGACAAATCCTATACCAACTGGATCCCGAACTACGGTAAATAACTAGACGACTCGAAAAACTTGTTAAAAATCATGAAAAAGAAATATTCCGTCGTCTTTAACAACACTTGCCTAGATAATATCTTGCTGTCAAAATACACACACTATATATATATATATATATATATATATATATATATATATATATATATATATATATATATATATAGGCGTGTGTTTGTGTGATTGTGCTTAATAGAATTTAAAAAATGATATAAACCTAAAATGAATGATTCATTGAAGTTTGATTCATCAAACTGGTTTTTCATAAATTCTGCCGATATTTGTTCTAATTCTCGACGATCTCTCTCATTTCTTTTTTGTTTTGACAATTACAATCTCATTTTAACTAATTGGTTAATTAAATTAATTTTTAATTAAGCTTTTTCTATTTCTTTCCAGAAGACAATGAGGTATCTCTTCTTAACGGAATAAGCCCGAAGCTGGAAAACGCCTTTTTTTCTCGAATTTCTACAATAAGCACATGTCTGAATTTTATTTCCTAACGAACAATTGATGTGATAGAAATCTAAGCTGAACATCTTTCTCTTTGGCTTCCTGGAATCATTAAGTGTTGTCGTAGATTTGCGGTGCCAATATCTATGCATTGTTGTAGGAATAACCACAGTGGCTCTCATATACGTGACCTCGTGCCAGTTACACTTAATCCTGGTAAAAGTAACAAGTGATTGTCTCCGAGTAACTTGTTTTAATACTAAAGCCATTGTAGTATCCTAACATCTCGACCTGGCGAGATTAGGGGAAATCTCAATAGGGCGAGATCACGAAAATAGGGACTTGACTACATCCGTGAACGTACAGCCACATGGACCTCGAGTGTAAATATTCCCGTAATAAAACCTGTTTATAAAACGTGAAACCTGGGTTAACTTCACTACAGCCATCCTTGTAGAAGAACAGTAGTGGTACTGTTTAACCTATAGCTGGGGGCCCATATCTTTTTCAAGGGTCTTAGTCCTAAAGTTGACGTAATAGCGTGATTAGAGATCGAACTTGCTTACAACAATGTTGCAGTCCAGTACATTAGCCACTACACCACGGGGATTCCTTGAGTATCAAAAGAAACAGAAACAATTAATATGCAGTACTAACTTGCAAACGATTACACTACGGTGAGGCTCCTTAAAGGACTAAGCATTTACTTAGTTTGGCACAAGGCTAAAAGTATGGACATTAAGGGAGTGTTAAACTCACTAGCAATAGTCTGCTGGACAAGCTAGTTAACCATTATACTACTCAATGCATCATATTTTTCAAAAAGGAAGACTAGCTTAGATTTAGCACAAGGTCACCGGTATGAGGATCGAACTCACTATTCAGCCGTATTGATCTGTGAGACAAATTTGTAAACAATTAAACCACAATTAAGTGTCCTTCACCCGAGAATAATTCTTGTTGAATTTGCAATAATTAACCAATATTTGCATTTTGGCATATTGCTGTGTGGTGTAATTGTTAGCAATCTAAATTCATAGCTCAATTAGTTGTGAGTTCAATCATCCCAAAGTGTTCCATACTTCTGTTCTTCAGTCTAGCAAAACTCTAAATTCAAACCAATTGAACTCTGATTAAAAATTGACCTTGTGTCATATCCTGCTCCTAGTGAAGTGATTGGGTAAATAGACATTTCTTTCCTTATGCTAACCTTAAGTGATGCCTATTTTTAAAGGTGCCTCTCGTTAGCGCGCTAGGCCAGAAAGCCATTCTTAGTGCGTTTGATTCTCGCTGGGGGCCCCATACTTCTGTCCGTGTGTCAAACTAAGCCTAATTTAGTAAATAACAAATAGTCACGTGTATGAAAAACTACGAATTTTATGATAATAATGAACTATTGATTTAATAATGATGCAAAATGTATAGTTTGAAGACAATGGAGACAAACTTATTTAATAATCGTTGAATTTTTGGGGGCGTATTGTTCTGTGTTGTTTTGTTTTATGACACATCAACCTCTTTCGGGTCATTTAATGCTGAAGTCATTTTAATAGACAAAAGACTCAAGTTGCATACAGTATGTCGTTGCTTAATTGACGTTTTAATTTTAACTGTTAAATACGAGTTGTGATCAAAAAGTATAGAAACTTTTTTTCAATTTCGAGAAACTTATACAATAAAGTGATGACTAAGCATCTAGAGTCAGTATCAATTTAAAAAATGAAGATAAAAATATGAAGCCATTTTCGATATTTTTCGAAATATTTTTGGTAAAACACAGGATTGTGAAAGTGCAAGTGCACCCCTCGCCATTCTCACCAAACCCATACCCGTGCAACTTTTTCCTCTTTCCTAAACAAAGATTCGTCTCAACGGTAAGATTTGAGGAAGTGGAGGACATCGAAAGAAAAAAAAACTGCACAGTTTCACTCCTTATAAAAAGTGGAATTTCAGAAGTGCTTCGACCAATTTGTGTACTGAATGTCATAGGAATCATTAACTTTTACTTATTTGTTAATCATTTGCAAGTTTGTTTTGTTTCTTACTAGTTCTATCCTCACTGGACACTCTATATGTGTGGCCTTGTGTCAGACTCAATTACAATACATACATGTAACCTCTCACATCTCTAAATATTTAAAAATAATTTTTATGCTAATATTCATGACTTCTGTCCAGGCCCGTCACCAAAGGAAATGAGAGCAAATGACCTCTCATAAAAAATCACTTAAAATGTGAACATGCAGTTGTCTGAGATAATTGTTCTTTTCTATTCGAAAAATAAAAAATAGGGAAATGAATAAAGTAGAATGAAAACAAGAAAAGTAAGAAAATTCGCCGATGTGTTTGGATCCATTCAATCGTTATGATTTATCAGTTCTTAAAATCACCCTCTAACCGCTGCTTAGAATACGCTGACTGTATACCTTGCTAAGAGCAGATAGGACCCCACCCATCACTACAAAAAAAGGTATCCTGGGTCTGACGCAAAACTGATAGTGAGGCTTCAGTTCTGGATATACAGAGTGTGTGGAGTACACCTTCATTGCCATTACTCCCAGGTCCACTCCTACCCAGAGAGTTAGTACCTATCAGAGTCCCATCTATAGGATCAAATAGATCTGCTTAAAAATTATTCATATACTTTTAGGACCGTGTAAAAAGAAAAGAAAACCCTCTTAAGAAACAATTACACAAAAAATGTAAATACGAATGTAAAATAAACGTGATTCCCTGACCCCTGAGCATAAATTAACCCTAGACAGGCTGACATGCGGTTAAAATCAATTAATCAATCATCTCCTCAAATCTCAACTTTGACGATTTCATTGCCGAATTCACAAAATGAAATAGAAAGTTATCACTTTAGAATAGCAAACCTCACGAATTTTTTTACAATCTTATTTTATGATTATTTTTATTGTCGTTATCAAAAAAAAAAAAAAAATTGGCAGGTTATTTGAGATTAACTTTTTTCTTTTTCATTTTTCTAAGCATTAATTTTTTCCTGACCATTAAAAATTTCACCTTAAATCGGCAATATTTGTTGTGTTTTTATTCATTCATTTTTTCGTAACTATTGTTTGAATACGGCTTCCTTACAGATTTGAAAGATTTAAACTGATAAAAGGAGGCGAAAAATTGCATCTAAAAAGAAAAAGAAAAAGAAAAGCAACAAGAAACGAATGAATGAAATACGCTTCTGTGCAGTATCAAAATTCAAATCTGGATTATCATAGAACACTTCTATTCGCAGATCCATGGATTTAATGGATGCACCCTCCCCATTACCCACAATACCCCGACCACAGGTTAACTTATGACGTATATCTTTCATGAATTCGGATTGGTTAGCTGTGAACAGTTATATATTGGCTCTTATGCTCGAAAGTGATATAAACAAGGGGTTGTTTTTTTTAGGTTACACAAAACCCAACGGTTTAAACAAAGACCACTACCGTAGTTGACTATTCTCTAAAGATTGAACTCACAACAGATTAGTTAATGGACAAAATATAAATCAAGAAAAATAACTAGTACTATCATAATAATATGAAATGTAGAGCCTTAGCACTATAATTGCCTTAGCAATTATAACCCCGAGTAACTTAATACAAATAATTTGCATTCAGTTAAATGCTTTCAAATATTCTTATCTAACATTAATAATAATAATAATAATAATAATAATAATAATAATAATAATAGGACTCGGAGAATACACAAAAAAGAGCAAAGAAAGATTACTTATGACAGCCAACAACAGCAGATGTAATGTGTGGACAAACAGATAAACTAGAAAACAAAGAAAGAAAAACAATTATATGGGCACTTCAAACGACAAATCAGAGAGGTTGCACATGAAAAGACTTGGGCATGGTTAAGTAGAGGAAACCTCAAGAGAGAAACTGAATCACTAATAATTGTTGCACAAAATAATGCCTTAAGAACAAATTATATCAAAGCAAAAATAGATAAGACGCAACGAAACAGTAAATGAAGACTGTGCGGTGACAGGATGAGACTGTAAACCATGTATTAGTGAATGTAGAAAACTAGCACAACGGGAATACAAAGCTAGGCACAACTGGGTTGGGAAGATGATCCGCTGGTAATTATGCAAAAAATTAATTTTTGACCATACAACAAAATGGTATATGCATAAACCAGAATCTGGTCTTGAGAATGAAACGCATAAAATTCTTTGGGACTTTGAGATAAAGACGGATCACCATATCCCAGCCAGGAGACCAGACCTAGTGTTGGTTAAAAAAAAAAAAAAAAAAAAAAAAGCAGAAAAAAGAAAAAGAGAACGTGTCAACTGGTGGACTTTGCGGTTCGCAGATCACAAAGCGAAGCTGAAGGAAAATGAAAATATGAATAAATGTCTGGACCTTGCCAGAGAATTGAAAAAGCTGTGGAATATGAGAGTGAAAGTGATATCAATTGTAGATGGTGCACTTGGAACGGTACCAATAAACTTGGAAAAAAGACTGGAGGATCTAGAAATCAGGGGAAGAATTGAGACCATTCAGACTACTGCACTGCTGCAATCGGCTAGAATACTCAGAAGCGTCAGGGAGACCTGAGGAGACTTGTTGTCACTCACTCCAGTGAAATACCATCAGCTAATGCTGATGGGAAAAACTCAAAAGGAGTGAAAATAATAATAATAATAATAATAATAATAATAATAATAATGATGATCATGATAATAATAATAATAATAATAATAATGAATAATGATAATGATATAATGCACATTTATTAGCCCCAAGGAAGGTTTTAACAGAATTTAATTTAATTTTGTTTTGTTTTTTGTTTCTCCCGTTTCTCCGTTTCTCTCACCGAAAAGGAGTCTCTAATAATAAAAACGTCAAAGGAAGCTATGTTGCTGCAAGACGTAACTAATAATACAAAATCTAAATTTCCATACATCAAAAGAAAAATAAGAAATTGTTCATCTTTTAAAAGAATTATTCACATTTAATTAGATAGCAATAAAAAAAAATCAATATCTATCAGAGTTGCGATAAAATGCAATCCAAATTTGATGGAAGGAATACTAGTCACAAATTTATAACAAAAATATATTATATAATTTTGCTTGCGTAGACTGGTTGGTACCAGGGATCATATTTAGTCGTTGCATTCCCACACACTAAGGTCCAATATTAGCATTTGGTATATCCATGATAAACTAATACAGAATAAACGGAAGGAAAGACAAGATAAATTCATTTACACGTAAAACACACACACACACACACACACACACACACACATATATATATATATATATATATTCTTGTCAATACTTATTGTATGAATATATATATATATATATATATATATATATATATATATATATATATATATATATATATAATATTCATACAGTAAGTATTGACACAAATATCCGAATGTGTCTCAGCAGATAAAATGTGCACATATTGTTTTATGAACAAAAAGTATATGAAAGGGGTACACAAAAAGTAAGAGTCTTAATTGATGAAGATGGTTGGTACAACGACTTCGACAGGGAGAAGAGACAATATCTTTACTATTCAAAGAATAGAGAGACAAAAATTGTCATACGTGATCACAAGGTGCCCAATAGATACACCCCATTTTCCGAGGGAGACATTTATTGTAAAAACAAGAAAGCTTCTAAAATCCACGATTTTAAAGGCTCTTCATAGGGCTGGAACAGTTGAACAAAAATGAGATCCAAACAGAGGAAGGGGGCAGATCATACAATATGAAAAAAGGGTTTCGCTAACTGGTAAGATCTGAAGGCAAAAACAACAATAGTAGCAACAATAAATGTAATCAAAACATTTAGCTTATAATTGGCGGGTTCAATTTGTGAGGCTATCTATTAGATAAAAGTTGCTCTG
>CM042162.1:54627432-54629932 GCA_023376005.1 Doryteuthis pealeii
AACATACATATATATGTATATATATATATATATATATATATATATATATATTATTCTCATGAAAATAGGTACTAATATATATTATTTTTATATATATATATAATATAATATATATATATATATATAATATACGGTTATCACCAGCTAACACACACAACACACACACACACACACACACACACACATATATATATATATATATATATATATATATTCGCATGAAAATATGTACTTGTACATGTTTTTATCACTTACCTGGTGGAGATGGATACTTCAACTAGTATATAAACTTGTATTTTTGCTCTGCTTTATTTCTTGAAGTCTAAATGTAATTCTTTTAGACATTTTTAGGTTAGAAGATATCTTAAGATTTAATTGATATAAGGATGTTCATCATCTTTTGGATTTTAATAGAAACTTTGAGCTGGTCTGCTCACTCACCTTCATCAGGTAATCTTCTGTCATTGGGTTTGTTGTTTAACCCTTTATCATCATCTTTCCATTGTTTTAAACTTATCCTATGAAGCATGTGAAAAGCAATTGACATCTATATGCAATTCCATTTTACCTTGATATTATCTAAACTAACCATTAGTTTTAATTATTCTATGATGCAAGTGCCATATCTACCACTTAGACCATAGATCGAGGAATTGTCTCAAAGAATTTTCTCAAAGATGCAACTTTATTAGTCGAGAAAAATAATCAGAAATTTACTGTTAACTTTTCTAAAGAGAAAAGAGATATAAAATCAAGTTTCTTAAAATGTCTGCAGATTTTGAAATATTCAAATCTAAAAAAAAAAAAAAAAAATGAAAAGGAAGGAAAATTGGTTTTAGTTTCTGAATAACTTTTGATTAAAGGTTAAAGGTCATTTATGACAGGCGGAATTTTATTTCTTTCTCTATGTTTCGATTTTTTAAAAAAGTTCCTGATTTTTGTTAATGGTTGGTGCTGTTAATTATCGATTCTGTTATATGGATTTATTCTTTATAGTAATAATCACTGTTCGGTATAAATTTTAAATTGGCTACAAATATTTTTAATTAGAAATTGTTTCGAAAAATTAGATAAGTTAAAGATAATTTTAATAATTGTCTATCAGTCTTACCATTTCTTCAGTTCAAGTCATACCCTGTATAAAGAGATTAATCAACAAATATCTATTCGATTGTTAATATATTTCTATGGTACACAAATTCAATGTAATTTCATAGTAAAATATTTTCAGTGCATACTCCCCAGAGCTCCAGATTTGGAACTTACCATTGGATGCAGTTTAACGTCATATACAGGACACAAATCCGGAGTTACGTAAATCTTATGTTAGAAGCATACTTTAAGTAGTAAAGTGAAAATGAAATGTTTCCATGTGTATTTCGATCTGAGTGGACATGATGTAACGATGCTGTGAAAATCGAACTGAAAAAACATAGACAACAAATTAAGAATGTCGTCATAGGCGTTGATCACACTTTTGTTGTGAAAATGCATGAAATCACGCTTCTCCGTGTTATGTCTCATTTTCAGTTAATTTGAGAAAGTATTCTAGTTAATTTCGAGCAAACTAGCTAGCAATGCTTTATATACTCTTATAATCGCCACTACTCCTAATTCCATCCCGACCGGAATGATAGTTTCTGTTACGGTCCCATTTATGGATTAAATAGAAGAAAATTAGTTACAAAAATGCGTTTGAAAAAAATTGAATTTAAAAAAAATCAATATCCGTCAAGAATGAATAAAACAAAATGTCTTCGGTATAAAAAGTGTTGACAATCCAAAAAACCAACCAACCGGACTTGCATTGTTTTTAGTACGTTAAGAAACATATAATTTTTCTAGATGGGGGCTAACTGACAATGACCTAGGTCTTTAGGAAAGGAGAGTTATTAGCCCCTTAATCCATCCGATTCTACCATCAATACCTTGTAGCTACGAGATGTGCTGAAAAGGTGTGGAGATTGAAGCTGTATTAAGACGAAAAAAAAATGATCCTACAGGTAAAATTTAACTCACGGTCACAATTATGAGACATCCAATGAGGATCGAACTCACTTTTCAATAGTAACGGATTTGCAATACTAGCTTGTTAACCATTACACCACGACACATGGACGATGAAAGCACTCATGAAGTATATGCGGTGGTAAGGGGTTTTGTGTTTTAAGCTTTAAAGGTGGCTTGTTGCGTGTTCTTAGGGTTTTGCTTTTAACCCCATCACATTTGGTGTCGCGCTGAAAAGAAAGGAATTCAAGGAACGAAAAAGAAAGAGACAAGGCAGAAGGTGGTTTTATGACTTAGGCTTTATTCATAGTGGCCCGTGGCAAGGGGATATCCCCCTGGCCGAGGTAGCGACTACACACAGTTATGGCCTAAACTCGAATGACCGAGGGATTATCTTCGGGGCTTGGAAGTTTGTCCTTTTTCTTGTACATGTACGGAGGGTTCTTCCGGTGAAGGCTCATGGGGTTTAATTTTATTTATTTATTTTAATTTT
>CM042162.1:54634932-54654011 GCA_023376005.1 Doryteuthis pealeii
CTTTTTAACTTTTGTGGGGTCGAAATCTCTATCGGCCCCGCAACAAACACGTTCTTCATTTTTTCTTTGGTTTATTCTTCTTCTCCAAGTTTAAAAAAAAAAAGGATTGTTGTCCTTCTTCTTATCCGGATTTTATTGCCATCTCCACATTATTTCTTTAGTTTTCATTCTTCAGTAATTTTCAATCACTTTCAAATTTTTTACTTTCTTGTCGAATGATTATTTTTCACGTCTTTTTTCTCCCTTTTTTAAAAATCTAATTTTACAGTTTTTTTTTTAATTTCATTTGACATTCTTCTTACATAACTCATTTTCTTTTTCTATGGATTTCTTTTACATGCCTCCTTCTTTTCTTTTTCTTAAAATTTATTCAAAATTTCTCATTTTTATTTTCTGATTTTCTTCACATATCTCTCTTTCCCGCGATTTCTTTCACATTTCTCCTTTCCATCTTTACTCTTCAGATCTCTTTCGTGTTTTAATTTTTCTGTCACCTTTTTCTTTCCTTTTTTTTTTCACACCTTATTCATTTTCTTCTTCCAATCCTCACTTTTCATTCGTCTTCTCATTCATATTTACGTTTTCGTTTTATTTACAAATGTTACATTTTACTTTCTTCTCCGCCTCTTTCATTAAAAAAAAAAAAGAAAGAAGAAACTTTACCCCCTTTTCTTCTTTTCATCATTCGTCTGACCCTTTTCTTTCTATTTTCTTATGCCACCCTGTTTTTTTTTCTTATTCTTGTTTATCCTTTCCTGACCGTCACTCGAATTCGGCCGATCTTTTCGTCTCAGACGATGCGAAACAGAAAAGAAAAGAAAGAAAGAGAAAAAGAAGAATTAGAATCCATGACACAAGAGACACCGAGAGAAAGAGAAAGCAAGTTAGCATTATGTTTCCATCTCTTACAACGAAAAATGATCAAAGAACTCCCTAACTTCCCCTGACAATCCGAATTGTTGGTAATGCTTTTTTGATGAGCGGATCCCTCGGTCCGGACCAGCCATGATGTGAACTACGTCTGACTTCATCCACTTTATCCCGACGATTTCCCATTATCAGACAGTCGCCGACATGCGGGGGAGGAGACTGCTGCTTGGCCGGTGTCACATGACAAAATCTTCTGCCTTTTCAGCTTGCCTCTCTCTTTCCCTTCTTTCTTCTTTCTTTCTCTCGTCTTCATAACGACCCACCCCCAACCAGTCGATCCTCTTACCATATCCCCCCTGCCTCGTATGTCACCGAGCTCTTCTTAAGGGGGCTTTTTTTCCCTTCTTTTTACTACTACAACCAAAAATCCAGCATTGGGTTGGTTCAGTATCTCAAGTAGTCTGCAGTCTACGTTGCATTTCTGTTAGGGGAAAAGTAAGTAACAGAGCGTAGAACGGGAAACTTTTACAGCACTTGTATGAATAGATGGTCCTAAGTGGAATGTGTTAATGTATATGCTGACGTCACCCAATAATATTCTGTAAATTCGAATGATCAGCCAATCGAAGTATCGGAATTTTTTAAAATCATAAACGCTCACATGCTTTAAAATCTATTCATTTTAAGAAAATATCATCTCGCTGTACGGTTTAGGGAAAAGGGGATAGACTCCCTCACTGTTTGGCTGATACCAACACCCGCCCCTGTCGACTTCATTAAATATTCTATTTATTCATTATATTTAAGATGTCCCTTCACCCTAACTGGTCCCATAACCTGGTTTAGATCATGTAGCGTGTCTTGGACAGGGATAGCCTGGTGAAGCCCATCCCTCTCCAGGTCTGGAATTGGTTTGAATTCAGACGTTTTCTTTAGAAGTTGACATACCAAGGTTTAAGATCCCAGTCAACCCTAATGTGAACCCATAGCTGGAGGAGAATAGTTGGATTCATACTTTTTTCAAGGGTAAGGGCTTCTCATCGTATTGCAATGGTTAACAAGCTAGTCTCGCAGCTACTACTGGATAGCGAGTTCGATCCACACTGGATGTCCTATACTTGTGATATCGTGTCTCCTACCCGTAGCGAACGGGTTGGGTAGATACCAACCTTCCCCAAGGGTATCAGCACTATATTAAATGCAAACAGCTTCCTTCGGGATTTGAACTCGGGTAGCCAAGTTCACTTCCTACGACGATAACCATTATTCAACGAGTACCACCAAGATACACCTTACATAACTTATTTAGTGTTAATCTATGGTTTGTGACAAAACGTACACTTTTAGGTAAAATAAATTTGCAAGCTGTAAACCTGAAAGAAAGAAACAAACAAAGAAAGGTTTTTTTTTACTCAACACAAGAACATAGATTTGCATTTCCTCTGACGAATATTAAATACCGTTTAATAAAAAAAAAAAAGGTGTGAAGCAAAAAAAAAAAAAAAAAAAAAGACAATGAAAAGTGATTCGTATTTCTTGTCATTCTATCTGGAAACAATTAGAAATACTTCCTTGTTTTCTTCTCTCTAAGAAAAGAAAAGAAAGCAGAAAGAAGAAAGAAAGATAATGAATTCTATTATGTTGAAGTAGTTAAACGTCTTTCAATAAGGTGCATCATCCGTAAAACCTGTTATTGATGATGTGATTAATGAGGGTTACTTAAGGTTAAGTAAGGTGATTAACGTAAAGGATATCATTATTTCAACCCCCCACCATCATTACATTAACTAAAACTCACTAATGTTCATTAGTTGTTAAATCTTAGTGGTCAGTTGTTATAAAAAAAGGAAACAATTGTAGAATGTGACGTATTACTATCTGATGGGATTTTGTATAGAACACATGTTTATTGGGTTGCTTCGAGGAAGGGAAGATATTTAGTCGATTCCCTATTTACCAAGGACTAATATTAGCATTAGTATATTCGTGATATATATATTTACCAAACCCTCCGCACGAGCAGGTTGTGACACAAGGTCAATTTCTTAAGCTGAGTTTATCAGGTTTGAATTAAGAGATTTCCTTCTCCTAGACCGGTTGCCTAACCATGGTTAAAGAGCCCAGTCTGCCCTACTATTTACCCATAGCTGGAGGGAGAGTAGGATTCATACCTTTCCCAAGGGTATTAGCGCTAAGTGAAATGCAAGTACCATGTCCAGGATTTGAACGTATATTCGTGATATACAAACACTAAATAAACGGAAGGAAAGACAAGCTCATTTACACATACAGAAACATTTCATATATACATAAGATAACCTAACGAACACACCCATTCACCAAGGAAGACAATAATTAATTTTCTCTGTCTCCCTACATTTAACGTTTGTTGAGGAAACCACAAAACCGATTTTTAAGTTCAAAGACAATTCGCAAAACTTTACAAATTTTATTTAAAGTGTAAATTAAACAAGAAAGAAAATGAAAAAAAAAAGAGTAAAATGTGTATATCTAGAAAGACATCTTTTTTTATTATGTGTATAAAATTACTAAAAGGTGTGAAGGATTGTTAGAGACATACATACATATTGGAAAAGAGTTGTCCGGAATTATACATGAAACGTTGAGTCTTGTGTAGAATAGCGTGTAATGCTTAGTGCGTATGTTTAGTGTGTGACTGGTATGGTACTAGACTAAAGCAACGACCCAGTAAGCAGAGAAACTGAGTTTTTTTGTTTCTTGACATCTGGAGAAAAAGAGGAGGATTCGTCTTGGTGCCTCGACATTTATGCCCGGATGGGTTGCTATGCTAACGAAGGGTGAAGTTTCATACCGGTCATATGAAGTGTGTTGCAGGCAATGGGATTAATTCAACTGTGAAGACAGAAAGCAAAGGCAGGTATCTGTACACAGAATTCCTTTTTTTTCATGTCAGGATTTTAATTGTTTTCATTTGTTGATCAAAAGTAGAGATAAACACGTGAGGAAACTAATAGGAATCCATCCCGAAAGATTTTTTATGAAGTTAACCATCTATTAATTAGAAATATTAGAAATAAAACCTTATAAAAATGTATGAAAAAATGTAACAGAAATATGAGCAAACCATTTAATCAATACACCAATATTTATTGTCAGATGTTGACAACAAAACAATTTCACATTAATGAATATAAAAATATACGATAAGTGGTAAAAAAATATCGAGACTGAATCTTTATTTTTTAAATCTTAGAATTAAAAATTTAAATGAAGACATATGCTTACAGCAAGGGCCGATGCTAGGTTCTCATCGAGACCCGAGCATCTATTAGTAATCCATTATAAGGCTTCTTGAATATACAGGGTACGATTGGTAAATTATCGTTTGTATTACGCAAAAATGAAAATAATACTGACAGATATATCAGATTTATCAGATATATTTAACAAAATTACATGAAAATACCTTGAAACACTATAGATTAAATTTATTCAAAGTAATCGCCATCGATTCTGTCCAGGGTAGCACTACCTCCCCCAGACACTTGATGTAGGGTCTGAGACTATGTGGGAAGATTAATGGAGGTGTAACGCCACCATCGCTTGTGACCACCCCAAACACCATGATGGGTATTTGCTTTTTGTCACTATCAGTACATGTTGTGGGGACAGAGCAAGCCAACAATTGTTCTCTGAGTTCACCATCTGATTCTGGTAGAATTGTTCCGGCAAAACATATTTGGTTGGAGGGGATACTTGAGTTTGTTGAAAAGTATTTCAGCGATCTTTCCTCTTGGACCGTGATAAAAACTGACCCTTTCGCATCTTGTTTTAGAAATAGTGAATGTCTTCATGCACTACATATCTGATAAGAAACTCAGACACGTCCCATGTTATTGGCTATGCCTGGATCTTGGCAACAAATTCGAGAGTTCTTTAGTTATCAGAACAATTAGAGTGATGGTTCCGAGCGGCTGTCCGCTCGTAATTACCATTGGACATCCAACTCTGCACTGTCTTCAGAATGACACCCAATCACTCTGCGTATTGAAGCTTCAGGTGTAAATGCCAAGCTGTATCGCATGCTTTTTTTGCAAATTTCTGGAATAATGAATTGCGTCATAGTGTTGCTTTCTCACAGACAGTGCCAATTGAATTTAGTTTGCTTCACAATAGACAAAACCTGAAACAAACAAAGCGCATGCATGAAGTTAATGATTTGAAATAATGAAAAATTACCCATCGCACCCACTCTACTACATGTCAATTTTTTAAAAGTACTATTCATAGAAAATATATGCAACCCATCGTTTCGGGGCCCTCAAGCAGGCTTACCCACCAGTCAGAGGGTTGGGAGGTGGAGTAGAGGGTTCGGGAGGTAGTATGCGCCAGCCCTGCGTACAGCTGAGCAATTTATATAATAAAATATTGAAACATCTAAACAGCTCTCTTGACTTGTTCTGACAAGTTAGTGGCAATTTGATAGAAATATCTAAAAAATGATACCACACTCTGCATACTTTTTGAATGGAATGTTTTGGCGAAATACAGGATAGTGCAAGTGCAAAACCTCCCTACTCAGCTCCGTCTGACTTTTTCTTATTTCCTGAAGAGAAAATTAATCTCAAGCGAAGCGCAAGTTACAGATGAGAAAAATAGATTCATGATAAAAAAAAGAAAAAAAAGGGGGGGGGGTGATATATACATTTATCGAAGCCTTCAACTAGATGTGACATTAAATTTTAATCGGAGAATAACTGGTTTGAAAACAGATTTTTTTGTTCTCTGAGGAAGGCTAAAAATGCGGTCTGCACAACTATTTACCCATAGCTGGAGAGAGGGTAGAACAGATGGATTTATGCCTTTTACAGGGCATTAGCACGAACGGAAATGCAAATAGGTTGATGCAAAAAGTCGATTACGAAGCACATACGCAACACAACGCGTGGCAAATAGATCATAAAAAGGGAAAAGCTTTTGAGAATGCTTCATCAATATATATATATATATATATATATATATATATATATATAGAGAGAGAGAGAGAGAGAGAGAGAGAGAGAGAGATGGGGGGCATTGTTGTTTCGACTGGGACTTCTTCAACTTCTCTCAGCTATCAACTCAAAGAGAAAATCTTTTCCACTCAAACAGTCTCATAGAAATGCTTTGGTTCGTTATTCTCTTTTTCCTCCTTCATTGGTCTCTTATCTGTTCCTTCAAGTGGACGCCACTACAACCAAATATCAAAGATTGCGCCACGTTTTATTCACAAAAGGAAATAAGAAGACAAGTGTTTCGATTCGCTAGAATGATGTAGTATAAATATTGAACGTCCGAGAGAATGATCTTACGGTTTTATAATTGCCGCCGGACAGGCGCTTTAGCGCTGAGTTAGTGGGCGGTTTGTCCTTGAGAAGTAGCAGCTATGCCATTTCAATTGGTGAGGGCAGCTATGATGGCGCTTTATCTGACTTTGTGAATGCAACTCATGGCCGACTCACCCACCGGATCTATCCCCAGGTTATTTCTTCCCCTGGGGATTATTTCTTCCCCTGAGGATAATCGAAGTCTTTAGACGTAGGCCGCAAACAACTGATGAACTGAAAGATTTTATTCCTCAGTAAATCGGAGCAATACCTGAGGCAAAGGTCTAGACTAGGACTGCACAACTTCAAGGTGAGGCTTCAGGTGTGTACATTATATATATATATATATATATATATATATATATATATTACCAATCCCTCCGCATGAGTAGGATGACACAAGGTCAATTTCTTGAGTGAAGTTTAACAGGTTCGAATTCAGAATTTTCCTTCTCCTAGACTAGTTACCTAGTCAAGGTTAAATAACCCAGTCTGTTCTACTATTTGTCCATAGCTGGAGGGAGAGTAATTGTATGCATATCTTTCCCAAGGGTATTAGCGCAATGTGAAATGCAAACAGCCTCGTCCAAGGACTTGAACTCGAGTCGACGAGCTCATTTACGACAACCCCATTACAGAACGCGCCTCAGGTGTGTATAGATCGTAATGACAAGCATAGGGACAATGTAATCTTTAAAACAGAATGATGAAGATAGCAAAACAAAATAGTAAATATTGTTCTTTCTTATAGTAAATTTAAATTTTGAAGAGAATGTTGCCTTTTTATTTACGTTCCAAAACCGAGAGATCATTCTGTTCAAAATAAATATAATACCGTATATATTCGCGCATTACTGAGACCTAAATTTTAGCTTTTTAGTTTAGGGGGTCACACCATACGCAAGATACAAACTTGGCGTGTAAATAGCTGGCCAATGCTAGGCCCACTGATAGACCTTCAATTTCCAACTTCAAATGTCAACAAATAGTCCCGGACAGGCAGGCCGGTGCCAAGGAAAATTGCTTGGATAGTATTGGATGATACTCGGGTACTCCAACATAATATTAAGCGGTTCAAGGGATTAAACTAAAAAAAAAAAAAAAAAACAGGATTAAAATCCATTACGAATTGTCCAAATATTGAAAACGTGTTAGAAATCACTTCATTAAAGGAACTTCCACTTTCGACTGAGGTGAAAAGTAAGGGGTTCAACGGCTCGCTCATTGTAGCAGTAGAGATTTGTCAATGGAACAGCGAATGAATTCTTCAAAGAAATTGTCAGGCATCAGCAACAGCAATATTGGCATAAATCAAGAGGAAACCTCTAGATGAATAGATATATCATTTATTTTCACTGCCACCAATTGGCTTACGGTTAAGTCATGATGAAAGCATCGGCTCCCGCTAGATCACTGAAGTTAAGCAACGATGAATCTGTTCAATACTTAGATCGTCCCCCATCGAAGTAACAGCAGGTACTGTAAGATACTGAATATAAAAAAATACTCGATTCAGCATTAAATGACCCGAAAAGGGTTGATATGCCGTAAAACCACCAACCACCAAAAACTCTTCACATCGCTAAAAGGGTCCGTCTAAGAATTTCATCTGCTAAAGAGTCTTACCAAATTAGAAAAATTCTTCTTCTTCTTCTTCTTCTTCTTCTTCTTCTTCTTCTTCTTCTACGAATTCGGACAAAAACAAAACCAAAGAAACAACAACAAAAATTCGTATGTAGTGCATAATACGCACTGACTTTTTAGAACATGTATCAGCTAGATTTAACAGTTGTTCAACTTTTTATCCGATTTGTATAGACTGAAAATAAGAATTTATACAATTTACCTATGTTTTGAAACAAAACATTTACACAGTATTTTGAGTAAACACAGAGAATGTTCGAAAAAAAATACAATAAGCTTGTGTCAAAAATAAATTCACACTAGGAGAAACAAAATTATAAATAAACACACATTTCAGTGGCTATTTCTCTGTAGCGGCATAAAACAGAAATGTTTGGTACACATTAGTTACTTTGAATCATAGATATAACTTACATTCGGTCACATTGTCCTTAAAATGGTGATGCACCTAGGTGAATAAAAGATTAATATATATTTATTATTTTGTATAATAATCACCCCTAGTAACTTTTAGGGTAAAAAATGTGTAAAAGATTGCATACAATGTATAAATAATTACGGTAGTTGTATTCAAAAGAAGAATGTTAACATCAATAATCCCGCCAATTTTACCGCCAATAATTTCTTCCTTTGAGGAGGATTTCGTTCTTGTCTCCACCAATTTCTTTCTTTAGGTTAAGCACTGCCTGTCCAGGCTCAATTTAAACCTTCAAACTAAACTTTAAAGCTTTCACCTATAAGAACATTTCCCTCATTAATACCTAACCTAGAAATAATTTAAGCCCTTATAAAGGAATATCTGAGCAACAGTCTCACCGAGAAAGAAATTTACTTCTTTTGAATAACTAGTACATGTAACCGGTCACTTTTTATTTCGATGCCGGAAGTTACTCCTTAGCTTATCCGATGTTCCCAAGTTGAAATTGCATATAATCAGCGTCTTGCAGGACGCCTCGCGTTGTATAACGGTTAGCAAGCTGGAGTAGCAGATCATTATTAGTGGGTTCGATTCTCACTGGGGCACCATACTTCTGGCTTTGTGTCACATCTAGACTAAGTTTAGTAAATAATAATATTCAACATCTTTTTTTGAAAAACTTTAGTTTGCGCCCGGCGCAGGAACGTATCAGGTCGTAGTTTGATTCCAATGCCTTGCTGAGGTCAGTGTCACGTTGCGGTCACCACTTGAGGGGTCGACAATATTATCAGCCCCACAACATACGTGTAGCCTGTTTATTTTTAAATAAAAATTTCAACTTTTAAATACTTATAGGTATTTACCCAACCCGTTTACCACGGGTAGGATGTGACATAAGGTCACAAGTATAAGGCATACAGCGATGATCGAACTCACTATTCAGTAATAGTGGATCAGCAAGGTTTGCTTAGTATGAGCTTGAGATGTCCTTTTTCTCCGTGATATACAAAAGAATATTCTAATACGTTTTTGAAAGTTTGTTTGAGAGAGAAAAGAACAATATCTTGCACAAATTACTCTTTAGAATACTAACAATACACCATATTCTTAACTGCTCAGTTTAATATGGTATTTTATATAGGTTATCTCTTTAAGATTATATCGTCTTTAAATGTTCACTTTATGACTACAAGTAAGTTCTCATGAATTAATTTCAAACTAAAATAATAACGCAGTTTAGATAACGTAATGATGAAATTTATTTGAAAAAAAAAGTTGAAATTACTGAATTCTGTTCTTAAAAAAAGAAATTCTAATATCTAAATCTAAAGTTGCGACCAAACTTAAATGTTTTTAAAAACCACTCTAGATATAGAGCGAAACGTAAAGTAAATTCAAATAATTGTTTCTTTGTCTTAAAACAATAGAAAAGCTGTCTTGTTTTAAATAAGAGAATAAAAATTAATATAAATTCTCGGAACAAGCTCAATTCGTCTTGTTAAATAAATACTGGAAGAAAAAATGATGAAATCACGTAAATATAATTCCCTTGTTCTAATATATATAAATTGTAATAAATTGCTTTGCTGTAATGTTCAAAATATAAGAACAACAGAAAGAAAGAAAGAGAAAAAATAGATTCTCTTTAAGTTACCTTGTTCTTATGAAACAAGAAAAGAAAAGAAAGTAATAATTGAACTTGCTAATACAAAGTGTTCAAAAATTGTTTCAAATTAGTTTTTAAAAATACAACTGAGATAAACCAAGTGAATTGTAAAAGGAGGAAATAACTGGCGTGGTAAACTCCACGTGGTTTCTAACCTTCTAGGTGACGATTCTTTCCCTATTCTTTACTGACTAGCATAATGGTATTCTCTACCTTACACAAATAACACTTACCTAAATAAATTAACTTAAATGGGACAAACATAGGTAATAAATAAATACATAGAATTAGGAAAAGAAGCTTAAAATCTCAACATTTTCTAATCGACGAATATGTTATTGAACCGTCGGTCTGTTTCCACTCATGATATTTCCATTGCCTTAAATGTTTTGAAGTTTAGAGGAAATTAACCAAAGAATTACTCTTTATATACAAAGAGTATATCTTAAATTTATAAAACAAGTTAAAAAAGGGGGTGCGGCGGGTATGACATTAAATAATATCTGATTGTTAGGCTGTAGTTCTGAAAATCTGGTGAGTGTGGTGTACCCCTTCATTGTCATTATTTTCAGTTCTATTCTAACTTGTGGAAGTAATTGTTAAGGTCCCATGTATGGATCAAATAGATCTGTTTAAAAAATATTCGTATTCTATACGTATTTTATTTTTAAAAAAGAGTATATCTTAAATGTATTAAACAAGTTAAATGGTATGAGGGCAAGCAGTGGCGGAACAAAGGAAGTGGACTGGGGTAGCTGCCCCGGGTCGCAGATTTAGGGGGCGCAAAATCGCCCTAACCCAAAAGCCCTTGCGTTGCTTAACACTGAAATATATTGCTTGACTTTTGCCACTATTCTCCTGACCTATGAATGCGTAGAATTTGAAAGTGGGAGGGAAGGGAAAAATTTGAAAAATCTTAATCAGTATTTATTGGGCACAAGAGAGCGCCGGGTCAAGTTCTGGATCCTCACTCCCTGGATAACCATGGTACGTCACTAAGAGCAAATATGGTATCAACGACTGAAAGTCTAGTCTTTGATTATTTGCCGTGAGTAACATTCGGGCTAGGCTGTAGAATACGTTGGCGTATTCTACAGCCCAGACCGACAGGGCGGATAAGGTTTGTTCCATCTCAACAAATAATTGTTTGCTTTGAGTCGTGGTACTCACGGCATTGGAGCTACCTGTTGGCTGTGGGTGGTGACCCATTATGCTTAAGGACGGAATCTTGGTGGCTGAGCAGTCCATTGCATGCAACACACCACTTTTGCGCTTACTTGGGCTAGTCGGGCGGTCGTAGAAGCCCTCACCAATCAATCGGCTGGTCACGTCAAGATGGTTGTCCCAACCGTATTGCTCTTATGGCAATCCCCAACCCTTTTTATCATATGGGTGCTAGAAGGCGGTGGCTGAGGTTTTAATATTCTGGGTTAAACTGTATCTAGTAGTGAGGTTCCAATTATGAAACTCTGGGGAGTGTGTAGTACTCCTTCCTTGCCATTACTCCCAGGTTCACTTACCTGGGGAGATAGTATCTATTTGGGTCCTATCTATGCGTTAAATAGATTTAAAAAAAACTGACTAGAAAAAAGTTTGATTAACCAACAAGAATGAATAAAAAAACGTCTTCGGCATAAAATAACACAAGAGTTGACATGCCGTAAAATCCAACCAACAATAATGGACACTTTGTAGCGTATGTATCATATGAGATTTCATAGTACGCGTGTCATAAATACTTTATGAGTGATGTATCCTCGTGTGGATACATATACAAGAAAATTCACGGCGAATTAACAAGATCAATTTTATTTTCTGCACAAACTCAAGGTAATTAAATATAACATGACAATGAATGATACGAAAATGTTATTGTCTTAATATGAAAGCGAAAGCCTTTAATAGTTATATGTAGCTGATACAGAATAAAAGTGCAATGATGTTAATTGTCCGTGACCAAGAACGCAACAGTTGAGAGAGAGAGAGAGAGAGAGAGAGAGAGAGAGAGAGAGAGAGAGAGAGAGAGAGAGAGAGAGAGAACTTTTGTCGCGTCCTCTTTATGTTACGTTGTTCACACCAACTATTGGTAGACACGGGAGGTAATTACCTTTCCAGGCCTAGACCTTCGGACCTGTGTCCAGTGGCTTCGACCTCTGGACCGGTAATGAAATTAACGGCATGAGCCCCCCCCCCAGTACCAATGCATCATTACGATTAGATGTGAGCAACCTAACATTGTTGCAATACAACCATATTTCGTTGGTTTTCATTTGTGGGAATAAGTAAAAAGTAAAGTCGTCGGGTCGTACTAACGTCGGTGTCAGCCAGACAGCGAGGGAGTCTATCCCCTTTTCACTAGCGCTAGACCAAGTAGATTATTTTAGCTTCTGAGGTTGGGCGCCATACCTGCCATCAACTCCTCAGTTTACCGCACAGATCCCTGTGCTACTCATACGCTGAGTATGCGAGGACCGGTATCGAACCAGGAACGTTGTGATTCGTAGCCGAACGCTCTACCGACTGAGCTAAACCGGCCCTGTGTAGCCAATTCATATAATCTTTTGTTAAAGGGTTAATTCAATGATGTAAGATTTAAATTAACTAACTAAATTATATATCAATACAATAAATAAATATTTTCAAATAATATATTTTCAAACAATAATATATTTTCCGGAAATTCACTTGTGGAGTCAGTGAGCAAGATCACACAATTGATTGTTAATTCAATGATGTCAATATGAATTATATATGTATTTACCCCCCCCCCCCCGCACGACAAGGATTTGACACAATGTCATTTTGGGGGTTCAGAGTTTTCCTTCTAGACCGGTTGCAATACTAAGTTTAAAGAGCCCAGTCTGTCCTACTATTTACCCATAGCTGGAGGGAGAATAATTGGATTCATACCTTTCCTAACGATATTACCGCTAAGTGAAAGTAAAAAACCACGTTCAGGATATGAATTCGGTTCGCAGTGTCCAACTTTGAATTATATGACGAGATGATAACGTTAAATTCATTAGAAATTGAGACAACGTTCTTCATCGTTCAAGTTTAGAAATTGGTGATCCGTATCATTAAACCACCCTGTCTGTGGGGCTTTGAATTAACTGACTGTATCTCCTGTTTAGGGTGTAAAAACACCCCACGTCCAAATGCGATGTTCTTGGTATGACACTAAACTGCATCTGGTACGTGGAGTCACCCCTTCATAACCATTACTCACAGTTCTATTCTGACCTGGAGTAGTAGTAGCTGCTAAGATTTTAATGTATACATATTCACCAACTCAACCAGAAGATTAAGATGTGAGACGAGGTCTATTTCGTTTGGCAGATTTTGAATTCAGAGTTTTCCTTCTCCTAGATTGGTTGCCTAACCAAGGTTAAAGAGTCTAGTCTGCTAGTAGAATAGTAGCATTCATACCTTTCACAAGAGTATCAGTGCTATGTGAAATGCAAACAGGCTAGTCCATAACTTGAACACATCTCATTATATAGGTAAATAAATCTGTTTAAAATTATTCGTATTCGATATGACCGTGTACAAAAAATCTTATGAAACAAATACACAAAATATGTAAATATGAATGTACAGTGACGCGATTGTCTAATGTATAAGCATAAAAATAATCCTCAGTGGGTTGACATGCCGTCAAAATCAATCAATCAATCAATCAGCCTTGTTGATAAACAATGGAATTATGTATACAGTTGAGACATTTGTTAAAATAAAACCCCGTAAAAAATATTTCAAGTGGTCAATATTTTTTTTTGGGGGGGGCAAGGCCCTCACGTCCCTCTAACTATAAAGGGGTTTATAAATGTAAATTCGATCCTTGTGAAACCCTATGCTTTTACTCACTGTCAGGGTTTACATTGACACCTTGAGAAATCCTGCTTTAAACCATATAATTGACCCAAATAAATGATCATCATTAAACAGGAATAGATACTTAAACCACAATAACTGTGTGTCAATTATTTGTATTAATAGTGACTTGAACCTAAATAGTTTACAAAGGATTACTTGAAACCATATATTGCTTGCAAAAAAAGAAAGAAATTAAATTCAACATCAAATAAACCAACAAGGGTTCATCTGCCGTAAAACCAACCAACACACAATTCACTATCTTTTTGTTTAACTTCATAAATAAAGAATTGCTATTGCTATAGCCACCAAATTTTAGGTGCTTATTAAGAAGAAAATTCTTAGACAATTATTTTTTTGAAAATTAAAAATATTAAGCGAGGGCCCGATTTACAATTCAAATATAAATATTAAACTAGAGCCTTACTTTATGTTCCACGCGTTTGTCAAATTGAAATTTTTACTTTTTGTTTAACCTCACGTGGCGTAATGGTTAGCAGACCGTAGTTGAGAGTTTGATTCTCAATGGGTGCCCCATTCCTTTGGCCTTGTGCCACAAAGCTAAGCTTAGTCAATAAATAACTTTTTGTTTTACCGTATACAGCAAATATCTAACAGAAAAATATCCTTGCCAAAAACTAAAGTTATGACCTTTTTTTACTATGACCTTTACTTCTGGTAACTTTCGTTTAGCGAAAATCTAAGAATTTAAAAAAAGATAAGTTTTGTTTGCATTAAAGCGAGTGAAATTAGGGACGCAGGGTAAGTGAAACAAACAATAGATAATGTCCCGTCTGCTTCCTCTGTTCAAATTCAAATGGACTGGGCTGACTGTTGCCGAGTGACTGAATAAGAGGTTGAGTGAAATATAAACACATTAAATTGATTGTCAAATTGCATCTAGTGGTGAGGTCCCAATTCTGGAGCTTGTATAATGTGGAGCGCCCCTTCATCGCTATTACTCCTAGGTCCACTTGGACCCAGATTGGTAACCTGATTAGGGTCTCATATATGGTTTTAAATAGAAAAAATGAGGTTAAACTATGTATTAGAAAAATGAGGGTTAAAAATGTGTATACCCCAAAAGATATGAATAAAACAAAAACGTCTTCGGTATGAAATAACCCAAAGGTGACATGCCACAACAAACAACCAACCATAAAGTATCCATAGCTGCCGAATTGTGCTTCACTTTACCAAAATATTGCAAACTTTTTGAATCACTCTACTCATCATCATCATCATGTCGCGCATGTAGCACGGATATCCGTGACAATCTCTCGCCAACCTTCCCTATTATTCATTGCCCCTGGGAGGTCTTCTGCATAGCAACCAGCATCACGCATAGTTGGTCAATGTAGGTCCTTGCTGGGCGATACACGTTTGCATGTCCATGTGTTGGCTTCCACAGGAGAACATGTCTGAATGCCTTGTCCGTCTTCGCTCGGGATGTTTGTTGAGATGAGGGACAGGTGGCTCGTACAGCCTGCTTCCTTGTGGTCGGTGCCTGTTTCACGACTTAGTTCAAACTGGCAGCCGCTCCATTACCTTGTTGCCAGATCCACTCTATAGCTTTATTTCCTCCAAGGCCCGCTTTCGTTTAGGGCATCCCAATGCCTGCAGCCATTACAGCAGCCCTCTGATCACATACTTCTCATATGATTCACATACACTTATCTATCCATCTCTCTAATTCACCCCAATCCATCATCAAACGTTTCATCATCCTACCTACACTTATGTGAGAGCCGATCATCTCTTCTATAATCTACTTCTGCATCTCCAAAGCTAATTCATTGAATCCTATCGCGTCTACGTGCGTCACTACTCTGTGTATATCCTCGCTCTTTCCAATCTTGCGATCCTATACCAGCTTCTGTAATCAACCTCTCTCTACAATTTTATCGTCTATTGAACATCATCATTCTAATCGCTTCGAATATCGCGTATCGCTCATCTTATATTTCTTACCATCCACTACATCCTTCTATTATTAGGCTCTATCCCCTCTACTCTCCTTCTGCATCTCTAGATCGTTCAGCTTCGTCTCTTTCTGTATCGTCTAATACTCATATCCACAACTCCCTCTCTCTCACCAGTCCACTCTGCCAGCTTATCATGCACACCTTCCCTCATCGTCTCCTTCTACCATCATTCCAATTCTGATATCCATCAACACTCCTCACGTACACTGGATAATCTCTCTCACTACTCTCGTACAGCCTCAATCTGATCATCATTCAATCACTAGCCTCATTCTATCATCACAGATCCTGACTATACCTACTCTACTATATCCATATTATCACATATACCTTCTCACCTACCTCATCCATAGCTACCATCATCTCACATGTGCTGCCTCGAGTGCTATCGTATACTATATCCTCTACTATTCCTCATTCTCATAAATCTACTGGCTTTAAGAGCTCTTCCTGTCTCTCTCTATCTACTCTCGAATTACTCTCCGCTCATCACAGGAGTTCACTCGTACTCCTCCCTCATCTCTCATCGTTACTCAACTAGCATTCCTCTCTCCTCCTCATACTTCACCCCGTAACGAATACTTCTCTCACATCCTCAATCATCTCTCACTCATTCCTTTCTCTTCTTTTCTATTCGGAAACCTTCTCATTCTAACTTCGTTTATAGAGGCTCGAAACTCGACACGCATATTGTCTCTCAGCTACCTTCAGTATCTCATTGATACTCCTCTCGCCATATTAGAATTGCTCCTACAACAACCTTCTCTCGTGCATACCAGCTATATTGCTTCTCGCAATCTCTCAATCCTCACATCCGCACTCGACTCTGCCTATCTCTTGAGTATAGATCCTCATCTATATCCTCCTCTCACTCGTGCTCCTCATCTACACACAACCGTTACGTAATCATCTGCGCCTACACTACCGTCTATTACTCCACGTATCACTCTACTCACAACTATACTAGAGTCTCCGTGCTCTCGTTCTAGCTCAAGCGTCTCGTATATTTCTCCGTGCTTATCAATTCAGACTCCTGCTTATACTACTATCTCTCAATCTCTCCTTACTCCTCTGCTCCTCTATTCTACCATCATAATGCATAAGACCCTCCGACACACACATACCCATCTCTCTATAGCACTGATATCATCCTCTATACTTCCTAATCTCCTTATTCTGCTACAGCGCCTCTCTTACTTCTAGAATGCATCTTCGTGCGAACCATAACCTAACACTCTGTCCGATTAATTCTAGCCTCCTAATACTATCAATCGGCATATATCACATACACACCATACACTCATCATTACAACTACAATCCACATCCATCTCACATCCAGTACGTGTTCTCAGCCTGCTACATCACCATCCCACCTACAAATCCTCTGCATTACATATCTCTCGCTTACTTCTGACAAGCGTCGTATCGCTGATCTTATCCTCATAGACTCTCTTCGTCTCAGTCCACAACGAATCGCGCGAGCACTCATGCTCTCCATTCGTATTCAGCATCATCCTACTCCGTCTCCTTCTCTAGCATTACTGTGACGTCGACCGACCATTGCTTTAGTGTCTTATGTCGACCATATATGTACTCATACTTCCATATAGCGGCAACCCGTTTCTTTATTGAGGCATCTGTCTTGCTTCCATGAGACCATTTATGCTACTATATCTCCTGTTCCCATTTTCACCTCCATATGTATGCGTAGATCAAATCCTGAGAGAAATCTCACTCCATCTCTCAGATACTCCAGTAGCCGTCTTTTGCTCTATAGATTCTTTGCTCGTAGTCCCTCTATGATCCATCGAATAGTCAGCGATTGAAGATTGTGGAAGTCTCGATTCTCTTTTTAGTTATCTCATTTCTATCCGAACCCGCTTTTGATTTTCTTCCTACAGGCATCGTTCATACGTAATTTATCCGGTAGTCGAATCGATCTTAAGCCAGCAAGGGCAATCTTATGATATTATTCATTTGCTGCCCAATAGCCAGTAACAGTCTATGCTCTTGTAGTTTTTAGCATGATCTCCCTTTTTAGGCGTGGTATGAGGATGTCCAGCCTTTTCGTTCTCATTAATCTATTCTATTTTGTGCCTCATATATACCGCAATTGCATAGCTCTAAGTCTTGCCTCGTATGTCACTTATTAACTTTTCCCCATCTTTCCATATCCTCATGACGGTATTCTCTTCATAATAGTCCTGCTAGCTTTTCTACCTCTTACAGCTTCCTATTACAGACTTGTGGAGTTTCTTCTGCCTTGTTAAATTCTCCCCTCAGTTTGCTGATCTAGTTGTTTTATCCACAAATCTTTATGAACCGCCTTGGTCTCCCAATATTTTTCTTTCATGATCTTAGGAGGATTCCCCCAGAAGTCATTCTAGGAATGGTCTTTCCATTTTCTGCAAGTCTATCTTGGTTGTGAGTGATTGCCTCTTAGCTTTGATCTAAAGGTACCTTTTTTCCGTACCCACCACTATATTTGCTTTTACTGACTTCTTTGCCCATTGCCTAATCGTCGCACTGCGTCATGTCTCATCTACCGATTGTTCTGCCTATTAATTCCCTATTCGTCTGTCTTTGCTTTCGATATGTATCTTCCTTACTTTCTTCCTCTTTTTATTTAGTTCATGTTTGGTATATCCTTAGTCTAACTGTGCTTCTTAACTGTTTGTGTACCTAGATACGTACTATGTTGGTCGAGTTGTTTTATTACAATTGGGATCCGCCTTTATATTTATATCTCTTTCTTCTTTTCTCTAACTCACTCTGTCTTCCAGGTGACACATCTTCGTGACTCTAGTTGCGTTCGGCCACTACCTACGTCCAGTACGCCACTCAGATGCTCTGTCTAGGTCGGAACTGACAAATTTTCAGTATTCCTCGCGTTTTGGTATCAGGCTTTTCAATGACCTTCCTGATTCGATGGAATCATCGACTATCTTATTTCTTTACTCGCACACACGCTTACGTACGCGATTAGCCATATATCTCACTGGTTAGCAAGGGCTTCTGACTCAGTTATGTATCTGTAGAATAGATTTATCTTGTGTTTACCTTTTTGTTTCTACCGTAGGGCTTATGTCCGTAATTCTTGCCTGTGACCTAGTCTGTTCCCTTCGACTTCCCGGAGGGATACTCCCCTGTCCAAAAAGAGACGAGGGTAGGCCCCTTCCGAGTTCCATTGCTAACCTTATTTAAACCATTTTATTGTATTTAATTAGTATAATCACTTTTTCTTTTATTATTTTTTCTTTTTTTTTTGGGG
>CM042162.1:54654111-54749111 GCA_023376005.1 Doryteuthis pealeii
GGGAGAGGAAGATTCAGGATATGAATTCGGTTCGCAGTGTCCAACTTTGAATTATATGACGAGATGATAACGTTAAATTCATTAGAAAGTTGAGACAACGTTCTTCATCGTTCAAGTTTAGAAATTGGTGATCCGTATCATTAAACCACCCTGTCTGTGGGGCTTTGAATTAACTGACTGTATCCTCTGTTTAGGGTGTAAAACACCCCACGTCCAAATGCGATGTTCTTGGTATGACACTAAACTGCATCTGGTACGTGGAGTCACCCCTTCATAACCATTACTCACAGTTCTATTCTGACCTGGAGTAGTAGTAGCTGCTAAGATTTAATGTATACATATTCACCAACTCAACCAGAAGATTAAGATGTGAGACGAGGTCTATTTCGTTTGGCAGATTTGAATTCAGAGTTTTCCTTCTCCTAGATTGGTTGCCTAACCAAGGTTAAAGAGTCTAGTCTGCTAGTAGAATAGTAGCATTCATACCTTTCACAAGAGTATCAGTGCTATGTGAAATGCAAACAGGCTAGTCCATAACTTGAACACATCTCATTATATAGGTAAAATAAATCTGTTTAAAATTATTCGTATTCGATATGACCGTGTACAAAAAATCTTATGAAACAAATACACAAAATATGTAAATATGAATGTACAGTGACGCGATTGTCTAATGTATAAGCATAAAATAATCCTCAGTGGGTTGACATGCCGTCAAAATCAATCAATCAATCAATCAATCAGCCTTGTTGATAAACAATGGAATTATGTATACAGTTGAGACATTTGTTAAAATAAAACCCTGTAAAAATATTTCAAGTGGTCAATATTTTTTTTTGTGGGGGGGGGCAAGGCCCTCACGTGCCTCTAACTATAAAGGGGTTTATAAATGTAAATTCGATCCTTGTGAAACCCTATGCTTTTACTCACTGTCAGGAGTTTACATTGACACCTTTGAGAAATCCTGCTTTAAACCATATAATTGACCCAAATAAATGATCATCATTAAACAGGAATAGATACTTAAAACCACAATAACTGTGTGTCAATTATTTGTATTAATAGTGACTTGAACTTAAATAGTTTACAAAGGATTACTTGAAACCATATATTTGCTTGCAAAAAAAGAAAGAAATATTAAATTCAACATCAAATAAACCAACAAGGGTTCATCTGCCGTAAAACCAACCAACACACAATTCACTATCTTTTTTGTTTAACTTCATAAATAAAGAATTGCTATTGCTATAGCCACCAAATTTTAGGTGCTTATTAAGAAGAAAATTCTTAGACAATTATTTTTTGAAAATTAAAAATATTAAGCGAGGGGCCCGATTTACAATTCAAATATAATATTAAACTAGAGCCTTACTTTATGTTCCACGCGTTTGTCAAATTGAAATTTTTACTTTTTGTTTAACCTCACGTGGCGTAATGGTTAGCAGACCGTAGTTAGAGAGTTTGATTCTCAATGGGTGCCCCATTCCTTTGGCCTTGTGCCACAAAAAGCTAAGCTTAGTCAATAAATAACTTTTTGTTTTACCGTATACAGCAAATATCTAACAGAAAATATCCTTGCCAAAAACTAAAGTTATGACCTTTTTTTACTATGACCTTTACTTCTGGTAACTTTCGTTTAGCGGAAAATCTAAGAATTTAAAAAAAGATAAAGTTTTGTTTGCATTAAAGCGAGTGAAATTAGGGACGAGCAGGTAAGTGAAACAAACAATAGATAATGTCCCGTCTGCTTTCTCTGTTCAAATTCAAATGGACTGAGCTGACTGTTGCCGAGTGACTGAATAAGAGGTTGAGTGAAATATAAACACATTAAATTGATTGTCAAATTGCATCTAGTGGTGAGGTCCCAATTCTGGAGCTTTGTATAATGTGGAGCGCCCCTTCATCGCTATTACTCCTAGGTCCACTTGGACCCAGATTGGTAGAACCTGTTAGGGTCTCATATATGGTTTAAATAGAAAAAAATGAGGTTAAACTATGTATTAGAAAAATGAGGGTTAAAATGTGTATACCCAACAAGAATGAAATAAATAAAACAAAAACGTCTTCGGTATGAAATAACCCAAAGGTTGACATGCCGTAACCAACCAACCAACCAACCACAAACCAACTAAAAGTATCCATAGCTGCCGAATTGTGCTTCACTTTACCAAAATAT
Source organism: Doryteuthis pealeii (assembly GCA_023376005.1). Taxonomy (NCBI): domain Eukaryota; kingdom Metazoa; phylum Mollusca; class Cephalopoda; order Myopsida; family Loliginidae; genus Doryteuthis; species Doryteuthis pealeii. The sequence continues at coordinate 54,656,288 of CM042162.1, forward strand.
TGCAAAACATTTTGAATCACTCTACTCATCATCATCATCATGTCGCGCATGTAGCACGGATATCCGTGACAATCTCTCGCCAACCTTCCCTATTATTCATTGCCCCTGGGAGGTCTTCTGCATAGCAACCAGCATCCACGCATAGTTGGTCAATGTAGGTCCTTGCTGGGCGACCCACGTTTGCATGTCCATGTGTTGGCTTCCACAGGAGAACATGTCCTGCATGTCTTGTCTGTCTCTCTTGGATGGTTTGTGAGATGGGGAACAGGTGGCCGTACAGCTGTTTCCTTGTGGGGTGCTGTTTCCACGACTTGTTCAAGACTGCACGCAGCATACTTGTGCAGCTCCCGTCTAGCTTATTCTCAAGGCGCTTCGTTAGGGTCCAAGTAGTGCAGCCATACAGCAGCACTGATATAACCACAGCCTGGAAAAATTGTCGTTTTAGCTTGTCAGTGAGATATGACTGATAATTTGTTTGTGGTCGACCATGCCTTTGCTATTCGTGTATTAACATCGCTCTCTGTGGATGAGATATTACTACCTATGTATGTGAATTGTTCTACTGGCTTAAGAGGCTTACCGTCGAGTGTGGAGATGTTTCCTTTCTTTTTGAAACTCATGAACTCGGTTTTATAGAGGCCGATATTCTTTGCTGCCTCCTCCAAGCTATGTAGTAGTGACTCAGCCTGTTGGTTTATCTGCAAGAAGTGCGAGGTCATCAGCATAGTCTGCATCTGTGACTGTTTGTGCGGGATATCGTCTGCTTTTTGCCTTTTTTAGTGTGAAACCTTTTTCTTTTATGGTATCTAATGATGTTCGGAGTGCGTAGTCTAGGCATATTATAAATATATATGGAGCTAATGTATCTCCTTGTAGGACTCGAGCTGCGATGTCAAAGAAATCTGTGTCGCCATCAGGTGAGCGTACCATTGCTTTAGTGTCTTTGTATAGCATAATTATAGCGGCAACCGTTTCGTTGGGGAGACCATATGCTAGTAGTATTTGTTCCATTTTCCCTCTATGTATGGAATCAAATTCCTCGGAGAAATCTACGAATAGTAGCGTTGCCTCTAGATTCTTTGCTCGAACCCCTTCTATGATCCATCGAATAGTCAGGATCTGAGAGGTTGTGGATCGATTTCTGTGGAACCGTTTTGGTTTTTCCTTTGGTTTTCTCTATTTCGGGTCGAATGCGATTAAGAAGAAGGGCATTATATATATTGGCTGCAATAGCAGTAACAGTTATGCTCTGTAGTTTTTAGCGATCTCCCTTTTTGGGGTATGGGAGGATACAGCCTTTCGTCCATTTATCTATTCTATTTTGTCTATATACTGCATTGAATAGTCTAAGCAGTATATTATTGAACTTTCCCATCTTCCATATCTCAGGGGATTTTCATCAAGTCCTGCAGCTTTTCTACCTCTTAGCTTCTATAAGACTTGGTTGAGTTCTTCTGTTGTGAAATCCCCCAGTTTGATGTCTAGTTGTTTATCTACAATCTTTTGGGTATTATTTTTTATGATTTTAGGAGGGTTCCCCAGAAGTTTCTGGGAGTGGTCTTTCCATTTCTGAAGTCTATCTTTTTGGCTGGTTGCCTTTAGCTTTGATCTAGAGGTACTTTTCCTACCACTAATTTCGTTTACTGTTTGCCATGCTAATCGCGACTGTCTGTCTTCTACCGATTGTCTGCTATTATTTATCTGTACTTGTATGTATTCTATTTGTTCTTTTTTGTATGTTTTGGTTAGGTCTAAATGGGCTTTCTTAAGGTTGTGTAGATAGGTGCTAGTTGGGTTTGTTTTATTACGTTGGGCTGCTTTTTTATATTCTTTCTCTTTTCTCTAACTGCTTCTGTCTTCCAGGGGACAGAGCGTTTGGCTCTTAGTTCGGTCGGTACGCACTCAGATGCTCCTTCTAGGTGGGAACTGACAAATTTTCGTATTCCTCGTTTGGAGTGAGGCTTTCAGATGCCTCCTGGAGGACATCGAATTTATTTCTTACCGCCACAGCGTAGCGATTGCATATATCACTGTTAGCAAGGGTTGACCAGTTGTATCGTACAGATTTACTGGTTTGCTTTTTGTTTCTACGTAGGCTTAGTCGTAATTCTGCTGTGACTATTCTGTGATCGGAGGATATTCCTTCAAACGAGGAGTATGCTTCGCAGTTCATTGCACTATTTATCCATTTTGTATTTATTAGTATATAGTCTAGTTGGGCTTTTGTATTGTTTGGGTATGTGTAGGTCCATAGTTTGCCTTTTCTTTTTTGGTATTTTGTATTTAAAAGGTCCAAGTGTCTAAATAAAATTCTGAACTAAAATCACACCAATACAAAAAATAATTTTGTGATACATTGACTTTGATTAAAAATTCTGTTTGTATTGAAATAATTTGAATAACGCATTTTTCTGCATTTTTTGTCAACCATGTGTCTACTTAAAAATATGTGTCTTTATTCCATTTGCAAATTTGTGCATCCAATTTGATTAATTGTTTAAAATCAAATATTTTTAATGAAAGGTTTTGTCATTAAATTTTTACACTAATTTCCTCATTTAGTGTCTCCATTATTTATAGCGAACAAGAATGTTAAAATTTCTGTTTTTAGGAAGAATATAAACACTCGCCACATTCATTTTAATAGTTCTAAAGTGAGTTCAATATATATGCATGTAAAGTTTATTCAGAAAAATAATATACCGGTTGTCCTGTTAGCGAAGTTTAGAAGAAGCTTATAATATGTTGACTGTATCTCCTGCTAAAGGGTAAGACCCCCCCCCATAAAAGAGTATGACAATAAAATGCATCTGGTAGTGAAGATTCAGTTTTGGAGCTCTGGATAGTATGAATTCGCCTTCATCACCATTACGCCTACATCCAGTCTGACCCGGAACGGTAGTATATGTTAAGGCTCCATCTAAAGGTCAAATAGTTATGCACTTGGTAAAACCGTGTGCACCCCCCCCCCCCCAAAAAAAAAAGAAGAGCACTTTTTCAATATTTGTTTTCGGACTCGCTCGGTTTTCTTTTTCCTCTTTTTTAAATTTTTATTATGACACTTTTTTTTTCTATCTCCCCCCTATCGGCTGGGGCTTTAGAATACACCACCTGCACCTCTCTACAGAGGGGTAAGACTCCCCCAAATGGGGCTACCTGTTGGTTGTGGGTGGGAACCCGTGATGCTTAAGGAGAGTACACTACTGACTGAGCAGTTCATGACATGCAACACTCCATTCTGGCTAGACGGGCGGTCGTAGAGGCCCCCTCCAACCAATCGGCTAGTCACGTCAAGCCCTAGCACCTATATGATTGCCCCAAACCTATTGCCCTTATGGTAAGCCCCAACCCCTTTTTATCATGTATGTGTTAGAGGATCTTCGCGTGCTGGGAATGACGTTAAACTCTATCTGATGGTTAGGTTCCAGTTCTGGAGGTCTGGGAAATGTGGAGCACCCTTTTATGACCATGGCTCTCTGGTTCACTCAGAGGTGGTTGCTTGAATGGTGTTGAAAACACAAGAGCGTTAGTTAAACCTAGAAGCAGCTACCCGGCGTCGCTGGGTAGGAGAGGGGGAGTTAGTCTCGCAGATCCATTATTACTGAATCATGAGTTAGAGCCTCGCACGATGCCCCATTAAAATCCCTATGTAAAAAAAGACCTTCGTTGATCCGGCCTGGTGGGGCGTCAAAATAAAAAAAAAAAAAAAAAAAAAAAGAAAAGGAAAAAGGGAACAATCACTCTGAAAAGAAGAATTGATAAAATCTGATCTTCATTATATTTGCTCAAAAAGCAAGATACGGTGATAGTGAATGTTTATATATATTTATTTTGTCGTTAATTGTTTTATTTTCGTAGTTTCCTTCGGGCATACATACATATATGCATACACCCACATACACACCAACTGCTCTTTATATATGTAATAGAAGTGGCTACCCGGCGGCGTCTGGGTAGAAGGGAATTTTTAAAAACTTGCAGATCCATTATTACTGAATCGCGAGTTGGATCCTCCCTGGATGCCCCATCAAAATCCTCACTTAGAAAATACCTTGTCTTAATCCGGCCTGGCGGTAGTGATATATATATATATATATATATATATATATATATATATATATATATATATATATATATATATTCACTCAGCGCCTCCCTTGCCTCATATGGTAGAGACGCTACAGTATCATTGACAGGTTAATTTCGCAGGGATTTCTCGGTGCTGTATCGTGGCTGAAACAGTATAGTGTCTAACTATCCTGCTGAAGTCCCGGTTTCGATTTCTGTCGGAGGGAAATCGTTAGTATATATCGCTGATGAGACTTAATAAAGTTGAAACAGTCTGTACGATATTCTACACACCGAGTAATTCTTTGCGAAATTCACTTGTCATTGTTATCTTCTATAATTATCGAATTTATGCGATTTTCGCATTGTAATTGCCTTCAAGCAAAAATATAAAATATTTAATATATATACTTTATTCAGCAATGCTTCTAAAAAATAAACAAACATAAAAAAAACTTATATATATATATATATATATATATATATACTTTGTCATTAATTGTTTTATTTTCTTAGTTTTCTCTGGACATACATACATAAACACCAACCACCCTTTATATATGTATAGATGATATCCTTTCAAATTATTTAAGTAAACAGAAGAAAGAAATTAAGAGATAAACAAATAAACAAATTATTCATAGCAAGAAGAATGTGAAGTAAGCATCAATTAGAAAGAAAGAGACAAAAAAAGTAATGCAGAGAAAGAAAAAAAAGACAGAAGTACAGAAGATTATAAAGAGAAAGAAAACACTTACAGTTGAATTAGATGACCTGATACTCTACTCTAATCCGAGCTGAATCCTGATTGGTTGATATTAAACAAAGAAAAAATGATAACTTTCACTTTCACTTTCACTTTCATTTTCATTAATCAAGAAATTCTCTTTTCACAATTTTATCAGTGAAAATTTATTAAACACTCCAATGAAATACATCTACAAAATTTGATATTAAAACATAGTTTAATACAAACAACTTCCTTGTTTCAATCATTGCATGTGTGTGTTTTCCTTACTTCGGAAAATGACCAAAATAGATTTGTGCATTTAAAATGTGAACTTTATCAATTGAACAACATTGGAATATAATTTGATAAAATGCTTTTTTTTTTTTATTTCTCATTTTCTTAAAAATAAAGGAACACTATTTCTAAATAAAATATGGATAAAATATCCAATAGAATGGAAACAAACATTATAAGGCGTTATTATGGCAACCTAATTAGAAACAGAAGCGAGTCCGCAGGACATAGTCGCTAACATGCTGGACTGAGAGATTGTAGGAAGTCACGTTACTAAGTTCAATTTTATACTAATACCTTTCGGAAAGGTATGAACACCCTCATCCCCCAGCACTGGTTTAGATAGTACCACTACTGTTCTTAAAAAAAGGATGGCCAAGTAAAAAGTAAAGTCAGCAGAGTGGCCTATTGTCGGTATCAGCTGAATAGTGAGGGAGTCAATCTCCTTTTCACTAGTACTAGAGCATAGAGATTATTTTTGCATCTGAGGTGGAGCACCACGCCTACCATCAGCTCCCTACTTTACTGCAAAGATCCAAGCTGTAGTACTCATGCTGAGTTGCTGAAGGCCAGTATCGAACCTGGAACCTTGTGGTTCCAAGGCAGATGCTCTATCGACTGAGTTAAACATACATTTATAATCAGGTCACTTGAAGAGTGCTGCTGTTATCATGTAACCCAGTAATGCCTGTCATATGCCATATGTTTTATTATGATGTCTCACATTGACAAAGGTGGATATTGACAGTAGCGTTTGAGCCACCCCATCAATAACCCATTTTCTTACACATATATCAAAATATTATCTATATATTAATACTATTGTTCCTTAATCCTCCAACAGTTATCTTGCTGCACACTCTAGTTAAAAATAAGAATGTCCAAATCGTCCGAGATGAAATGAAAAAATGTAAATCCTGATTATTTGGAGTCACTTATCCACTGAATTCTTATTTCTTATGAGTGTCGCCACCTAAACTAAATAATGGACCATTCCGTTTATATTAGAAAGAAAGAAAGAAAGGGAAGAAATGGGACATGCTACACAGAAAAATATAATAAGAATGAAAGAAAGAGAGTAGCAGAATGATAGAGAGAGAAATAATGAGCGTGCAGAACCAATAACTGAACATAAGGAAAAGATGAAAAGAAAGAAAGAAAGAAGAAAAAGAGCTATAGTTAAATCAAGATTATTATACTTTCTACATATTGAACTATTTTGCAGTAGCTCTTAAGTAAACATATCAAATGTAATAATTAAATTATCATACTGTGGTATATCCACAGGTCCTACTAGTCTGATATAAAAGCAGAGTTGTTTCACTTTATCAGGAGGAAAAATTGTACCCACTGACATTCATGGTTGCTTACTGATTGTTTGTGAAACCAAGAAGATAGGTCGTGAGTATTATGTTTCCACTGTTAGAACAGAAATATGAGTGATAAATCATATTCATTAGAACTGTCAAATTATGAAATGAAGAATCCCTTGATCAGTAATTCCACATAAATTGGGCCTATGAAAAATGGACTACACAAGCAATATCTTCCTGACAATAAAACTGTCATTGCTGCTATGAAAAATCTGATTAAGATTTTATGAATGTGGCTGCATTCAATTTCTTGTTGATTCCAATGGTTATGAATGTGGAAAAATATTGTCTTGTAGCTGAAAACTTGCTCTATCTTATGGTATTATTGTTTTCTCTGTATATGTTCCAGTTTGCATGGTAATAAATAAGAAGTAATACTTTTAGAGTACCTCTTCACACACACACACACACACACACACACACACACACAATATATATATATATATATATATATATATATATATATATATTGACCGAATTCCCATTGTATTTCATCACGGTCAACACATGCACAAACTCACCAAACAACTCACTAAACAATATAAAATACTACAAACAGATCCCACCATAAAACACATCTTCAATAAACCCCCCATCAAAGCCAAAAAACAACCACCCACCACGGTATATCCTCACAGCATAAAAAAAACATCTACACAACACCACAAAAGGCAACCTAAAATGTAATAAAACGAGATGCCAAATATGCACGCATCTCAATACTGAAGCTACTATCCAAATACCACACACCAACACAAAATCCAACCCCAACAACTCACTTGCGACTGTGCAAATGTCATATACTATATATACTGCACAAAATGCAAAAACAGCGGCTATGTGGGGGAAACATCCACTACTTTCAGACTACGCCTCAACAACCACAAATCTACCATAAAACTTAAATCTTCACACAGTAAAATCGCTCATCACTTCAACACCCCTCACCACAATTCATTAGACTAGACACTCACAGGAATGGCCTTAACACAGACACCGGCACATTAAAGGCATACACATATTTCCAAAACACCCCCATACCATCAACACCATGACCCCTATCAGATTACTATACACACAGTACAAACTCATTAATCACCAACTAACCAATCAGCATCAAGCACCTCATCATCATTCAAACAGAGCAGCAAGCAGCCAGAAGATTACTACTACCATTCACGGTCTTGAAGAAGGGATGTCACTACCCTGAAAATTTACCACTACGTGTAAATAAAAGAAACTAAAAAAGAAAACTACCCAGTTTTCTGATATTTATTCCTAGATTAACATATTATGGTAACAACATTATCATAATATAGCACTTTAATGCTTCACACCAATGCCCAAACCTTATATATGTACATCCCAAAAACGGATACAGATACAATATATATATATATATATATATATATATATATATATATATATATATATATATATATATATATAAATTACCTGGTCCATGACCGGACGAAAAGATTTTAGGAACACCAGGGGGTTCTTAAAAATAAAATTTAAAAACAAATCACTGAAAATTTATGTATTACAGTATTTATTTTAGGGATTTTTTTTAACATTGAAAATATTTTTTTAAATGTAATCCTGAATTTTTGAGTGTTTTGAAATAATTTTATGTCATAATATTAACATTTTTTATGTAGAATTCAGAATAAGTTTTTTTTATAATAAAAAAAAAATCCCGTATAGAAACTTCAAAAAATCTTTTGATATAATTATTCAGACTATTATCTTTATTGAAAAAAAAAATTTTAAATCGTTTTTTTATCAGTTTATTTTGTTCAGATTTCATAAAATAAGCGGGGTGGGGGAGACCCCGTAAAAATATTTCCCCTAACATATATACTATTTTCATTTGACTGAACTTGCACAACGGTCCCCATGACAGTTTAACTACAGCCTATGAATTAACTGACAGAAATGGAGGTTCAATGAACAGATGGACACTGGTCAACAATAGAAACTGTCCATTAATTTGCTGATGTATCACTAAACGTTACATGTTGCGCGGTTCTTTCATTCCGAGGTTGATTGTACGTAATTTTCTAAAAATATTGTCTGTCTATAAATATAATTTTTTTTGGTGAAAGAAAAAAATCTCTCTCTCTCTCTCTCTCTCTCTCTCTCTCTCTCTCTCTCTCTCTCTCTCTCTCTCTGAGTGCAATGTTTATTTAGAGTAATTAGCGGTAATATCGTTAGGAAATGTATGAATCCAATTATTCTCCCTCCAGCTATGGGTAAATAGTAGGACATACTGGGTTCTTTAAACTTGGTATTGCAACCGGTCTAGAAGGAAAACTCTGACCCCCCAAAATGGCATTGTGTCAAATCCTTGTCGTGCGGGGGGGGGTAAATACATATATAATTCATATTGACATCATTGAATTAACAATCAATTGTGTGATCTTGCTCACTGACTCCACAAGTGAATTTCCGGAAAATATATTATTGTTTGAAAATATATTATTTGAAAATATTTTATTTATTGTATTGATATAAAATTTAGTTAATTTAAATCTTACATCATTGAATTAATCCTTTGTTGCCGGAAAGTTGTGAATAAAACAAAGGATTATATGAATTGGCTACACAGGGCCGGTTTAGCTCAGTCGGTAGAGCGTTCGGCTACGAATCACAACGTTCCTGGTTCGATACCGGTCCTCGCCTACTCAGCGTATGAGTAGCACAGGGATCTGTGCGGTAAAGTGAGGAGTTGATGGCAGGTGTGGCGCCCAACCTCAGAAGCTAAAATAATCTACTTGTGAAAATGAGATAGACTCCCTCGCTGTCTGGCTGACACCGACGTTAGTCCGACCCGACGACTTTACTTTTTACTTATTCCCACAAACGAAAACCAACGAAATATGGTTGTATTGTAACTTAATGTTAGGTTACTCACAGCTAATAGTAATGATGCATTGGTACTGGGGGGGGGGGCTCATGCCGTTAACTTCATTACCGGTCCAGAGGCCGAAGCCACTGGACACAGGTCCGAAGGTCTAGGCCTGAAAAGTAATGACCTCCCGTGTCTACCAATAGTTGGTGTGACCAACGTAACATAAAGAAGACGCGACAAAAGTAAAAGTAAAAGTAAATCTCTCTCTCTCTCTCTCTCTCTCTCTCTCTCTCTCTCTCTCTCTCTCTCTCTCTCTCTCTCTCTCTCTCTCTCTCTCTCTCTCTCTCTGAGTGCAATGTTTATTAAGTGATAGAAAAAGATAACTCCGACTGAACAGAAATAGAGTTCATATAAAATGGTTTTACGTACATAGTGCAGATGGTTTGCATAATTTGCATAATGCCTTTAACAATCTTTGTTTAATTAATAACTATTAGTTGTAATTGATGCCTAATATTATTATTTTATTCTCAAACATATTGAGAGCAATCCTATGTATAATTCTATATCGAAAGCAAATCAAAATTATAATTAAATCTAAAAATTCAATAAAAATAATTGTAATCTTTTTATATCCGGTCTTGTAGAGTTTCATTAGTTTATTCTAATCTCTATATAACAGAATGTCATAGTACTTCCGTTTCATCTTAGAACTCATAAAAGACACGTTATTCAGCATCGAAATTTTCAATATAATCTAAATTAATTTCGATTTATAATTATACATAGGATTACTTTGAATACGTTTGAGAATAAAACATTGATATTAGATGTCAATTACATATAAAAATTATTTATTAAACTATGATTGTTCAAAGGAGTATGCAAATTATGCAAACCATCTGCACTATGTACGTAAAACCATTTTATATGAACTCTATTTCTATTCAATCGGAGTTATATGTTTCTCTCTCTCAATAAACATTGCACCTACCAATACATTTTTTTTACATTTAATATATGTATATAGCCCTATACTGGTGAATATTTTTAAACATTTTCATGATATTTTTATTGACATTTAAATTCTTTAAAAAAAAATGTAACCGTAAACTTGTGTTTTGAAACGATTTTTCTTTTTCTACAATTTTTTGTGCCTGACAACAATTTAATTTAGGTGAGTGTACAATTTAAGAATATGGACAAAGATTTGATTTTACGTTAAAAGTTAGTCTGAAAAACATAGGAAGTATGATTTTACTATTGTATAATCGGTTCTCCAAAGCAAAATATTTTTAACACGCTGTAAAAAATAATTCAATGGATAAAAACTTATACAAATTACATATTTAGAAAGATTATTTTATTTTCTTTCTAACCAAATAGATATTTTAAAGATTGGACAAAAAAAAACGAATTTTATTTTACGTTAAAATGTAGTCATAGTTGTATCGGACATTTTGAATAGCTGGCAGCTGATATGCTTTCTTTCTTTCTTCTTCTTCTTCTTCTTCTTCTTCTTCTTCTTCTTCTTCTTCTTCTTCTGGCAGCTGAAAAAGGCAGCAACCAAGCTTCTGCTAATACACCAAGCAGCAGAAGCAGCTTATGATACCTTCCGAAAACTGTTTGATGCTTGTTTAATTAAATAATTATATCCCTTAATTAGTAAAAATCTATAACCAAATTTGGCGTGTTTCTTAGTTAGAATGATATCAAGGTGTATGCAAGATTTCGAATCCGCGTGACCTCCCACTTTGGAGTTATACGTCGACACGTACATACCAAACTTCCTTTTATATATATAGATGAGCTTTATAGTTTCATTGAAGTATTGTGTGTATAAGTGATTTTTAGATTATCAGGATTATCACAGTGAAAAGGAATAACAGGTAATGAGTATGTTGTTCATTTACCTGTAAAAAATCAGTTTAATTTGTTTTAATTAGCCGTAATTAGCAATTAAGTAAACAACAGACCAATCCCTGTCTTATATTATATACGATTCTCTTCTTCCCTTCTATAGAGAGTTAACGGGAGTGGGAGAGTTAACGGGAGTGGGGAGTTAACAGGAGTGGAAGGGCTCACAGCCTGTAATAGTTTTATTACTAAAAAATCAGCACTCAAACCGCCTCCTAACACCTCCTAACTCTAGGTAGATTCGCCCCTCCCTTTCTCCTGACCACAGGGAATAAATTTTGGTTTGTTTTAATAAAACAAAACAAAAGTATCTTTTTACGGCATGATTTCAATTTTAGTTGAGCGTAAATTTTACGAAATTGAAATCATGCTTTAAAATAGATTTTTTAAATTACTTTAATTATTAATTTATTGAGTCAAATTCGGAATACAGGTCTGGTTTAATATGATTATTAAACTTACTTTAAAACATATTTCATGTTGGGTAAAAAAAAAATAGTTATATATTTAAATATTATGGAATTCAAATGAGCAAATATTGACTACCCCCACTGTTTAAGTGAAAGTTTTCTTCGGGCTTAAAAGTTTGTTTTAGTTAAAACTAAAACAAACTAGACTGACTTCTGATTTAGGTCGGTAAAATTAAAACGGAAAGTTTTTTGCTGGTACCAAATGACAGTTTAACTGCAGTCTATGAATTAACATTTTGCTAATTTGGTTACGGTTTTAGGGGATTAAGGTTGTTTTTAATTATGTATTGCTTAAAAAAAATAAACAACAAAAAACACAAATTACTATTCATTTAATGTTGAAAAATATTTTTAAACTAAGTTTAATTGGAATTATACATTGCAATATTAACACAAACAACTGTCTCAATTTTTTGTTGTTTATTTTTTAAAGCAATACGTAATTAAAAACAACCTTAATCCCCTAAAACCGTAACCCAATTCGCAAAATGTTAATTCATAGAATGTAGGGCTGACTTCTGATTTAGGTTGGAAAATTAAAACGGAAAATTTTTTGCTGCTACCCAATGACAGTTTAACTACAGTCTATGAATTAACATTTTGCGAATTGGGTTACGGTTTTAGGGGATTAAGGTTGTTTTTAATTACGTATGGCTTTAAAAAATACACTCTGTCTTTAGTCTTTTTATTTATGCAGAAAATAGTATCAATCAAATATATACCACTCCGATATTACAGTCTGAATAATACAAATAATTGTAATCTTTGCGGAGTTGCGTCCTGGCTTCTTGCCTCAAAACCTGCTTGCCGGTGACTGCTGAAAAAACAAAAAACAAAACACCAGCTACGATTGAAATCCGTAGCGGAAGCGGCGTGAAAAAAACAAAACAACTAGGGTTTAGGGTTTAGGATTTGGGATTGGGGTTGAGGTTGGGGTTTAGGTTTAGTTTAATGTAAAATAAATAAATAATTTAGGCTCTGTTTTTTCTGAGTCACCCTGTATACAGGGTGACACAGAAAAAACAGAACTTTGTAATAAAACAGTTAATTTTAACTAGGGGGGTTTAGGGTTAGGGTTGGGTTTTCAGTGTAAAATGCCCTAAGTTGGTTCTTTTTTTTTTCAAGTGATACAAACATCGTCTGTTTGTTTACTTCTCATATATATATATATATATATATATATATATATATATATATATATGGTGATTGCCGCTTCTTCACAGAATAAGGCCATTTCTACAAGTATTTCAGTTGTGAGTAGTTGTGAGCACGCGGATGGCCCACGGATCCAGCTTGTTTTTCTGTACCCTGTCACACATGAAACCCTCGACATACAGGCCCTGCCACACAGATCAAACTTCAATATGGGAAATGTTTCCATGGTGTGTCATGTATTACTTCAGGAGGGAGGGCTCATCTTACCTCAAACTTCTCACAACTACCATCGGCCTGTCTTTCCATGGGGATGTGTATCCAGCCCACCACTTCTGTCAATTGATCCTTATCGCTGAACGACTTCCGCATGGGCATCGATGTCGGCCCCATATCGAGATGCTCCCCTGTCACGATACCAGTACGTAGTTTGGTGTTTCCCAGTCTCTCAAGAACAGGAAGTGTCCAGACATTCCAGGTGGCTATTCTTGCCTTGTTTTGTGTTGCAGTATTTTCTTGTTTTCAGCCCAGCTAGTGTAGACATCCGTCGATACGCTGGTTTTTGGCCAGCTTGGTAGGTGAACCGGCATTTGTTTAGGTCACCTTTTCTAGACTCTTAATTCACACATCTGCGTGCTTCCGGCACATCAGGCCTGCACAACTCACCATTCCTCACTCACTCTGGAACTTGTAGAAATATCTGCACATGTTTTGTTTTACATGTTGTACGCTTGTGCGACACGCACCGCATGCTCTCCTTCCCCAAAGTCAAGTATCAGTGACAAACCGAGGCAAGATGACTGAGAGACTTTGGAGAACGCAGGTGGATGATCTGACGAGATCTACGGGTCCACCACACCGGAAAAAAGACAAAAAGAAACATACAAAAACTAAGTTTTGACTTAGTATAAGTCCACAGGTACCATTTTCTATTAAATAGGTTGCATTTTTTTTTAAACATGTTCCTGTAAAACGAAAATGATTAGGGCAGAAATTTTAACGCATTTGCCAATAGAGATAATACAATATTTACTATTTGAAATAAAAATAAGTTACTTATCTTGAGAGCTGTCTTCAGATAAAATGCTCTGACCATTTTCATTTTTATATTGGCGAAATTACTTTTTCCTATGTCTACGTGAGTAGCCCAGGCCGAGAATGGGGTGGGGGTATTAGTTCTAACGAGTCGTGTTAAATGACAAGACGAAATAAATAAAATGTACACTTTTTTTTTAAAAACATGTTCCTGTAAAACGAAAATGATTAGGGCAGAAATTTTAACGCATTTGCCAATATATATATATATATATATATATATATATATATATATTATATAAGAGAGAGAGAGAGAGGGGGGGAGAGAGAGATAGAGAGAGAGAGAGAGAGAGAGAGAGAGAGAGAGAGAGAGAGAGAGAGAGAGAGAGAGAGAGTAGCTACGGATCCCTTTTTTAAAACCTATTTACTAAAGCCTCTAATTTTGTAGATTGTTTTTCTTTAAAATTTTCAATGAGGAAGTTATTGTCAGAAAAGAAAATTCATGAACCATTTTTTGTCAGTATACATATTTCTTACACAATTTATGGGAAGTGACATTAAAAATTAAAATTCCTGACTTTCTGTCAATAAAAATCTCCACCGTAAAAGTGGCATCCTTGTTTTTTCTAAAACTACATATAAGTTACTTACATTAGTATTATCATTCTTTATCATAAACACTCCCTAAGCACTAAATTCAATATGGCTGTTTACCTGTCTTAAAAATTCACATGTTTGGTAGATGTATTGCCAAGAAAGCAGAAGTGAGTTTGAGAAATTTAATTCATTATAATTGTGGATGTTGAATGAAAAAAAAAATTGAACAATTATTTTTTTATCGATGTGTTTGGCATCAAAATATCTCAATATCAAATCTATGAAGCCATTGTAAAAATTTTATTTAATATTTTAATTTTCTTGTAGGTTTAGAGAATTTGACAGCTGTGGTTGTATCTACTTATCAAATTTCACGTCTGAATATAGACAACAAAATACACACATCTGAAAGCATGTATACACACAAATGCACTTAGAAAGTATATTGAATATATATATATATATATGTAGAATTTTAAAGTGATTTTTTTTCTCTGTTACTAAAAAGCAGCCAAGCATTACAGGAATTCTTTTACAAATTTTGATACAAGTTAGGCTTAACATAATTAAATATTAAGAATGTTTAAATCTAGCGAAGATGAGTTTGTATTGATTTGAAATATCTCTGGATAATTCTGTTTTTAAACTTATTAATTGTCAGTTGTTTTTTATTCAGCAGTGGTTGAAGTTTTATGATTATAATTTTCTACCAAAGTTAAACTGATGTAAAGTAACATAGTTCCCTACTAAAGTGATGGGATTATTTATATATACATTAGGGTTGTATACAAGGCTCGGCTGAAAAGTTCATAGGCTGACCAAGATACTCACATGGAATGTGACCAAATGAAGTTTACTTTTCAACATAGTTCACCCTTCTTGTCTGCACACTTCTTCCTTTATTGTCACAATGCTTAGATCCCATTGGTCAAAAAAGTAATCAACTGCAGACATGACAAAATCATTTGAACTTTTCAGCCAACTTTGTCATTCCCCACCCTCATATTCAGGGTGTACTGGATGAACTCTGCGCACCAACCAAAAATGCTGTTATCATAGATGGTGCAACTAAAAACTATCAAAAGTCTTTATTCTATATTTTAAGTTTAATATTTAATTCGTTGCCTGCTTTAAACCACACATAGTGGCTCTCCACGACTCTGATCCTACCGTAAGCCACTAACAGTTGTTCTACATAGTGGGCAATATTTGCCGAGTTCGCTTGTCATAATTATTTTCATTAATTATCGAATTTTATACGATATACGCACTGTAACTGCCTTCAAGCAAAAAATATAAATAATAATATACTTTACTCAACAATGCTTCTAAAGCAAATTACCATAATCTCATTTCCTCATGCCGGAGCATAGGCCTAAAGTTTGCGATCTTAACGTCCACTCTCTGCTTTGTATAGTAGTAGTAATAGTGATGTATTTACCCATGACAAGCTAATTTCACATATATCATTCACTGCATATCGGTGGCCCAGTGGTAAAGTCTCTGACTCTGCATGCTGAGTTCCCGGTTTTGATTTCTGTCAGAGGGTAATCGTAAGTATACATCACTGATGAGACTTAATGAAGTTGAAACGGCTGCTGTACGATGTTCTACATAGTAGGCAATATTTGCCAAGTTCGCTTGTCATGATTATTTTCATTAATTATCGAATTTTATATGATATACGCATTGTAACTGTCTTCAAGCAAAAAATATAAATAATAATATACTTTACTCAACAATGTTTCTAAAGCAAATTACCTTGATATATATATATATATATATAATATACCAAACTTGTTGGTAAACCCTTGCGGTAAGAAAAAAACCTGCAAATAGTTTGATTGTAAAAATATACTACTAAACATCACCTGGGGTAAAAAAATTGCAAAAAAGAAAAGTAAAGATCAAGATAGTTGTACCAACCGAAAATAATCGGTTGATACTATAATACTTGGCCAAAAGAAAAAACAATTATATATATATATATATATATATATATATATATATATATATATATATATATATATAATATATATATAAAACCGGCAGGATACTCTAAAGTTAAAAAGTAAAGAGCTAAGTCAAGCAAATAATAAAGTTAAACCTAATGAATCAGATATATCTACTAACAGTTTCGCTTAGTGCTCTTCAGGGCAGAGTTGTAAAATGAAGTTGGCTGATTGGCTTATCAGCTGGACAATGAGGAAGACTATCCCCTTTTTGCTAGCACTGAAGTGGAGTCTATCCCCTTTTTGTTTTTGTTTATGTGGAGCGCCACACCTACCATCAGCTCCCCATTTTACTGCACAGATCAGATTACCCAATCTATGCTACTTATGCATTGAGTTGGCAGGGACCAGTATTGAACCAGGAACCTGTCAATTCCAAGGCAGGTGTTCTACTGACTGAGCCAAATTGAGTAGATCTTTATATATTCATACCCACATGGGAATGTATATATAAACACATATATGTACATCCACACATATATCTATACATGCATATCTGGATATATTTTAGTAGGAACACTAATATTTGGAATAAAATAATTATTTATTTCAATGTTGCTGTTTAAATATACATCACCCTCACAACACTCCCCACCACTTGTCTACAAATATGCTACTATTTAAACTTGACCCTACATATATAAGTACAGCCAAATGAATTTTTTTGTGTTTCATATAGAAGTAAATAATGATATATCTTTCACATGTTTATAATATATCTCAGCAAAAAATTACCGACAAGAAAACATTTTCTTTTATAGGTCAGCTTTATAAGTTTTAGCTTTAATTGTTTTACAACTTGATATGTAAAAGTACTTTTCATAGGGATATACTAGGGTAAGGCAAAAGTATTGCAATAACACAAAGAAAGGGAAGAAAAGGACTGGCTACACGGAAAAAATATAATAAAAAAGAAAGAAAGAAAGTAAGAGAAAGATAGGGAAAGGGGGTGAGAGTGCTAATCTATTTGAATAGAATATAATGAAAAGAAGGAGAGAAAAAAAAGTGTGAAAGAGAGTTAAATCAAGATCATTATACTTTTTTATATATTGTAATATTTCACAATAGCTCTTAAGTAAACATATCAAAAGTTGTAATAATTAAATTATCATACTGTAGTATATCCACAGGTCCTGCTAGTCAACAACTAATGCTGGTGTGAAAAATTTGCAAGGAGAAAAATAATGATAAATAAACACTAGAAAATAATAAATAAATAAAACATGATTGAGTAAATGAATTAGCAAATCATAAATGAATACAATATGACCACATAGATATCCACACAGTATAATTGAGGCTACCCTTCCCAGAATTCCCACAAACTTCCATGCCCCACTCAATAGTATATAAAGAGATACCCAACATTTGGAAACTACTTGGTCTGATGATCTTAAATTTTGCTGAGATTGTGAAGATGACTAATCACACAGGACTATGAACTCTGAGTTTGATTGATACTTACTTGACTATGGTCTGAATTATAGCATTGGAATCTACAGTTTTATGTCCGCCCTGTCGGTGGGGGTTAGAATGCATTGACTGCACCTCTGCAGAGGGGTAAGACTTCCCCAATGGGGCCACCTTTGGTCATGGGTGGCGACCCGTGATGCTTAAGGATAGATCCCAGGTGGATGAGCTGTTCATGACATGCAATACTCCACTTTGGCCCTATCTTGGGCTAGACGGGCAGTCGAAGAGGCCCCCTCCAATCAATCGGCTGGTTACGTCAAGCCCTAGCGCCTATATGATTTTCCCAACCCTATTGCCCTTATGGCAGGCCCCAACGCCTTTTTATCATATGGGTGCTAGAAGGCGGTGGCTGCGGGTCTACATGTCCTGGGAATGACGTTAAACTCTATCTGATGGTGAGGTTCCAGTTTTGGAGGTTTGGAGAATATGGAGCACCCCTTCATCACCATTGCTCCCTGGTCCACTCTGACCCGGAGTGGTAGTACTTGTTAGGGTCCCATCTATGGGTTAAATAGAAAAATGTATTTATAAAAAAATTGTATTATCCATTAAGAATTGATTTATTTAAAAATTTTATCGGCATTAAATGACCCAGTGAGGTTGATATGCCATAACACAAAACAAAACTACCTGACTTTCTTGCAACACAAGCAATATTTCTTGAGCCATCTCGTTACTGTACGATGATCAGCTGCAATATCACAATTCAAACAGCAAATGTTTTTTGTTGCTTTGGCAATGTTAAGTTCCAGTTTAAACTCGTAAGGCATAAGTTTATCCGTGTGGCTTTCAAATCACACAGAATGAATCATTGCACAACAAGTCAGCACACCACCTACCATGATACTGTAGGTACCTACAATGATGTACAGACTGCAAACTAGTATGTACTAAAATATTGCAAAATATTTGACTCACCTTAGTGTAGCAAGATGGGGATATTATCCTGGCTTTTGTGAGCGAGAACTACTATATTAGAAAAGGAGGAAGAAAGAAATAAGTGAGAGAGTAATGAACACAAAACAGTTTGACCGGAGCGTGATCTCCCGAATGGAGAATTGAGTGTCAACCGGAAGTCGGGTGTTGACTGGAACTGGAAGTCACGTGGTGACGTGGAACAACGAAGAAAGGGACCGGCCTCTTTTCGATTTGGGACAGCGTAGGGTTAAGACCTGCCCTTGGTCCCGTGTGGGATGACGGTAGTTTAATGGTTCTCTCTCTCTTTCTCTCTGCCTTTCCTCCTCTCTGATACAGCCCACGAGACGAGCCTACCCTGGAAATAAAGGCTAGCAGTTGTGACTATATATTTCTCGTGTTTGTACTTTTTTTATCAAACAAAATGACCACCATGTGCCGAAGACATTTTTAGTATGGTGAATATATACGCTTTGGGTACTGTGACCATATACCGCTACATTACTTATATATCATTTTGGTACTGTGAATATACGACAACATTACACTTAGACACACATAAGACACACTATCTAAAAAAAATACTTTTTGTTTAGAAATATGTTTTTACCTCAATCTGGCTTGAACTCATAGCCAACATTCTCGAAATATTAATCTAAAGGATTTTATATTAATGGTAAATATATAGTTACATCTGCTAGAATTAATGAGACATTTACACATTTGAACTAAAATGACAAATATTGGTGAACTTTACACCTGCTACAGTACAAATGTTTTTTTACATAAATTTATGTCGTCGTTGTCTTCTTCTTCTTCTTCTTCTTCTTCTTCTTCTTCTTCTTCTTCTCCAACATGAGGAAGCAAAAACTAAACCAAAGTATTAATCATCATTATCATTAATTTTGTCAAGTATTTTCATTTTGTAAAAGTTCTATGCACTAATCCTGTCAAGAGGCTTAGAATATGTTAACTGTATCTCCTGCAGAGGGAAAAGACACCTCACCACTAATTAAAAAAGAGGTATCCTGCGTACGACACTAAACTGCATTTTATGCTGAGTCTCCAGTTCTGGAGATCTGAGGAGTGCAGAGTACCCTTTCATTGCCAACAGGTCCATTCCAACAAAAAGGGGTAATACCTGTTTAAAAAATATTAATATTCAATAGGAGTCACACACTAAAAAAAGAAACCCCTTAAGAAACAACAACACAAAAAATATAACAATAAATACAATTCTCATGTATTAAGTTCATTAGTATAAACTTATACCACCTAGGATGATGACGTTCTTTCTCTCAGTTGAACTTAGAATATGCTGACTGTATCCCATGCAAAGGGGTAAGATCCTTCTTCACCAAAAGAGATGTCCTGGGTATGATACTAAACTGCATGTAATGGTGAGGCTCCAGTTCAAGGGATCAGAGGAGTATGGAGTACCCCTTCATTGCCATTACTCCCAAATCTACTCTCAAGTCATAGTTTCAATGTTGTTGAGTTTGGAAATAAATAGCACCTAATAATATCCATTCTGATTGTATAATATTTAACTAAAAATAATAACATCTTGGTATTTTTGCTTTGAAAAATTTACTTTTTATTTAAAAATAATGACAGGGTAAATATGGTAATGGTAATGTAAAAGTTATTCTACTTGGTAGAAACATAGTATTACCCATAAAACCATTTACAAGACTAGGCCAATTTCATTTTCCAGCAAGAATACCATCATGCATTCTTTTATAGTTGGAATTTGCTTTCATATCACCGGCCATATCTTCAACCAAATGATTAAATGTCCCTTCTGAATTAAGAGAAAAAGCTGAGAAAAAAAAATTAGTTTTTAGCTTTTTTTTTTATTAAGGAAAAGAATATAAAGCAAATTGAATGAGATGATATTTAATGAGCTACTTAACATTGTTTCTTTGCTACCAGTTGTTGAATGCAGTGGTTGAATGGTAGAGAGAGAGAGAGAGAGAGAGAGAGAGAGAGAGAGAGAGAGAGAGAGAGAGAGAGAGAGAGATCAGGACATATGAAGTCTCCATTAATGTTCAGATCATTTCTACATTTGGTCTTGACAACAACAATGAGCATAGAGGATTCACAAAGAGACGTTGATCCAAACATTGTCAGAATTTGAAGAGATCAAAAGGTAAACAGGAAGCTACTTGACCCAGAACATCTCTTGATCCAGCATTTTTTAAAGAATCTTCTTTAGCTAAGGAGCTGAACCTTAGCTCAAGAAAATCCTCATGTACTTTGTCCAGAATAGCAGACACTTCACAATGAAGAAGTTCAAGGCTTTGCACTTTCTCCTCTACACTCTTAATTCTTAGAAACCTGTAGAAAATATCTAATGAATTTTATTTTCAATTCAGTCAAATGAGATGCCCTTTGTTTCTTTAACTCAGAATCAAGGCAGATAATTGTAAATGTGAGTAAAATCCATGAGAAAAATTGTTTGTATTTCAATCCAAAATAGATATTTACAGCTTTTATGACTTAAATGGTGTCATGGTGCAAGAATATTTTGGTCTTTCAAAATCACAAGTAAAAATAAAATGTGATATTTTTGCTGACTTTTCTCTCATTCTAATTGAATATGTTTCAATATGTTCAACATACAAATTACCCTTCACTGTCAAACAAATCCTTTTAAACAGTAACAGTTTCAAACAAATTTGTTCCAAATGCTACAGGACAAGCAACTTAAAGGATCCTTTCAAAAACACTAAACTAGAGGACATCTTGAGTTTTTTTAAAAAGAAAGAATAACCTTTTTGTTAAGATCTGAGCAAATTAACCCTTTCACAAAAAACTGACTGTTTGAAATACGCTAGACTTAGTGCAGGATGGCTAAAATATAACATAATACTACCATAAAAACACATACCTTAAAACCCCAAATCCATATTGAAGAAAAGGCAAATTTAACCCTTTTTGGCATTAAATAACCCACAGAAGTTGATATGCTGTAAAAGAAAATCAAACTCAAACTCTAATTGATATGGAAAAGATGTCTGCCAATTTTGAAGAAAATCAGGAAATATTTAAAGGTCCCTCTATCTGCAAACATTTGAAATTCTATTTGTTCACATTAATAGAATAATAGAACATTTACTAAGAAAATAGCATTTCATATTTAAATACAATCAACAGAACTAAACATAAAAAAGTTAATAATGTCAGCACTGGTATCAAAGTAAAACTTTGGTATCTATGTAAAACCAAAGAAATGGGTTAGTTTTAAATAGATATTTGATATATGATAGACTAAATGATATTTTGATTTTAAATTTCAAGCAAATAATGTATTTTGAAAACAAATTTTAGAAAATAAATTTACAAGCTGATGTTGCTTTCCCAAAATATTCAGTAACTTACTAATTTTCTTGGTAGTATTCCATTCAACTGGTTCCCTATTACAAAAGGATCAAGTACCAGTCTTAGGGTTGGTTTACAGACAAAACAAAAGATGACAGAGATGTTCACATATTGATTTTTAAGTGTAAACTAGTAGCACATACAAAAACTGCTGCCAACGGTTTATGGTAGGATTGCAGGGACCCAAGAATTCTATTGAATTTTCTTGGGAAGGGTTAAAAAAACAACTGAGAAACTATCTGC
Source organism: Doryteuthis pealeii (assembly GCA_023376005.1). NCBI lineage: Eukaryota > Metazoa > Mollusca > Cephalopoda > Myopsida > Loliginidae > Doryteuthis > Doryteuthis pealeii. The sequence continues at coordinate 54,678,805 of CM042162.1, forward strand.
CTTAAATTTTAGAATAAAAAAGATTAAAGATTTATTCTTAGTATTTCTTTTAGCTTAACTCATGTCTATAATGCCTTTGGGATTTTTATTTTCACAGGTTTATTGTAGAATTTATTTCTGTTTCTCATGAAATAGACAATAATTGGTGCATCGATATTCCAACTGAATGTTTCTTTTAAAACTCTTCACATATTTGAAACAGTTCTAGTAAATTTTACTCTAAAGTTAATCACCTATAATTTGTAGTAACATTTTGTTTTTAATGTATTTAATCTTCTATCTAATAAAAATCTAAATCCTTTATATCTGTTGGTTCTGTTACCATAAAACATCAAAATGATAACATTTATTATTAAAATGCAATCTTAATTTTGAGCTTGAGTTTTTATATATACTAGCAAATATATGCACCCTCCGGGTGCAAGTATTTAAGTTTAAATGTAATAAAATATTAGATTAAATCAGAAAGACTAATGAAACTAATTAAGAATTCAGATAAAAAGATTTGAAACGGAGGGGGTATAATCGGAAAATAGAACAACTGAAACTTACTCTTTCATCACTTCCGTTTTTCAATCCTAAATTTTGCTAATTTAACTATTTAGTTAAAATAGGAAGTAAAGAATAAAATTACAATAATTTCTTCTTGTTAATGAATTTCTTTTAGGATTTATCCCCGAGATTTTTGCTTATATTCATTAAGATAAAACCAAACAATTAGAAATCAATAATACCAAGCATTTTTATTAAAATCAGTTTTTTTAATATCAATATGCAAATTAGCTTTACGTTTACACTGAAAACTGGTATTTTGTTGTATATATAAATACAATTGCATGTTATTAGTATATAGTTAAGGCCAACAGTATTAATAATGTAAAACAGTTTTATTATTAATTGAGGTTTAAATTTAAATAGAAATAGAATCATGGAAAATGTGACTTGAGTAGTAATATACTTTCGGTTACAGACAGAAAAACACAATCTCCATTATAATAAGATATTAGATTTTTTTTGTAAATATTGTATACAGTTGAAGAAGAGTTGGTCAATCATTGGTGTAACAACATTAACACACAATATTCAATTGTCTAAGCCACTGGTTCCCAAAGTTGGCAGTTTGAAGCCCCCACAATTCCAAAAAAAACTCTCATAAAATGTTTTTAAATAGAATTTGATAAAAATTTTTTTTTTTTTTTATAAAACAATGGTATTCAACATTTTCCTCAGTTAAAGGTCTTTACATTAAACGTGTTCCAATGAAACAGACTGGACACTCTATCAGATATGCAAATTCAATTATCCGGTATTAAAGGATACTGGATTGCAATTGTCTTTTATTTTAATCTTTCATTTATATGAATTAATTATCTCTTAATTCTTAGTTCATTTAATGTCTCATCAAAATTAACCCTTATATCACTCCATGCCCATATCCTCCCCCTAACCTTGGGTTCCTGAAAATGCTAAATGTTATTTAACAGCATGTAGACCTGTTAAATAGAAAGTCACAACAATTTACAGGCATTTTAAAATATTGATAAAAATAATAAAATTACCTATAAAATATAAAATTATAACATTCTATGAGCCAGATATTGGGATTCCTTGGTTGGAATTTAAGATGTCTAAGTATATGTGCTTCTAGGTAGCAGCTTAAATACCGGTCACTAAGATTCTAAGGGTTAAGGGTTATTCATAAAATAAGTATAGGTTCTGAGATTTTTTGAAAATAAAAGTTTCCACCACCAAATAAGGTTGAGATCAATTGGTTTGGACAAGGCTTTAATTGAAATTGTCTGTTTAGTCTTTGTAAGTTCGATTTCTGTACATCAAATTATTTAGGTTTTGCAATTATCAACTTCAAAACTAATTGAAATATCTTTTTAAGAACAACCTTCTCAGATAAAAAAAAAGTCCTCCTCAAAAAATCTAAAATATATTGAAATAATAAAAAAAAAGAATCTTAAAAGTTTATAATTTTTGGTCCTACTCCATGCAAATGCTCAAGCATCATTTTACTTTGTCTTACCTTTTATTTCTTTTGCTTTAAGAAATAATAAAATTCTTTCTTTGTTTGTTTTTCAAGAAGGAATCAAATATTTATACCCTAAAGTTTCCATTCTTGTAAGAATCACTTGCCAGAAGAATCCAGCAATGCTGAAATTATGCCAAACTTACAATGTACCAAAATCTTTTGGCACACAAAATAGATTGCAAGTTCAAAAACGTCGGTAAGCAGTGATATGTATTCCAAATGGATATATATATATATATACAATTACTTTTGTTACTAAATGTCCTGCAGTATTAACCTCCTGGTTAAAATTATAATCGAAAGATTTTAGTCTTTATAAATCTTTTATGAGTACAAACATTATTAATATATATATATATATATATATATATATATATATATATATATATATATATATATATATATATATAATAAATATCTTTTTTTTGTTTTTTTTTGTATTACTCTATACAAATGCTTAACTTTTTTTTTAGATTCCATTTTTTATTTACTGAAATATATTTTAAATTTTTTTAGGAGACATTTTTTAAGAATCTGCAACAATGGTTGTTTTAAAAAAATATTTCAATGCAAACATTAATCTAAGTTGTTTTATGATACTTTTTTCTCATTAATGTTTTTTGGAGGATGCATGAATTTCAAAGAAATCAGAAATTTAATATATACTAGATTACCTGTGGAACCCACAGTTTAGTATCATATGCAGGATACAATACAATTTTATTCTTGTATTTTTATTTTTGGTTATAGAATTTCAATGCTGTAGAGTTTGGTAATGAATAATACTTATATGATAATATTATTCTTAATTGTATAATGTTCCATTAGAAATTATAAAATCCTGGTATGCTTGGATCAGAATAAAATTAACTTTTTATAAAAAAAATTATTAGGAATATGCTTATTTATGGATAATAGTGTATATACACTGTATATATACTGTATATATATATTGTAAGTACACAATCAATCAATCAATCAATCAATCATTGCTGTCCATTGTATCCGATGATGACACTACACGAATCATTTTCCTCCAATTTAATTGGTCTCTGGTTGCGTCTTGCCAACTGCCTATGGGGATGTTCAAGTCCTTCAGGTTTCTTTTGATGTTGTCTTTGTACCTGAGCTCTGGTCTACCGATTCCACGTGATCCCTCTCTCAGTTGAGAGTACATAATCTGCTTTGGTAGTCTGTCATCCACAAGTCTGTTTAAGTGGCCAGCCCATCTCAGGTTGCGTTGGACAAGTATTTCGTGCATGCCAGGGTATCCAGTTCTCTTCAGGATGATCCTGTTTGAAACATGTTGCCACCTCTTGACATTTAATATACTGTGCAAGAGACGCATGTAATAGACATATAGTCTATGGGCATTCGCTTTGTATACTGTCCAGGCTTCCGCATCGTACAGGAGGGTTAAGAGAACTATGGCACGGTATACTGCACATTTAGTTTTCAAGGAGATATCTCTGTTGAACCAGACTCGTCGCTTCAGTCAACCAAATACTTTGGAAGCATTGAAATTCCGAGATCAAGCTCTGCATTGAGTCTACTGTTGAGGGCAACTGTGGAGCCCAGGTACCCGAAGGTATTTACCTGAGCTAGAATCTGACCTTCTATCATTATGTTTTTACAGTGTCATGTGATGTCGGAGGGGGGCTGATACATAACTTCGGTCTTATTGAGGTTTATTTTCATCCCAAATGCCTTTGCAGAGTCTGCGAATCGTGTGATTATGTCTTGGGTGTCTTGGTGGTTGTGTGCCAGGAAGGCAGTGTCGTCTACATACATGAGTTCACGCATCAGGATGGTCTAGTCTGTATCTTTGGGGGAGTTAGTGAAGGCATGAGATAAGACCATAGAAAGAAAAATTGAGAACAGGGTAGGTGTAAGGATACAGCCCTGTTTAACTCCGCTCCCAACTTCAAATGACCGAGAATTCCACCCCCCCCCTGGCCGATACCCTCATTCCTGTATGCAAGGCAGATACAATCTTGCTGAAGGGGTCGAGGCACCCCAGTCTCCGTAGGATGTCCCGTTGTGCTTATCTGTTCACTGTGTCGAAGGCTTTTGTGAAGTCAACAAAGATCATGCAGAGAGGCATATTCTGTTCAATGCATTTCTCCTGGATTTGTCTCAAGGAATAAATCATGTCTGTAGTTCCCCTGTGCATCAGGTAAAGGTTTCTCCGCTAAGATTGATAGTCTGTTGAGCAATATGCGGTCAAAAACTTTTCCCGGTATGGACAAAAGTGAGATCTCGCGGTAGTTGCCACAGGCTCATCTGTCTCCCTTCTTGAAAATGGTGACTAGTTGGGCATCCTTCCAGTCTGCAGGGACTTTCAAGTTTTCCCAGGCATCCTTCATGATGGTGTATAGCACCTCGGTTAGTCGACTACCCCTCTCTTAATAACTTCTGGATGCAGTTCGTCTGCACCAGGGGACTTTCCATTGCGGAGCATGGAGATTGTCCTTCTCACCTCGTTCAGGTCCGGACATTTACTCATCCAGTGCTGGATTGGTCGTTGTTCAATGTTGTCCACTACATGTTGATCCACAGTCGACGGTTCATTGAGCAGTGTGGAAAAGTGGCCCTTCCATCTAGCAAGAAGGTCGCTCTTCTCTGTGAGCAGCGTTTTATTGTCAAGAGCCAGCAGTTGGTCTGGGTGGGTCACTCTTGGACCCCATATAGCTCTCATGCTCTGGTAAAAACCTTTGGGGTCCCCTGAGTCTGCGAGACTTTGGAGTTCGGCCGCTTTTGTCGTTCACCATTTATTTTTTAGTATTCTACATCGTTGGAGGAGTTGACACCAGGCTTCATATCTGGCTCTGGAAGTCCTGCCAAGCATATTAAATCTAGTTCCTATTGTCAATGAGTTCTCCTAGTTATGTGCTGTTTCTGTTAAATCAGTCCTCGTGCTTTCTTTTTATAATGCCGAGTTTCCCTCTGGATACTTCGTAGACGATTGATTTAAAGCTGTTCCATTTTTCCTCTACAATACCCTGTACAACCTCAGTTAGTCTCTCGTTCAGAGAGGCTTCTAGGTCCTCCCTGACGCTCTTAATCTTACTGGTATCTAGTTTCTTGGTTGGCAGTTTGCCCTTTTTCTTTATCTGCCTTACTCGTAGCCTGGTGGTGGATTTGATCATGACATGGTCAGTACTGCAGTTGGCGCCTCTCATTGCTCTTGTGTCTAGAAAATCTGGTAAATCACGCTGGCGTGTGATGATGTAGTCGATGAGATGCCTGTGTCTGGATCTTGGATGCATCCAGTTCTTATTAATTTCCTTGTGTTTGAAACAAGTGTTGATGATGGAAGTCTGTGCAGATAGATAAACGCAGATTGCCATTGGTGTTGACCTTGCCCGTTCCAAATCTACCGAGAACCTTCGGCTAGGTAGAGTGTGATTTACCAACTCTAGCATTAAAGTCTCCCAGAAGGATGACTTTGTCAGAGTTTGGAATAGCACGAAGTGTCTGGTCAAGTTGGTGATAAAATATATTTATGTTTGCAGCACTGTTAGTCATAATCAGGGTATAGGAAGCGATCAGAGTGCAATATCTTCCTTTGACCAACGGAAGTCTGAGAGTGATAAGTCTATCACTTACTGGCTTAAAATCCCCAGACATATTTGACAGAAGACCATTTCTGACCGCAAAAGCTACACCGGATTTGTTTCTGTCTGCTGAATGCTTCCCGCTTCAGTAGAAGGTGTAGCCTGTCTCCTCTCTGATGATTCCATTCTCAGTTGTTTTTGTTGTTCATATTTCGCAGTGGAAAGCAGACAATTTTAGTTTAGGATGCACAAGGGTTTGCCAGTTGTTTGTGCGCCCCTCTCCTCCACCGAGAATGTGCTGTGCTGGCAAGGGATGTCCAGGACGAGATCAGCATCTCAGTGGTCGCAGTGACTAGCGGCCTCGCAATTTGTCACATATCTGGCTTTGTCAGGGTTTGTCCTTCCATAAAGTAGAGAGCTAGAAAGAAGTACAACGTGTTTTTTCGAAGCTTGAAAAAAAAAAAAAAAAAGAAAAAAAAAGTTACCTATCTAAACGAACACTAACATGATATTTCGTATTTCAAATATGATATAATTATAAATAATAAAATAAATAAAATACGAATAACATTTATTGAATTATTTACTTAATAAGACTATTCTAATAAGAACGGTATTTAAGTTTTATTTTGAATTCGAAATGTATATACACAAGTGTTATGAGAATTACAGCTGAGAGGAAAATCCTAACTAACTAAATTCATTGTACTTTATGTTCAAAATTACTAAGTAGAATATGAGAGATTTATAATTTGCTTGAAGCATTGTGTGTAGATTTAATTTGAAGTCTGGTTTTTGGAGGCTATTACAAAACGGGTGTAAAAGAAGATAAGTCAACGAGGATGTTGTTCATTTACTTGTGATTTATTTCTTAATATTTTGGGATGAAATTGCCCTTCACCAGTAGACTTGAAAAAGTTCAGAACCCTATTAAGGGATGCTCATGGCTGCTTATATTTTATTGTAAGCAGAAGTATTCTACAATGCCTCCCCCCCCAAAAAAAAGGGGCAGTATTCACAGATATCCATGTTGTCCACTGTCAATTCTCTCATCTAAACTCTTTTTAAAACTAACTTTTTTCTATTTTTTATTATTATCATCAGATTGATATAAACAAATCGAGTGACCCCCAGCCACACACCGTGACTGTCAGTTTCACAGTTTTGACATTTTTTTACTTTGCCATGCAGCCATTTTTTCTGACACTGTCCAAAACAGAATTGCATTTTGTAAACAATAATTTCTGAAACCTTTATTTTCAACTTCTAATATTTCTAAAATACACGATACCCTATTACATAACAATGGACATTCAAATATTTTCAGGACTAACAATAAAGCGTTCAAAGGATTAAAGTTTGCCGTGTTCAAGAAATAAAGACGACTTCAGTCCATTAAACGAGCATTAAAATATTTATAAAAGAAAATTACCGGGGTCTCCCAAATCAAAAGTTAATTTCAAAAAATTAATTAGATTTAAAAGCAAGGCAGTAATTAAGCTCAGTAATTATTACTGCTTGGTAACTAAATTATGCACAGATTTTTCAAAAAAACTGAAGTAAGGGGGAACGTGTCATTGTTTTGGGTGCCATGTTGGTTGTGTATTTTAAAAAATAGTTTTAACTGAAAAATGTAGAGCATACAAAGTCAGTCAATGAAGTAATGAGATTGTTTAAGAAATTTTATTTTCAACTTCATTTATTTCAAAATGGTTTCCTTGAAAAGCCACATATGAATGAAGATATTTGTGGGATTTTAAGGATTTTAATGTTGGTTTAAAGATTGCTGGTTATTTCTGGTGTGTGTTCACGGGTTTTTCTTTTAACCTTTTTCTTTTTAATATTTGGTGAAAGGAAAGAAAGGGAAGAGACAAAGACAAAAGGTAGTTTTAGAATTCAGGCTTTATTCGTGGGTTATTGCTAGCTCGAGGAGAGGAAATTTCTTCCCGTCCAGTAATAATGCCTGTTACATCATAACCTGTTACATTTCTCAAATGAAAATCAAAGGGCCCGAGTTTTGACTTTTGTAAACAAGAAATAGTCAAAAGGGTTCAGTCACCTCCAGAGGAGGAAGAGGACTGTGTTATGATGGGAATACACTGTTTGGCCCAAAACTTGTTAAAAGAAAATGTGTTATCTTCATACCCTGGCTAGTGCTTCCATCATAGAAGCCATATACCAACTGATGCCTTGTTAACACAGTCATGTGACAGTTGATATTTGGTTACATGGTACCAGTGTTCATAGGTGAACACTCTACTAATTGAGCTAAACCAATCCCTGCAAATATAACAATAGCTGCTATATCCTTTAGGACTAAATTTTTGTAAAGATAATTCAGGATATACAAATTAGAATTCCAAAAAATCAATGCTGCTGATTTAGACAATTTCAAATCTTGTTTAGGAAAGAATTCCTTTTGGTTGAATAATGTTGCTTTATCGTTTTTTTTAATGCATGTTCTCCACTTGTTTGCGATAAGCACCTGATAGTCGTGTCTGAGCAATAGATGTTTTAATTCTTAATGCTTTATGAATAAGCGGTAGGAAGGGCATCCTGTTGTAAAAAAATGATTTTCTCAAAAACCTTGAGATACACACACATGCGAATAAGCAGACTAATCTTCAAGTAGAACCAAATAAATCTGATAAAAAAAGTTTATTGTAGAGTTGAATATTCTCATTGTGTGTGTGTGTGTGTGTGTGTGTGAGAGAGAGAGAGAGAGAGAGAGAGAGAAGAGAGAGAGAGAGAGAGAGAGAGAGAGAGAGTGAGAGAAGATGAAGTGATAGAGAATGAATGACAGGCAAAGATACAGGGGGAGAGAGAGGGAGAGATAGGGGTGAGAGGGAGACAGAGACAAACAGGCAAAGACAGGGGGTGAGAGTAAGAAATAAGGGAGTAAGAGCAAGAATGATTGAGTGATAGCAAGAAAGAGAGAGAGAGAGAGAGAGAGAGAGAGAGAGAGAGAGAGAGAGAGAGAGAGAGAGGGGGGGGAGAGAGAGAGATTACACAGACATCTTGCCTTTGGGATAAGCATTTAAAAGGATAATGTCACCGTTTTTTATTTGTCACCTGCTTTTCACCTTCCATATTTTCTTCTTTATAACATCCTAGAAACGATGTCTTTTGCAGTCGCATTCTTCTTTTTCTAATTCTTTCATATTCTTTCTTGAGCATTTTTTCTTACTTTAACCTTGTATTTCTTCTTCTTCTTCTTCTTCTTCTTCTTCTTCTTCTTCTTCTTCTTCTTCTTCTTCTTCTTCTTCTTCTTCAATGTCATAACCCCATAAGAATTCCACCTGCCTTATTTTTTTTATTTTTTTAATAAAAAAATATTTTTTTGTTTTTACAAAAAAGGTGGTAATAATTTTTATATTTTATTTTGCTTTCCTCCTTCGATCTCCAATTTTCATAATCTGTGGTTGATTGTTGTAGAGGTGTAGGGGGGAGGGGCGTGTTGCCCCAGTAAAGACAAATAATTGCAAAGCAGGAGACAGGAAGAAAAAAACATGATACTAAAAAATGCTCTATAAAAAATACATGCATTTAGCAAGAGGGATATTTAAAAATAAAGAAAAATGAAAACAATGAAGTAAAACAAGGTGAAAGATTTTAATATATTCATGAAGATATTTTTTATTGGGTTCACCCTCCTGCCCATCCCCACACCAACACCTATTATAGGGAATGAATTGAGAATGAAGAACAGAAACAAAAAGTTAATAAAAAAAAATAAATATGGGGGAAAAAAGAAAATAATAAAAGTGACAAAGGAACACAAAGGTGAGAAATAGAGGAAAAATAAAGATGAAGAAAAGAAGGAAAGATGGAGAAAGAAGGAAAAAGAGAAAGAATGAAATATTGAGAAAGAAGGACAATTGGGAAAGTGGGAAATATAACAAGGGATAAAGAGAACGAAGGAAAGATAGGAAAAAAAAGAAAGACAGAAATAAACAAAAATGAAGAAAAAGGAAAAGATGGAAAAGGAAGGAAAAGGAGAAAGAACGAAATATAGAGAAAAAAGAAAAAATGGAGAATGAAAAAAATGAAAAAGAAAAGGAAAGATAGAGAAAGGGGAAATAGAGAAAGAAAGAAAGAAAGAAAGAAAGACAGAAAGAAAGAAAGACAGAAAGAGAGAAATGAAATGAATAAAAAAGAAAATATGGAAAATGAAAGAATGATAGTGAAAGAAAGGAATATAGAGAAAGAACAAAAGAAAAAAGAATAGATGAATGATGAAGGAAAGATGAAGAAAATGAAAAGATGGAGAAAGAAGGAAATATAGTGAAAGATGAAAAGATTGAGAAACAGGGAAAGAGAGAAAGAACTGATAAAAAAAAGAAACACAGAAAGAAAGAAGAATGGAGAAAAAAGGAAAAATGAAAAAGGAAGAAAAAAATAGAGAGAAAGAGGAAATGGCAAATAAAGATGGAAAGACAGAGAAAGAAGGAAAGATGAAGAAAAAATGAAAGATGAACAAAAAAGAAAGATGGGGAATGAAGGAAGGATTGAGAAAGAGGAAACGAAAGAAGGAAAAATGAAAAAAGAAAGTAAAAATAAAAAGAAGAGTGAAAGAAAAAGAAAGTTTTATGTAGTTAATGGTATAGGGCAATAGAAGTTATAGAGAGGAAGAAAGTGAAGATCAAGATAAACTATAGGTGGGAGAAATGAGAGAAAGAAATAAAGAAGACAAAATGATGGAGAGAGAGAGAGAGAGAGAGAGAGAGAGAGAGAGAGAGAGAGAGAGAGAGAGAGAGGGGGGGAGACAGGTGAGAAATGGACTTAAAAGCTTCCATTTATTTCAATTCAAAAGATTAATAATAATGTTTTTTTCGCTATTGTCATTATAATTTTGTTATTATTTTTTTGCATCTGCATGTTCAGACCAGGTGTCTGATGGTTGCTACTGGAAATCAAGTGACAGTAAGTCTCTTGAAATATTCAGAATTATTGCTAATTTCAATACTGGTTTATCGTTTAATTTTTACATATTATTTTGTATAAAAGGAACTTTATTATCAAATACATAGATACTTGGGCAGTTTATTTTATGAGATATGCTGTACCCTTCTTAAACTGGACAAAAGAGGAACTCAAAACAGAGACCACAGAATGAGAAAATAGGCGATGATGCACAAGACAAGAATAGATTAGCCAGCATTGAGGATTGTGTGTATACATTAATTCAGGGACTTGGGGAATACACACAAAAAAGAGGAGAGAGAGAGAGAGAGAGAGAGAGAGAGAGAGAGAGAGAGAGAGAGAGAGAGAGAGAGAGAGAGAGAGAGTAATTACAGGATCTAGTAACAGAAACAACAAAATCAACACAAAACCAAAGAGGAATTATTAAGTCGAGAAAACAAATATTGGAAGAAAAACAACTACCTGGACACTCCAGAAGACAGACTAATGAAATGACACTCTAGCCCTCCTGAACATGGCTGCACAGAGGAAACTTAAACAGAGAAACTGAATTACTATCAATAGTAAAGTAAAGTCTGCAGAGTAACCTATTGTTGGTATCAGCTGGACAGCGAAGGAGTCTATTCCCTTTTCACTAGCGCTAGACCAAGTAGACTTTTTACTGAGGGTGGAGCGTCACACCTACCGTCAGCTCTCCCAGATACTTTACCGCACAAATCAGATCACCAAGCTGTGATACTCATACGCTGAGTTGGTGGGGACCTTGCGATTCCTAGGCAGACACTCTACCGACTGAGCTAAACCAGCCCCTTATCAATAGTATCCATAGTAGCCCAGAATCCCGAAGGACATCTACGCAGAGCTTTCGTCTGGTAAGAGACAGATTGGTCGCCCCCAGCTGCATTTTAAGGATGTTTGCAAGAATGGTCTCAGGTGCATTACCCCTTCCAGCTGGGAAAATTTGGCTCAGGACCGCACTCGGTGGCGGCAGGCTCTCCGTAGAGGACTGTTCATATCTAAAGTCACTCTGGCGCAACACCATGAAGCCAAGAGGTCCAGAAGAAAGCGACGGCAACAAAGCACCGGTACGTCAACATCTGCAGGGACAGCATTCACATGCGACATCTGTGGTCGAGGCTGTTTTTCGAACATTGGACTTCTCAGTTACAGGAGGCACTGTAACTTCAGGGTCACAAGAACCATATAGCCTTCCGAGACTGCAATGCCAATACCATAGTAGCCCAGAATAATGTCATAAGAACAAATTATGTAAAAGTTAGAAAAGATAAAACTCAGGAGAATAGAAAATATAGGCTGTATGGACAGAAAGAAACAAAACAATGAACTACATAATAAAAAATGCAGCAAAGTAACATATAAGGAGTGCAAGAAAGGTACAACTGTGTGGAGAAGGTGATCCACTGGGAATTGTGCAAGCAATTAAACTTTAACCATACAGACAAAATGTATATTAACAGAATAAAATCTATCCAGGAAAATGAGACACACAAAATTGTCTGGGATTTTGAGATAATAATGAATCCCCCAATTCAGACCAGAAGACAAAATCCAGTTAAGTTAGTTAACAAAACGAAATGAAATTGTCAATTGGTGGATTTTGCGGTTCCAACAAAATTTACAAAAGTAAAAGTAAAAAAAAAAAAAAAATTAAAAAAAAAGAAAAAACTGAATAAGTAGCTAGACCTTGCCAAAGAGCTTAAAAGACCTGAAACATGAAGGTGAGAGTGATACAGCAGTTGTTGGAACAATCTAAAATCATTTTAAAAAGAAACTGGGGGAATCAGAGATCCAAGGAAGAATTGAAGCCTTTCGGACCACAGTACTGTTGAGATCAGCTAGTATGCTTTATTCAGAAAATCTTGAGACTGGCTTTTTTTTTTTCAAATTGGCACTGACGTATTTAGACAACAGTCTACACATCGTCACTTTATTATATACACTGCTCAGATGTGTACATGTCATCATTTAGATTTTAGTATTAAAAAATTTTGTCATTATATAGAATAAACAAAAAGAATCGAACTTGTCAACTGATCGATTTTTCTATTCCAGCAAAATCACAGAGTAAAAGTAAAGGAAAACGAACGAAGAGAAAAAAAAGGGGAAAGAAAAGAAAAAAAGGGGAACATTAAGGTGATAGTGATACCAATCATAACTGGAGCCCTTGGAACAATCATGAAGAATCTTAAGAGAATTGAAACTATTCATGCTACAGCACTGTTGAGATTATTCAGAAGAGTACTGAAGAGCTAAAGAGATTTGTTGTATTTATCGAGTTTTTTCGCTTTCTTTTCCTTTTACTCAACTGGAACAACAAAGTCAACCCGTTGATAAGTTATTTCCTTTCCTTCTGACTGCAATCAGCTCTGGTTACTTATTCGGTATTATTGTTATTGTTAAGGCATTATTATTGATTGAATTAATACAATGGTGACTCAAAGGTTTTGCAATATTTTTGGTAATATGAAGCAAAATTCGGTAGCTCCGGATGCTCTTGCCAAAGTCGTAAAAGTAACGAACCACACTGAACTTTTGCTGAGGTCGTGAAGGTGACTGAGATGCCAAACTCACCTTATACTCTCCAAATGGTACTCACCGGATCAACCACGGTCTCCTGCCTCCTGTTCGGCTCTACCTTGGTCTCCTGCCTCCAGCTCAGCTCTGCCACGGACTTTTTGCTGCCTACGTTCCTGCGGTATCCCTACCTACCGGCAAACCGCACACGCTCCAGATAGCCGACGGTCCAGTCTCCTGCCGACCCTGATCCGGCCTTCTTCCTGCTAACCTCGGTCCAGTCATTTGCTGATCTGGCTCTTCTCTCAAACGGTCCTTTCAGGATCCTTTTCCTGCTACTATACTTATCAGGACAACACTCAAAGTCATTCCTTCACCAGGTCCATAATTCCTTTGCGGATCCTGGCATAGTCAATCCTTTACCAACTGGTTTGCGACTGGTTATCTTTCTGCCCCAACGAGACGTCCTTCAACTTTGTTTCCAGCCTCTTCACGTTGGTTCATTCAGTATATCCCCAGCCCCCGGAAGACCTGTTCGTCAACAAAGACAATGTCAACCATTCGGCCTGCGATGCTAAAACATCATATTTCCAGCCTTCAGAATAACCTGTCCGTCGACCACGGCTAACGTCAACCATTCGACCTGCGATGCTATACCAGCATATTTCCAACCTTCAGAATGACACGTCCGTTGACAATGGCCAACATCTTCCCGGCCTGCGATATTAACAACTAAATCAATGAAGAAATCATCAACTGTATTGTTATGCGGTAAATAAACACTTCCATATTTATTAAATTAAATCTCCTATCCGTTCTCCTTTGCTTGGTTGTGTCATTCATTTTTTTCTATTCGCGGGGTCAACGTCCTTATCGGCTTCGCGACAAAGAACTATCATGATACTACAAACCCCAGTGGGTACCATTCCACGGCTTCAACTGCTTCAATCACATGATATACGCGCTGCAAATATTTACAAAACTTTTGATTTACCTTTGTACAGAATGTTTATTTACGTACATACAATATAATAAAACAAATTTATTAAATTAAACAAATAAATGAAATTATTTGTCTGATTTTTTTTTAGATGTATGATATATATTATTTTGATCTTTCAGGCTATTATTTTGATTTTTCTTTCTCGTAATATATAAAACTCAACGCTTTGGCCGTCTCAAAAAAGCAGGATTTGAACTCGGGTCGAAGCTCCAGTTCCCATAGCGCTAATACTATTGGGAAAGGTATGAGGCTAACTACTCTACCTGCAGCTATGGGTAAATAGAAGTGCAGACTGGGCTCTTTAACCTTGGTAAGCCAAGAAGTCTTGGAGAAGGAAAACTCGGAATTCAAACTCCGCTTGGAATGGTCACTACTAGAATAGGCTTAGTCCTAATTAGTGATCTAAAAATATATATAATAATATTCTGTTCATCTCTATACTTGGTCAACTTAAGAGGTCACTACAGCCCAACATATATGCTGTTTTTTTAGACGGTCCAAACGTTGTGTTTTTATATATCACGATAAAGATGAGGACAATAGTCTGAAAAATCAAAGTAATACATAACGCGCCTCATCTAAAAAAAAATGGAACCAATAATTTAAAAAAATTATGGGAACCAATAATCAAAAAGGCTAGATTAAATTGTTTTTAAGTAAATTACTTTAAAAATTAAAAGATATTTGCAGAATAATTGATGCCATTCGATTTTACGCTTTGAATTTCCAAGGAACGTCAATAAACATTTTTTGTCGTAAGGTTCTCGTGACGCTTCTCAAATTGATGGCCGTTCAAAATCAATAACATCATTATTTGAATAAGATCAACGGACGAAAAGTTGTGTTTTTATAAATTGCGATAAGGTGAGAAGAACAATTCGAAAATTCAAAATAATATAAATGAAACAACTAAAAATAAATATTTGACTCATTTATAACTTAATGTTCAACATTATTTTTGTAAAAAAATTTGTTCAATGTCGAATCCTCTTCTATGGTTTCTTAAAAATAATATAAATATTACTAATTATTAATTAACTTCATTTAACTCACAGCCTTTTTTGTTTTCATTCAAATTATTAACTTAAAGAAAAATCTGTGGATTTGAGTCATGTTCGCAAAAAATGAAATGAATTTTTGCTTTTTATTTTTTGATTCGCATTTTTTATTTCATTCCATCTATTTTTCTTTTGAAAACTGCTGAAATAAAAAGAAAAGTCATAGTTTAAAAAGACACAGGAAAAATATATACTATTATTAAACATTATATTTCAGGGTCTATTGTTTTGACCTACTGCAGCATTGTCACACGCCCTTTGCGCATGTCAATATGATTTTGAAATACTGTTATATACCCCTCACGTCGGGTATATAAATGCGAGCAAGACAGATTAGAGGGGATGATAGATTAGGGTTTCTTACTTGTTTTTCTTTCTACTTGTTCCGGCTGCTAATTCGTCGCCCATTTCCTCAGAGGTAATTCAATGGTTTGCTTCTTCGGATTGATTCTACTTCTTGTTGGGTTGGTCAACTCTTGTTTTTAATGAATTTTTCTTTTTTAAGTCTTTATTAAACAACCCTAGCCCAGGACCCGCGCGGATTGAGAAACGACATTTCGGCGAGACATACTTTTGCGTCCGCTCACTCTGAATTTCTAGTCGCAACTGATCTAAAAGCTAAAACTTCTCCCTCACACCTCTACTTGTGCGCTTTTCAAGGGGTCAAATAAAAGGTTATTACCTGCTAATAACGTTAACGGTAACAGCTAAGACATTTTCCACTCAACCCCCGTTATTTAACCCTGATTCAAAACGACAGTACATACTTAATTCACAAGCTACCCATGAATTATGCAACAATACTTAATATCTATTTTGATAGCATAACTTTCTACTAAAAATAATAAACTTTGGTATCTTTGGTTTAGAAAAAATCTAACTTTTTATTACCAAAATTTCTTCATTGTTGAATTGTGCAAATTGCACAGTAACATTTTAATTTTCATTCTCCACCAATGATGAATCCAATGATATTGAAAATATTGGTTGTCTTGAACTTTCACGCGTTAAATTATTTTTTCGTTTTTTTTTATATTAATTAAGTAATTCATATCATTTTGATAAAAAATTCCAAGGTTAACCAAGCATTACAGATAAGTTCTGGTTGTAACAGGATTAAGAATATGATTATTTTTGTACTTCAAACTACTAAGATATCAAAACTCATGACCAACGCCTGATAAACATACATAATTAATTGCTAAGGAATAAATAAATAATCAGAGCAACACAGCTGAATTTCAACTAAATAAAAACTTTAACGTTGTATTTAAATAAATTATTTCTAATTGAATACATTTTCTCTTTTTTTTTAATTGAAGAAATCTAAAATAAGTTTATAAACTAAATTCTAATTAAAACGTTAGAAATATCAAAGTGAAGTTGAGAATTATGAATTATTCAAACTAGTGACTTTGTTTTTATTTCGATAGAAAATTGAAAGATATTTATATATGTTCATTTGATATTAATATTTATGTTTCTTACATAATTACGATCAAAAACTTTTTTTTAAAAACGAAAAAATAATTTAACGCGGGAAAGTTCCCGATAACCAAATAATATAAATATTACTAATTAGTAATTAATTCGTTCATTTTTTATTTTCATGTAAAAAAAACTGCATATTTTTATTCAAATTATTCATTCAAAGAAAAATATGTGCGTTTGGGTCAAATTATCAAGAGAGAAATTAATTTTTTGCTTTTTATTAATTTATTCATTTTGTTTGAAAATTACAGAAAGAGACAGAACAAAGGTTGAAAGGTTGAAATGTTGTCAGTCTTTCTTTCCTTCTCTTTTTTACCTCTTAAATGGTTCTGTAAATATCATTCTCCTCATAGGTACAAGTGTGACGTACATGAACGATAGGTACAAGTGTACAAGGTAAGTTTATTCCATGTTATAGGTATTCTTATTGTTTTCTCTTATAGGATGAGAATATATCCATTTTGATAGGTTGAAAGATTTTTTAAAATTTTATTGACTTCTTGAAGGAAGGATTAAAGAAATATCCAGGTGTTCCAGGTACATTGGATTGCTGTATGAATAGGTAGAGAGAGAGAGAGAGAGAGAGAGAGAGAGAGAGAGAGAGAGAGTATGTCAGTAAAACTGAAAAGCTATCCTGTTCGTTTACAAATTAACACTGCCTCAGATATAACCCTAATTCACAGACACTATGGAAATCATAGACCACCCTTGCTAACACATACAAGACTTCCAGTGATTGTGTCCATATCACAGGTGAATTGCCAACAACAATCGAAATTGAAGACAAAACAGTATCTCTTATGATACACATACTAGATTCGAGACATAATCTATTGGGATTTGATTTTATCAAGTCACTGTGTCTTCTCAATCTTTCCCTCACTTTTATTTTCTGCAACGTGGCATCCAGATGTTCAATTCAGAATGTCATTAAGGACCCGACCAAAAATACAAACTTTCTTCTCCACAATGTTCACAAATAACCTGGGACGTTGCACTCAAACTCTGGCAATCAAACCACTCGCTAAGTCTGTTTTCCGGCCCAAACGTCCTGTACTATATGTTGCATTGCCACAGGTGGGCATTAGACGAGAAACCCAAGATCCAAGTATACAAAAATATTTCTCAGGTTTCCAAACATGCATGGCCTCCTAATCTCACGGGAGACCTACAAATTTAAACAACAACAAAAGATATACTACAGGCATTCATCCTTTCGTATCAAATAATAACTAAACGGTATATAGAAAAATGGCATGTCACCAGCAGTGGTACTCACGGGGACGAAAGCTTCGTACCATACTGGGCGCATTACGGCCACCAAAACAGCAACAAACGCAAGACACATGCCAAAATAAAAGAAAAATATTGCTCAGCAATGATGTTTTCGAGAAATTACAGATGTGGACAGCCGAACTTAGGCACCAGGTACCATCCACAGAAGAAAAGGACGGTTTGTCTATGGCAGGGATCACCAAAGACCGGATAATTGAAAAAATAACGAGCGCGGGCCACATTATTATGGTGTTCAAAGCAGATTACTTCAAATTAAACATTTTGATTAATTATAATTTTATCAAAATCTTATATATATATATATATATATATATATATATATATATATATATATATAAAATATAGTTTTCCCTTTCCAAAAATGTTTGTCTCATAACTATTGACCGATTCGTTGCTTCACAGTAGCTCTTTGAAAATTACCTGTGTTTTTCAAGTCGTAACAAGTGAAAATTCGGGATCACATAAGTAACAAGTGAAATTCTCACACGCACGGAATTTTGTAACCTACCTACTTCCGATGCAGACAAATACAAATGAGATTAAAGAAGGGTTTCACAGGAACTCACTAAAGTGCAATCGCACAAGAGTGAGGGACCTCCAAGTTAACTTGAAGTGTGCTCACTATAGTTAGATACTCAAAAAGGGAGGTGTTTGGATCATCCAAACAAAACTATCCAGAGTTGCTTCCCTTGATGATTAATGGATAAAGTGACCTCGTGTTACGGTGCATTGTGGGAACTAGACAGAAACTGAATGGAAAAGGTAGTCATGACATACGTCTAAAGAAACAAGGTATCTCATAAAGGGTTTAATTTTAAGTGTCAGTTTTGGTAGAAGCAATTAACTCTTCTAAGCGATAAATAAAAACCATCGTTTGTTAAACATATGTGTCCATCTTTTCAATCGGTATTATCATTTCTTGTACGTAAAACAAAAAGTAACACAATCATAGTTTATGAATCTAATGCAATTTGCATAAATCTATACGTAATCTATACATGATTGCTGTTTTGTGTTTTATTTATTTTTAAATTTAAATTTGTTTTGTTTTATGGCATATCAACCCTTTTCGGGTCATTTAATGCCGAATCAAGTCAATTTGATATTCGTTTTTTTACAGTACCTGCTGTGGATTAAATGGTTACATATCTAAGTACTGAACAGGCTCATCACTGCTTAACGTTGGTGATCTAGTAGGAAGGTTAACCTTGTATTTTCAGTAATAAGTACCTTTTAAAAAATCTTTATTAGAAATTTGACAAAAATGCAAGTAACCAATACTCCATCAGAACTCCTCACAAATCATAAACACACTCTTCAAAGTATTGGTATACTTATAAAATCTTATTGCACTCAAGTTGGTTGGTTGTCTGGTTGGTTGGGTTTTACGGCATGTCAACTCTCTGGGTTATTCTATGCAACAATGTTTTGTTTTATTCATTCTTAATGGGTATTAATTTTAAAAAACATCTTTTAAACACATTTTGGATCATTTTAAACCATGTGACTACCATTCTGGATCAGAGTGGACATGGGAGAAATGGTGATGAAGGGGTATTCCACGCTTCCCAGAGCTCCAGAATTGGAATTTCACCACTAGATGCAGTATGTCATACCCAGAACACTAAGACCCTCAGCCATCTATATAGAACATATAGGATAAAAAGGGTTGGGGGTTTGATATAAGGGCACTTATTGCACTCAAGAAATATAACCAGGTCCTTAAGGATTTCAAAGATGACTATTCTCATATGGAATTGAATGTTTTTATATCTGTGGAGCTTGGGTTGATGGACAAATTCATTCCTTTCAAGTTTGTATATATATATATATATATATATATATATATATATATATATATATATGTGTGTGTGTGTGTGTGTGTGTGTGTGTGTGTGTATGCGTATATGAGAATGTAAAACATTGATCCAGAAAGGAAATGACAAAGTTAGAGTTTAAACTAGGGTTACATGTCCCTGGTCCAGCAAAATGTGAGTAAGTGAAAAACATAATTTCAGTTAAAAAGTCAAAGAAAAATTGCCTAAAGCTTTTTGAATTTTTCACTTGTGGGGAAAAAGAAATTTAAAATTTAAAAAAAAAAGAAAAGAAAATAGTCCTCCATCTGTGAAGGCACCCATAGCCTATGGCAACAGATGAGGAAGAACAAAAAAGAAATTCTGATTTCCATCAATGTGATGGGTCTCATCTTCAAGAGTCTGTGACTGACAGGCAAAAATTTGGTTTCGGAATATACATCTTATATGACAAGATTTATTCTATTTCTTTTCGGTGAATAAATGAATTTTTTCTGCAGAATTCTCTTTTTTTTTCCTTTTTTTAAAAATTTCTTTGTTTTATTTTAACGGAATGAATGCAAACAAAAAATGATTAATGATTTTTAAAAAATTGTTTGATAGGTGATTTTTATTTTTGAAAAGAAAGCATATTACCTTTGATTGTTATTGAAAGTCTTAAGACCCCAAATCTGCCATGTGTATTTCTGGCTGTAGAGTATTTTTATATATTTACCAGACAGCCATCAAGCCTATTAAGTTTCAGTCACAACAACCATCCATGATGATATTGTGCTTCTATTTAGGAAGGATTTTAAACAATATTTCAAAGTTAAATTGCATTATATTAAGAATTTGCTGGATTTAAAAATGATATTTGAGCAGACCCCACAAAATTATCATTCATTTCAAAATCTGATTAGAAATTTATTTAATTTTCAAATTAAAGCATTTTAAGAGTATTGCTCTAATAAAAATCTCACTATGGTGTGCCATTTTTGCTGGGTTTTATGCATACATTTATAAACAAAATAATAATTTTAGCAATATCATTTTATATATAATAAATATGTTATATCATTTATATAATATATTATAAATATAGATTTATGGTCGCCTACTGTCAAAGTTGACATTAGCTCTGTTGGATATTTCAAAAAGTCTGAATTACTTTTTATTTTGTCTTTTTTAATCTTTTCTTTCTTGAACTTTTGACCTCTTCTCTTTACCAACAGATGGACATCTTTCCCTCGAATAGGCTCATTAAAAATCAGTTGAATTTAACATATCTATTATTTTAAGGGCTGGTTTAGCTCAGTCGGCAGAGCATTCGGCTAGGAATCACAAGGTTCCTGGTTCGTTACCGGCCCTCGCCAACTCAGCATATGAGTAGCACAGGGATCTGTGCGGTAGAGTGAGGAGCTGATGGTAGATGTGGCACCCCACCTCAGATGCTAAAATAATCTCCTTTGTCTAGCGCTAGTGAAAAGGGGATAGACTCCCTCGCTGATTGGCTGATACCTACATTAGGCTGCCCCAACTATATATAAATATAACCCGGCCAGAGGTAGCTGTTACGGTATAGCCACACTGATGAAAGGTGAAACCCTGAAACACGTGTCTGTGGATTACTTATTTATTATATATATACTCCCATTAATGGTTGAGTTCTCTGAATAGGGACTTAATTGCAGATTCACCGTTCTGGCGGCTAGCTAACCCTTTGTTTACAAATGTTTGAGGACTCTAGTGAATTCATTTCTGCATAGAAATGTAGCAATTAATTATTCTCCGATATTTGACAGCTGCTTGTAGCCGTACGGGTTAAAGGTTTGGCGAATGAAAGTTCATTCGGGTCTCGAACCCGGCCAGAGGTAGCTGTTACGGTATAGCCACACTGATGAAAGGTGAAACCTTGAAACACGTGTCTGTGGATTACTTATTTATTATATATATATGTATATATATATATATATATATATATATATATATCTGTAAGGATAGCATAGACATAGTTAATGGCGTGTGGTGACTGATAGTTTTTTGCTTATGCAAGCACTTGACCAACTTGGTCTGCACTATCCCAACTTAGATATATATCCAAGATACTGAGCAATCTTTACTTATGAATATAGCAAACTATAGTAGTGATATTAATTATGATATATATATATATATATATATATATATATATATATATATATATATGTGGAGATATGAGGAACACAAGAACAAAATTCAGACAAAAGTGTGTAGGATACGTTGAGCTCAGCATCATCAGTCAGACTGAGTCCAGTCTTCGCTACCATTTACCCATAACTGGAGGGAAAATAGTTGCCTGCATACCTCTCCAAAAGGGATTAGCACTATGTGAAATGCAAACAGTCTCATATTCATGTATATCTATATATCTATATATCTATCTATATATATATATGTGAGAAAAATGGAAATTAAATTGACAGTTATGTTGAAAAATTTGAAAAAAATACTTTTTTCAATATATATATATATATATATATATATATATATATATATATATATATATGTATGTGTGTGTGTGTGTGTGTGTGTGTGTGTGTGTGTATGTATGTGTGTGTGTGTATATATGTGTGTGTGTGTGTGTGTATGTGTGTGTGTGTAAGTGATAGATTCAACTAATCAGCTGTCCTGTAATAAAAATTAATGAAAATTTTACATTTAGTTAAAAAAAATGAAAGTGGTAATTATTATTTAAAAGAAACAAAAAAGACAGTTTATCAAAGAAAAAAAAATTGAGTGTTAGCAATTAAGAAAAACAGACGTTATCATTATTTCCGACTTTTCTTGTCAACTTAATTTCTTATTTATTCTATTTTATTTCTACTTTTCATCTATGAAATTTTTTACATTTTAATGTTATTGTCATTCTATACAAAGCCACACTTGTAATATTCTAATAACTTTTGTAAAACGAAACATATTTTAATAATACTCCAGTTATGGGTAAATGGTAGCGAAGACTGGACTCAGTCTGACTGATGATGCTGAGCTCAACGTATCCTACACACTTTTGTCTGAGTTTTGTTCTTGTGTTCCTCATATCTCCACCCATATATATATATATATATATATATATATATATATATATATATATCATAATTAATATCACTACTATAGTTTGCTATATTCATAAGTAAAGATTGCTCATTATCTTGGTAAGAATTTTATTCTGAATAACTTTAAAATAATTTTAGACCAAGTCATAAAAATACGTTTTTCTTAAGATTTTTGCAATACTAGTGTTTTTCTGAATAAATTTTTATTTTTTTTTAGACCAAGTCATAAAAATAGATTTTTCTTCTTGGTTTTTCTATCATAGACCAAATCATAAAAATAAATATTTCTCCTTGTTAGACCAAGTCATAAAAATAGATTTTTCTTCTTGGTTTTTCTATCATAGACCAAATCATAAAAATAAATATTTCTTCTTGTTAGACCAAGTCATAAAAATAGATTTTTGCTTTTTCTTAGACACAAACATTTTTGCAATGCTAGTGTCATTGTGGGAACTTTGGAATTTAATCAAAACTCATCAAACTATTTTTAAATGGAATTCTTAATTAAATCTTTTTTAAATCTTAAAAAAATGTTTTTCAATTAACTGTAAAAGATTTTATTTAAAAATTTAATTTTAAAGATTTTTTAACCATCTTTATTAATATTTTTATATTAAAAGAAAACAGAAACAGTCAGAAAAATGTCTATCTGCACAATTCATTAGTATTATTGTAAAAAAATTAAAAAACATAAAATTGATATGAATTCAGTGGAAAAATTAAACAATATCATTTTATAAAGTTAAATTCCTTGTGCATGCAGACAATTTAGGACCATGCTATGATATTTCCTTGTTTATGTTCAAATATAACTATTTAATGATATTGATATTTTTACAATATTATCACATTGTGCATAGACTTATTAGTTTAATAGATAAAATATCTTTTAATCCACACCTATACATTTTCTGCAGAAAGAAGCAATAAATTTGATGGTAAAGTGCTAATAATTAAAAAGTATGTATAGTTTAGATTTTTTTTACTGTTGTCTTCATCTTTATTGTTGCTTCAGCTGATGTGTCTTCTGGCCTTCTTCAGGTGTTTCTTGTCAAATTCAGGAGTCTTCATGTTGTAATCAGGATCCTTCACAGAACTTCAAACTGAACCCTTTATTTAATCCATTGAGATAGATTGTTCTCATTCCATTAACCATGGCTATGTACATGTATTGATCTATGTTAAGTATTTGGTTATTTTTAGCCATAGTCAAGATTGAACCTGCAACCTACAGATCATTGTCACTTAGAACTGTATAAACTGAACCTTCATATCCATTACACCACATTGTGTAGAGATATACTGGTTTGATATATAAAATATTTTTTAATCCACAGTTCTATATTTGCTGTAGAAAAAAATTGTTTTTAAAGAGCTAATAATTAAAAAGTATTGTAACATTTTAAGAATTACAGTGTAAATAATGAGAAAAACAAAACAACCTTTTAAAAAAGGACTTTTTGGTAAATTTCATGTAAATCTGATGAAAACAGTGACATTTAAGTAGTAAACACTGAGGTAGATCAATCGGACAAAGTACAGATCACTTAAATACCAAGCCACTTGGTCTGTTAGACTGCAGCATTAGATAGATTAAAAAAAACGTTTACTAAAAATTTTGAACCACTTAAGGAATAAAATTGACAAGTAGAAAAGAAAAAGAAAAAAATAAGAAAGGAAAATTAAAAAATATCAGCTTGACAAGCGTCAGACAAGAATACCTGCATGAACACTTTATATGAGGTTAAGAAAAAAAAGAAAAAAAGAAACAACAAAAAAAAAAAGAAAAAAAAAGAGTCATGGGAATAAAATCAATAAAGTGGAAATTAGGGCATCTCTTAGCATTTAAAATGATTGGAATGTTTAAGGGGAGAAGGTGAAAGACACACAAAAAGGAAGGAGTCTGCAATTTACATTTTATTGTCAGTTGTAGAAGTGGAAAGTATTATAAATTGATACATATTCTCTTGTTAAGTCTTATTGTATTGTTGTGCATATAAAGTGTATTAACTGCTGTAGAAACTTTGATGAAAACAAAAATGGACAAAACCTAAAACCAAATCAGAAGCTATCTTCATTTTTGAAATTTTTTTCCTTATTATCTATTTTATGAAAATTTAGGGTAGGTTAGAAAATTTTAATATAGCTGTTTTTTTTGGGGGGAATGAGACTAATTCCGGGATTAATATATATGCCATCTATATTATTGCCTATAAAGACATCCATACTATTTTTAAAAAATGTTAATTTTCTTGTAAATCAAAGATAGAAGGAGTTTATTATTTCTGGTGGATCATCATAAGGTTAGTTCAGTGGTTAATATTACTATATATGGAGTGCAGTTGAGAAATACACCAACCACTCTGCCTGCAACACCAAAGCCAAGTTGGTGGCCAAGATCAAGGAAGTATTCAAAGATCTTCCCAGGGACACAGTGAGGAAAACATGTGCCAGATTCCAGAATCATCTTCAAGTTCATGGTGGAACCTGAGGGCACCGGGGAGGGGGGTAGTTTGAATACATTTTTTATCTCCCAGCCATGATATAGTTGACATTTTTTAAATTTTTTAAAAATACTTTTATTTTTGGATATGACATCATGTTTTCTCTCCTTTTTTGAAAACTGTCAAATTTTGCCTGACCATCCTGTATAAGCCATTTACAGTATTGCCTATAAAGAACATCTAAACCATTTTTGAAAAATGAAATCTTAATTTTCTTCCAACCAAAAATGCAAGAAGTTAATTATTTCTGGAGGAACGTTATATAATTAAAACGGATATTATTAGGTATTTGAAACTCTACAGCATTGAAATTCTGAAGACCAAAAATAAAATTGCATAAATATTGTAGCCGTATCAGTACTACTGTATGGCTGCACTACTTGGACTTTAACAAAGTGATTGGAGAAAAAGATAGATGGGAACTACACAAGGATGTTGCACACTGGAAGCAGCACTCCACAAAAAAGTAGCAGTATGGCCACTTATTTCCTATCACACAAACCATCTAAGCTATATGAACAAGATATGCTGAACACTGCTGGAGAAATAAGGACAAACTCATAAGTGATATTCTCCTGTGGACGGCCACACAAGGACACACCAGTATTGGCTGACTAGCAAAAACTTACATCGATGAGCTCTGTATGGACTCTGGATATCGTACCAAGGATTTGTCAGGAGTGATGGCCAATAGGGATGGATAGCAAGAGAGAGTCATAAAAATCCATGCTGTCAGCATGACTTTATGATGATGAGATGTATTTATGTTTGTACTCTTACATACTTATATTTTTCATTGGTTGGTTAGTTGTTTTCTGGCAAGTCAGTCCTTGTTGGGTAATAGATTTTTCCAAGCAATTATAGTGTTTCAAATAACTAATAATAATCATTTGTAAATAATTATAACTTTTCATAATACAAATAATTTATACACAATTATAAGGTTTTGAGTAACTTCCTATTTAATGATAATTATTTGTTTGCATTTTTATATGGTTTTAAGTATTCCTGTCTATGACAAATGATTTATATGCAATCATATCATGTTAAGTATCAAATAATAAACCTTTGTAAACAATTTTAGCTTCAAGTAACTAGTTTTGATACAAATAAATTGCACACAGTTATGTAATGTCAAGTATTCCTATATAATCCTAATAAATTTCAAACAGATCTATATGAAACCCTAACAGATATTACCACTCCAGGTCAGAGTGAACTTAATAGTAATGGTAACTAAAGAATGACTTTACATTCCTCAAACTCCAGAACTGAAACTTTACCACAACATGCAGTTTAATGTCATACCAAGGACACAGAAAAAAGAAAGAAAAAGAAAGAAAAAGAAAAGAAAATTATATATAAAATTATAATATTATAGTAATAAGGTGAGGGAAACATTTAGCAATATTTTGGTATGTGCTAGTTTGTGGCATCTATATCATGTGACCAAAGGAGTTCAAGCCATAGAAAGTGCTGGCTGGGGTTGGTAGTATTGTGGTAGTTAGTAAGCTTACACATTCTGCATTGCTTCACTTTGTGTGCAATTTGAAAGCTGCACTCAGTTATAAATTAACCCTGGAGTTGATAAGATGAATGTGTAACGTAGTCTAATTTGGGAATTTATACTTTATGAGTTCAACCTGTGCCAAGTGCAGAGGGAGCAACCGTAAAGATTTGTTGTGTGAAAGGTGAAAGCGCAACTGATCACAGTACAATAACCAGATGGTTGAAGAAATTTCACTCAGGTTGCAAATACCTCAACAATCAGGCAAGGTAAGGTAGATCTAAAACCGTGGATTCTGAAGCTGTGCTCCAAGCCATAGTGGCAAATATGACAAGTAGTATATGGAGAATATCAGGTCAGTCCAGTATGATTCATCACTTTCACAATTTCAGAAAAAGTTTACTAATTGGGCTTCATGTTCTCAAAATATTGCAAAACTTTTCACTTGTTATGACTAGGACAAGTCAAACTATATGACTATATAGTTGAGCTTAGTGATACCTTCAACTAGTCATATAGTTAAACTTATAAGTAATACCTTATATGACTAGTGAGTTACATCAATATCTAGAGATACATAATTGTGGCCTTGTACTAAATCTAAACTAAACTTAGTAAATAAATTCATATAGAAAATACTGCTCATAAATATTTGAACAAGCACACCTGTTTTTTTTATTTCCCAAGATCATAAGGACCATTAAGGATTTTTTTTAGCAGTGGTGGGGGATCCAAATTAATTTACTGGATTCGTAATTCTTGTAAACACCAATGTTAGTTTGACTTTTAAATCTGCTTGATTGATTCTGAACAAGATTTTTAGAAGGATAGAAAAGAAAAGTTCCTTTTTTATTTCGCAATTTAATTCTAAAAAAACCTTTTCCAGAAGTTTAGCATTCAGACAACAAAAATATCCACTTTAACAGCTTAGAATACTCTGACTATATTCCTTGCAGAGGAGTTAAGATCCCTCAAAAGTGGTGTCCAGAGTATGACACTAAACTGTATCTGATGATAAGGTCCCAACTCTAGAGACCTGTGGAGTGTGGAGTACCCTGCACTGCCATTACTCCTTGGTTCACTCTGATCCAAAGTGCTAGTCCTATTTATGGGGGAGTGGTAGTGCCTTTTAATCCCATCTATGGGTCAAATAGATCAAAAATGAATTTAAAAAATGTTTTTAAAAAATGAGTTTAAGAAAAATGTGAATACCCAACAAGTATCAATAAAACAAAAACATCTTTGGCATACGAACATGTACACACTTGTAACCCCCACACACACATGCTGCAAGTGCATGGTGTAATGGTTACTGTGGATGCAGTGACATGAGTTCAAATCCTGTACATGGCTATTTGCATTTCACAAAGAGCTAATACCCTAGGGAAAGGTATGAATCCAACTATTCTTCCTCCAACTATGAATATATAGTAGGGCAGATGGAGCCCTTTAACATTGATAAAGCAACCAGTCTAGGAGAAGGAAAACTGAATTCAAACCAAATGGGTTCTCTTCTTGTTAGAAAAAAACTACTTTGGGAGCTCCACCTACCCCTCATCCTCCTAATATATATATATATATATATATATTATATAATATATATATATATATATATATATATATATATTCCATTTTATGACATAATAAATTAATAAATTACGAATGTTTCTCTTGTATTACTCATTTTTTAAAAAATCAAGACAGTCTACCCTGATGATCACCCTTAATTTTGTGGTTATTATTATCAATATTTCATTTTATTTTCATATTTAGAATAATTTTCAGCATATCTGTCAGGTTCATTCCATTTTTTTCATATATTTATATATATATATATATATATATATATATATATATATATATATATATATATATATAAAAGTATTGAGACTGAATATTAAATCTTTTAAATTTAAAATCATTTAACTTCAGCTGTATATTATTTTTTCACCCTCATATATATATATATATATATATATATATATATATATATATATATATATATATATATATACACGAGGGTAGAAAAAAAATAATATACAGCTGAAATTAAAATAATTTAAAATTTTTGAAATTTAAAAGATTTAATATTCAGTCTCAATACTTTTTGATCAAACCTCATTTAAATTAAATAGGACAATTCACTGCAGTCTGAGTCATCAACTCTACACATGATGAGACCATTTTTTATATTTTGAAATCAATAGAAAGTTTATTTCCATGTCTTATGCTAAAAATAAGTACCCCCCCACCCTCTCCCAGCATTTCTTCTTGTCAGATTCTCATCATTTTATGATTCAGTCCTTTTGTTACATGACAAAGTCTCAAATGCAAACAAAATGAGATTGGTCTGAGTTGTCTAATGCTCAATTTCAGTGACCTTTTGCCTTACTAAGCTCAACTGAGTAAATGTGAATAATAGATCCTAGAGAGAGCAGAATTTTCAAACTGATGGTTTTACAGATGACCGGTGCCTTCATCCTATTCAATGAAACCAGACATTGTATCACTTGTGTCCCTTTCAGCATCAACCAGACAGTATTTCTGCATCAGGTCTGTCTCTTGCTATTAGCTGAGATGCAGTTGCCATGTTAAAACCAAATGAAGACCATAAAAATTAAGATATTTAGATGTTTCCAAACTGTTTTTTAAAGAGGTCATAGAGGAACCCTAATAATGAAATAATGAATATAATATATATATATGTGTGTGTGTGTGTGTGTGTGTGTGTGTGTGTGCATGTGCATATCTGTGTCTGTATATATGCAAATAAATAAGTACATATGCAAATGAATATTTGTGTGTGTGTGTGTGTGTGTGTATATATAAAGCGATATGTATTATAAAATATATATGTTATGTATATTACAAAATGTATTTGATAATATGTATATATATATATATATATATATATATATAAATACACTCACACATACACATAAATACACATACCACAACTGTCTGTTTATTATGTGTATTTAGGCAGCAGATTCTCTTGAAAATTCTCTCTTTTATTAAAAATACTAGGTAAGTATTTGGTGTTTAGTTGGTTGATTGGTTGGTTGGTTGGTTGGTTGGTTGGATTTTACAACATGTCAACTTTTGGGTTATTTTATGCCAAAGACGTTTTTGTATTATTCATTCTTGTTGGGTATTCAAATTTTTTAAAAATTTTTTTATTCACTTTTTTATCTAATTAACCCATAGCTGAAACCCTAAGGGGTATGACTTGGGAGTAAGGGCAATGAAAGGGTACTCCACACTCCCCAGAACTCCAGAATTGGAATCTCACCTCTAGGTGTAGTTTAACTTCTTACCCATGGCTTGATGTTTAGCTTTTTATTCAGGTTTTCTTTTTGGTAAATGAAACTCTCCAGTGTCTCTGTTTGTGTAGTCTGAGTACAGGTACTTTTGACTATGGTCATTTTTGAGGATATAGGTCTTCCTATACCAAAATCCTCAACCACTTCAATCAAATGGTTCACATTGATGAACTTGTATTTAGAAAAACTATATCTAAAAACTCAACGTGTATAAGACTAAAATATATTTACCAAACTCCACTAACAACAATACCAACATGTCTGACTATCATCCCACTGACCATCAAAAAGAATTCTTTAATCTCGGACCTAAAAAGAAAAAAGACAGAAATTAAGATACTGTATCACAGCTGACAAATGAAAAACAAATTATAGTCCATCCTGACCTCTGTGACCTGTTGAAAGCTGAATATGTAAAAAGTAGGAGTAGTTATAATGTACAATCCTCACTCCTAAATAATAAATTAATAAAAGCGCCACCTCTCGAAAAATCCTGAAATCATAATTAGAAATGTTACTAAAACTAAGACATTCATCATTTTTAAATCCGGTCCGATTATAATTCCAAATTTTGATCCATCCTATATGATGGCACTAAATTTGAAAAACTCACTTATCTTCTTAAGAAAAAAACTCATCACAGCTAATAAGGCTGACACAGGTTCTATCAAACTTCCACACAGTTGTAGATCATTATTATCCTGGTTTCTGTTATGGCAACAAAAAGCCCACAAACCTGGATCACCTAGTGACTGGTTATTTCTAAACTTCCCACTCCTGTTTAGCAATTATCAAAAATTATTAACCAATTGATCCAACTGTATTTACCAGCTAACTATAGCATCAGTTTCATTGATGAACTTTTACAAATATTGCACTCTAGAAGATCAAATAACAGCATGCCCTTTTTATATCTAATATATATATATATAAATGGTGAGAGGAGTTCTTAGGATGGCTCTATTTTGCAGACTGGCCATCTTCTTTATGGGATGATTTCTTCCTCTGCTTGATACGGCTTCTTTTGTTCAGAGTTCTGATTGTCTGTGCTCATCCTCTTTGTTTTTAATAATGAACGAAAGACTTTGTTTATTTTTTTCAGGTGTTTTTATTAAAACTGAAGTTCAAAAGGGTAAGAAGATGGCTTACTGGGGAACAGACAACCATTACATCTGGCCTAACCGCCAAATTCTAACTACTCTAACTCAGTTCCTTTCACACACTTTGTCTTTAGCCAATGAGAAATCAATGGCTAGGTCAGTGAAAGATTAAATTTTTGTCAATCACTTCTATAATGGTTATGCTATGGTGTAACTTTCCATTTACAATACCGTCATTTAAATTTTACTACACTACAGTTATAATTCATAGGCAACCCACAAATTATGTAACACTAGCTTCTTTGAGACAAAAAGTCTTTTCACTGAGATTTCCATCAAAGAGATGTTTGATATAATAATAGACAACAAAAATTTCTCACTTTCAATTCTCCAAATCAGATTCTACATAAACTTCAATTAATCTGTACAACACAAGTCCCCTTTTACAACTAACACAAACACATCTACACACAGACTGAGGGCATTGCAATGGGAAGTCCCTTAGGACCTTCTCTTGGTAATTACTACATGGCTCATTTAGAAAATAGTACCTTTAACACATCTGCTAAACTGATATATGTTTGATAAATTGATGAGATTTTTACCGATTTTGGTTTTTACTTGTAAGTTGAATTGGGGATTGTACCAGATGATCCTTTTATTTCTCATTCTATTTTTTGTTCTTATCTTGTTTATCTCTTTTATGTTCATTGTTAAATTTAAGATTATTTCTTGTGTATCTGTTATCATGTAATGCTTTATCGCTAGTGCTACAGAAAGTTTTCTCATTTGATGAATTTAGAAGCATCATCTGGTACAAATTGGTAAAATATTTTTTGATTTAGTTAACAAACACTTTCCAGTCAACCATTCATTACATAAAATTTTTAACAGGCACAATCTAAAAATTAGTTTCTCTTGCACAGACAATATAGAAAGGATCATTAAGAAACACAATACTAAAATAATGAATAGCCACATATAAAATAGAAATAAAAAGGATAGACAGAAACAATGCAACTGCTGAAGCCATACAATCTGCCCCATGAAGGGAAGATGTTTGCTTAAAGGTGTTATTTACCAAGCCTCAGTAACATCTACCCAAAAGCTAAATCTAACTAAATTCTACTTGGGATGCACAAAGTCAGAATTTAAAATTAGATTTACAAATCATACAATCATGTTTTCTAATATTAACCTGTGAAATGCCATGACTTTATCTGTGTATATTTGGGATTTAAAAGATCAAAACCTAACACCAATTATTGAATAGAATATTTAAGGAAATCAAATGTGTGCAGATCACTAAATGATCCATGTTTTCTATGCCTACATGAAAAATGAGCAATAATTAGATTCCGAGATAGGAAAAATGTTTGAATGATAGAATTGAATTAATAGGCAATTGTAAGCATAATTTGAGTTGGTTACTAAAATATAATTAGAATTATACTATTAAATTTCAACTAAATCCATTGGATATCTTTTGGAATAGTTATTAATTTTAAATAAGAGAGATAATAAAACAGAACAGTGAAATACTATAAATTAGTAATTTTAAATTCCTAAGATGTAATTAGAATTATACTCCTAAATTTTAACTGTTTTTACTAGTTATTATTTATAATTAGAATTAAGCTAAAAACAATAGAGAGATGAGAACTAGGAAATAAATAAACAAATAGATAAAGATGTATGTGGCAATAAAAATAATAAAAGAAAAAATATGAACTGACACAGAATTCAACAGTCACCAATGGAAAATATTTTTTTTTTATCTCAGTTGAACTAAATAATGACTTCAACTTCAGAGAAATTGTATAGATCAAAACCGTGGTAGACCCATAACTCTTATATATATATATATATATATATATATATATATATATATATATATATATATATATATGAGTAAAAGTTGAGGAACACAGTGGATAAAAACACAGACAATTACATTTAATTAATATTTCACCTCTCAACTTTTACTCACATTTTGTCGGATTTTTCCAAATTTGTTATTTCCTATTAGTTTTTAATTTCCTAAAGTTTTTAGCCAGGAGAAATAAACTACATCCAATTTCAAAGTTTAATTACGTAATACCAACACAACATAAATAAACAATATTTGAAACTACTATGGAGTAGGTCCTCCATTTGCTAGTTTCAGTGCTTGTATTTGATTTTTAATGGATTTGATCAAGTTATCAACAATTGTCTGATCCATATTTTGCTATTCCCTTAGCCATATTTCTTTAAGGATTGCTACTGACATGATTTTGGTTGCATTCTCTCAAAGTTTTCAGTCACGGTACTCCCAAATGTGATCTATTGGATTTGTCAGGACTTTTGGTTACCCATGGCATGATTCCTTGCAATTCCTTCCAGGTCTTATTAGACAAACCAAAATTGCTGTAATCAAGGGTGGCTAAAAATTTATCATAACCCACTGGGTGAGATAAAAGTAAGAGGATGGTCAATTACAATATACAGTGTCCCTTTTAAATAAGTACCCCTATCCAGTTAATTTTCTTCAAAAGTAATGATACCAATAAAACAAAATTGAAAGATTACTTACTGTTAAAATGTTTAAAAAAAAGGGATTCTAGTAATTGAGCAGAGGGCCGGCTTAGTTGGTAGAGTATCCGGCTGGGAACCTCAAGGTTCTTGGTTCAATACCAGCCCTCGCCAACTCAGCATATGAGTAGCACAGGGATCTGTACAGTAAAGTGAGGAGCTGCAGGTAGGTGTAACACTCTGCCTCAGATGCCAGGAATAATCTCCTTGGTCTAGCACTAGTGAAAAGTGAATAGACTCCCTCACTGCCTGGCTGATACCGACTTTAGGCCAACCCGACAATTTTTAGTGAGGTCAATGTTAGAAATTCATATTTTTGTTTACAGAGTTTCAGTGCAGTAGAGTTTGGTAATGAATAATAACTAATAATATCCATTATGATTATTACAAATGATAATAAATCACTAATAATTCATCATTAAAAAATACAACTCTAACAAATTCTTCATTAAAAAGTTAATTTTCTTCAAAACTAAAAAATTCCAGATTTTTATTATTTCTATTTGAACATCATATAATCAAAACAGATATTATTAGGTATCACCAAAATCTACAGCATTGAAAATCTGTAACCAAAAATATGAATATGCAATTTTATTTTTTTGTTAAATGGAAAACAAACATCAGCCAGAAATTTATTTTTGAACTTCTCACTAATGTTACAATTATTGTGAGCACTCTGACTTTACAAATTTTGATTGTTTGTATTCTGTTTAATCAATTCATTTTTTCCATTTATATTTTGAAAAGTCTCACTGTTGTAAATTCATGAGAGACGTCCTCTAACATTAGGCACCCTGGGCAATTTTTCATGTTGTCAGTATTTTGGGTTGGCCCTGGTTACATCAAAACAAACCTCTTAATTCCCAAATTAACCAATACATAAATATTCTTGGTTTTCTGAAAGTTTACCCAGTTTTTTTTTTTGGTATAAGTGCGGCGGGGGGGGGGGGGCCTACCAACATCTGGAATTGTCAATTACCCACCTGGAATTGATCAAGCATTATGTTACTTAATTTTGGTCAAGTGGCAATTGGTGTTCCTTGATTCCATTGAAAAAACATTAAAACCCAAGAAAGTCTTCAGCACTCATTCACTTTCTTTTGATGCTGGATTGTTTTACCTTGAAGCCAAACATTATGGGACACAGTTTTTTCTGGTTTTAAATCAATAAAACGTCTATTTCCGTATTTCTTATACTAAAAATTACAGACCCTCTGTTTCGTCTTGTCAGATTCTCTTTATTTTATGATTCACTTCTTTTGTTACATAACAAGCTCTTAAATGCAAACATGTGACTAATTCAAATCCTCTAATCCTAAACTTTCTTAGTGGATTTTATATAAGCATCAGATATCTCCCAATGTAGACTTTGAAAATATGTTTTTAAATAACATTAAGTACCAATGTAAACTAATCTTTTTCCTTTAAAAAAATATTGGACATTTTTTATGAAAAATATGTGTATCTAGACATTTAAGAAGGAAAAATAATTATATTGAAAAATCAACTAAAAAAAATCAACTAGGTCAAATGAAGGACCATTTTCAAATAGAAATATATATGAGAGAGAGAGTTAAAAATGATCTGCACTTTCACCATAACATATCTTTATTATTGCCACATTACATTTTACACATGTGTGCTTATAGTTAGCACTGTTGTGGTCACATGGTTGAAGTTTGAGCCTGATTGTGTCATTTTGCTTGCTGTCTTTACAGTGTAAACATGGCCACTATGCACCAAGGAAGTGATCTGATTTCTTGGGTTGGAAGGAGTGTCAAGAGCTGAAATTAATTGGAGGCTTTGAGCACAATATGGGACAGTGCACTACCACATAGAATGGTGTATGAGTGGATAGAAAAGTTTAAAAGTGACCAGACAAGCATAATGCATAAAGAGGGATGAAAAGATTCAGC
Organism: Doryteuthis pealeii; assembly: GCA_023376005.1. Lineage (NCBI taxonomy): Eukaryota > Metazoa > Mollusca > Cephalopoda > Myopsida > Loliginidae > Doryteuthis > Doryteuthis pealeii. The sequence goes on from CM042162.1 coordinate 54,714,524, forward strand.
AAGCTCAAGAGATGGTAATGTCAAACTGGTGAGTTATCATCAATGAGTTGGCTTGTTCTCTGCAAATTAGTTATGGTTCTGTCTATCAAATTATTCCATGATAAGCTTGGTTTCTATAAAACAACAGTGCAGATAATTTTTGAATCTCCCTCGTACATAAGATTTTGCAATCGTAAATGTAGAATGTTATATCCATTTTATTTAAGTTTTGAGCCTGGATTTTACTGGGGGCAAAAAAACAGTATTATTTTGTATAGAGTTGATGGCTCAAAATGTGGTGAATTGGTCCATTTATGAAGATGGAAACTGTAATTTTTTTTAGATGATAATTTGGATTAAAAAATTTTTTTTTACTATTGTCCTCATCTTTATTGTTATATACACAGCGTTTTGGCCAATGTGCCCACCAGCCTTCTTCAGGTGTTTCTTGTCAAACTTTGGAACCTTGTCAAACTTGGGGACCTTCATGATGTAATTGGGAGTGTTCACAGAACTTTGAACCAAACCCTTTATTCAATCCATGGAGGGCACAAAATGTGTATATAACAATAAAGATAAATACAATAGTCAGAAAATAAAAAAAAAAATCCTTTATTTAAACATTTTAAATTCAAATAAAACCTGTGCTCAGTTGAGGAAATTATATAAAAAAAGGATGATGTCTTGATGACTGCTATCTGGACATGTACATGAAATCAATAAGAAAAGAAAAGAAGAATTATGAAGCCTGTTTTGATACTTTTTGAATGAAATATGTTTGTTGAAACAAAAGAATGTGCAAGTGCAGCAACCTTTATACTCAGAGTTGTTGGAGGCAAGTGGTGTAATGGTTACTGTAGTAGGAAATGGACACAGAGAGACAAGTTCAAATCCTGGACACAACTGTTTGCATTTCATATAGTGCTAGTACCATTAAGAAAGGTATGAATCAAATTATTCTCTTTCCAGCTATGGGTAAATAGTAAGGCAGACAGGGCTCTTTAACCTTAGTATGGCAACAAGCCTGGAAGAAGGAAAACTTTGAATTCAAACCAAAGGGGCTCTCTTCTCATTTGTCAAAACTACTTTGAGAGCTCCACCCCTTCTCCTGATTCCGAAACTGAAAATTCATTTTGAGTGTAAAATTTGAAAATATGGAACACATTAAAAGAAATATGACAGTGCAACTTCAAACTATAACAAAAGAGTCATTTTAAAGGTACTTTGACCAATCAAAAACTCTCTGGAATAAGTGTTTAGAATGTCAAGAGAGGCTATAGTGTACAAAATTAATCTTTCAATCCTTATCCTCACTTTGTAAATGCATCTACAGATTTAATTCTTTTTAAATATCTATACTTGTTGTGCTTCTTAAGCAAGTTGTTGGGATTAAGAATTTATTCATATGATATGTTTTGCTTATACAGTTTCATCTGATGCTCAAAAATCTTCTTTTTAAAATTAGAATGGAAATTGCTAACATGTCATTGTCATGGTAACAGAAACTGAGATTTAGTTGCTTAGGAGCTTTTGAAATTCTAAATTTGAAAATTATTTGCACAAAATAATGTTAACCCTTGTTGGGTTATTTTATGCCAAAGAATTTTTGTTTTATTCATTCTTGATGGGTACTCATTTTTTTTAAACACACTTTTTTAAAACTCATTTTTTCTATTCAGCCTATAGATGGGACCCTAACATATACTACCACTCCGGGCCAGAGTTGATCTGGGAGTAATGGTGATGAAGAGGTACTCAAATTCCTCAGGGCGCCAGAATTGAAGCTTCACTATCAGATTAACATCATACTCAGGACACTAAGAACTTCAGTCCCGGTCTTCTAGTACATATATGATAAGAAAGGATTGGGGATTGCTATAAGGCAATAGGACGGGGACAATTATATAGGTGCTAGGGCTTGACATGATCAACCAATTTATCAGCCTCTATGACTGCCTGTCTAGCCTAAGTATGGACTGCTCAGCCACCAGGGTTCTATCTAAGTGTCACGGGTCCCTTAAAAGTAGGGAGCCCAAGTTTCGTCTTGGAGAAAATTTGTGCGACCCCATCATACCTAACATCTGGCCACCTAACTCTCCAGATTGCAGTCCCCATGATTATTATGTGTGGATTGAGCAAAAGACCACAAAACTCCAAGCAACACCAAAGATGAACTGAACACAAAGATAATGGCAACATATACCAGTTTAAACAAAGAAACCCCTGGAAAGTCTGGTAGGAAATTTCAAAGTCGTCGGAGGCTGTGGTTGAAGTCAATAAGGATTTATATAAATAAATTTAAGATATTTTCATGTAATTTTGATAAAATATGTCTGATAAAGTGAGATATCAGTTTTATTTTCATTTTTGTATAATTTAGATGACAATTTACCCATCGCACCTTGCATATGTATATATTTCTACATACATATATACATATGTGTGTTTGTATATATATATATTCATACACATATAGACACAAACTCATGCCCCTATATATATATATTATATATATATATATATAATATATATATATATGTTTGTATATATATATATATATATATATATATATATATACTGTAGTTGTTGTTGAGATTGATATATAAAAAAGAATGAGAGAGATTAATTGTAAATGGAAAATAGAAAATGTGTTATGGTGTATAAGGATGTGTACATTTCCAAAGTTGTTCATGTCCTTTATGACATTTATTTTTTAAATCTCATCATATTTGCAGGTGCTTATTTGAGGATAGATTTGCATATATATTTATGTAAACCTGTGTATGCATAAATACATACATACATACACATATATCTATATGTACACAGACACACACACATATGTATATATATATATATATATATATATATATATATATAGAGAGAGAGAGAGAGAGAGAGAGAGAGACAGACGGACAGACAGACAGACAGAAAAGAGTGAATTAGGAGATCAATAAGTCCATAGCCTAATACAGTTATTAGATGAACTTTCATGTAAAATTTTCATAAAATTAATCTATATGATTAATGTTAACCACAGAATTAATTGCAATGATAAAGAACAATATTATGTTTAAAATGAAAAATATGTTGTGTAAAATAAATAGTTTTATTTACTATTACTTATTAATATATACAAAGTTTTGGGATCAACAAAGAAGTGAATGATCTTTTTTTAAAGATTTTATTGTTTTTTTGTTTTTTAGGTAGGCTTAGATAAATTTGGGAAATGATGTCAAAAAAGTGTTAAACTGGATATGAAATGAATATCAGAAATATCATGAACGTCTATTGACCCTAATTCATTTCACTTTTTGGTCGGCATCCTCTTTCTATAAAATGTGATCAGTTGAGTCACCCATTCAGTCACCCACTAAGTTTGGGGTAGATAATTGTGATCAGTTTGCAAAGTAAATTAAATTTTAAAAATAAATACAACCAGAATATTTAAAAAGAACATCATTATCATTTTGTTAAAATCTGCAATCAAGTCAAAAAACTGACCCATCTCTTACCTCACATTCTGCCTTTAACTTTTCTCCTTTCAGCATATATTTTGATTAACTACTCCTTATATATGTTAGTTTCTCTGTGAGTGTAAAGAGAGAGATTGTAGGGTGTGAGAGGGAGATTGAACTTAGCACTTTATTTGTATGTTATATATAAGCCAGTCTTAGCTTCTGGCTGATGAAAATTAACATATGTCAATTTTAGCATGTATAGTTCCAATGCTACCCAATGCGGAATGATATTGAATGTTAACATTGCAGTACAATATTTCAGCTTGGCATAAAATGTCATATTGTTACATTTGGATTTCTTTTTATACATACCTGGAGGTGTGCTAAGTATGCGTTGGGTATTAGTGTATGATATAGAATTGGCAAGTCAAGTTCAAATCCAGAACAAAGCTGTTCACATTTCTCTTTGTGCTAATGCTCTTGAGAAATGAATTTATCTTTCTACCCACCAGATATGGATAAACAGAAGAGATGATTGGGTTGTTTAGCCTTGGTTAGGCAATCACTCTAGGAACACTCTAAATTAAAACTGTGGGGATTGAGATAAAATTAAGATTAAAAAAATTAAAAAATAACAATTTCCCATGACCGGAAGAACCCTCCAAGCATTTGCAGGAAAAATGACCCACTTTTGACCACTAAGATAATCTCTCGGACATTCCGATGAGGGCCTTAACTGAACCAGGCACTATCACTGGACAGGGAGAAATTTCCTCTTCACGTGGTGGCTATGACCCATGAATAAAGCCTGAATACGAAAACAACCTTTTTTCTTTGTCTCTTCCTTTTCTTTCATTTAATTCCTTTTTGGCACAAACACTAAATATGATGGGTTAAAAAGGAAACCCTGTAAACACACAACTAGGATAACTAGAGACCTTTAAACCAAAAACATTAAAATATTTGTCACTCCACAAAACTATCTATACTCTACTTGAAAATTGGTATTGTGTTACATCCTGCCGAGGTTAGGTATATAGATACCTGGAGAGACAGAGAATTATGGGATCTCATTTTCATATCAGTCATTCACATAGATTGTTTTATTTTTATTCTTTAAAATATTCCAATGCAACAATAGACTATGGAAAGAAACATTTGTAACAAAATTATTTCTGTTTCATTAATTTTTCTGTGGACTGAATATTCCATATAATAATTTCTTTAATGTTAATATTTGTGAAAATATTTTTAAAATATGGATGCCCAGAATAGAAGGTCAGGTGGTGAGAAGTTTTATTTATTATCAAACTTTGAATGTGCAGATATTTCTTCCAATAGAAGATCTCTTCATATTTTCTGAGTAAAGAAAATTATTTTGAAGAGTTCAGCTTTCCTTTCCCTACAATAAAGGTGAAGCTCTTTGTTTCCCTTGTGTTGAATCAAAGAGTAATAAATAACCTGCTTCTGACATTTTTATTACATTCCCTAAATTCTTTGCTTTTCTTTAGAATATTTTTTACTTTTCTATTTCTTTTTTCTAGCAGCTTTTTTTTTTTTTAGTTCTTATACATTGATATCTTTAAAAACAGCCAAGCCCTGATGATAATCTCTTAAACAAGGTGACCAAACACATTTGAGTAATGAGAAATCTAATGATTGAGATGTTTTCTTTTTATTCTGATTTAATTGGCCGGTAGATATTGAATAATCCTACTACCTTTCAAAAAAAAATAATGATAATAAAAGAAGTTTTAATTTTGAGATGATACTGTAATTATTTCTGTATAATACACATTCATGTATAACACGCACCTCTAACTTTGGACTAAGAAATTCTATGAAAAAATTTCTCATGTATTCTGTGCAACCACCCCAACCCCTGATCCCCACCTGTCTCATACTTATCTGTTTAATTCATTCACTTTATTTTGTTGCATTGCGCATATATATATATATATATGGCCAAGTGGTTAAGATGCCAGACTGACGGAAAATCAGTCGGGATTCTATCCCGGATGGAGGTAGTTTGCAATGTCTAGCCACACTGAGGAGACATGATACATTGAAACACAGTGTCTATGGATGACTATATATATATATATATATATATATATATATATATATGCAATACATTACTTTTTTAGAGAAGTCATCAACTGACATACACTTCATGTACACACATATGCACACAGATATGCACACAGACAGATACACATATATATATATTTCAAGTATAAAAAATATGTATAAAACAAAATAACAACTCAGGACTTAGAGTTTCCTGCCTTTACTTATAATTGGTATTTCATAAACCCTTACTTATTATTAGGTTTCAACAATTGACTCTTTAAATAGATTTTTTGCAATTAAACCAAATTTTATTATAATGGTAACTTTCTTATTTAACTCTAATCTCATGGATAACCGCAAACCTATTTGAAATATTTATTAAATTTTTTTTCTTAATTGGTCTGACAAACAATTACAGACAAAAAACAAATATGCAAAGAAATATACTTGAAACTTGGTGTGTGTCACACTAAAGGGAGGAAAGAATAGAAAGACTAAGACATATGAAACCTCCACCACCTCCACCCAATGTACTGATCAGCAGACAAACTGAGTCTACTTTTTAACACACCAGCTCTCCCCATGGGGATTTCTCCACAACACCTTCCCAGTGAAACACTCCTTTCACTTAAATAGTAGTAACAATTCTTATTTTCTTAAATTCTATGAAATGTATACATAAAAATTTGATGTAGTTAAAAATGATTATCAATCAGCCACAGAAGGGTGAGTAAACATTGATTCATTTTAAGTTCTACCATGTATTGAGCAATTTTTGGATTTTGAAATAACATTTTTAAATGATTTGTTTATTCAAATATATCCAACTAAGCTATGGATAAATAGTAGGGCAGACTGGGCTCTTTAATCTTAGATAAGTCAACCAGTGAAGGGGAAGTAAAATTCTGAATTCAAACCCGTTTAACTTTGCTTAAGAAATTGACCATGTCACATCCAGGTTATTAAATATATATATATATATATATATATATATATATATTTATATAGTCATCTATAGACACAATGTTTCAACATATCACATCCTTCAGTGTGGCTAGACATTTGCAGGTTACCTTTAGCCAGGATGGAAACCTGATTGATTCATCATCAGTCAGGCTTCTTAACAACTCGGCCATTGTCACTTACAAATTGGGAAGAGGATTTTAACTAATGAATACATACATCTGTATATAAGTAAAGGCCACCAGAGAGTGCTCCATCCGTTTTATAGGAGAGCATTGCCTAAATATATATATATATATATAAAGGCAGCTTATGAAATTTAAATGATCCCTCAGTTTATTGAGAAACATTTTTCTTATTTAGTTCTAGATAACATCATTTCATTACAACACAAATTGTGCACAGTCACAACATATTTCCGGATGATTCCTGCACATTTTGGGAATGCTAGATATGCTTACTTTATACCCTAATTCACAATTTATTCCTAATTACTTTTTAGTTATAGTGTAAAAATTCAAAAAAAGAAAAAGTAAAAAAGAATCCATGTTTAGTAGGGAATGTTAGTTCAATCTTGATTGCTAATTGGAGCGTATCATGTCTATATAATCAGCTGTTCTTCTCGTCAGGAAATGATATAAATCAGTCTGAGACTAAAACAGTGAACATGAGAGAGAGACTTATATTCGACAAGCAACATTTAATAAGAAAGTTGTGTAGAAAGGAAATTGAAGAATTTGATATTTATTAGAAAAATATTTTGAATGACAATAAATATGTCTAATAATCAGGCGGTTAGAAGGTATGGTTTGTAAATTATAAGGACCTCTTTGTTAGTCACCCCTGACGACGTTATTCTGGTAAAAATTAGTAAATTACACAGAAACATTTGATGGAATGATCAAATGAACAGAAGGTTTGATCTGAAGCATATTTAAATACATCATCATGCATATATATATATATATATATATATATATATATATATATATATATATATATATATATATTTATGTGTTTTCCGGGAAATATACCTCGAGACCTATATGTGTGTGTGTGTGTGTGTGTGTGTGTTGTGTTTGTGTTTGAGTTTGTGTATGCGTGTTGTGTCTGTGTGTGCATTGTGTGTGTGTCTGTGTTGTGTGTGTGTGTGTGTGTGTGTGTGTGTGTGTGTGTGCATAGATATGTGTGTCTGTGTCTGTGTGTGCATAGATGTGCTTGTGTGTGTGTGTCTGTGTGTGTGTGTGTCTGTGTCTCTGTGTGTGAGTGTGTGTGTGTGTGATGTGTGTGTGTGTGTGTGTGTGTATATGCATACAAGGCCAGATTTAGGTCTTAAGAGGCCCCTGGGTCAATAGAATTTGGAGCCCCTTCATTACAAATGTTCACCCCACCCTGTGTCTAAAAAAAAAAACACTCCAATTAGAGGGACCTAAAAACTCTAAATTATTTCAAATTCGTTCAAAGGGGCCCATTAAATCTGAAAATGAATAAATCTCCTCTGTTCATACAGTTTTATCAGAGGTCCTAGACCAGAGGGAATTTTGGGGACCCTCAAGTCATGGGGATCCTGGACTGCAACCCATTCTAGCCTATATTTGCATCTGACATAAATCATCATAGGTGTATATATCTGTGCACTAATTAAGATATGTATATCTATTAAACTTTTATTTATTTATATTAATAATGATACCCCTGATTGTTATTATTCCAATAACCAGGTGATTAAGTGAATTTTCTTTATAGTGTCACCTTTGCAGCTTTTACCATTGATGGTTGAACATTTGCATAGAAATTGTACTTCATTAGAATCAGAAGTATTTTATTTCATTAAAATTAAATTCTACTATCTAAATTTGATGTTTTTAAATCTTCATACAATAGTGTGTAGTGATCTAAACTATTACCATAAAATTTGTTTTTTACAAACCAGACTCATCTGTTCACTATATATATATATATATATATATATATATATAGAGAGAGAGAGAGAGAGAGAGAGAGAGAGACCTTCTTGCTTGTTTAGCTGATATTGACAATAGGCCATTCCGCCAGCTTTTCTTTTTACACACACACACACACACACACACACACACACACACACATATATATATATATATATATATATATATATATATTACCAATTGCAGGACTGCCAAGACACTGGACTGGGGTCTACTTAAAATATCTCACACACAAATTTCACTGCATGCTGCCTTCCACTTTATATATATATATATATATATATATATATATATATATATATATATATTCAGTATCATGTCTCCTCAGTGTGGCTAGACTTCACAGGCTACCTTCAGCCGGGATTGAAAACTCGACCGATTTATCATCAGTCAGAGTTCTTAACCCCTAAGCCACCATCAGCATCTACAAGCAAATGAAAATTTAACTGTTAAATACATATGTAGGTATATATGTCAAGGTCGTCAGAGAGCTTATATCCGTTTAATAGGAGAGCCTTGCTATTTTTTAAATCTACACGGTGACTATCAGCTAAATTCCCTTTCAGAGAGCTCTACCAGTTAGTAGCATAGTATCAGACATGTTTTAATAAAAAAATTAATTTTCTTCTAAAACAAAGATGTCAGGTTTTTATTTCAAATGGTTTGGTTTGGTTTGGTTTGGTTATTTTTATGGCATATCAACCTCAGTGGATCATTTAATGCCGAAAACATTTTTGAAAGAATTAATTTTTAATGAATTCTCAATTCTTTTTATAAACACATTTTACTATTTAACCCATAGATGGGACCCAAACAGGTGCTACCACTCCGGATCAGAATGGACCAGGGAGCAATGGTAATGGAAGAGTACTCCGCATTCCCCAGACCTCCAAAACTAGAACCTCACCATCAGATAGAGTTTAACATCATACCAGGATATAAAACCCCTCAGCCACTGCCTTCTAGCACCTATATGATAAAAAGGGTTGAGGGTTTGCCATAAGGACAATAGGGTTGGGACAAATCATATAGGTGCTAAGGCTTGAAGTGACCAGCTGATTGATTGGAACAGGCTGCTCTGACTGACTGTCTAGCCTAAGTAAGGGACCAAGTGGAGTGTCATTTCAAATGGAACATTATAAAATAGAGAGAGAAGGAGAGACAGAGATATACAAAAGCTGGGAAAGATAGATATACAGTGGGCTATGATAATTTTTTAGCCACCCTTGATTACAGCAATTTTGGTTTGTGTAATAAGACCTGGAAGGAATTGCAAGGAATCAAGTCTCTGCCAAAAGTCCTGAAATGAATTCAGTAGAGCACATTTGGGAGTACCTTGACTGAAAACTTCAAGAGTGTGCGACCAAAATCACCCTTAAAGAAACATTGCTAAAGGAGTGGCAAAATATGGATCAGACAATTGTTGATAACTTGATCAAATCCATAAAAAATCAAATACAAACACCTTAACTAGCAAATGGTGGATTTACTCCATACTTGTAGCAAATATTGTTTATTTATGTAGAGTTGGTATTTGGTATTACTTAATTAAACTTTGAAATTGGATGTACTTTATTTCTCCTGGTTAAAAAAAATTTCGTTTGCCACTGTCTATATATCTTATTATAATGGAGATTCTGTCTATAATTGAAACTATTTTGATGGTGTAAATGAAAAAAATGTCCCCATGAATCGAGATTGCAAAATGGGTGCCTAAAGGTCATATGGTCAAAAAAAAAAAACCGAAACTGAAAGACTTGACATGAATCCAATAGAGCACATTTGGGAGTGCCTTGACAGAAAACTTTGAGAGCATGCAACCAAAATCATGTCAGTAGCAATCCTTAAAGAAACATTGCTAAGGGAGTAGCAAAATATGGATCAGACAATTGTTGATAACTTGATCAAATCCATGAAAAATCAAATACAAGCACTGAAACTAGCAAATGGAGGATTTACTCCATACTAGTTCCAAATTATTTATGTAGAGTTGGTATTTTGTAATTGAACTTTGAAATTGGATGTAGTCTATTTCTCCTGGCTAAAAACTTTCCATAGACCACTGTATAAGTAAATCTCATTTTCAAAGTTTACCTTCAAATAAGGTTTGATGTATGAGACACTCAATGAGAATCCAAGACACATTAATGATTTTATCATATAGGAAAAGAGAAGTGTTCATAAAAGGAGGGGGGGTCTATAATAATAATGAACAAGAATCCACATTGTTGTATGAGATTTATCTTATTCTAAGAATATTTCCATATTGTAACTCATTAGATTATAACTTGTTTTACATTATTACCTCAGTGTGGATTTAAAACCTTTTTTTTCTTTCTTTCATACAACAATGTAAACGTTTAGCATGTTTGTTACTTTTGAGCCATTTGTTAACTTTCCAACTTTAAATGTTGTTTATTTTAACATCATATTTATTTTGATGTGTCATTTTAACTACCCCAAATCTGTCATCCTAGAACAGCAACACTTTTCTCTCATTTGGATTAAATTCTTAGACCATCAAAGAAATTTAAGTACAAAGCCATCATGAAATTAAATATAAAAAACACATTAATGTTCATACTCTTGTGTACAGTGATACCTTAGTCTCTTTCTCTCTCCTTCTCTCTCTTTCTCTCTTTCTCTTTCTCTCATTAGTAGGCATGCAATATATATATGGTAAGTAAAAATGATCTGTAAACAAAGTGGTTGATAAGCAAGAGCCAGCTGTACTTATATATGTGGAGTCAAGTTTAAATGGTAGCATATTTCTAGGCAAGTGGTGGTGGGTGGGTATTTGGAGGGTAATGTATATTTAAATGCAACATTGAAATAAGTAATTAGTTTTTGCCAAATATTAGTGTTCCTACTAAAAGTGTAATGATACATATATCCACTTATTCATGTATATATATGTGTGCATATATGTACATATGTTTTTATATATACACTCACATGTGTATGAATATAAAAAAATCTGATATATATATATATATATATATATATATATATATATATATATATATACCAATCCCTCCACACAAGTGTGATGTGACATAAGGTCAATTTCTTAAGTGGAGTTTAACAGGTTTGAAATCAGAGTTTTCTTTTTCCTAGACCTGTTACTTAACCAAGATTAAAAAGTCCAGTCTACCCTACTATTTACCCATAGCTAGAGGGAGAATAGTTGGATGCATACTTTTCCCATGGTAGTGTAGTCTACCTAGTTACTTTCTCACGAGTGTGCATACATATGCATTTGTGTTGTGCTTCTGTGTGTGTGCATGCATGTGTGTCAGCATCCAAGTGTACATGTATGTATTTACCAATAACCTCTGCACAAGTAGGATGTGACACAAGGTCATTTTTTTAAGTGGAGTTTAACAGGTTTGTATTCAGATTTTTCCTTCTCCTAGCCAGTTGCCATACCAAGGTTAAAAAGGCTTACTATTTACCCATAGCTGGAGGAAGAATATTTGGATGCATACCTTTTCTAAGGGCATTTGTGAAATGCAACCTGCCTCATCCAGGATTTGAACTTGAGTCATTGTGTCCATTTTCTATGATGATTACGATTACACTTCAAGTGCCTATGTATGCGTGTACATGTGTATGCGTCTGTGTGTGTGTGTGCATATGTGTGTGTGTGTGTGTGTGTGTGTGTGTAAGCTGATGAATGCATATGTATATTCCAGTGCTTGAAGTTTTCATATTAAAAATGTTTACCATGTGCATGTGTGTGTGTGTGTATATGTGTGTGCATGTGTGCCAGGATCCATGTGTGCATGTATGTGTGTGCAAATAGCCATGTATTTGTGTGTGTATGTGAAACGTTTCTGAATGCGTATGTATGCTCCAATGCTTTAAGATTTCATAATTTTTTAAGTGGAGTTTAACAGGTTTGAAATCAGATTTTCTTTTTCCTAGTTGCCATATCAAGGTTAAAAAGCCCAGTCTGCCCTACTATTTACCCATAGCTGGATGGAGAATATTTGGATGCATACTTTTCCAAAAGGTATTAGTGCTATGTGAAATACAACCAGACTCGTCCAGGATTTGAACTTGAATTGTCTTGTTCATTTCTTATGATGATTACCATTACACCATGAGTGCCTCTATGTGTGAATGTATGTGTGTGCATGTATGTGTGTGCATGAGTGCATGCACCTATCTGTGTGTGCATGTGTGTGTGTGTGTGTGTGTGTGTGTGTGTGTATGTGTATGTGTGTAAGTTGATGAATGCCTATGTATGCTCCAGCGCTTGAAGATTTCATATTACAAAGTGTTTATCAAAATGTCTGCTTCTGCAATTTCTGAATGAATAAATTCACCAATACATGAAATGCCAACTGATTGCAATTTGTTGACAGAAATTTGCTCTAAAAAAATTGGAAAACTCTAAATATGTAGATAAAAGTGCAGTGAATAAAGGAATGTTAGCTCACCCAGAATATCCAAACTTTAAAATAACTTCAGGTAAAAATACACCCTCCCCCCCTCACCTAAAAACACCCTCCCCCCCTCACCTAAAAAAAGTCATCTTCATCCCACACATCTGATGTGAAATATGGATGTTCGTCATAGATTGATGACAATTACTTTGTGTCATGTGATACGTTGGATGTAAATGTGCATTTCAAAATGCTATTAAGTCGATGATTTGGTATGTTTCTTAAAATTACTGAAGGCAAACTTTTAAGTCTGCATTCAATTCTCTGCATTGTATGTGTGTGTGTGTTTTTTTTTAAAGGGTCATACATAAACTTTATCAAAATGTGCGTGATGTACACACATGCAATTACACTCTGAGGACATTTCCCAAGTTTGAAGCCTAAAATATTTGTTGATTTAAACTAGAGACAGTAAAGAAAATAATTCACATCTGATATATCAACCAGTAATCTCTTTCTTTCTTTTTCTCTTTCTTTTTCTTTTTCTATTTCTTTTTCTTGTGTGTATGACATGAAAAGCACCTGATAAGTGGAAGCAAACCCTGTATGCCACTTTACTACTGACTTTCATGGCATATACACAATATTTCAAATAAAACAAAAAAGTTCAAGGATTTTAAACTTTGAATGCTGAGGTTCAACTTCTAAATATTGAAACCATTTAAAAAAAAAATCATTTTTAAACATTTTAAAAGCACAATACACACACACACACACACACACACACACACACACACACACAACACATATATAATATATATATATATATATATATATATATATGTATTAATAAAGTAGAATAGTATATTTATGAATAGAGCTCAATATCGTTCATAGAGCATGTATATCTAAGATTTTCAAACTAAGTTTGGTTAAGAATCGCATAGGCAAGAAACTGTCAGTAACCAAACGCTGTTGACTTCATGTACACACTACCCTAACACACACACACACACACACACACACACACACACACACACACACAACACACACATATATATATATATATTTGGGAGAATATGTGCTTAATTGAAGTCATACCTAATTTGAAAATGAATTAGTTGATAATTAATAAATTAGGCAAATATATCTGTTTAAATTATCAACTAATTAATTTTCAAATTAGGTATGACTTCAATTAAGCACATATTCTCCCAAAAATTGTTGGCATAGCCATATCAAACAAACTGTTTGCGTACTTTCATATATATATATATATATATATATATATATATATATATATGTTTATTTTTGTTACAATGGGTCATAATGCAGTAGAATTTTATGATAAATAATACCTAATAAAATGCATTTTGACTGTTCCATAACACCTAGTAAAATCCTGGTATCTTTGATAAAGAATTGTCAATGTATGTTGTATATACAGTGACCACAAAATTAGAATTAAACGTTTTGGATTACTATGATAAAAGATTATTGGTCAATATTTAAAAGACTTTAACCATTTTAATTTAGTTTTCCATTTCATATTTATGAGGATTGAAATTTCCTTCTGTTACTAATGTTAATTGAACAAAAAAAGTAGAAAAAATGGGGTGGGGTGAGGGAGATTTCTGTGAATTGAAAAGGAAATGAAAATTTGTTTGTCTCATGTCACTAAAATAGAAAAAATATCACAAAGAAAAATCAAGCCCATGTTTTTTTATTGATAACTAACTTCAATTTAAAGAATTAAAAAATCAAATGCTCAGCAGTTTGAATTATTTTTATATGCTAGAATGTATAAATATCTTTTTTTAAAGACATAGCTCAGTCAGTAGAGCTTCTGGCTAGGAACCACAAAGTTCCTGGTTCAATACCAGCCCTCGCCAACTCAGTGTATAAATAGCACAGGGATATGTGTGGTAAAGTGAGGAGCTGATGGTAGGTATGGCACTCCACCTCAGATGCCCAAAACAATCTTGCTGGTCTAGCACTAGTGAAAAGGGGATAGATTCCCTCACAGTCTGGCTGATACTAACTTTAGGCCACACCGATGACTTTTTTTTATTGGGTTGGTTGGAGCTAGGGAGGATATTCAGTTGAATATCCACTCACTAATCTATATATTAATACTTGTGTTCCTTAAAAATACAACCGTTATCATCCTGCAATACCCTCTGGTTAAAAATGAGACCATCCAAATCATCCAAGATGAAACGCAAAAATATAAATCCTAATTATCTGATGTTGCTTATCTGCTGAATTCTTATGTGTGTCTTCACCTCAGCTAAATAATAGACCATTCTGTTTTTATTATAAAGAAAGAAAGAAAAGAAAAAGGACATGCTATGCAGAAAAAATATAAGTAAGAAAGGAAGAAAGGAAAAGAGTAGGTAAAAGATAGTGAGAGGGTGTGAGTGCACAAAAGCAATAAAAAATTTGTTTCAATCAAACATAATGAAAAGATGAAAAGACGGAAAGAAAGAAAAAAAGAGTGAGAGAGAGTTAAATCAAGATTAATATACTTTTTAAATATTGAACTATGCAATAGCTCTTAAGTAAACATACCAAACGTTGTAATAATTAAATCATCATACTGTGGTATATCCACAGATCCTGCAAGTATTCAATATTAGCATAAATATATCCAATGATACATTATCATCTTACCATAATGACAACACAGATTCACTTGACTCTCTCTCTCTCACTCTCTTTTCTCTCTCTCTCTCTTTGTCATCCATATGGCTCTTGATAAGTCCTCTAGACGGCATCCAGTGTCCATGTGTAGCATTCCATAGCAGAATGTTGCTTATGAGTTCATCCTTACTCAGTTACCAGTTTTGCTCATCTTACCCAAATGTTTTGTGTAGTGCAGCTAGCTTTTTCTCTAAACTTTTTATTAGAGTCCAAGCGGTGCAACCATACAGTAGTACTGATATAGCTAGAGCTTGGAAAGATCCCGTTTTAATTTTATCAGAGAGATCAGTTTTCCATATTGTTGATAACCTGTCAATAACAGTATATGCTTTACTTATGTGTATCTTGATATTGCTTTCATTAGATGAGATATTGCTACTGAAGTATATGAACTAGTCTACTAACTTCAGAGGCCTGCCACTTAATGAGGAGATGGTATGTTCTTGTTTAAAACACATAAACTCAGTTCTGATTTCATGTAAAAATCAGTGTCTCTTGCTGCCTGCTCCAGGCTATGCAGTAGTGATTCAGCTTAAGCAGGTGTATTTACAAGAAGTACCTGTTCATCTGCATAGTCTGCATTAATAATAGGTTCAGCTGGTTATCATCTGCTTCTTGCCATTTTTAGTGTGAAACCATTTTTTTCATTAGATCTACTGATGTAGTAGTTAGTAGCAGTAAGTTTGGGGCAATCATATGCTAGAAGCATTTGCTCCATCTTTCTTCTGAGTATGGAATCAAATGCCTTGGAGAAATCTACAAATAAAAGTGTTACCTTTTTCTCTCTTGTGTTTTGGTTATACATGGCTTTGAAAAATTAAAGAAGAATGTCATCAAATTTCTTTGTCTTCCAAACCTTCAGGATGTATTTTATTGATGCCTGCAGCTTTTCTGCTTTTAATTGTTTTCAGAACTGTGTCAAGTTCATTCTATGTGAAGTGTACTAGTTAGCCATGAATCATTTCTTCTGTTGGTTTATCTGTGATTTTAGATACACTAACTCTGAATAAATGGAAGGAAAGACAAGATAAGATAATTTACACAGATAGAAACATTTAATATATAATACAAGAAGTATTAACAAGAATGCACCAACATTTCCCAACAGATAAAATGTGCACATATTGTTATAAGCAGTATATGAAAGGGGTACAAAAAAGAGTAAAATGTCTAACTTAAAGATGAGTACAGAATCCAGTGAAACCCTGTTAGCTTTACATTTCAATAATGAATTTTGAGACAATGTCCATCCTTGGATGATGAGACAAAGAATCTAGTATTCAACAAATAGACATAAACAAATATATCTTAACTGTTCAAAGAATAGAGACAAGAAGAGAATGCTTTTATTGTTCAAAGAATGGAAACAAAAGAAAATGAGAATTGATTTCTCGTATGGTCATGTGACTACAAGGTGTTCCTTGGATTTGCCCACTTTCAAGGAGACAATAAATGTCTCCTTAGAATATTTTTGAATTTATATACAAAGTGCACCAAAATATTTTTATTGCTTTTCAAATGTTCCTCAAGCAAGAAAAGTTTTGGAATTACTGGATGGGATTTATTGGATAATTTAATTTTAGTCCAACCTAAAACCAATAAGGGAATCTTGGTTACAAACCAGGGGTGGACTGAGCATTTGGGTAATTGGGTAGTAGCCAAGGGCTTAAAACACGAAGTAGTAAAAGTCTCATTTTATTTTATATGGTCTCAAATGAATCAATGTTTTAACGTTATCAATCTCTGCAATTCAATTAATATAATCTGCTAAATATGTTTGTAACAACTGTCTGTTGCACTGGAAATAAACACTTAACTAGATTTATTTTAACATTACATTTTTTTTTCTATTATTAATAATCAAACTTTAGAAATAAATGCCTGGTTAAGATTGTACAATTTTAAGGTCAATTTTAAGTAGAGTAAATCTGGTTTGAATTCAGAGTTTTCATTCTCCTAGACTGGCGCAATAGCCTAGTATACCCTACTATTTACCCATAGTAGGGGAGAAGAGATGGATTCATGATTTTCTCAAGAGTGTTAACATGAAGTGAAATGCAAACAGACTTGTTTATTATTTGAAGTTGAGTTGCCAATTCCATTTCATATGACATTAAACATTATGCTAATTGAACTCAGTAATAATCATTTGAAAGACTTGTTTGATAACCAAGGAGAGACTGGGCTGTTTGGCAATTGGGCAATGCCCAATAGAAGACCAAATAGCAAAAGTTTTATTTTATTTTAAGTGGTCTCAAATGAATTAATGGGTCATTTTTGCAAAACCTCTTTCTTATCACTCTTTTTATTTTCTTATCTTCTTAAATTCAATCTCACTCTTCTATCTGGGATGTGCTCTCTCTTTGGTCTTCTGGGCCATCTTTGGGTTGGTTTTGGGTGTTTATGGGGTTGTTGTCCATTTCTTCAATTCTTATTCATGAACACAAATTCTGAGACAGATGCCATTTGCGTATGTGTCATCTTATTGCCACCTTTACTTTGTCTAATTTGGCTTTTCCTACAACTCTTACATTGAGAATGCAATGCAAAAAGGTCAACCAGAGGTTAAAGCCATCAATCAAATTGCTGAAAATTAACAGTAAACTTCTAAATTCAAATATGTGTACATTAGACATTCTGTAATGGGTTTGGAGTATTCACCCAGTGAGAATCAAGCTCACTACTAATAATTTGTTAGACAAGCTTGTTAACCATTCCACCATGCTAGACACCTGTCTAAAAGATAAAGTTTATTGGAATTAAATCTTGGTATTTGATTTATTTAAGAGAAATGGCAAAATAAAATCCTCTATCAGATTTGCTGCCAAGCAGATAAATATCAAAAAAGTGTTCCTTCTTTTTATAAAACTGGTAAATATATCTCCCATTGTTATTGTCAGTTGGCAATAGACACTGTGATAGGAAAACATGAAGATGTAAGGTCTTCTTCCAGAAAACTTTTCTATATGAAGAAAAACACAGAACTAAAGTAGAAAAAAGAAAGAGCACCAAAAAAGTAAAGTTCCACCTAGTTACAAGACTTTCTCCTGCAACCACTGTGCACAAACTTGTCTATCCCAAGTAGGTCTTATCAGTCATTTTCAGTCTTTAGAAAACCTGCAAGTCCTTTCCTAAATCTTTTTCTGGGAAGTGAAGCCATGACAGTATGTGACCTGAGGTTAATCTTAAAGCAGAACACTTCAGAAGGATGGAGAGAAAAATTGTCCAGATCTGTTAGCATCAGGGATTGACCTTGACTTATCCCTTGTGTTCCAAAGCTTTGGCATCTGAACTGGTTAGTAAGGTGAAATTAATTGCATGGTGCCAGGACCTGCTTTCTCATTTAAAAAAGAGCAAGGCCAGATTTATTGCCCAGTGCCTGCGGCACCCTAAAAGAGGAATTCTGAAGGGATCGTGCACTTTTTCTACTGGAGAGCTCATGAACTTCAAGTTGTGCATGGCTCCCCACTTTAAAAAGACCCTGTGTTAATCCAGGTTGGTGGGATGATAGGAAAATAATCTGCCACTGACTTGTCCCTTGTACTACAAGAGAGTAAATGTAGCCCAGGGGGGGGGCGTATCCTTGAGTTTGAATTAGGAATAAATCTGTACTTCTTGGCCAAAAACACCAGAAATGATGATGATGATGATGTCTTCAGTATTTCCATTTACCTTTTAAAAATGGGTATGACACTAAATTTCATCTGAGGGTGAGGCTCCAGTCCTGAAGCTCTGAGAAGTGTGGAGTTACCCATTAATTGCCATTACTCCCAAATACAATCTGAGCTGGAGTGGTAATACATGTTAGGATCCCATCTATAAGATCTGTTTGAAAATTATTTGTATTTGTTTGGAATACTTGAAATCTTATAACTGTGTTGCAAATAAATGATTATTAATGAAAGGAAATAGTTACTTAAAATCATAATTATTTACAAATTATTAGTATTAGATTGGAATACTTGAAACCATATAATTGTGTATAATTAATAGTATTAAGTTGAATGCTCTACCACTGAGCTATACCCACCAAGGTGCCCCCTTGGCATGATGCTCAGAATAAAAAGTATTTCAAAGGGCTAGTTTGGCTCAGTTGGTAGATCATCCATCTCTGAACCACAAGGTTCTGGTTTTAATACCAATCCTTGTCAACTCAGTGCATGAGTAGCACAGCTTAGATCTGTGCTGTAAAGTGGAGACCTGATGGTAGGTGTGGCACTACACCTCAGATACAAAAGCAAACTCCCTGGTTTTATATTAGTGAAAAGGGAATAGACTCCATTGTTGTCTAGCTGATACTGGCAATAGGCCATTGCCAACTTTACTTTTTATTAGTATTAAAAATAGTTACTTAAAGCTATAATTGTTTGCAAATGATTACTATCATATATAAAAAAAAGTCTGATTTCAGTATTAAATATCCCAAAAGATTTGACATGCCATAAAACCAACCAACCAACCAATTTTTATAAAAAAGCAGATTATCACAGTTTCCTTATTGATTTATTTTAATTTCCTAAACTTAATTAGTATTCAAATATAGATAAAGTAGAAAGTAGGATTGTTGAGATGATGAAGGTTAAATAATTGCTTACCTTTACCCTGATAAAATACCCAATATCTGAATGTATTTTGAAACTGAAACTTGCAGAAGTTATTCTTGTAAAAAGCAATTTAAGAGATGCATCAATTATCCTCAAGAGAATATTTTATTTAAGGTCAAGAACTTGTGATGCTTTTCTAGTTTTGCGGATCAATTTGCTATTTAAAAAGAATTTAAAAAAAAAAAAGAACTTCACATAAAGAATAGAAAAAATAGACAAGATATTTTCTTACTAAAATACTAAAAATCCAAGTCTATACATGAACTAATAGACATGCACATACACATACTTTGTATATTTTTATACAAGTATTGTTGAATACAACGGACAAGGAACGCCTTGTTCACTTTTTTATTCAACTTTTCTTTGCTTTCTTACAAGGGAATTTTTAGGTGGTTCAAGTGAGTGTAAAAATTATCCGCCATTTTCAGTTCTAATACTTTTAACAATTTTTGGTGATTATCAAGAAAGCAACATGCAAGATATAATGAATAAAGCTTTGAAGTTTTTATCTTTAAAATTAAAAAATTAAAATATAAAAAAAACATATACACCTCTGAAGAGGCATTTGTCGTATAATGGTTATTGTTATCAAAAATGGACAGGGTGAACTAAGTTCACATCCTGGAAGAGGTTGAATGCATTTCACATAGTGCTAATACCCATGGGAAAGGTATGAATCCAACTATTCCTTCTCCATTTATGGGTAAATAGCCGGGCAGACAGGGCTCTTTAACATTGGTATGGGTAACCGGTCTATGAGAGTGAAAACTCCGAATTCACATGTTAAACTTCCCTTAAAAATTGACCTTGTGTCACATCTTGCTTGAATGTGTGGAGTAAATGCATATATACCACAGAACAAATTAAATAATAAGATGATGATATCTCAACTGATGTCAGTGATAATTTGAAAAATATTAAGAAATCGGACTTGATACTTTTTGAACAAATATTTTTTTTTTTGAGAAACACAAAATTGTACAAGTGCAACACCCTCCTTACTCACCAGACTTAGTTCCATATGAATTTTGCTTCTTTCTTAAACTGAAAATTTATGCCAAGGGTAAGATTTTAGAATGTGGTAGACATTAAAAGAAATATAATAGTGCAGCATCATACCATATCAAAAGAGATGCTTCAAACAATGATAAACTCACTGGAATAAGTGAATGCCAAGGGAACTATTTTCAAGAAAATTATAGTCGGTTCATTGTTTATTGCTGTTTTGGTTAATACAGCCTTAATCTCCATACTTTTTTTTGACAAACTTCATACAAGTTAAATAGCTAGAAAAACATACATGTTGATATTTATGATTGTGTGTATATTTGAGTATATCATAAACTAGAATCCTCATCAATGTTTCTTCTATTTCAGAAATGAATTATAATAAATATACACTGATGTATTTAGATTCATTTCCACATCTTGCCTATTCGAGTTAGAACATTTTTGGTCTGAGTATTCCATGATTTTCTTCTTACACATCTGTCATATTCAGTAATATTTTGAGATTTTTGATTAGGAAAATATGGGCCTTAGGTTTAGGATTCCAAAACTATCTCTGAAGTGGATAAAAGCATTGGTCAATTGTATCTAGTTATATTCACCAACATTTATTGTTTCACTCTTGTCAAAATAGAGTTCAGTTTCACTAGTTATTCTTGTAAAATACCACTGAATACACCTACAACATTACAGGAATTCTAACAGCTTGCACAACACCATACTAACAGACTGGATCCATAGCCTCATGAGATCTTCTTAATACATGAAGATGATTGCCTGCTCAAATCGACAGGCAACATGGCACTGATATTTCACATTCCAATAATGATGTTCTCTAGCCAAGGTGAGGTGCAGTAACTGATGCTGTGTCACTTATAATGGAACCTGGTTGGCTAAATTATAAGAATTCAAATACAATTTAAAAAAATTGTATTTGTATTCTAATGAACATTAGACACCAAATGGCACCAATTCAATTAATCAATCCAATCTCACCTGAAGAAAGCTGGAAGATACATGGCCAAAACATCGTAAATTTTTAAAACTTATTAATTATAACAATACCAGAAATACCAGAAATCCAAAAAGAATTACAGAAATGAATACCAGAAAGATCAGAATAATTAGAAAAATAAATACCAATGGAATAAGAAATTCCAAATAGACAATAAGAATTATATAAGACCAGAACAATTTACCAAAAGAGAAAACAGGTTCTTGTTATGGAGAATCCATCACAATCAAAGAATTAGAGAACAGTTTTATGATAAACCCTCCAACCATAAACGATTGTTCTGATCTTTAAAAAAAAGATACTGGTTAAAAAAAATCAATTTTCCTCTTTTTCATTTCGTATTAGGAATGTGTATCATTTCCCAGGACTCTCTCTCTCTCTCTCTCTCTCTCTCTCTCTCTATATATATATATATATATATTGTGATAAAAACTGTTGCCTACATTTGCACACTCCTAATTTTTTTTTACAGTAAGCCTATTTAACAAATACTTTGTTAAAAACCCTTTTTTTTCTGGGAAGATATACAAGTTTGTTTCCTTTTTTCTTTATTTTTTTCTTAGCTACTTGATTGTAATTTAACTTTAGAAGCCACGGATAATTTGTAACAGGCTCAGCAAATGATATTTTTGATGTAGTTAATTATAACCAAACATGAACGGCATAAAGATTTAAAACATATATCAATAAGAACATATGCTATGTAGATTAAATGAACAGCTTCATAAGTAGATTTTCGAGAGAGAGAGAGAGAGAGAGAGAGAGAGAGAGAGAGAGAGAGAGAGAGAGAGAGAGAGAACAAGTCATAGTATAAGGAGTACAGAAATACAAGAGGAAAGTAAAGGCAGATGGATCAGAGGAAGTTGTAATTTCTCATTTCTAGTTGCAAAGAACTAAGTTAATCCAAGTTAATAACCTTTGATTGGAACTATATTCTCATAATTCTCTTTAGAGGGTCTCTTGAATTGAGCACCATGTAAACATGGTCCGTAATAATTATTTGGATTTTGTTTGAAGTGGGTGGGGAATTTTCTTCTGTTTTTATTATATATAAATATATTTATAAGCCATTTTTGAAATAACCGAGCAACCAATGTATAAAGAAAGCATTTTCAAATTCAAGAGGTCAAAATGCAAATGATAGAAACGCCCCTCTCCTTGTATTCTTCAGAAAGAAATAAGTTAAGATTATTAGAAATATTTTAATATCTCAAAGGTTAACTTGCTGAACAGTATCCTAATAATGTATTTTTAATTGCTTGCATGTAATCCAATTGATTGGGTCAAACTAGTGAAACAAATTGTTTCAGCAAATAATTTTAATATAGGGTTTTCAATTCTAACAAAATTTGCTTAAAAGAAAAAAAATAGATGCAGAGGAATAACCTACCCCAATAGGCCTATTTGTTGGCTGTTGGTGGCAACCTGTGATGCTTAAGGGCAGAATCCTAGTGGCTGAGCAGTCCATGACAGGCAACACTCCACTTTAGCCTTTACTTGGGCTAGACGAGCAGTTGGAGACCCCTTTCCAATCAATTGGATGGTCACATCAAGACCTAGCATCTATATGATTGTCCCAACACTATTGCTTTTATGGCAAACTCCCAACTCTTTTTATTATATGTGCTAAAGGCAGTAGCTGAGGGTCCTGGGTATGATGTTAAACTTCATCAAGTAGTGAGGTTCTAATTCTGGAGCCCTGGAAAATATAGAGTAGCCCTTCATTGCCATTACTCCCAGAATCACTCTGACCTGGCTCCCATATGCTGCTTATCCGCATAGATCAGATTATACACTGAGTTGGCAAGGACTGGTATTGAACCTGGAACCTTGTGATTCCTAGGTAGATTCTCTACCAACTGAGCTTAAGTGGAAGTTTAATAGGTCCTATCAAGATAACTGTGTGCAAATTATTTTTATTAGATAAATAGTTACGATTATAATCAAACATTTACAAAAGAATCAAATTCTGGCTGTAAATAACTCATAAAGAGTTGATATACCATTAAACAAATGAACCAAATCAAAATAAGACTTAATCAAATCATAGTGAAAGCATTGGTTCCCTAAGTTATTTCCTATAACTCCAACATAAACAAAGGGGAACCACTCTTGACTGATAAATTATTTATTTATTTATTGATCTACTAGGAAAAAGGAAGATGGGGTTAGGGTTAGGGTTAAGGGTTAGGGTTAGTTTAATGGGAAAATAAATAAATAATTTATCAGTCAAGAGTGGTTCCCTTTGTTTATGTTGGAGTTATAGGAAATAACTGTTAAGTCATTATGAACCTGTTAAGTTTTTGTGATGTACAATAACTGTAAAAATCCTGAGGTCTTTATGCCAGACAAAGCAAAGCTTAAGTCAACCTAACATGGCAGCAAAAAGAAAAAGGTAATATTCTTCAATTTCTGGCAATGGTAGTAGAATCTGGCATGACAATTAAAAAAACTGATCTTTGGAAAACCATCAAAGAATATGAAAAGAATATCAGCTTCATTTAGAAGTCATGAAATTGCTAACTAAAAATGTCTTTAGAAATGGGTGAAAATAAATTCATTAAAACATTCAAAGAATTTATTCACAATGAGTTTTGTTATTATCATCAATACATTGAAATGATATCAAATTAGAATAGTAAAGATAATTAATATTTGTCATAATGATAATAAATTAGTATTAAGAACATGATGAAAATTGATAAAATTAAAAATAATAATTAAATTAAATATCTCAAATTGAGAATAAATTATAAATTTGCTTTCATAGTACTAGCTCTCTCTCTCTCTCTCTCTCTCTCTCTCTATATCTATATATATATATATATATATATATATATATATATCCAAGGTATGATAAAAAGTTATATTAGTTACCAGAATCTGCCTTAGGGGATCCGGCTACGGATTTGCTTTCAGTAATTACTTCTAAGTTCTTTGTTATGGCTGCAAAGCAATAGACATTTGAATTCAATGTTATTCTTCTTCTCCTAGACTGGTTACCAACCAAGACTTGAGAGCACAGTCTATCCTGCTATTTAACCCATAGCCGAAGAAAAAGAATTAATGTCTTTTCTTTAAGCATTAATGAGAAAAAAACCCTCAGAAATTTTGCTGATTTTATTTTCCATATCAGTAACCATTAAGCTACCTCAACCACCTATTTCATCTTATTGTTGTATTTTATAAAAACACCCTCCAAGGTTGATCCAACCTTTGACCATTTAAATAAGCAGCATGAATAGAAAATAATGCTGGAAGCTTTCTCTTTTTTCTACTGATTCTTGTTGTTTACTTTAACAGTTGAAGAGTGTAGCTGCCCACAGCAACATTTCTCATACTATTTCTTTTCAATGTGTCAGTAACAAACCTCAACCAAATTTATATCCTAATATGATCAGTAAGATATTAACTGAGTATCTAACCAAATATTTTAATCTTTATCAAGGAAATACAATCAATATATCAAAAGTTATTTCTTAAAATTTATATTTATCTAAACAACATTGCAAAATAAATTTGAAAAATAATCAAACTTTAATGGAAAAAATATCAAAAACACGTTGGATAATAAAATAAAAAAATATAATAAATTGATTAAAATCAATAATAAATATAGACCTGCATAAAAAGTATTGAAAATAAAGCTGTATTTACCAAGATAGAAATGAACAATAAATGAAACATTAATTTTCTTCAAAATTGTCCTCTTAACTATTTCTCTGAAATTTTGAGATGAGGCTTGATAATTTGTATTATTTGGATTATTCAGATTATTTTCCTTATCTTTATTGTTATATATACAACGTTTCAGATTATGTGCCCTCCAGCCTTCTTCAGATGTTTCTTGTTGAACTCAGGAACCTTGGGAGCCTTCACATCATAATCAGGAGCCTTCACAGAACTTCAAACCAAACTCTTTATTCAATCCACGAGAGTAGACTGTTCTAATTCCATTAGCCATGACTAGGTACAAGTGTTAAGCTATGTTAAATATTCTATGTTATTATCACCAGGATTCAACCTGCAACCTAGAGATGATTGTCACTTAGAACTGTATTAACTCAACCCTGTTGTACCATGTGTCCAACTGGTATACAAAAAAAGTCCTCTTGCCATTCAACATACCTATTCCAGCAAGACTTCCATTGGTCAATGCACCTTTGAAACTTCAATTTTCATATGATGTGAAGCTGCACTGTTGGGTTCCTTTAGATATCTCCTATATCCTCAAATCATTCCTTTGAGATGAATTTCCAGTTTAAGAAACAAGAAAAAGTAATTAAGAGAGCTTGGTAGGTATTTATCCAACCCATTCACCATGGGTAGGATGTGATACAAAGTTGCAAGTATGGAGTATCCAGCAAGGAATTAACTAGCTTTTCTATAGTAATGGAACTGTGAGACTAGCTTGCTAACAATTACACCATGATGGGAATGCTCTTACCCTTAAAAAAGATATGAATCCAACTATTCTCCCTCCAGCTATGGGTAAACATTAGGGTTGACTGGGCTTGGTATGTCAGCTTCTAAAGAAAACCTCTGAATTCAAACCAATTCCAGACCTGGAGAGGGATGGGCTTCACCAGGCTATTCCTGCCCAAGACACACTATATGATCTAAACCAGGTTATAAGACCAGTTAGGGTGAAGGGATATCTTTAATATAATGAATAAATATTTATTATTTAATGAAATAAGATCAAATTTCACAGCGAGAGGGATATTTTCTTAAAATGAACAAATTTTAGAGCATATGAACCTTCCATAATTAAACAAAAAAATCTGATACTTTGATTGGCAACACTTTGACAACTATTTCATTGGGACTTGCAGAATATTCTTCCATGACATCAGTATATACGTTAAGGTGTATCTTGGAGGTACTCATGGCATAGTGGTTATCGTCATAGAAAGTGCACTTGGTTTACTGAGTTCAAATCCTGAAGGAGGCTGTTTGCATTTCACATAGCACTAATACCCTAATAAAAGCTGCACTGTTATCTTCCTTTAGATATCTCCCACATCCTTAAATCATTTCTTTGAAATGGATTTCCAATTTAGGAAACAAAAGTCATAAGGAGTATTTGGTAAGTATTTACCCAACTCATTTGTCATATGTAAGATGTGACACAAGGTTACAAGTATAGGGCATTCAATACTCAGTTGTAATTGGTCTGCAAGATTAGATTGCTAACCATTACACAATGATGGGATGTTCTTTAAGGAGAGATAGGTATGAGAAACATAGAGAGTATTAAACTTGCACAATCCTGTGTTTTGCCAAAAAATTCTTATCAAAAAGTATCCATAATGAAGCTTTATTTACAAAGACAAAAATGAACAATGAATAAAACATTTTTTTTAAATAGTCCCCTTATCATTCACCACACTCATTCCAGCAAGTCTTCCATTGGTCAAAGCATCTCTGAAACTTTTTTTTGATGTGATATGAAGCCACATCATCATATTTCTTTTAATGTCTTCCATGTCATCATATCTTACCAGTGAGATGAATCTTAATTTAGAAACGGAAAAAGCCACAAGGATTTAGGTTTGGTGATTATAGAAGATGGTTAACATACATAATCCAGCCAAAAACTGCTAATGAAAAAGTATTGAGACTTCTTGGGAAAAAGTTTGTAAAATTATCAGTAATTTGCCTGGATGAAGTCTAGACGTCTAGACATCATCAGTTTATTATATAAACTGTGTGATATCAATTTTAAATCTAAAACAAATTTGAATCAACATTTTTAAATCCTGATTATTTTTATCACACTTCATAAAGACATGGTTGTAATATGAAAGACGATCCTGCTTCTTCTTCATTGTCATCTTTGATTCAATTGAAGACAACGCCCCATACAATTGAGAATGGATGTCCATTGTATTCCTTGCATTTTGTCTTAATGATACACATCATTGAGAAACCAGGCTCTGAGAGGCAGTTAGAATGTTAACTAAGCATGGCCAACAATGTTATTCAGTCATGAACTTTGTGGGAAATTATGTTATGTACGAGCATCCAATTGTAGTAGTATGTGTACTACACTTTGAGTAGCTCTGACCTAATTAAAATCATCAAGATGAAAGAAAAGCTAATAAAAAATTAATGATTTTTCATTCATTGATAACTAATGTCCTGTGACTGATTTTCCACCACTCAGGTTCCTCGGCTGAAAACGTGTTTACTATGACAATGTTATTACATCATAAGCTGCTGCGCTGCTGCTGCTGCTGCTGCTGCTATTGCAATATGAAGCCCTAAAAGCATTAGTTTTGAATGTTTATATATTTGGATTCTAATTTAGAAAACCAAATAGCATTTGGAATATTCCAGATATGAATATATATATATTATATATATATATATATATATATATATATATATATATACAAAAGTAGGAAAAAATATAATACAAAAAATGTTCAGGAGTCATTTCAATGAAACCATTCATTTTTTCATGCTCATTTAGAATATTTTTTTTGTTTTTGAGTTCCCTTACTTGAGGGGTGAAGTCTACCCAGCAGGGTCACTGCTTGATATTTAGGTACCTTAAGGATAATTGCTTTGTGGTGCCTCCCACTATTCTCCCAAGAAAAGCATACAAATGTGATCTTTAAAACCAAAGAAATATATTTAACAACTGTCTAAAGACAATAAAAGGATTCAATGAAATAAACCAAATAAAAAATACATAATTAAAAAATGAAAATAAAATAAAACAAATGTCTATATAAACAAGAAAAGAGAATTATGTAATTAGTCACACACAAAAAAGGAACCCTCCGCCCCCCCCCAACAAAAAAAATCACAACATTTTATAAACACTATAAAGAGAGATTTTTTCAGGCATTTTTCAGCAATTTTAGAAGACTCCAAAGGACATCTCTTGAAGTCGGTTTCATCCTGTGTAGTTGATAAACTAGTAAGATTAATTCAAGAAAGAATGTATATCTTGTATTACCTTAAAGAAAGAATGTATATCTTGTATTACCTTGTTTATGTCTAGGTACAGATAATGCAAAAAATGAACTTGGCCCACCAAATTCAAATCCTGAATCAACCCCCTCTGCATAAGTAGAATGTTACACAAGGTCTATTTTTAAATGGAGCTTAGCAGGTTTTTATTCTCAGTTTTCTCCTAGACCGACTATCTTACCAAAGTTAAAGAGTCCACTCTGCCCTACTATTTACCCATTGATGGAGAGAGAATAGTTGGATTCATACCTTTCCCAAGGGTATTAATTCTATGTGAAATATAAACAGCTTTGTCCAGGATTTGAACTTGTACCACAGTGTTCATTTCCTACAATAAATCCATCTGTTCACCCTCAAATTATGGTTATAATAGTAGGGCAGAGTAGACTTTTTAGCTAAGGTAGGGCAGCCAGACTAGGAGAAGGTAGACACTGACTTCAAATCCTTCTATCTGTATGACAAGGTCACTTGACATGTTGAAGTAGTAAAACCAGCAGTTAGAGTTCATAGTGCAGTCTGAGATTGTATTCAATCTTGTTCAAGTCTTAGATTGATGGGGTCTTGCAAGACTGATGGATCCTATTAGGGATAATTGTCTAATTATGAATCATGATTTTTAAAAGTTTTTTTTTATGTGAGGCTATTTTGATGCTGCTATTTTTATACATATTTTATATCTATGATGCCCTATGAGCAATGTATGTACATATGGTGTAATGGTTAACAAGCTAGTCTCACAGATGCAAATTCTGCTGAATAGTGAGTTTGAATCTTGCTGAATACCCCATACTTGTAACCTTGTGTTGCATCCTACCTCTAACAAACAGGTGGTGATAAATATCTACATTGCAATATTATTGCTATTGAGTATAATAGTTAATCTTGATATATAGAAAATATTTAAATATCACCCAAAATATTCAGGTGTACACTTAATTGAACCATTGTTTTTGCATACTTAATTAAACTGTTTTTGGGGTTTTTGCTTTCAAGCACTTTTTTACCCCTTGGTAATCTTTTCTGGATCTCCAGAAGTTAGACTCACTCTGCATAAGGATTAATCTTTCACTGCTAATGTTATAGTGAGAAAATACAACAAATTTCATGAATTTTTTTGTTATAAAGATTTAACCCCGCACTTTTACATAGAAGTAAAATATCAATAATAATATTTGAAGAAGAGCAGAGATAGAATAGTGGTCATCAGCATGGATTCTGGATGAGGCTGTTTGCATTGATTTTGTACTAATGCCCTTAGGAAAGGCATGAACCTGTTTCTTCTACCTTTAAGAGAAAGTCAACACTGAGTCCCTGCTATTAGTCCTTTGTGCCAAACTAAACAAATCTTAATAAATCTTACATACTAGATCACTGAAGTTAAGCAATGGTGAGCCTACTCAGAACTTAGATGAGTAACCACTTAGAAACAGCAGGTACCGTAAGCAGTATTAAGCCTGCATGTCTGACTAAACCAAACTCAATAAATAATAGAACAATCATGGTAATATGTACTTACCCAATCCCTGTGCATGAGCAGGATGTCACACAAGGTCAATTTCTTTAAGTGAAGTTTAATAGGTTTGAATTCCTTCTTCTAGACTGGTTGCTGTACCAAGCTAAAAGAGCCCAGTTTGCCTTACTACTTACCCATAGCTGAAGGGAGAATAATTGGTTTCATACCTTTCCGAAGATTATTAGCACTATGTGAAATGCAAACAGCCTTGTCCAGCATTTAAACTCAGTTTACCATATTCATATCCTACGACGATAAACACAAAAACCTTCATAAACAATCATAGTAATACACATTTCATTGATAACAGAGGATCTTGATTCTTGTACAAGTTTTGGAAAGAATATGACTCTCTATTCAACTTAAAGACAGTTTGGTGTGGTTCATCAGCTACTATGATGATGTCATAATTCTTCTAGGATATGAAAGACCTACACATGTTTAAAGGACATGGTTATAATTGATAAATACAATGTTTTGCAGATGAAACAGATGCATAAGGGGATAAAGTTTGGGGTTATCAAAATTTTGAAACCCTCAACCCCTTCATGGTACCCTTGATTCCTCTTGAATCCTATTCATGTAGAATAAATAAACGAATAAATATGCTCTTTCCACATGCATTACTATAATTGGGATTTTCTTCAGATTTTTAAGCTTGAAATCAAGAAGTGTATATCATACAAAGAACTAAATATTAACCTTTTTATACAGCTACTTGTATCACCATATTCTCGATGAGAAGAAAAAAGTTATATCAATGATCTAAACTAACTTATGCATAACAAACAATTCTGGTTTTTACCACTACAGAGAAATAGCCACTTGAATGCTTGTTTGTTTATAATTTGTTTTCTCAATTGTGAACTTATTTTCACCAAAAGTTTTTTTATATTTTTATCTGAACTCATTTTCCTTGCCTTTGCTCTAAATACTGTGTAAATTTTGTGTTTCAAAACATTATATAAACTATATGAATTCTTACTTTTAGTCGACAACAATCTGGATAAAAAATTGAATAAATATAAAATTTTAGTTTAGATTTAACTACTAAAAAGTCCCAAAAGTCAATTCATATCAAACACAAGAGGTTTTTTTTCCAGAATTTTCTTAGGGGTGCTTATTGTACACAAATGAGTGTTATACTCAATAAGTTATAGTAATAAGAGGAAACTGCAAACCAAACCCAACAAGACTGTTGTTCTATATAGCCCCTCCCCGATGAATATTTTTTGAAACACAAAAAGGAAAAATCTGTTTTGTTGTTGCTGAAATCTTGAGAAAATTTCCAAAATATTGAATATAATTCTGAAATTCAATCTAAAAACATTCAAATCTTAAAGAAATATATGGAAATACATAAACAAAGATATTGTATAGAATATAGGGAAATGCTCAGAGCATAGAATCTGTTTGCTCTCATTTGCTATTTTGTAATGTAATCCTTATATATAATTTTTTTTTATCCCACACAACATTAATCAACACCTTTCAAAACTGCAGGCATTTATCCAACCTTGGATAATCCCATTGACCTCTATGGATCAATATCAACCATTTTGACAATCCCTTGTATAAAGGTTACACAAATGTTTGAAAAAGCTTATCTTTATAATCAAAAGAAAAGGAAAATTTTAGTAATTATTTAAAACTCGTGTATTTTGAGAATTAAATATTTGTAAGATGATTTTTCTTTTATTATTTATCAAGAATTCTGAGAGTGTTATGATGAAAAATAATTGTTTTTTTTCTATCTTGTCAAACTCATTCTTTTTTTCTTTTTTTTTTTTCCATCAAAGTGAAATATGTAATTTTCTTTTATTTGTTTTTACCAAAGGCAAATTTAGCATGCAAAATCTATATGCACCTGCATTTGTAGGTATGGTGCGCATTTGGAGCTTTTTTAAGATTAAAGTCTTAACTTATCTGATTACCCCACAGAAAAAAGCTCAGGAGTGCATTCTTTGGTTCAGATTTTTCTAAACTAAAGGTTGTATCATTAAATATGTGGTTTAATTTAAACTAGCGAGTGAGAAAAGCATTTTTGTCAATTCTGCAATTCCAGGCATTGAGCTTTTTGATAAAAATGTTAGTGAATTTAAAAATGCTCCTAGAATTCTGAGTAGCACCTATCATCGTCTGTGATATGCAGTTGGAAAAGCCCCACTCAAAAGCAAAAGCAAAAGCAAATAAACATATATATATATATATATATATATATATATATATATATATATATATATATATAAATATAAAAGGTAAAATTTTATTAAAAGGAAGACATAAAAATCATTTTAAATTAATTTTTCCTTTTTATTTCCATATCCTTTTTTCTTTCTTTTCTTTTCTTTTTTGTCTTATAGTATCATATTTGTATGATCTTCTCTTTTTTGGAAGGAGTCACTGAAAAGGGATAATATATGCTATACTACTTTAAAGGATTTAAAAAAAATTTTCATTCCTTTTTCTCTTTCTTTTACTCTTTTTTCTTTTCTATCTTTTTTCTTTTTATTTGAATGAAAGAACAATAAATTCCATAAAAAATAAAGAAGGTGAAAGGAAAAAAAAAAACAAAGAAGAAGAAGAAGAAGAAGAAGAAGAAGAAGAAGAAGAAGAAGAAGAAGAAGAAGAAGAAGAAGAGATGAAGATATAAAAAAAGTAGGACTGAGAAGAAGAAGAAGAAGAGAAGAAGAGAAGAAGAAGAAGAAGAAGAAGAAGAAGAAGAAGAAGAAGAAGAAGAAGAAGAAGAAGAAGAAGAAATTAGAAAAAAATTATATAGAAGACAAAGAGAAAAAAATGTTGGTTGTGGTGTGATGATCCTGACAATAAAATGAAAAAAAAAGAAAGAAAAGGCCAAAATAAGGACAATGAAAAGGAAAGAGAGAAAGAAAAGAAAAAAGTAAAAAAACAAATAATTTAAAAATTTTTTTAAACACGATTGAATAAGATAAAATAGAATAAAATGGACGAGTTTCTTTCATTTAGTTTTGGATGCTTCTCTTCCTCCTCCCCCTCCACTACCACAGATTAAAAAAGACAAGGTTTTTTTTTTAATTTAAAAAATTTATAACCTTTTTTTATGATTTTCTTTTTTAATAAAATTCTCCTTGCGTTGGCTTGCTATGTAATATCTCTCTAAAGGATGTGGCTAGGATACATTTATAGACCATGTTTCTTAGACATGATGTAACTGCATATATGTTTGTTTGCAAAAGCCTCTATCTCTGTTTTAAAAATCAATACTTGAAAATACTTGAAGTAGGAGGAAGAGGAAGAGGGGAAGGATAAAAAAGGATGGAGGTTGGAGGAGAAGACAAAGTAGGAGATGCGGGGGAATGGGGAGAGGAAGGGGAAATTCAGAACACTAGCCAGCAACCACAATTTTAATATACATGTGTATGTGTGTGTATGTGTGTGTGTGTGTGTGTGTGTGTGTGTGTGGAAGAGAGAAAGGGAGAGGGGGGAGGGAGTAAGCCCACATATAGAAAGGAAGAGTAATGTATAAAAAGGAAGGGAAGCTGGAGAAAAACCTGCTTAAACTATAAATTCAAAAAACCCCAACCACCCCACACATGACCCCACCCACCCCATGTATGTATGCATGATGGAATGAGGAGAGTGGAGTATAGAGAATAAGGAAAGATAAATGAGGGTGGATGAAGAGAGAGAGAGAGGGAGAAAAAAAAGAAAGAAACATGAAGATGGAAATAGAAGAAAAACAAAAGAGGAAGATGGAAAAAATTGAATGAATTAAATAAAAAGATGAAAATTTTGGAAAGAGAAAAGAAGAGGAATAAATGAAAATGAAAACACAAAATGTAAGAGATAAAAATAATTATTAAGAGAAAGATCATATCATGAAAAAAAAGATTATAGAATGAAAACAACAATAACAAAAAAAAAACTAAAAAAGTAAAAGAAAAAAAT
>CM042162.1:54761611-54774111 GCA_023376005.1 Doryteuthis pealeii
GTAGCAATCTCATAATGCCAGCCCTGTGCCATGGATTGGGGTGCCTAATGATACTAAGAATCATAAACGGTCCAAATAAGCTTCTCTTGCAGACAGGTGTGGCATAGCACTAGTAGCCATCGAAACCTCCTGGGTTAAAGACCAATTCCAAACTACTAACTTCAGAAGATTGATAGAAAGGCTTCTCACTTAGAAAACGAAAACATAGAAAGATAATTGCACCTTGCCAGAGGATTGAACAAACTGTGGAATATGAGGGTGAAAGTGATAACAATTGTAGTTGGTGTACTTGAAATGATGTCCAATTGTTTGGAAAACCGATTGGAAAAATTGGAAATCCGAGGAAGAATTGAAACCATCTTAACAACAGCATTGAATACTCAGAAGAATCCTGGAGATCTGAGATTTGTTGTTATTCAGACTCCAGTGAAAGACCATCAGCTTACGCTTGATGGAAAAACTTGCAAGGAGTGAAATGATAATAATAATAATGGTAATTGAGTAAAAATGAATAAAAAATTGCATAAATCAAATAGAAATACGACAAAATTAGATTTACAGAAATATTGGTAAAAGTTTTCGGCTAGAATACTCAGAAGAGTCCTGGAGACCCGAGGAGACTTGTTGTCACTCAGACTCCAATGAAATACCATCAGTTAACAGTGATGTGAAAAACTCAAAAGGAGTGAGCATAATAATTTAGTAAACTTATGTTATATATAGATATGAAGGCTTATGCATGTATAAAATTCACATATCCTAAAACTAAATTTTATTTTCCAATATTAGAAATGTGTGTGTGTGTGTGTGTGTGTGTGTGTGTGTGCATGCGTTTGTATTTATTTGCCATCCCGTGAGGGCAAATTTGATACAGAATCTTTTTCAGTGTACGAAGGAAATGACTCAAGGTCATATTGTAGGTCACTTAGAAAATGCCTATTTGCATATACTATCACTAACAGACATCAGGGTACATTCATAATCCTACCCCTCCAAGTGCAATGGGGAGGTACAGCCTGAGGGTTGAATCCCCAGGCATTAGGCTTCAGTTAATTATTACTGGCTTCCAATCCCAAAGGGACAAAAATGGGGGATTATCAACATATATTTTTAAGTTATATATATATATATATATATATATATATATATATATATGTGTGTGTGTGTGTGTGTGTGTGTGTGTGTGTGTATATATATGTAGGGGTATTTATGTGTATATATATATATGTATTCATATGCATGTATGTATATATATGTTTGTGTGTGTATATGTGTACATATGTATATGCATGAAAGTGTGCGTATATGTGTATAAATATATGTGCTGAAAATATTTAAATACTTTAAAATATCCTATTAGTAACATACTAATATATATATATATATATATATATATATATATATATATATATATATATATATATATAATATAATATTTAAAAACTATAGTCGTATTACTTGTATTGATAAGATTAACAATGAAATAGTTTAAACATGATACACACATACACATGCACAATTTCACAACCTTGAGAACACAGAGAATATATAAGGGACTCAATTATCGACGGGAATACCAAAGCACACTAGACACTCCTTAATACTATCACGAAACGTTTTTGTTTCTTTTTGGCTTGTGTTGTGGTGTTTTGCCAAAAAGGAGCTCACCATAAAAAATCGGTTTTTGTAGTCTAGAGTCATCAAGCCGAACAAGATGACCCGCCCAACGCATCTGATTCCTCATCACAATTGCAGCAATGCTAGTTGTTTTCGCTTTGATCAAGATACCCGTATCTGGAACATGGCTTCAGAAGCATAGAGCAATGATGACAACACACATGCTTGATACACAGACACTTTAGTTGCAAGAGTTAGATCACCATTTTAGTTGCAAGAGTTAGACTACCATTGGACCAGACTTTGTCTTCTAGCTTACCAAATGACCCAGATGTCCTGCTTATTCTCTGTTTGATTTCTGCATCAAGAGAACCGTCACTAGATAAAGAACTACCAAAGTGGACAAACTCCTGGACAACTTCATGACACTTCCCATATATAAAGATGTCAGGTTCCACGTAAGGATCACCAGCAATCGGAGTGTACATGAATTTGGTTTTCTTAATGCTAACTGTCAGACCAAAGCAGGTACAAGCATTAGTAAAGCGCTCCATGACCGACTGCATTTCTTCTGGAAAGTGTGCAACCGGGTCAGCATCATCTGCATATAAAGGTTCTCTGACAAATCCATTTCTATTATCATGGAAGGCATTCCATAGTACAGCCGTCTGGTAAAGTGAGAACAATGTTGGTGCTGGTATATCACCTTGCTTTATTTCATTATCAATGGGAAGTTCATCAGATAGCTGACCATTGAAATTAACACAACCCTTTACACAACGATGTAGATGCTTAAACTTTTCAACAAAAGCAGGTGTACAGCCAAATTTTCCGAGCACCTTCCAGAGAGCCTCACGGTTCACTGAGTCAAAGGTTTTAGTTGTCAACAAAAACCTGACAAAGTGGCACACGCTGTTCAATACATTTTTCTAAAAGCTGTCTAGCAGAGAACATCATGTCTACAGTCCTTCTCCCACCTCTGAAGTCAGATTGGGATTCAGGAAGGACATCATGACAAATATACTTTTCCAATCAGTTAAGCAAGAGTCGCACAAAACTTTTCCAAAAGCTTTCAGCAGTGAGATAACACGGTAATTACCACAGTCTGACTTCTTGCCCTTTCTTTTGTATAAAATAATCAAATTGGCATCTATCCCATCCTAAGGAACCTGGTCACCCCTCCATATAGACATCACCAAAGAGTGGACCGCACAATGGACATTCATACCACCCTGTTTCAAAAGCTCAACAGGAATACCATCTTGTCCTGGAGATTTGTTTGAGTTGATCTGTTTTATACAAGCAATTGTTTCTGCAAAAGTCGACCCCATGTCAAGTTCTAGCTGAAGGGTCCGCTGAGGGATACTATCTATTACAGCAACACCCACATTGGAAGGATTATGAAAGAGATCTCGAAAATGTTCATGCCAACAGCACATAATCACATCTGAAATTTTCAATGAGGTGGTGCATTAAAGTCACCGAGGATTACCAAACTCTCCCCACTTGGTATACTGGTGACAATGGATCTGAGAGTATGGTAGAAAGATATAATATAATCTTCAGGCGAAACAAGGGTATCTTTTGCCAGGAGTGGTGTAGTTGTAGAAATTATTGGACCATATGCCTGACGAAGCAGAGCATAAAACACCTTGATATCCTTCTGATCATAAGCTGTCTGTATCTCTTTCGAGATATCAGACCAGCATTTGTTTTTTATTTGGCGCAGGCAGCACTGAACTTTACTTTTCACAAATGAGAAGTGCGCAGAAGAGTTAAGTAGTCTCAAATGAGCTTTAGAGAGTTGATTTCACTGGAGTTATCAGCAAACCTATCTCGATGCTTGGGAATCACAGTCCAAGAATCTCAACTCTTTATATATATATATAATATATATATATATATATATATATATATATATATATATATATATGATGTCTTTTACTCTCTCCCAATCACAACCTGAAACATACACTCGATCAAAAGCAGATTTAAGAGTCTTTGACGAATGGATCTTTCAACCTTTCAACCTTGAGACATCAATCCGCCTAGGCATTTTGACTCCCCCGAAACGGCTCCTACGGCGAATGGAAATCTTTAGTTTAGCTCTGATCAGTGTCACAGTAGACACCACGCATCACTGACCTTGCAGAAGTTTCTTAGATCACCACGTCTACATATTATATAATCTAGTATATGACCTTGTTTAGACTGAGGATGAAACCAAATTGCCTTGCTTTTCTGGGGTGTAAAGTGTTGGTAATAACTAGATTTAATTCAGTACAGAGCTGAAGGAACAGTAGACCGTTTGAATTGATCCTACCAACGCCATAAGGACCCAGAGGAGACCAGGTTTCATTGTCTGGGCCACCCGTGCATTAAAGTCACCGAGGATTACCAAACTCTCCCCACTTGGTATACTGGTGACAATGGATCTGAGAGTATGGTAGAAAGATATAATATAATCTTCAGGCGAAACAAGAGTGGGTGCATAGACGGATTGAACTGTCATGTATCGACTAGAAGAAAGGGGAATTCTCAATCTTATGATCCAATCATTAACACCAACCGGCTGTTCGATTTTGCGAACTAAGGAATTCTTAACTGCAAAACCCACACCAGTACTACTTGTTTCATAGTTGGGTCATCATTGACTATACATACATACATACATACACATGTTTCCAGATAGTATCCAATCATTTTGAATATCTTATGCAAGTATTGGTTGTGTAGCCTTGATGTAAATGTCTGCCTAATTGAAAATAACCATACAACATATTTCCTGTTGTATTTCTCAGTGAGATGTCACTGAGTGAGCTTGTGTAGTGTGTGACTGTTGCATTCTTCATAGCAATGATCTCATCCATTTTTCAATTGGATCAATCAGAGGCTTGTCATGCCCAATTTGAATTGATCTTTCAACAAGTCCATTGTAAGATTTGTGGAGTGATCAGTATCCAGCTGTGTTGCAAGCTGAGTCTGTTCTGAGAATCCAGACTTGGTAGGTGGTTTAAATTGCAGGTTGGGCTATTCCACTTGGGTATCTTGGCCAAGTCCATTTCCAGGATTCTCATTGAGTGTTGAGTGACCAGTATCCAGCTGTGTTGCAAGCTGAGTATGTTCAGAGAGTCCAGACTTGGTAGGTGGTTTAAATAGCAGGTTGGGCTATTCCACTTGTGTATCTGGGCCAAGTTCACTTTTAGGATTCTTATTGGCTGCTCGTTTTAAGTTGGGGACTTTCATCCATATAGACTGAACATTTGACTGTGTTCAGGCAGTTGGCACAGAGCGTATTTGTTTGTTTTTTTATCTGACTGGATGCTAGTCTCAGCCTTCCCATGAATGTGTATATATTGTTTATTCTAAATCTATAAAAGGCTGCACCTAATTATTAAGAAAGATGCATTCAGACTTCAGGCTGGATGTTCCCCACTCTTGCATTATACAAAAAGGTCATCTATTTACAGTCACAAAAATATTGATGGTAGTGCTGGTCTAGTGCTAGGGAAAAGGGGATAGACTCCCTCGCTGTTTGCTTGATACTGAAAATAGGCCACTCTGCTGACTCAAACTGTTGCTTCTTAGTTTAGAATGAAATTAATTTTTTAATTAAAAATTGTTTGATGTGTATTTGTTTAAACTTGTTTAACATATTTGTTTAGTATAAAAGGCCTTTTTTTATTACCGGGTCTATTCTAACTTTTGTACACAATCCTGTAAATTCATTTTAATAAAAAATATTGTTTAAAGATGGGAGAAAGACAGGTTTTATATTAAACTTAAATGACACTACTTTGTTTGAAAGATGTTTCTTTGTGTGAATAATAAAAAGAAAAATTAATTTGGAAAAGATAAATATTTTTAGTGTTTGTATCTGTATGAGTAATGTTCTTGATTTAGATTAAAATTTGAAATAGAAATAAGTTTTATAGAAACTTAAAATATCATACCAAATTTAAAAAAAAATAAAACAACAAAAAAGTACGCAGAACATTTATATAGATATCTCTTCTACACTTTTTATTCTTACTTTTCCTATTCTCTGTCCGTTGGCTTCTTTTATTTTCTCCCTCTTTGAACATTTATGCACAAAAAGTATCACAACTCTCCTGATAGTATTATGGATGAAAGACTAAAAATCTAATAAAAAATTGACCATATTTGTATGTTTACACACGTAAATTTTTACACATTAGAAAAAAAAGAAAGAAACAAAAACAATTCTTACTTGCAAGAAATCTTTTACACCATAAATGACGATTAATATAAATTATGAAAAAAAATTGTTGCATCTTAAAAAAAAGAAAAAATATGTTTATTAAACATATTTCTTCTTTTTTTTTAAGAAAGAAAAAAGATACTTGTGCTGTTAAAAAATGCGTAATAAAAAAAAATTTAGGAGCATCTTTTAAAAGGAAAAATTTGACAGCATCTTTTAAAGAAAAAGAAACATGTGGCATCCTTTAAGAAGGAAAT
Organism: Doryteuthis pealeii; assembly: GCA_023376005.1. Lineage (NCBI taxonomy): Eukaryota > Metazoa > Mollusca > Cephalopoda > Myopsida > Loliginidae > Doryteuthis > Doryteuthis pealeii. The sequence goes on from CM042162.1 coordinate 54,767,708, forward strand.
GTGTGCCATCTTTTAAAGAAAAACAAAACAACATGTGGCATATTTTAAAGAAAAATAAACATGTGGCATATTTTAAAGAAAAGGAAACATGTAGTACATTTTAGAGAAAAATAAACATGTGGTATCTTTTAAAGAAAAATAAACATGTGGTATATTTTAAAGAAAAAGAAACACGTGGAATCTTTTAAAGAAAAAGAAACATGTGGTATCTTTTAAGAAGGAAACGTGTGCCATCTTTTAAGGAAAAACAAAACAACATGTGGCATATTTTAAAGAAAAAGAAACATGTGGTATCTTACAGAATAATCAAATAATTTTCTTACCAAACCAAAACTTTATCTATGAACTCTTATTTTGTTTAACCCAATAGCAAACACTGTTCCATTTCTAGAACATTTACAAAAATTAATATATTTTAGATCTCACCAATTTTCCATACATGAGGTGATACATCCATTCTTCTGATTTTGTATCATGACTAAAATATGTTAAACTTAGTGATGTAACTTGAGTATCAGAATTAACAGAAAAATGATATGAAGAAACACAAATATTAATGATAGGGAAAAAGGTTTACTAAGCAAAGATACAGGGTGAACAAATTAGTAATTGCTAGGTTGAATTTACAAGTCCCATGAGATCTTGTTGTTTCTTTCCTCCAAGGTTTCATCAGATATTATTTATAGGAAAAACAGATGATTTCATTCTCATTATTTAGGAACTATATGACATCTCCCCTTTTGAGATTTAGCTCACTTGGGAATAATACGTTTCATGTTTTGGGTTTATCTCATCCTAGTCACCAACTGTTGCAACTCAAGTATCAGAGTTAAGAAGGAAATGATGGGTAGATATTAAGGGCAGGGAAAAAGGTTTACTAAGCAAAAATTACAGGGTGAATAGTGTACTTAGCATTGTTTCTTTCCACTGAGGTTTTGTCAGATATTATTTATAGGAAAAACAGATGATTTCCTTCTCATTATTTAGGCACTATGACACTTACTAATAACTAAATGGGATGGAATTTTTTTAAAATATAATAAATATTTGTACCAATATTAAATTGTGTATACATTATTTTTAGAAAACCTCTATACTAATTCATAATCTGCCTAGATTATGTACTATGATGGTTAATAGATCTAATAAAAGAAAATGGTTGGACACTGAAAAGGGCAATATGATATCCAGCAGAAACTGATACAGACTATGCAGATGATCTAGGACTTCTTGTAATTATACCTGTTCAAGTCGAATCTCTGTTGCATATCCTGGAACAGGCAGCAAGAGGCATCAATCTCTATGGATTTTAATTAAGATGGTACCATCAAATGGCAAATCTCTGAAATTACTAGACCAGTTCATATACCTCAGTAGCAATATCTCATCTACTGAAAGCAATGTCAACATGTGTATAGGTAAGGCAAGGACTGCTATTGACAGGTTAATGATCATATGGAAATCTCATCTCTCTGATTATAAAACAGGGACAGATGGTAAGAGAGAGTCAAAGGAATCTGTGCTGACAGCATACATTCATGATAATGATGATGATGATGATTGTGAAAGAAAAGTTTTAAAGTTTTTCCCCTCAAATAATTCTAATGTGTATTAAATAAAAGGGCAGGTGTAAAGATATGATTAAAAGTGTTTTGTGGTTCAAAAATGAATAGAAATAACAAAAATTGCCTCTTTTCAGTGATGTACAGATTTTATTTTCATCATTTTGATAAATGATTGTCATAGAAAAAATATTCAATATCAATTCAGTTTTTCTACATTTACTTAACAATTATGTAATAAGAAATAGTTGATAGAAAGATATACAATACATAGATAAAATACACTATATAGAGAAAGTAACAAATTAAAATTCAGTGGTTGATATATTGATAAATCTATCCAATCTTATTGTTTTTCATCACTAAAAACATTAAAAGATCTGGCAAGACTTATTTTGTTTTATGACAGCTGAATAAGAGAAATAATGATCTGGACTTTTCAATGAATCTAGTTAGCAATATGATATTTGAAGTGTGTTCAAAAAGTTTCAAGATTGAAATTGTATTTACCAAGACAGAAATAAACAATGAATGAAATATCCATTTCCTTCAAAATATGATGTGTGCTCAAAAAGCAGTATTTACCAAGACACAAATGAATGAAAAATTCCTTTTTCTACAAAATATGGCATGTGTTCAAAAAGTATCAAGACTAAAGCTGTATTTACCAATAGAGAAATGAACAATGAATGAAACATTGATTTTCTACAAAATAGTCCTCTTGGCATTCTACATATTTTTTCAAGCAATTTTTCCATCAGTCAAAGTAGCTGCGAAACTGCGAAACCATTATATTATTTTAAAATCTTCATGCCCTCAAAGGTGAATTTTCAGTTTAGAAAACAAGAAAAACTCATACAAAATTTGGTTGTCTCATGAATAATGGAGGGTGCTGCACTTGTACAACCCTGTGTTTTGCCAAAGCTCAGTTGGTAGAGCATCTAGCTAGGAACCACAAGGTTCCTGGTTCATACTGGCCCTTGCCAACTCAGTGCATGAGTAGCACAGGGATCTGTATAGTAAAGTGAGGAGCTGATGGTAGGTGTGGGGTTATACATCAGATGCAAAACAATGTCCTTGGTTTAGGGCTAGTGAAAAGGGATAGACTCTCTCTGTTTGGCTGATACTGACATTAAGCCACCCAATGAATTTACTTACTGCTCAAAATGTATCAACACTGCTAAGCAAAAAGTATCAAGAATTGAAACTGATTTTTCTTGATAAAGTCCAAACATCTAAGCATCATTATTATTAATAATAAAAATAGATAACTTAACAACAATAACATATAAAGAATAAAAGATAAACAAATGTATGGAAAAATATTCTTTATTAATTTATATATGAATATAGTTAACAGATTTGTTTTTAACTTTTTAAATCTTGAGTAACGCCGTGTCACTCTGCTAGAACCACCACACACACACACACACACACACAAACACATACACATACACACACACACACACACACACACACACATATATATATATATATATATATATATATATATATATCTTTGAAAGGAAGGAAAAACTCCACACCGTTATTCCATAATAAATTTATTTCAACCAAAATTGGGGCCTTTATAAATCTAAGTTGATTTAATACAGCTCCCCAAAATTCAGTCTCATCAGATGGTAAATCAAAATAATTTGAATTGCATAACAGAAAAATTTACTTCTCTTTTACAAATGTATACATTTAAGACTGTCACAGGATAAATATTGCTCTGTATATAATCTAAAAAGTTTATTATACATTGAGCTCTTTTTAGTGATTTAAAGATTCACAGTATTCATAATTATTTATGTACTAGTCTCCAATTAAATTCAAAATCTTCAAAATCTTCATACTTAAAGCTGCAATTTCAATACTTTTTGTTGACACCTTTCAAAAGTAAAGTAGGTAAAATTGGCAGAGTAGCCTATTGTCAGTATCAGCTTGGACAGCAAAGTAGTCTATTCCCTTTTCAGACCAGGGAGATTATTTTTTCCATCTGAGGTGGAGCACCATACCTACCATCAGCTCCCCACTTTACTGCATAGATCCAAGCTCATGTGCAGAGTTGGCAAGAGTTGATATTGAACTCAGAACCTTGTGGTTCCTAAGTAGATGCTCTACCAACTGAGCTAAACCAGTCACTCCAAAAGTAATGCCCCCTATTTTATCATGTTGGTCCAAAACATTAGAAATGGATGTTGATAGTATGGCAGTAGAGGCTAAACCTTCATGCCAATAACCTTCTTTTTTGCCTTGATACTGATAGCAATAATACTAAGTGTATATGAAGCAAAGGTGTGTCAATAAAATCTTCTTTGCAGAAAAAAATGGACTCAAATGACACTTTCTGATCATTCACAAAGAATAGGTGTATATGAGCCAAGTTAGGTGGTGGGGAATGCATTTCAGCAGTGATTACAGGAATGTAAGGGATAAGTCATGATCAACACAACAGTCAATCTATGGAACGAAGAGCACCTCAATCTGCTTATGCCTGTGAATTGAACTGTGATGGACTACATGAACATATTCTTGGCAATGATGTTATCATTGTGAAAAGTTGTCTGTCTCCACTAGTGCAGATTTTATAGAAGTGCTTAGCCAATAGTGGTGACTATATGAGGAAATAGAGATTTGTAAAGAAAAACAATAAAAGTTCAATCTATTTATATTGTTGATCTGAAAGAAAGAAAGGAAGAAAGAAAGAAAATGTCTAGGTATTTTCTAATAAGAAAAAGAAAGAAAGAAAGAATGTCTATGTCTTTTTTATAAGAAAGAAAGAAAGAAGGTCTAGGTCTTTTTGATACAAAAGAAAAGAAAGAAAGAAAGAAAGAAAGAATGTCTGTCTTTTGATATGAAAGAAAAAAAGAAGAAAGAATATCTAGTTTTTTCTGATAAGAAAGGTAGAAAGAAAGAAAGAAAGAAAGAAAATGTCTAGGTATTTTCTGATAAGAAAGAAGAAGAAAGAAAGAAAGAAAGAATGTTCATGTCTTTTTGATAAGAAAGAAAGAAAGAGAGAAAGACAGAAGGCCTAGGTCTTTTTGATACAAAAGAAAAAAAGAAAGAAAGAAAGAATGCCTGTCTTTTTGATATGAAAGAAAGAAAGAAGAAAGAATATCTAGTTTTTTTCTGATAAGAAAGGTAGAAAGAAAGAAGAAAGAAAGAAAGAAAATGTCTAGGTATTTTCTGATAAGAAAGAAGAAAGAGAGAAAGAAAGAAGAATGTCCATGTCTTTTTGATAAGAAAGAAAGAAGAGAGAAAGAAAGAAGGTCTAGGTCTTTTGATACAAAAGAAAAAAAAGAAAGAAAGAAAGAATGCCTGTCTTTTTGATATGAAAGAAAGAAAGAAGAAAGAATATCTAGTTTTTTTCTGATAAGAAAGGTAGAAAGAAAGAAAGAAAGAAAATGTCTAGGTATTTTCTGATAAGAAAGAAAGAAAGAGAGAAAGAAAGAAAGAATGTCCATGTCTTTTTGATAAGAAAGAAAGAAAGAGAGAAAGACAGAAGGCCTAGGTCTTTTTGATACAAAAGAAAAAAAGAAAGAAAGAAAGAAAGAATGCCTGTCTTTTTGATATGAAAGAAAGAAAGAAGAAAGAATATCTAGGTCTTTTCTGATAAGAAAGGTAGAAAGAAAGAAAAAAGAAAGGTAGAAAGAAAGAAAGAAAGAAAGGTAGAAAGAAAGAAAGAAAGAAAGAAAGAGTTATTGTGACCCATGTATCTATAATAATTTCTGTGGAATTAAATAGAAAGCATTACTTTTTGAGATCTCCTCATATTATTATACTCTTCATTTCTACATTTATTTTCTTCATTATGATCGTCATGGATGAAACGTCAAAGGTATAAAATAACTGGAATAAAAGAATGAAATAAAGGAATAAAAGGATAAAGGGTATAAAAGAATAAAGGTATAAAGAGAAAGAATAAAAGAATAAAGATATAAAGGGAAAGAATAAAAGAATAAAGGTATAGAAGAATAAAGGTATGAAAGAATAGACGAAGAATTGAATATTCAATTCAACAAATAAGAATATTTATTAACTAAGAAAAGCATACAAGGCAAAATAATGCATTGCAAGGATATTTATCCAAATAAAATATTCCTCTTAAAATGAATTAGTTGTTCATAGCAAATAAATGTGCATTGTTCAATGCGATCAAATAAATTGTTTATATGCATGAATAATAAGTTTTGTTACTGAAATACGCAATGTTATAATACATTATAATAGAATAGTGTGCTAAAGTCATTTTCTCCTTCTTTCAAAAATTGTCTTTTTTTTAGAGATATATTAAGTGAATATAAGTGTAAGTACAAAGTATATAATACATTTTCGAATATTTACAAAAATTTAAAGTTTAACCTTCCAGAATGAATGAACTTAATCCATTGGAATTGGCAGAAAGAAGCAAGAAGGAATTCTTGTCTTTCTTTTGACTATAGATTCTTTGTACATATTCACATCCAGTGGGAACTTATCTGTTGCCAGAAATATGGGTTAATTTTATATCATTTATATTAAACCATATAAAATACAATGTTGAGTCAAAAGTTTTGTGTATCCAGGGTATGACATTAAACTGCATCTAGTGGTTAGGTTCCAGTTCTGGAGTTGTGGGGAGTGTGAAGTACCCGTTCAAGGTCTGATTTAAAAAATGGGTCTAACAAATTGAATACCCAACAAAGAATGAATAAAACAAAAATGTCTTTGGCATAAAATAACCCAACAAGGGTTGACATGCCATAAAATACAACCAACCAAATCAAAAGTTTTGCAATATTTTGCCACATGCTGAATTGCACTGCATATATCATGCATCACTTCACTTTGTGATTTGAA
>CM042162.1:54784111-54809111 GCA_023376005.1 Doryteuthis pealeii
AGAATAAAAAAATGTTCAAATTATTTTCCATATATTGTAATTAAGTATACTCCTGTCGAGAAAACATTGATACTAGCCAGCCCAGTGGTATGTCAGAGAAGAATAAGAGATGAATGAAAATTAAATGAATAATTTAGATGAGAAGCAAAGAAAAGAGAGTTGCTAATTGATAAAAGAGAGAGAAAGAAATTAAATTGAAGAAAAATAAAATTTCATTCTGAGTAAAGAAAAATGAATGAGCAAAGAAAAAAGAAAATGAAAAAAATCTTTTTTAAAAAAAGGAAAATTAAAATTTAAAGATAAAAAACGACAAAGTGAAAAATATAAGAAATTGGGGGGGGGAATGAAATTAAGAATAAAGAAATAAGGAAAAGAGAAAGAAAAACAAAGATGAAAAAAAAAAAAAAAAATTGAAGAAATGAATAACGGCTAGAAGAATGAAATTTAAAAAAAAAATGATTACCCCTCCCCCCCCAAAAAAAAAAGCAAAAATAAAAACGAACGAGTGAATGGAATGGAAAAGAAGGGAAAAATGAATCCAATAACGAATGAAAAAATATTCAAAAATAATTATGAACGATGAAAGGGAAAGAGAGAAAAAGAATGAATAATGAAAAGAAAAGAGAGAAGAAAAGAAAGATTAAAAAAAAAAACAGACTGAAAGAAAGTTTGAATTAATGAAGTTATCAATAAATAATAAAGAATGATTATACATATTCTGATAAAAGGAAAAATGGGGTGGGGATGGAAATGTGGAAACTTTAGTAAATAAAGGAATTGGTCAAAAGGAAAATTGAAAAATGACTAGAAAAAAAAAAGATATTTATAAAACTTACCCCCACCCCCATAACACAGGGAAAAAAAAAGACTTTAAAAGGTTTTCAAGTAAAAAGCAAAAATAATGGGGCAGTGGGACAAGAAAATAGACAGACAGAAAGAATTTTAAAGAGTGAGTGGGACAAAGAATTAAACTGAAAGGTAAAGAAAGAGGGAGAGGGAGAAAAATAGATAAAAATGAATGAAAGACCGAGGGGTAAAAAAAAAAAAGAAAGAAGTGGACAATAAGACCGGAGAGAGAGAGAGAGAGAGAGAGAGAGAGAGAGAGAGAGAGAGAGAGGAGAGAGAGAGAGAGAGGAGAGAGAGACAAAATAAACAGAAGAAAATGAAAAAGAAGGAGGGACAAAATAGAAAAGAATTATTGAAAGAGGGAGCAGGAAATAAAAAACAGGAAAAAGAGGGTGAGAGAGAAAAACTAGAAGTAAGAAAAGAAAGAGAGAGTGGGATGAACATTTTTTTAGAATACAAAGAAAGAGTAGGATAGTGTATTTAAAAAAATAAAGGGAGAGGAACAAAAATAATAGACAGAAAAGAATGAATGAAAAAGCAAGATGGACAAAACATTAAACAGAAAAAAGAAAGAAATAGTTAAATAGAAGAAAAAAAAAGAGAAAATGGTTTTGAAACAAACAAACAGATAAACAAACAAGAATGAATAGGACAAAAATAGATTTTTAAAAAAATGAAAAAAGTGTGGGACAAAAAAATTAACTAAAGAAAAAAAGAAGGAATGGGTTAAAAAATGGAGAGAGAGAGAGAGAGAGAGAGAGAGAGAGAGAGAGAGAGAGAGAGAGAGAGAGAGAGAGAGAGAGAGAGAGATTAGGACGAAAAAAGAGGGGGAAAAGAAAGCATGGCAAAAAAAGTGAAAAATGGAGTGGGAAACTGAAAAAAGAAAAAAGGAAAAAAGTAAGAAAGAAGAAAAGAAAAGAAAGCAAATGTGAAGAAACGAAAGAAGGAAAAACTTGTGAAGAAAAATTTAAATCGGGAAATTTGAAGTTAACACTGAATAAAAAAGAAAGGAAACAAAATGTGGATAAGAAAGAAAGAAAGAAAGAAAGAAAGAAGAAAGAAAGAAAGAAAGAAAGAAAGAAAGAGAAGTAAAAAGGCAAAATGGACCCTGCCGCTGCCGTTGCTGCTGCTGCTGGTGTTGAAAACTCGTGTATCTCATTAATAGAGGGTATATGGAAGTGGGTGGGGGAAAACGTTGGGAAGTTCCAAGTAAAAATTAAAAGGACGGTGGAGACGGTGGCGATGGAGGAGGAGGAGGCGGCGGCGGCGGCGGCGGCGGCGGCGGCGGGACTGATGGAAGGTTTGCTGGAGATTGGCAAGAAGAGAGATGAGACAAGCACCCGTGTATATATACGTTTCTGTGTGCGTGTCTGGACTCACTTCTTCAGAGTGTATGAGAATGAGGGTGAGAAGAATTAAAGAGAGAGAGAGAGAGAGAGAGAGAGAGAGAGAGAGAGAGAGAGAGAGAGAGAGAGAGAGAGAGAGAGAGAGAGAGCGTGGTGGTGGTAGGCGGAGGCGGGTTTTTTTTAGAGTAAAGTGGGGGGTGTGGGGGTTGATGTGAGAGAAGGGAGGATAGTTGGGCTTCAATTCGAAAAAGCCCAGTTTAAAAATCAATACCAGTGAAGACCCGATGGGTTGAAATGAAGTGGCGGAAAGTGAGAGGGGGGTGAGTAGAAAAAGAGATGCACGTGGCGCCAGCTAACTAGGATAGGTAAACACGAACTTTGCATACGCATACGGATGCACGCCGAGGAGACGGACACACGCAAGGACAGACCTCGGGACACACACGGACATAACAGTCCGTTCATACGCGCACCACATATATATTCGTTAGATACACTCGGATTTGCCTCACCCTCGACTATGCCAGTAACTGGCAGGTTGATATTCCTATTTGACACATGAGAGAAATAAACATTTTTTTAATTCCTCTTTTCTATATATATATATATATATATATATATATTTGTTTTTTGTTTTTTTGTTTTTTTTTAAAACTTCTTCATCATCTTCTCTTTTTTTCTTCTTCGGAATGTTTATTCTTCTTATCTTCATTTTTTCTTCGTTTTTTTTTTTAAATAAATTTTATTCATCTTCTTTTCTAGTTTCATCACACCTTTTTTCTTTTTTCCCTCATTCCTTCATATTTTTTAAAATCTCCCCCTCTCTCTTCTCTCTCTCTCTCTCTCTCTCCTTTCTCTCTTGCTTCCTTTCTTTATATTTTTTTATCTCTCTTCTCACTCTCTTCCTTCCTCCTTCCTTCCTTCTTTCTTTTCTTTCTTTCTTTCTTTCTTTCTTCTTCTCTCTCTCTCTCTTCTCTCTCCCTCTCTCTCTCTCTCTCTCTCCTTGTCTATTAATCTATTTTTTGTCTTTAAAGCTGTTTTTTCTTCCTCATCTTCTTTACTTATTTTTCTTTGTATTTTTTCTCTTTTTTCTTTTTTCCCAATATCTCTTCTTTTTCTTCAATAACTTTCTTCCTTCCCACCTTTCTTTTTCTTCCTCTTCTTTTTCATCTTTTACTATTTTCAATTCTTTTTTCCTTCCTCTTCTTCCTCTTCTACTTTCAAATTCCCCCTTCTTCTTCTTCTTCTTCTTCTTCTTCTTCTTCTTCTTCTTCTTCTTCTTCTTCTTCTTCTTCTTCTTCTCAATTCTCTTCTTCCTAACCTTGTTCTTCTTCCTCTTTCTCTTCCTCTTTCTCTTCCTTTTCTTCTTCTTTCAATTCTCCTTCTCCTCCCTCTTTTTTATTTTCTTCTTTTTTTCCCCTTCCTCATCTTCCTCATCTTCTTCCTCTACTACTTTCTTCTTTTTCTTTTTCTTCTTGTGTCCCTTCCATTTCCCCTTTATCCTTTCCTCTCACCCTTTCTCCTTCCTCTCCAACAACACTTCACCACCATCACCGCCACCACCACCTGCCCTCATTTACCACTTCTATCTTAATGCACACACATGCAAATCTACTAGACATGCATGTTCATATGCAAGATGTACTGAGCTGAATGACTCCCAGCACTCCCACTCCCACTCTATTCCCTTTTTAACCCACCCCCTCCCTTCAACTCTTACTTACTCTCCTCCTCCTGCTCCTCCTCCTCTTCCTCCCCACTCTCGCCTCTTAACCCTCTTTCGCTTGCCCCTTCCTTTACTCCTAGATTTTCCTTACTTTCCTCCTTTCAACATGGACAACTTTCTAAGACATGCACGTTGATAATGTTAAGGACATATCCTTATAGAAAAAGACTCACTTTTTAAAATTAAGCACACATGCATACATACTTAGACATACTGCTGCTTACGTGTTCAGACATATATACGTATGTATGTATATTGGCAAAATACTCTTTGGGAAATGTCTATCCTCCAGCATCCCCTTTCTCTTCTGATGATGCAGACAAAATTTTAAATTGGATGAGTACACATGCTCATTTAAATGAAACATACCAAGTAGGAGGACATAAAGAATATAGACAAACAGAATAGCATGTGGTATCACAAGAGAGAGTATATCACAAACAGATGGACAAGCAGAGAGAGAGAGAGAGAGAGAGAGAGAGAGAGAGAGAGAGAGAGAGAGAGATAATAGGTAGATGTAAGCATAGATAGATAGATAGATAGATAGATAGATAGATGTGAAAGAAGCTTGGATAAATAGATAGGAAAAAAACTAAGATATGAGGAGAATGAAAAAAATTAATATAAATAAACTGAAATATATATATATATATATATATATATATATATATATATATATAGTTGATTGATAGATAGATGCTTGGATATATAAATAGGAATAGACTAAGATATATAGAGAATGAAAAAGATAGGTATGGATAATAAGATTGATATATAGATCTGAACAAACATCGATAGGACAATATGAAAGGGCCAAGAAAAATAGATATGGATAAACTGATAGATTTGATGAGATAGATAGATAGATAGATAGATAGATATGAAGAGGCTTGGCTAAATAGATAAGAATAGACAGATATAAAGAGAATGAAGAAGACAGTATGAATAATCTCAGATAGATAGATAGATAGAGCTGAACAAACAAACAGACAAACATACAGGCAAAGAGACAGGTAGATAGATAGATATGAAGAGTCTTGGATAATTATATATGAACAGATTAAGATAAATATGAATGGAATGAAAAAGATAGATACAAATAAACTCTGAAATTAGAATACATAGACAAACAAATAGCTACTGGAGGGATTTAATACCTACCTACACACACACACACACACACACACATATATATATATATATATATATATATATAATATATATATATATACATATATATATATATATATATATATATATATATATATATACCACACACACACACACATAAATGAATGAATTGTCTATTAGAATTATAGGTTCTAATTCAAGTTTGTGGTCAGTCATTTAAGCCTTCAGCAAATCAATAAAACTGTCTTGGTCTATCTAGGAAAAAAAGATTTAAACATGCAGTTCCATACTGCAATTTACATTTGCCTACTTCTAAAATCTGTAATCATCAAAGACATAAAATTAATACATAACCACACAGGTGTATGCATATATAATGAAGTTCTTTACATATTTGCTTAAAAACAAATAAGCAGAGTTAAATCTCCATATATATGTAGATATGTATTAACGTATTTATGAAGTAGATCACACTTATGTCATCTCTCTGAGAATAGAAATGACTAAACATTTTGTATTATTACAATCTTAATGGATTCATATTTACAGCTTTCTAAAAGTTACTAAATTTCTTCTAAACAAGATAATATACTAAAGAGTTCTTTAAGGAGCCAGTTTAGCTCAGTCGGTAGAGCACCAAACTAAGAATTGCATGGTTCCTGTTTTGATACTAATCACCGCCAACTCAGCATATGAGTAGCACAGATTGGATAATCAGATCTGTGTGGTAAAGTGGGGAGCTGACGATAGGTGTGGCGCTCCACCTCAGCAAAAACAATCTCGCTGGTCTAGCCCTAGCAAAAAGAAGATAGACTTCCTCACTGTCCAGCTGATACCAACAATAGGCCACTCTGCCAACTTTAATTACTTATATATACTTTCACTTTCATTAATTTTCATATTTGAAATGTTAAAATGTGAAAAAATTCATTATTTAAAAATTCATTAACTTTCATAGACTGATTTTCCTTCTTGATGACATCTTCAAGAAAAGAAAAACTTGCTTCCACATTTGAACATTTTTTTCAAATCAATTTTTTAAGTTTATAAGATAAAGTTCAACTTTCATTCACATGGAATACCAAGTCTTTGGCATTCATAAGCCTACCAGTCTTGAAATATATTCATTCTGGATCATGGTCTAAGGCTGATACCAGTCAGGACTGAATTTCTCAAAATAATTTTAACAGAGGTTTATGTACATATTTACCAACCTCTTTGCACAAGCAGGATATGACACTAGGTCAATTTTTTTCGGTGGAGTTTAGCATGTTTGAATTCAGAGTTTTCTCTTAAACTGATGCCTGATCAAGGTTAAAGAGCCCAATCTACCCAAAATTGGAGGGAGAGCAGATGGATGCATACCTTTTCCAAGGGTATTAGTGCCATGCGAAATGTAGACAGCCTTGTCTAGGGTTTGAACTCAGGTTGAAGAGTCCATTTCCTACGTCTCTAGCCATTACATCATGTTCCTCCACACTAAGGTTTATGTATCTATTCTTTAGTTCATAGAAAGAGATGTATAATGGTTATCATCATAGGAAATGGACATAGGGACTCAAGTTCAAATCCTAGACGATCCTGTTTGCATTTCATATACTGATAATACATTTGGGAAAGATATGCATCAAATTATTTTCCTTCCAGCTATGAGTAAATAGCAGGAGAGACAGACCCTTTAACCTTGGTTAGTCAATCAGTCTAGAAGGAAAACTCTGAATTCAAACCATTTAAACTATTTAAAGATTGACCTTGTGTCACATCCTCCTTGTGTGGATGGGTTGGTAAATATAGATTGATAGATACATACAAAAGAGAGAGAGAGAGAGAGAGAGAGAGAGAGAGAGAGAGAGAGAGAGAGAGAGAGTGGGAGAATGAGTGATATAATATTTATTGATACAGAAAATGTAATCATAGGGCTGAGTTTAAATTTCTGCCCATTTACATTTGTTTATATTAATTCACTCTTGGGAAAGTCATGAATCCAATTCTTTCTTTCTTCTACTATGGGTAAATAGCAGAATGGCTGGGCTCTCTTGTAGATAAACTAATCAAAGACAATTCAACTGCTTTCTGAAAACATTTTGGGCCAGAATGGTAGGGTAAGATCTTGTCTTATAGACTTTGGGTAAGGCATGTTGCCTGAACAGAAAAAATGGTTTATGGATGAGGTGTGTATATATATATATATATGTATGTATGAGGGTGAGTCAAAAAGTAATGCCATTTTGTTTTCGGACAGGTATAATTACCAACATAGGAGCATGTATCATACATCAAAATGAGCCACTTCTTCACTTCAGATTTCACTTCATTGTCACTGGAATAATGCTTACCTAGCAAACCCTCTTGGGGCTTATGACTCACCCTCATATATATATATATATATATATATATATATATATATATTCCAGTTTAGCTCAGTCGGTAGAGTACCCACCTTGGAATTGCAATATTCTGAGTTCAATACTAATTCCAACCAACTCAGCATATGACTAACACTGATCTGTGCAGTAAAGTGGGGAGCTGATGGTAGGTGTACTGACAGCAACAACAATCTCCTGGTCTAGCAATTGCAAAAAGGGGATAGACTCCCTCACTGTTTGGCTGATACCAACAATAAGCCACTCTGCCAACTTTACTTACTTACTTAAAATGTATCGAGTATGAAGCTGTATTTACTGAGACAGAAATGAACAATAAATAAAACATTAATTTTGTTTAAATAAAAGTCACCTTGACCTTTCAGCACATGTATTCCAGCGAGTTTTCAATGAATCAAAGCACCTCTGAAACTGTTTTGATTTGAAGCTGCATCACCATATTTCTTTTACTAACTTCCTGTGTTTTCAAATCTTACACTTGAGATGAATTTTCAATTTAGAAAGGCAAGAAAAATTATACAGCGCAAAGTCTACTGTTATAAAGTGTAACACTTACACTTGCAGAATTCAGTGTTTCATCAAAAACCTTTCATCTTAAAAGTATCAAGACTAGAAGTACATTATTATAAATTTTTCAGCTGTGCAATTCTTTTTGATTGCACTTTGTATATCTTGGATGGATTCTCTATGGCTTTTGTATCATCAGTAAATAGGAGTTGTAGTGATGATGTTTTCATAGGTTAACTCTTGTCATGTATGTGCAAACACAACCCGTTATGGGAAGGTGATAGGTTGCTTTGTGAAATGTGGAAATGTGACTAAATAATTATCACAGCTGAACTGTATTCAATACGACTCCTAGAAAGAGTGGCAAACAAGAGAACTCTATCAAACAAAAGGTATCTACATTGAACACAATTCAGAATATTTCCCTAAACTGAAATGACAAAGATATATGCCTGCTCCATTTGTAACATATTCTTGTTTCTATTTTAGGTGTTTTAGTTCCACTGTTGATATTGAGTTTCAGTGGATATTCCTTGTTGAATAAAGTTTGATGTATTCCTTGAAGTAGAAAGATTTTAGTACCAGTTTAATCATTGTCTGTTAACCTGTAGTATTCCTTCCAGTAAGAAATCCATTAGGCAACTGATTTTAGGACAATTTATCAACAACCTTAAATACATGTTTGTCTACTGCTACTTGGTAGAGTCTATAAATATAAGTGGTGACTTTTTGTACAGCTTATAACTACAGATAATGGAAGCGCATGGTGCAATGGTTAAAGTCATGGGAAATGGACTCGTCGCCCCGAGTTCAAATCCTGGATGTGGTAATTGCATTTGACTTAGCACTAATACCCTGGGAAAGGTATGAATCCTACTCTCCCTTCAGCTATGGATAAATAGTAGGGCAGACTGGGCTCTTTAACCTTGGTTAGGCAACCGATCTAGGAGAAGGAAAAATCTGAATTCAAACCTGTTAAACTCCGCTTAAGAAATTGACCTTGTGTCACATCCTACTCGTGCGGAGGGGTTGGTATATATATATATATATATATATATATATATATATATATATATATATATATATACCAAACGTGTTGGTAAATCCTCGCGGTGAGAAAAAACCCAGCAAATAGTTTGATTGTAAAAAATATACTACCAAACATCAACTGGGGAGAATTAAAATTTTTGAAAAAAAGAAAAGACCAACATAGTCGTACCAACAAAAAGTAATCTATTGGTACAGTATTTGGGGAAAAAAAAGTCAGATCTTAGCCCTGAAGAGCATTAAGCGAAACTAATAGTAGGTTCGTCTGACTCATTAGATTTATCTTATATATTATATATATATATATTATCTTTATATATATATATATATATACAGATAATTCAATACTGTCAACATTAATCCATTTGTTTTCCCTAATCAGAAGATTGGCATCTGTATACGGCAAAAAATTGAATATTGTATTCATTTTGATCATTATTAGATGTGTGGTGTGTGAGAGAGAGAGAGAGAGAGAGAGAGAGAGAGAGAGAGAGAGAGTCAGCTGAAAAATTCATAGGCTGACCAAGATATTCTCATGGAATGTGATCAAATGAGATCTATTTTTCAGCATAGTCCCTTTTGCAATTAACACATATCAGGGTTGCAGTGTTTGGGTCCCTTTGGTTAGATTTGATGTCATCATTTGAACTTTTAAGCCTATTAACTTTTCATCTCACTCTCTTATGTATGTAAACTTGTATATAATTAAGTTGTCCAATATAGAAATATTATCTTGATTTTTGTTTTAAAGACATGTTTTGAAAGAGGGGGCCAAAAGATTTAAAAATAAATCCTACTCTAATTCTCTCCCAACTGTAAGGAAAACTTCAAATAATCTCAGTCCTCAACTTTCAATCTTCTCTTCTAAAGAACACCGTCTTTCCCACTCGCTTTGGTTATTTTAAGTACACACAAAAACCAAACATCCGGGCGCATGTCGAACCTCGCGTCCGTCCAGTACCTAAATTGCATTTGTTTTTGCATGTGGGCGGACGCGGGTTCGATCCTGGCAGGCAAGACAAAGTCTTACTCTTTTTCGTTCTCCGCCACAAGACAAAGCATTGTAATGCAGTAATTCTTTATTTATTCCATTCTCTGCATAAACCTTGTCAAATTCTCTGTTAGTTTTTACTCGTTATTCTTTTTTTTTACTTGTTCCTCCTCTTTTAACCACATGGTTTTTTCACTTTATAAAAGGGGGAAATTCTTTAGAGATAATAATATTGTCTTCATTTGTATCATTATTAGATGAAGCATTGTCAGATATTATTATTTTTTATGACTATTTCTTTCATCTTAATTTTAATTGTTTTTTAATAAGTTTTCAGTCTATGGTCATCAAGCTTTGTTGCCTTTTTGTAATACTTACTGTAATACTCTTTGTAATACTCTTTTCTTACATACATCCTCTTCATTTTTCATTGTGTAACCTTTTTGTTTAATGTAGCCAACTGGCCTTGTTTTGAGGGTAAAAAGAAAAAAGAAAAGCTCTCAGTCAGAGTTGAACTTACAATGTCTTATCCTGACACCTACTCTACTACTTGTGCTATGACTGGCATAAGGTCAATCTAACCATATAAACTTACTCTTTATTTTTTTCCAGATTTCTCATTACCATGTTTGATATCATATTTTTAACGTACACTTGTGAATGTGCATGTGGGAACATGGTTATCATCTTTGAAAATGAACTCAGCACTCCAAGTTCAAATCTTGGATGAAGCTGTTAGAATTTTACTTTGTACTAATGTCATTGGGAAAGGTAGGAATCCACTTGTTCTCCTCTCTGATATGGGTAAATAGTAGGGCAGATTGTGCTCTATAGTCTTGGTATGGCAACCAGAAGGAAACCTCTAAATTTAGACCAGCTGTACTCTGCTTAAAAACAAAATTGACCCATGAAAAAGGGCTTAGGTAAATATATGCGCTAGTAGTATTAATAATTGTAATGAATCATAGGTGCAGTGAAATGCAATAAAGATTAAGGTGAAATAATACTAATCAAAAATGGTTGTCCAATATATGTAAATATATAAATAGATCAGTAAGTAAATTTATTGCTTCTTGGACAATTCTTTTCCTCATTTAAGAGTTTTCAGTTCTTGAAACTTTTATTTTCATAGATAATGACAGTGAGAAATAGAAACATGTCTAATAGAAACTATGATATTACATGTCAAGTACACATGAATATATAGAAATTAATCCTCTAGTTATATTATGAAACTAAACTTATTTTCATAGATAATGTATTGACCCTTTTAAATGATGACTTTCCTTTAGTAAATATCTTCATTTATTCTTATCATATAGACTAATAGAAAATAATTTGTCATTCATTTATTAAGACAATCCAGTCAGCATAGCTTAGAATATGCCAACTATATTCTCTACTGTGGGGTAAGAACTCCACAAGCAAGGGGTGTCCTGGGTATGATTATAAACTGTATCCAGTGAAGCTCTGTTGCCAATAATCCTGGATTCACTCTAATTTGGAGTGGTTGTACCCGTTAGGGTACCACCTATGGGTTAAATAGACCTGCTTGGTAATTATTAATCTTAGATAGATATATATGAAACCATATAATTGTGTGCAAACAAATGATTATTATTATGAAATAGAAATATTTACTTGAAATCATATGAATTATTAGTATTAAATATGAATACTTAGTCATATAGTTATGCACAAATTATTAGTATTAGAGTAGCTCTATGAAGCTATAATTGCTTACAAATGATTATTAGTTATTTGAAACTATATGATTGCTTGTAAAAAAACAACAACAACAAAAGACAAGAAAAGTTGACATGCCATAAGACCAACCAACCAACCAACCAACCAACCAACCAACCAACAGTATATGTGGCAATAGGATTTTGCCAAACTAAAAATCTCCCATTAATTTATCCTAAAAGTAGAAGCCTGATCTTTAGACTCATGGTCAAGTGCTCAAAGCATTGTTTCCAGTCAGGTCACCAAAGTTAAGCACCAATGAACCTGTTAAGTACTTAAATGGGTGACCATTTAAACAGGGCAATATTAACCATTAACTACATGCCTAGGGCATCAAAGAAAGAGGGAGCAGCACTGAGATTTTCCATCAGATTTATTGAGAAACATATAGGCAAATATTTCAATGATTTATTCTTTTTTATGTAATAAATTTTATTCAAATAAAGGGTCTTTGTGTTTCAAAGAGAACAGAGTCTGAATACTTTATATGTATGGTGGTGGTGGTGAGGGGCAGCATAATCTTCCAATCGCTTTGGGCTTCAATAGGACTTAATCCAACCCTGCATTTAGAAACAACAAATATTCTAAACAGCTGGTGGATTGTGCAACTTAAGCTAAACTTAGTAAATAACAAGACTTACTAAAAGTTACTAAATTTCTTCCAAACCAGATAATTTACAAAAGGGTTTATAAAAAAATACACACATTCACACACACATATATATATATATATATATATATAATATACCAAAACTTATTGGTAAATCTTTGTGGTGAGAAAAAAACCAGCAAATAGTTTGATCGTAAAAATATACTACCAAACATCAACCGGGAAGAAAAAAATTTTTGGAAAAACGAAAAGACCAAGATAATTGTACCAACAAAAAATAATCTATTGGTACAATATTTTGGCCAAAAGAAAAAACAATTTATATGCATATATATATATGATATATATATTCATATAAAACTGCCAGGAGACTAAAGCTAATAAGTAAAAAGTGCTAAGTCAGATCTTATCCCTGAAGAGCATTAAGCGAAACCTTTAGTAGGTTTGTCTAACTCATTAGATTTATCTTTATTTATATATATATATATATATATATATATATATATATATACACATATATTTACATATATATCTATATGGAGGTGCATGGGCTAGTGGTTAGAGTCGTGGAAAATGGACTCGTCGATTCGAGTTCAATTCCTAGACAAAGCTGTTGGCATTTCCATAGCGCTTGGGAAAGGTATGAATCCATATATTCTCCCTCCAGTTATGGGTTAAATAGTAGAGCAGACTGGGTACTTCAGCCTTGGGTAGGTAACCAGTCTAGGAGAGGGATAACTCTGAATTCAAATTCCTCAGGTTGGTCGTTGATTGGGTTTGTGGCAACCCTTGATGCACCAATTCTTTCCTATCGACTGTGCCAAAAAGTGTGGATGGTCCAATCACAAGCCTTCACCACTATAAACAAATCACTGTGTGGGTGTTCATTGTGTGTGTGAACCCTCATGCGTTGAAAATCGATGAGAGAGTCCATAATATCTATATATAATATATATATATATTTCTATATACATAACACACACCACACACACACACACACACACACATATATATATATATATATAATATATATATATATAGAGAGAGAGAGAGCACGCATATATACTTAGAATTACACAAAGCATAATCACATACAAAAATGCATATACATAAGTATATTTATATGATTTCCATTGCATTACATTTCACTTTGAGGTTAAAGATGAAAGATTGAAATTGATGAAATGGTTTTTGGCAAAAATATTTTTTTTTTTATAGGGAAAATTCATTTCTTATTCTGTTTGTATATTCAGACTAATTTATAAGAACAAAGAACATCTAAAATGGCAAATGCCTTGGTGGCAAATAATTCAAGTCAAGTGGATTCACTATCCTTGTGTTAGAAAATTTTCAGAATCAAATCCCAAAATGTTAGATCACACGGTTTGTATGAGCAGAAGGGATCAACAATAAAGTATAAACATGCACAACTTGAAGTGGAGGGGAATGTTTACCTTCATTTCCAGTGTTTTTGTGTGTATTTGTATACACAAATGTCTTTCTTTCCACCTCTCTCTACCTCTCTCTCAATATATATATATATATATATATATATATATATATATATATATATATATATATTTAATTGGTAGGAGAAAGGTTTAAAAATTGGCCATTTTGCGGTTATAGATCTATTTCTACCCAAAGGTATCTGTGTATACCTATGAGTTTCATCAGACTGCTAAATTTATTGTAAACAAAACTCATGGGTTTTATATACATTTATTCTGGGGATTCCTGAAATGGTTTTGGTATATTGGTCTGTTCAATAATATTGAACATCAGGTTCTCAATTTGCACCTGAACAACTCTAATATTCTGCTGTTGGAAGAGAAGTCCAACTTAGAATCACCTTAATACCAAATTACCTGGTAATCCACTTTATATATATATATATATATATATATATATATATATATATATATATATATATATGTTCATGCAAAAGTCATTTACCATTTTTTTAAATAAAGCTCTGTCAAAATGAAAATGGAGGGCATTTGACAAATATTACATTCTACAATTAATTCAAAGCAATTTTCAAGAGTCAAGATAAATATCATTAAAAGAAAAAAAAATTTAAATGGTAAGTATCTTTTACACCACCCTATATGTATAATAGACAATGATATAAAAAATAAAAAAATCCTTGAAGCTTTGTATATAAAATTGGACAACCCACTATTAATAGAATCAAATTTGAAACTAGTGATAATATTCTAAAATGTTTAAAATAGATAGAATAATTTCTAAACTCCTTTTGCCTAGCTTAATCAAATTATTAAAAAAATAAACTGCTAATGTTGCTTAGCGTCACCTTGGTGATAAAAACAAAACAATTGTTAGTTAAACATTATTCAGTTTTAATAATGATAGACAAATATACACCTTGATAATGGTTTGGATCAGAACCGAAAGTACTTGGTCTGCCAATAATGGCTCTTTCAGAGAAATCATTTCAAGATTGTAAAATCAAAATTATTATTAGGAAGCTTGAAAGCAAAAAGCAAAAAACTTGAGAATAATAAGGATTCTGTTTTGTTTAATCAAATTTCTTTATATATATATATATATATAATATATATATATATATATATATATATATAGAGAGAGAGAGAGAGAGAGAGAGAGAGAGATGGATGGATAGAGATAGGGACACAAGTATATTTGAAGTTTAATTAGCAGAGAAATATTAAAAAGTCATATCATTGACATACACACACAGATAGATAGATAGATAGATTTGTCTGATTGATATATGGATTTGTTTTATGGCATATTAACCCTTTTCTGGTCGTTTAATGCTGAATCAAGTCATTTTGATGAACAAAGGATGGGTTGCTTACAGATAGATAGATAGATAAGAGATAAATAGATGTAAACTGGCTGATATAGATAGATAGATAGATAGATAGATATAAACCGTCTGAGGAAGATAGATAGATAGATAGATAGATAGATATAAACAGGGTGATAAAGATAGATATAAACTGGCTGAGAAAGATAGATAGATAGATGCATCACATTAAAAATAAACATGCATAGTTATATATATAAGCACAAATACATATCACCAATGTTTATAACAATAAATATAGACACCCCCTCATACAGACACACCTACACATGCACACACACACTTATAGATAATATTATACTTGACTGTTACACTCAAGTGAGAGTCCTGTAAATATTAAAGATAACACTGGCACCTCCGATGTTAACCCCAGACTTTGTCTTACAGTTGCATGAAGAAGAGGTTGAAGTACTTTCTACTCTTACGCTGCAGAAACCTAATGTTGCAGGAGGCACCTTTCTTTAAGACACAACCTTTGCAGTCTTCTGCCAACCTAAGATGAATGCAAATACACATTACTGTTTACTGAGTCAAGTATTTCTTTCAGATGATCGCCAAGATGATTATTTGATAGTTTTACCACCAGGGGGCCTTAACATTGACTGTACCTCCCTTCTATACAATAAAAAGAAGGATCTGAACACTTTATACTATCAGCATTTGACTACATTATATTTTCATTTTCTGAGCTTGAATCGGCAATAATTATTGCATAAAGTATTTAATTGGCATCCAGCATCTTTTTCTTTCTTAAGAATGGGAAAAGGTTATCTATATCAATAATTGGGCTTTGTTTGTCTGTCTGTTCTCTCAAGACAGTCAAATGGTTTGATTAGAACTACCAAATTTAATTTTTAATGAATTTTTTAATTTCTCAAGGGGAAAAGGGCTGAGGGTTATTATGAAGTATGTGTCTCTATGAATGAACAACAATACTGATGCTGATGAATGATATAACTCATCAGACAGAATTTGAATTAACAAATTTCAAAAGAAAAAGAAAAAAAAAAAAATATTTGTCTTACTGAAATAATTATTTAATTTTTATTAAACATTACTATTTATAGGTGATTATTCAAACTGAAGACATAAAATAATTACATAGCATTACTGGCTGCTTTAGCTCAGTCAATAGAGCATCGGACTCAGAACTGCAAGGAGGATCAGTTTTATATTGTTCTTTTGTATTAGCATTCTCCAATTCTTTGACATAGTAGATGCTATCCAAATCTTAAATAAAAAATTTAAGTAAAGAGAATAGAATTTTCTGTTTTTCTTATAAATAATTTCTGATGAAACCTGATAAGAGAGAAACAATAAGATTTCATGGGACTTATTAATTCAACATAGGAATTGCTAATTACTCTGTTCACCTTGTACCTTTACTTAGTAAACTTTTTTTCCCTATCCTTGATACTTGTTTCTTCCTATTATTTCTCTGTTAACTTTGATACTTGAGTTAGAACAAAATAATATTTTATTCGTTTCATCTTAGTAAGATAAATTCAATACCAGCCCTCACCAACACAGCGTATGAGTAGCACAGGGATCTGTGTGGTAAAGAGAGGAGATGATGGTAGGTGTGGTGCTCCTCATCAGGTGCCAAAAACAATCTCCTTGGTCTAGTGCTAGTGAAAAGGGGATAGACTACCTCACTGTCTTGCTGATACTGATTTTAGGCCACCCCCAACGACTTTATTTTTTACTTTTTTATTACTAAGTTAAGATTAAAAATTCAGGTAAAAAGCAAAAATGTTTAAATTAACAAATCTCTCAAGGATCGCTTGCTTAACTGTTTTCCTACCACTGTTCCTTATATGGAACATGATTTTCATTCATCTTTGTTCATATTAAGTATTTAAGTTTATATTAAGTATTAAAGTTCTATTCATTTCCAGAAAAAAAAAAAAAACTTTATATCTGTTAATATAGTGAATTAAAAACTTCATGCTTAAATTATTAAAAAATTGGAAAAAAAAGTTTTGGTGTAGAAATTTCATGAATTGAAAAAAAAAATTACAGAAGTTGCAGAATCTTTGTTTCTGAGTATTTATAAGTCGATTGAAAAAAGTAGAATAGAATTAAAAAAAACCTCCAAGTGTTTGTCTCAACTCTAATAACATTTTCAATAAAAGAAATAATCATTGCATTACTGTTTGTATATTTGACAGGATTAAACTAAAAACTGTCTACAAAATTCTATAAAATTTTTCATAGAGCAAAATCAACTTCATAGGATAACATAAAAAATATAATTATATATATTTACCAAACCCTCCAAATGAGTAAGATGTGTCAATTTCTTAAGTGGACTTTTAGCAGGTATGAATTCAGAGTTTTCTTTCTCCTAGACTGGTTACCTAACCAAAGCTATAGAGCCAAGTTTGCTCGACTATTTACCCATAGCTGGAGGTAGAATAGTTGTTTTCATACCTGAAAACATGTGGTGTAATTGTTATCGACATAGGAAATGGACACAGCAAGATGAGTTCAAATCTGGATGAGGCCCTTTACATTTCACATAGTGTTGATATCCTTAAAAAATATAATTATACATTTCTTTTCTTTTCTTTGGATTTTCTTTTATAGTTATTTACAAAACTTAGCTAAGTATGGCCAAGGCCATAAGCATGGGGCACTCAGTGAGAATCAAACACACAATGGTCTGCTTATCCAGTTTGTTAACAATTACATAGACTTGAGGTGCTTGGATTTATCATTTATAGTAAATCTTTAACAGACAACTGTTGACTTTTTTGGTATATAAGGTGTGTTCTAGACACCTGCTTTTACTTATAGACTCGGCAAGAACCATGTGATATCTCTTGGCCAATCACTGGCAGTACTCTGCTGCTGATATAATACTTAAACCCAACAGTACTGGCCATAACTACTTTGAACCTTCGTGGACGACGGACATAGGATTAAATCACTGGACCTTTAACTATACGCAGGATAGGACTTTATTGGCTTACCAAAAATTGTAAAATAGACATCATTTGGCTTAAAGTGGCCTATTGTTGGTACAGCCGGACAGTGCTAGACCAGGGAGATTGTTTTTGCTGAGGCGGGGCCACACTTACTTTCAGCTCTATACTTTACTGCACAGATCAGATTACTCAATCTGTTCTACTAATACGCTGAGTTGGTCGGGACCTTACCATTCTTAGGTTGGTGCTTTACTGACTGAGCTAAACTGGCCCCTTCTGCTTTCTAAACTGACCCCTTTTAGAAAATAGAAAGAACTATTAGAAGGAATTTAAAAAAAAATTCTTTATTAATCTAACCAATTCTGCAGTCTTCGCCTCCTACCCTTTTGTAGATGGCTACTTCCACTAGTATAAATAGACAAGTAAAATTGGTCAAGTGGCCTATTGTTGGTATCAGCCAGACAGTGAGGAAGTCTATACACTTTTCACTAGATCTAGACAAAGGAAATTATTTTTGAATCTGAGGTGGAGCGCCACACCTACTATCAGCACCCCACTTTAAAACACAGATCCGAGCTATGCTACTCATGCTGAGTTGGCAAGGCCAGTATTAAACCCAGAACCTTATGGTTCCTAGGCAGATGCTCTACTGACTAAGCTAAGCCAGACCCATAGTATGATATAATTGGTATTATATTGTAGGTTGCCAAAAAAAAAAAAGAAGTCCTTATTGATATTTGTAGAATAACAAAGAGGTGTGTCAAGGATATTTTTCAGAAAAGTATTGATTGATTTGATGTAAGATTGAAAAATCATATTAAGATAAAATGCTGTGTAAAATCCACATTAAAGAGGTTACAATGATGAAGAATAAATTAACAGTAGTTACATTGCTTAAAAGGATTTCTTCAAGAAAATTGGGGAGTGGAGAATATTCTACAATATTCACAACATGTATTGCAGCTCATACACTAAATATAATTCCATTTAAAAAACTTGATAGATATAATATATGTATTTACCAACTCCTCTGCACAAGAAAAATGTGATGCAAGGTCAATTTTTTAAGTGGAGTTTAACATATCTAAATTCAGATTTTTCCTTCTCCTAGACTGGTTACCTAACCAAGGTTAGCTAAAGAAAGAATAGTTGGGTTCATATCTTTCCCAAGTATAGTATAGTGCTATGTGAAATGCAAGCAGCCTTGTCCAGATTTGAACTCAAATCAACGTGTCCATATCTATGATTCTAAACATTAAACCATACACCTCCTGATAGATAGATATAATATATGTATTTACCAACCCCTCCATATGAGTAGGATGAGACACAAGGTCAATTTTTTAAGCAGACTTTAACAGGTTTGAATTCAGTTCTTCTCCTAAACTTTTATACCAAAGTTAGAGCTCAGTCTACCCTGCTATTTACCAATAGTTGGAAGAAGAATAGTTGGATACATATCTTACCAATGGTTATTTGTGCTATGTGAAAAGCAAACAGCCTTGTCCAGGATTTGAACTCATGTCACTGTGTCCATTTCCTATGATGGTAACCATTACACCATGAACATCTGCTGATAGATATAGTATAAAACAAATAAACTCTTTCTGATTATCAATATAGACACTAACCTGTATATTTTCAATATAGTTATAATAATTTCACAGGGTCAGTTTAGCTCAGTTGGTAAGAGTGTCTGCTTAAGAACCACAAGGTTCTGGGTTCGATACCGGCCCTCTCCAACTCAGCATATGAGTAGCACAGGAACGTGCAGTAAAGTAAGGAGCTGATGGTAGGTGTGGTACTCTTCGTCAGATGCCAAAACAATCTCCTTAGTCTAGTGTTAGTGAAAAGGGGATAAACTCCCTTGCTGTCTGGCTGATACCGACTTTAAGCCACCCCAATGACTTTTATAATAATTTCTATAAGACTTAAACAATATCTATTACATCTCTTTAAATAACTTGATATTAGCATATTCCCCCCTCCTTACTGTATGTATCCAAATCAAGTTGGCTATTCATGCTATTTAGGGGGAATCCCCATGGCATAGTGGCTAATGTTGGATCACGACATTGTATTAAGCAAGGTCAAACTCCAGTTGGGCTATTATGTTCACTTTTGAACTAATACTCTTGGGAAAGGTATGAACCCACTCATACTTCCAGCTATTGGTTAAATAGTACCACTACTATTCTTCTGCAAGGATAGCTTTGGCATTAAATAGCCCAGGAAGATTGATATGCCATTAAAAATTTATTTGATATAGCAATATTTATGGCTATTTGTGTCAAGAAACCTGTATGTATTTACCCAACCCCTCTGCCATGGGCAGGATGTGACTGAAGGTCAATTTTTAAGCAAAATGCTGCTGGTCTGCATTCAGTTTTCCTTCTCTTTGATTGGTTGATTAACTAAAAGTAAAGAACCCAGTCTATCCTACTATATATCCATAGCTGGGGGGAGAACAGATAAAATCATGTCTTTCCCAATGATATTAGCACGAAGAGAAACAAACAGATTTGTCCAGGATTTGAACTCAAGTCATCAATTCTATTTCCCATGACAATAACCATTACATGAAGAGTGTCTCCACTAGAAACCTGTAACAAAAATATTGAAGCCTGGTCTCATAAGTGTCTGTTTACTAAATAACACTTACCCATAATATTAAAAGAAATATGGTTATAAGCATATCTTGATGCCTGCAGTAAAGCCATGGTACTGGGTAATTTCTACACACATCCCTAATATGAAGATGTGAGGTACTCACATAAAAAAACACAAACAAAACAAAGAACAACACTAGTGTCTTATTCTGCTGTTATGGAGGGACAAATGTATGCCACTAAATTTAGTTGGTATCTATCCAACTGCCAATGAGGGTGAAATTTAATACAAGGTTGAGTTTAAAGTGGGTAGGGACAATAACAACTCCGCTACTCAGTTCCCCTTTGGGATGCCTCAGGCATCGGAGATTGACCCTGACAAGTGCAATGAGAAAGTGCAGATTGTAGAGACAGACCCTTGAGGCTGAACGATATACTTATTATATCCCTGGCCATGGATGACTGGTGGGCGGGGTGTTCTGACACATGGGGGGGGGGTCATGTTAGTTTAGAATGACACAAAGTTGAATGGGTAAAGAAAATAAATATAGAGCACCAATCTTCCAAGTGATGAAGGTTTACCTGCTTTGCTGTCCTGTTTGTTGTGTGTAGTAGAGTTTGCCATCTCCTGGTGTAAGACATCTATCTCCAAAAACAAGTGTCCTAGATAGGGCACTAAATTCAATCCAGGTGTGAGGTTCCAGATTTGGAGTTTGGGAAATATGGAGTCAAACCCTCATTGCCATTACTTCCAGGTCCACTATGACCTGGAATTGTAATTACCTGCGATAAGTCAAAAAGATTTATTTGAATATCATTTGTATTAGAGATTGAAAGTAGAGATATGTTATTGAATTCCTCCATATAGTCATAGATAAGATATTATTGGTTTTGAATTCAAAGAGACTTTAATGTATAATTAGTGAGGACCATTATCAAACTTGGAACCTTAGGGTTACCTAGACAACAACACTAGAGATGGACATTAGTGATATGGCAGTAGAAGTTGGACTAAAAAATGTCATCTGATTAAGAAAGCAAAGATATGTCATTGAATACTTCCATACAGACATGGATAAACATGTTTTTGAACTCAAAGTCTTTAATATATTAGAACCTTTTTTTCTTCAGTGTTTGTTATTTATCCAAATTTTTAATTTCATATTTTCACGTGTTCGTGATGCAGCAAACCATTCCAATTCCTCAAAGAATGTCACCATAAAAGTTCCCATACCTCAACACACAATACAAGACCATTTTATTCCAACCATTATTTGGTAAAGACTTGTAAATAAAATAAACCTTTATATATGAATATGCATGTACCTATCATACGTGTGTATCACACAGAAAAGGGGTAAAGGATATTTACATATCAACATGAAAGAGAAAAGGTGACATTTAAGAGACTAATAATGACTAACACTACATCAGTAGAAATTCCACATTTTATAAGTTTTTTTCTTATTTTAATTCATAAATTTACAAATAAATTGACGTAGAAAATTTTATTAAACTTTTATATAGACACCCTTTAAAATGCATATGCTTGTATTATAATTTTTTTTTAGTCAATTAATTTATAGATTATTATTATTTATTTATCATTATCTATTTTTTCAGTCAATTAATTTATAGATTATCATTATTTATTTATCAATACTGACTTCCTTGCAAAGAAACCAATAAATAAATAAAAGTAATTAGACTAATTTAAATGTAATGTTCAGTTTATTTTCATTTGTTAATGAGATAAGTGCCAAAAATGTTATTAAATGGGAATAATTTGTTGATTTTCTCAAGATTTTTTTTATTATTCATGAAATTGTGCATCATTTTTTGTTTAAAAATAAAATTTCAAAATAAATTTTCAAACTAAGCATTCTTCATTTCTTTATTTTACTCATCTCACTCACTTTCTCACTCTCTCTTTCTCTCTCTCTCTCTCTCTCTCTTTCTCTCTCTCTATCTATCTATCTATCTATTTATTTATTATTTTTCTTTCTCTCTCAATCTTCCCTTCTTTCCTTTTTGCTCTCCTTTCTTTATTTCTTCCTTCCATTTCATTGAAGCAGATGATAGGCACCTGATGTATATCATTTTTATTTTCTTTCTGTTCCCTTTCTTTTTTTCTTGTTATATCTGATTTCTTTCTCTCTCTTGTGTGTAGTAATCTTTTTGTTCCTTTTTCTTCCCTCCCTATCAAATGGTTTATTATTTATCTGAGGTGATGATAGGATATAACATTTAAACACATATATTCATATCTTATTTTATCAATATTATAAATTCTGTACTCAAAGATATTCTGTGGTGTTTCTTCTTTTCTTTAAATTTCTACTCTCTTATATATTATATATTGCTCATCTCAACTAGGTAGGTGTCCTGGGTATGACATTAAAGTGCATCTAGTGGTGAGGTCCCAATTCTAGAACTCTGGGGAGTGTGGAGTACCCCTTTCATTTTCTACAAGATCCACTCTGACCAGGAGTGATGGTATCTATTAAGGTCTTATCAATGGATTGAATAGATAAAAAAATGAGTCTTAAAAATTCTTTTTTTTTTTTAATGAGTTTTTTAAAAATTTGAATACCCAACAAGAATGAATAAAACAAAAACGTTTTTAGCATGAAATAACCCAAGGTTTGACACGCCGTAAAATCCAACCAACCAACAAACCAACACAGAGTGGTAGTACTTGTTAGGGTCCTATCTATGGATTAAATAAATAAAAAATGAGTTTTAAAAAGTATGTGTTTAAAAAAGAAATGAGTATTAATTTTTTTCTTTTGAATACCCAACAAGAATGAATAAAACAAAAACATCTTCAGCACAAAAATAATCCAACCAACCAATCAATCAACTAGGTATGTACAATCATCATCATCATCAAGGCATGTCAACAGCACACATTCCATTGACACTTTCTCACTATTCATCCCTATTGGTCATTGAGATAGATATAAGAAATAGTTACAAAACCAAATAATAGCAATGATCACAGATCTTTTTATAAAAATTTAAAAACAATGACTCAAATATCTTCTCTAGTATTAATTTTAGTTGCATCAAAATAGCTTAAATTCATTATTATTATTATTATTAGTGTAGGGTGATGATGAATAATTGTGTCCCTTGAAGAATGGGAATATCCTTTAGGGGGGTTGTGGACAGTCACATGACAATTTTAAAAATCCTTTCTTGTTCTCTTTTGCCTGCGTTCTTCTGCCCAGTCAGATTGTACAGTAAAGCTAGCATGGCTATCATCATTTTTACTCTAGATTTTTTACCATTTTTGTACCCCTTTCACATACTGCTTGTTTATGGATGAACATATGCATATTTTGTCTGTTTGGACACATTTGTGTATTCTTATCAACAGTTCTTTTTTATGTATAGAATGTATATATCTTGTTCAGTATGTATCAATAAGCTTATCTTGTCTTTCCTTCTGTTTATTTAGTATTAGTGTATCATGGGTATGCTAATGCTAATATTAGTCCTTGATGAGTGTCAACTCAACTGAATATTCTCCCAACTTCCAAACAACCCAATAAAAAAATTTAACAGATTTTAGATTGCTCTTTATGTTAATTTTTGTCATCCAAAATAATTACACCATAAATATTGTTAAGAGAAAAATTGAAACCCTGAAATTAAAAGCTTTCAAAAAATAAAATAGCTATTACAAAATAAAAAACACCCTACGGACGATGTAAAAATAGATTTTTGAAACATATTGCCTGAGGGGTGGGAGTAAAAATTCAATGTCAGCGAGTTTGTACCCTAAGTAAGTAAAATCATCAAATTCATTAAAGGATTAAAAAATAAAACAATTTGAAATGTAAACTTTAAATATGTATTAAAATAAAACAAACTATATATAGATATATAATACCAGTCATGTATTTATTAAAACTTGTTTTAAAAAACAATGAGGACTGTCTAATGTTGCATTTTCAAATTTTGAGTGTATTTATTCTATGTTATGACGATTTTGGGTAATGTGATGTAAGCAGTGACATAATTTTTGTTACAGACAAAAACCAGAAGCAAATCTCCATTATTAATAGATATAGGATTTTATGAAAATTACTAAATTTAATGATTACTTAACTAGATGTTGAAAAATTGGGCATAAGTAGCACAGCTTGGATCTGTGCAGTAAAGTGGGGAGTTGATGGTAAGTGTGGCACTTCACCTCAGATGCAAAAACAATCTAGCACTAGTGAAAAGGGTATAGACTCCCTCGTGGTCCAGTTGATACTAA
>CM042162.1:54814111-54816611 GCA_023376005.1 Doryteuthis pealeii
TGTGTAAGTATATATACATGTATATATATATGTATTTGTGTGTGTGCTTATAACTCTCTCTTTCTCTGTATATATATATATATATATATATATATATCAGTAGTGTATGTTTATCACTATCTCACTTGGTGAGTTATTGGTGGGCCCTTATTTTTGCAGTATTATTAGTTTGTTTATATATTCATGTATATATTTTGTCGATGATGTATCTGTTTTTGTATATATATCTATGTATATATTTGTGTATATATATATATTTTTTACATGGGTGTGATTCTCTCTGCCTGATGAATTCTGAAAAGAAAGGCTTCATGCCTTTATTCATAGAATCACCTCCATGCAATAAATATATATACACAAACTAATATATATTTATCTATTCTTATATATACATATCTATTCTTATATATATATATATTATATATATATATATATATATATATATATATATATATATATGAGAAGTAAACAAACGTAGCTGTTTGTTGATATGGCTATTTTCAGCCGACTCCCAAATATATAAATATATTCTTATATATATATATATATATATATATATATATATATATATATATATATACTAGCAAAAGTTCCCGGTCCATGACTGGACTAAAAAAAAATTAACACCAGGTAGTGGGTGGGTAAGAGAGAGAATAAGAGGAAAATGATTTATAAAAATTAAAAAAAAAAACAAACTGTAATCCTTAAGTATTATAATAGAATTATTTTAGAAATAAAAAAATATGTCTTTTTTTTTCTATACAGTAAGGGTCTGTACCGACAGGTGGGGTGGAATCTTTTTTTTTTTAGAACTCATCTGTCTTAATGCTACTTCAAAGCTCGATTTATGCCGATGGGAGATGGGTTGTCGGTATTTTTTGTGTTTTTAGAAATGAACATTCATTTTTTTTTTCATACAGTAATGTATGCTGTCTACTGCCTGGTAAGTTCAAACTAACTCCTGTCGACGAGAGTAGGGTAGGGGTGGAGGGGGGTGTATACAGTATTTTTAAATGTTTTCTTAATTATTGTATTATATCCCTTAATTATTAAAAATCAAAACACAAATTTTGTGTGTTTCTTAGTTATAAACATATCAAGTAGTATGCGAGATTTCAAATCTGAATGACCACTCGTGTGTGAGTTATAAGTCGACACGTACATACCAAATCATACCAAAATTCATTTTATATATATATATATATATATATATATATATATGTTAAGGTAGCATGGACATGGAGTCAACGGTGCCTGGTTACTGAGAGTTTCAGACTTTTTGGTCTGAAGATCGCATAGGTGAGAAACGGTCAGTAACTATTATCTCCATGTCCATGCTATCTTAACTTAAATACAAATACCCTAACAATGATATTGAGCATGGTTTACTTACAAATGTACCACCAATATTATCTACAATATATATATATATATATATATATATATATATATGAAAGTAAACAAACAAACAATGTGTTTGATATGGCCTTAGCCAACAATTTTTGGGAGAATATGTGCTTAATTGAAGTCATACCTAATTTTGAAAATTAATTAGTTGATAATTAATGAATTAGGCGGGCATATCTGTTCAAATGTAAGGCTAAACAAATCGAGAAAAAGTCAATCTCTGTATGTACATTTTGACATATTATGCCTCATCAGCAGAATTATAGACAGGAAATTGCTCTGTGTGTGATTCAAACCCTAACTGCCAGGCAGGGATTCTAACCATTACCCTAGCTGGTTTTTCCCAGAATATATATATTATATATATATATATATATATATATATATATATATATAGTGGTGCACCTGAGCACTGTACACAATAAATTTCATTATTACTTTAAAAGTATATATATATATACATAAATGGTAAGTATTGATGTTTTTTTTTTGTTGAAAAGAGGTTTGTTACCATTTTGGTTATTATAAATAAATAGATAAATAAATTTTTAAAAAAGTGAAGATTCCTTTATTTATTTGCAGTTGAATTTATCTTCTTATTTGGCATAAATTATAAAACTGATTATTAAGGAAAAACAAAAAATAAAGAAAGATATTAAAGTTTAATAATGATTTAATATTGATTTAACCTACTATTCATTATTTCTTAAAAATAATTTACAAACATATTTATCACACACACAGACACACACACACACACACACACACACACACATACACATACACACACACAGATATATATAATAAGCAAATACACTCACGTATATGCACACATTATATAGGTGTATGCACATTTTGAATATACAATTGATTGATTGATTATGATGCCATGTCAACCTGTTTAGGGTTATTTATTCCTAGAGGTTATTGATTCATTCTCATATTCACATTTTTTGTGTAGTTCCTTCTTAAGAAGGTTGGCTTTTGTTTCTAAAAAGGTTTTTTTTTGCACATGGTCAACTGAATATGAATAATCTTTAGATAAGTACTACCAATTTGAGTTTGAGTTGACATGAGAGTAATGAAAATGAAG
>CM042162.1:54821611-54836611 GCA_023376005.1 Doryteuthis pealeii
ATTCAATCAAACAGGTGATCATCTAAGAATTAAAAGTCTCCTGGGAGGAACATCACAAGGAAACTCACAAGATTTGCCGGCATTTGTCGTGTGCCTGTTCAACAAGGCCTTGACTAAAATTCATATAACAAAATCATTTAGATTTAATTGACAAGCTCATAGACTGTCACTGTTGGAAAGCAAGTTGGGTAGTATTTAATTCCAATTTGGTCACCTGAGCTGGAGGCTGGGTGTTAAAAAACCCAAAAGCCTTGATATAATTGTACATAGAAAATGTAAGGAGTACACAGGGTTATATATATATATACTATATATATATATATATATGTATATATTATGCCCACTTGGCATTCATATTTGATTGTAAGGAAATGAACTTGACAAAACTATTTCTGATCCATTTCACTTCATACTAATCCCTTTAAGAAATGTATAAATCCATCACTTTTCCCCAATCCATGAGTTGGGCAGATTGAGCTCTCTAGTCTTGACTTGGCAATTAGTCAAAGAGAAGGAAAAGTCTTAATTTAAAACCTGACAAATGGTGAATCCGTGGCACATTGTTGCACCTTTCATCTGTTATAAAGGGGATCTAAAAGAAACAATTCACTACAAATTCAACAATCTTATTAATAAACAAATAAAACATTCTGCTTATGTTACCAGCACTACTATGTTACTTTTTCATATAATCATCACAATTAAGATTTTCAAATGCTTCTGTAAGATCTGCAAATACCTGATGTAGTGATACTGAGTATTTGTGTGATACTCTATGTATTTGTCAGTCATATCCATTGTACCATGTACAAACCGGAATCTAGAGTGATATTCTTGTATTACAGGAAGATTAATTGATTTTAATAACATTTCAATCAGTCATGGGTTATTTTATGCCTAGAGGTTAAAGAATCGCTTTCATTTTATGTTTATATTGATATTTTTTGTTTACTCGTTTCTTAAGAGTTTTTTTTTCTGCACATGGTCATATCAAATAAGAATAATATTTAAACAGATCTATTTGGGACTCTAAGAGATACTACCATTCCAGGTCAGAGTGAACCTGAGAGTAATGGGAATGAAGAGGTGATATTACACTCCCTGAACTCTAGAAAGAGAGCCTCCTCATTAGATGCAGTTTTAAAGGACCCTCTCCCCCATTTGCAGGGGTCTAACCCTTTTGCATGGAATACAGTCAGCATATTGTAAGCCCCACTGGAAAATAGAATACAAATTGTAAGTCAATACAGCAGGTTCAATACCAATCCTTGCCAACTCAGCGCATGAGTAGCACAACTTGGATCTGTGCGGTAAAGTGGGGAGCTGATGGAAGGAGTGGTGCACCATCTCAGGCACTAAAACAATCTCCTTGCTGCATGGGGAAATGCTAGGGTTCCATACACACTTGAGCAGGACATTGTGGTGAGCAAGATAGTCTTGCAAATTCATTACTATATATATATTAATACTAATAATATTGTTGTTAGATGGAAAATAAAGGGTCTACCATGGTTTCAATCAAAAACGATTTCCTCAGGACCCTACTCTACATTAACTAAGTCGATGTAATTCCTTAGTTAATTTTAACTAACTATTACTGCTCTATATTTTTAATATATTGGGCACTTTTGGATTATTTACTGATGCCACTACGGCGGAAAAGTTAAAGTGGCAATCGGATACTATATATATATATATATATATATATATATATATATATATAAACCACAGATGCCATGTTTTGACGTTTTATGTCTCATCAGTGTGGCTAGATACAGCAATTACTTCTGACCGGGAGCAAAATCCAACTGACTTTTCATCAGCTCAGTTCCTTAACTTCTCAACTGTCAACAGCTGCCATTAAGGAGCAGCATTTTAACTAATAAATACATACATCGGTGTATATATTTTACAATTACCAAAGAGATTGAATCTGTAAACAACTGACGATCATTGCTTTATTACACTGGGGTGAAAATCAATTAAAGTCACTCCTGGAGAGCTCTACCGGCTTTTGGAAGCATATATATATATATATATATATATATATATATATATCCTTACTAGATGCCCCATACATGTGACCTTGTGTTACATCCTAACTGTGGCAAAACGTTTCGGATAAATAGCTATACTTTTATGAAGGTCTGTGCCAAGATTCAGGCACAGATCCATAGTCTCACGAAACTGATGGATGCCATAACAACGTAAATACAAATACAAATATATATATATATATATATATATATATATATATATTATGTGTGTGTGTTTGTGTTTGTGTGTGTGTGTGTGAATGTGTGTTAGTGTGTGTGTGTATATATATGTATATATATGAGCACACAATATATTAACAGACTCAATAATCTCAGATTTTATATATATATATAATATATATATATATATATATATATATATATATATATATATATACAATTTAATTTAATTTTTAAACATCTGTCTTTGCACTGAGATTCACTGAGGCACATTAAAAAATCTATTTTCTAGTGGTAGATATTATTAAGTATTAAACCTTTATTTATTTTTACTTCTTACTAAAACAATAATCAATATTCTTGTCAGATTATAGCATAAACACACATCCAGCCATGGATAATCCATAATCTCATGCATGGTTAGTATTAAAAATATTGACTCCAGGTAATGTTAACTCAAATAAACACATTTGCAATTGTACAGGTTTACTAAGCCTAACTTTGTCTGGCACAAGGTTATTTGAATGGTGCTTCCAAATGATACTCAAATTCACTAGAAACTATTTGCATTGTACATACTTAGAGATAAACAAATATCTTGCACAAAATAATTTCTTTTTATTAGAATTTGATTATTTTTTTAATTTATAATTTTTAAAAATGCATTGAAAAAGCCTTCTCTTCACAATAAATATATTCTAATTTTATACATGTTTTACAGGGGCCGGTTAGCTCAGTCGGTAGAGCGTTCGGCTAGAAACCACAAGGTTCCTAGTTCGGTACCCGACCTCGCCAACTCAGCGTATGAGTAGCACAGGGATCTGTGTGGTAAAGTAAGGAGCTGATGGTAGGTGTGGCGCTCCACCTCAGATGCTAAAACAATCTCTTTGGTCTAGCGCTATTGAAAAGGGGATAGACTCCCTCGCTGATTGGCTGATACCGACTTTAGGCCGCCCCGTCGACTTACTTTCCTTTACTTACAGAATAACTATCTATCTATCTATCTATCTATCTATTCACCAAACGATGTTGGTTGGTTGTTGGGTTGGTTGGTTGGTTGGTTGGTTGGTTGATTTATTTTATGACAAATCAAATTTTTCAGGTCATTTAATGATGGATCATATCATTTTGATAAACTAAAGGACTAAGGTTGTTTACAGTACTTGCTGTTGCTTAAGTGACTACCCAATTAAGTATTGAACAGGATCATTGCTGCTTAACCTCAGTGCTGAACAATGTGTATATATATATATACATATATGTATGTATGTGTGGATATATCTATATATATCTATATATATCTATATCTATATTTATAATGTGTCAAAAAAGTATTGAGATTTTCGGTATTTTTTTACCCATTTTGTATTCTGAGAAATTAACGTTCCATTCATTCTTCATTTCTATCTTGGTAAATATAGTTTTAAAATCTGTACTTTTTGACACACCTTGTATTCTGAAAAAATTAACGTTACATTTATTGTTCATTCCTTGTTCATTTGTTACACACTTGTATAAATATATATTGATACATATCTATATATATTGATATATGATAGTGATAATATATTTTGCAATATTTGTAAAGAAAGAGTGCTCAATATGAGTGATAGAGTGTGCATATCTATGTTAGGGTAGGGTATGTAGATCACCTGGATTGAAAATCACATAAGAGAGAAGCTAACCGTTACCATGTGTCATTGACTATATGTCTCTGTTACCCTAATTTATATATATATATATATATATATATATATATATATATATATATATTTATATATCATCATCATCATGTCGCGCTTTCAGCGCAGATATCCATGACAATCTCTCTCCATCCGTCCCTATCGCTCATCATTCTCGGGAGGTCCTCTATGCAGCATCCTGCATCCGCACAGAGCTGATCAATGTACGTTTTTGCTGGTCGGCCCACACTGGCTTGTCCATGTGCTGGCTTCCACAGGAGGATGTTGCTTATGAGTTCATCTTTGCTTCTCCAGCAGTGTCTCGCGTGTCTTGTCCGTCTTACTTTGATGGTTTGTGTGATATGTGGTAGGTGGCTGTATAGCTGTTTTCTTGTAGGGTATTGTTTCCATGTCTTGTTCAGGATCACCCGCAGCATTCTTGTGCAGCTCCCATCTAGTTTATTCTCTAGTCGCTTAGTTAGGGTCCAGGTGGTGCAGCCATACAGCAGTACTCATATATATATATACCTATTGTTCAGTAAAGATTTATTAAGTTCAAAGCATCTTTTAAAATTTGTATAGTAGCTTGTATCAGCTTTGATTATATTATTCATTTTTATTATTATTATCTTGGGTAAGAGTTATATTTTTACAGCAAGTATTTTGATTGTTTGTTGTTACTGTGGTTGTTGTTGTTGTTGTTGTTGTTCTGTATATCAGTTGTTTTAAGATAATTACTCACTTAAAGGCCAATTTAGGTGGCTATTAAGCTTACTATTGCATCCTTTATATATAGAATTTATAATTGATTGCAAATAAATAAATATGAAATTTGGATTCAATGCTTATCTTCCTTGTGAAATCAATATGTGCACCAACATAAAACCCCTCCCTCCACATACACTATTATTATTAAGCTGCAAATTGGACTGGAAATTGTTTTATTCTTTAAGCATGCAGAAATTTAGATATATGTCATTTTTGCTGTGACAGTAAAATGGAATAGGATCATCATAAGAGTGACTTACTTAAAGGCCATTTTTGGTGGACATTAAGTTTGATGTGAAGTTAAATCCTTTTTATAGAATTTAGATCTTAATTAATTGTACATAAAAAGTAGATATTGTGTGTAATCAGGATTTACTAGTTATCTCCCTTGAGAAATTCATAATGCAAAAACTGCATTTATTATAAATATGTATTTACCCAACCCTCTGCATGAACAGGATGTGACACAAGGTTAATTTTTTAGCAGTGTTTGACAGGTTTCAATTCAGAGTTTTTACCCAACCCCTCTGCATAAGCAGGATTAAAATGATAACCATTGCACAACAAGCACTTCCATATTATTAGTATTATAAATGTTGCAAATTAGATTAGAATTGATTTAGTAGCTAAAATAGAGTATTATAATTATAGTTTATGACATATGCAGATCAATGACTGATCAGTTTATGACATGCGTAGATCAATGACTGATCAATTTATGACATGCGTAGATCAATGACTGATCAATTATGACATGCGTAGATCAATGACTGATCAGTTTATGACATGTATAGATCAATGACTGATCAGTTTATGACATGTATAGATCAATGACTGGTCAGTTTTATGACATGTGCTGTTCAGTGACTAATCAGTAATTTACAGATTGCTGTGATACTGCCATTATTAGTATTTCTATCAAATCATTGTTATTAGTTTCCAATTTTCACTATTTAAACTGCTATCCAACTTAATATTACCAAAAAGTGGCTGTTATCAAACTGAGTTGCTGAAAATAATGTGATCACAATTTTTTTAGTTGTAGTAGCCAATATAAAGGAGACAGTGATGAACAATGTTTAAAATAATATTCCTTTCCATTGTTGGTTTATATTTAATGATTGAATTTAGGAAACACTAGTAATTAGTTAATCTCTGGTATAATTAAGCTTTTCTTATGTTATCTACCAATTTCATTAGCCAATCCTAATCCTATATTCTGTTTATTGAATTCTACACTATAAAACGGTCATGAATTAAGTTCAAATTGCCACATATCTAAGTCATAATAAATGAATGACAAATTATTTTCTGTTAGTCTATATGATAAGAATAAATGAAGATATTTACTAAAGAAAAGTCATCATTTAGAAAGAGTCAATACATTATCTATGAAAATAAGTTTAGTTTCATAATATAACTAGAGGATTAATTTCTATATATTCATGTGTACTTGACATGTAATATCATAGTTTCTATTAACATGTTTCTATTTCTCACTGTCATTATCTATGAAAATAAAAGTTTCAAGAACTAAAACTCTTAAATGAGGAAAAGAATTGTCCAAGAAGCAATAAATTCACTTACTGATCTATTTATATATTTACATATATTGGACAACCATTTTTGATTAGTATTATTTCACCTTAATCTTTATTGCATTTCACTGCACCTATGATTCATTACAATTATTAATACTACTAGCGCATATATTTACCTAACCCATATCTCATGTGTAAAATATAACACAAGGTCAATTTTGTTTTTAAGCAGAGTACAGCTGGTCTAAATTTAGAGTTTTCCTTTTCTTAGACGGGTTGCTATACCAAAATAACATCAAATCTGCTGTTGATGACTTTTTAAACCAATGGGATCCAAACACTGCAAAACTGATGTATTTGGACCGAAAAAGCGACTATACTAAAAAAATAAATATCATTTGGTTACATTCCATGAGAGTGTCTTTAAGCCAACACTCACGTACACACACACACACACACACACATAATATATATATATATTTATATATATATATATATATATATAAAAGTGTCAGGATTTTACCACTGCATATAGAATTGTCTTGTCAGCAAAAATGATCTGATTTAAAAGAAAGTCATTTAGAATGTTGTTTTCTACTTTCCAGTCAATTTTGACGTTGTTATCTCATTAGGTAATTGAAATCATTAATTGCTTACTTGTGCTGAATTCCTTTGAGGATAATTGGCTATTGTTGTAAAATTTGGGACTGATATTTTAGTTCAGCCAAAAGAATCTATGTCTGTCTTCTTTGATTACTGGACTGCTACTGACCAGCATTGAGGATTCTCATATATTAAGACCCACTAGCTTTTGGCAGTTGTCACAAATTTATTAGTTATGTTATTTTCACCTGACCTACTTAAGGGTCAACCAACATAATCACCTATGTCCAAGATTTCTAAACCTATCAAAGAATTAATTAATGTCAGCTCTGCTCTTGTTTTTACCTTCCCCCCTCTTCAGGATGTCAAACTCCCCAAAAATCTGGTACTTCATTGACTGAAGAATCCAAGAGCAGACATGTGCAAGTGACCCTTTTGAAGAGACAGGGGAGAAAGAAAGAGAAAACACGGTCTCTTTCAGATCTGGCTATCGAGGTGAACGGATCTCCCAAGAACGGGAGTCAACTTATGTTCAGCACTCTTAGCATCGAGAAAACTGCTAAGCAGATATGCAATGGAGAATGACCCTGAAATATGAAGACCTGATTATCTGAAGAAACCATTCCTAGTACCAAACAGACCTCAGCCCATGAAGATAAATTGAAACCAGTTCAGGATGAGGGTAAAATGGACAAGGAGAAATTATCAGGATAACATCAAAGCTAAAAGAGCACACAAAAGAATACTCTACATGAAAAGGTCCAGGTAAATTCTCCTAACATTATGTGGATGCATGTAGATGATCCCAGCTAAGTCAGGTTGAGATTAAATTTTCTTTAATCCAACCGTCACTTTTATTTTTTTTATCCCTCTTTCCTCTCTTCTATTGTTATATATATATATATATATATATATATTCGGAGGCGCATGGTCTAATGGTTGGAGTCGTAGGAAATGGACTCGTCAAGCGAGTTCAATTCCTGGACGAAGCACTAATACACTTGGGAAAGGTATAAATCCAATTCTCTCTCCAGCTATGGGTAAAATAGCAGGGCAGGCTGGACTCTTTAACCATGGCTAGGTAACCAGTCTAGGAGAAGGAAAACTCTGAATTCAAACCTGTTAAACTCGCTTAAGAAATTGACCTTGTGTCGCATCCTGCTCATGTGGAGGGGTTGGTATAATATATATATATATATATATATATATAATCATTTTGTGTTTGTTCTCTGTGTCTTTCTTGTTGCATGTGATTATTCCCCCACTGAAAAAATACCATCTTTTTTTTTTTTTTTGAACCTTGCTTTGTGGCATTGTGGGATATTCTCAATTCCAAGAATATGTAATACAGGAAAATAGGGAAAAGTTATTTTTGGAAATTAGAACAATTACAAATATGGCAGCAAAAACCAACAAAGTCTGGTGATATTGTAAGATACTGCTGAGACTTTCAGGGTTATGGGTAATCATGCTTGATTTTGATACATCCCAGTCATCACCTGATGAAAACCTTGTTTGTTGCTGAGCTATTGTTCTTTTTGCAGCAGAATGTATATATAATATTATTTATATTTTTTTTGTATATATATATATATATATATATGTGTGTGTGTGTGTTGTGTGTGTGTGTCTGTGTCTGTGTCTGTGTGTCTGTGTGAGTGTGTGTTTATATAAAAAATAAAAAGAGAGAGACAGGGTGAGAGACAGACAGGGACAGAGAAAAAAGATATATATCTATACAAATAGAATGAGACAGGTAGAGAGCTATGAACAGAAGAATTTGTATGGAACTTTACACTGGATAGTTCACACTGGCCATTCCACCGTAAATACACCTGAAGAAGGCCGGAGGGTACACAGCTGAAACATTGTGAACAAATAACAACACAGATGAGGAAAATAGTCTATCCAATAAGAAATGAATTACAATAAAGCTGGTCTAATAAAATTCAGATAAGAACATTGAGAGATAGCTGAGGTAAATAGGGAAAGAGCAATTGTTATTTACTTTGTTTAATTTCTGATTGTCATCATTCTTTACCCAATCATCATTAGATAATTGTCTATATGGAAAAATCATAGTTATTTTGTCATTTGCTAAAACACCTGACACTTTCACATCATTGTGTGATAAGGAGTTGGCTGTGTAAATGCTACCAGAATTATCTAGTGAAAATATTACATGCACATCTTATACAGACAATGAAGACTTTCTGAATTGCAGTGAATCTATCACAGTTATTTATATCACTCACCATAAAATACACATAGAGATTTCCATACCATACACAGAGGTGTGCATTATATTTATATATATATATATATATATATATATATATATATATATATATATATATATGCTTTGGTGGGTTACTAGGTAAGTTAGAATCAGGATGATTCTAAGTTGGATTTTTCATCCAGCAATGGAATGTTAGAGTTGTTCAGTTCCAAATTGAGAGCTCAATGTTCAATATTATTGAACAGATCAATATAATTGTTAAAAAAAGGCTTAAAAATCAACAAAATGGACGACTTTTAAGCTTTTTTCTTTACCAATTATATATATATATATATATATATATATATATATATTTAGTTATCCATATACAGTACTGTTTTGACATATCAAGTCTATTCAATGCAGCTAGACTTAGCAGGCTATGTCCAGCTGGAATTGAAACTCAACTGATTTTTCATCGGTCAGCACCAACCTCTCATCACAACCCATTT
This sequence comes from Doryteuthis pealeii, assembly GCA_023376005.1. Lineage (NCBI taxonomy): Eukaryota > Metazoa > Mollusca > Cephalopoda > Myopsida > Loliginidae > Doryteuthis > Doryteuthis pealeii. The sequence goes on from CM042162.1 coordinate 54,831,152, forward strand.
GGGGAAGATAATTTTTCTGATAAATATATATATACGTACATATGTAAAGGCTGCCAAAGAGAGCTCAATCCATTTCTAAGGAGAGCCTTGCACACACACATATATATATATATATACATATATATTTAAGTTAAGGTTATGTAGATATAGTGTCAATGGTGCCTGGTTACTGATAGTTTCTTGCCTATGTGATCTTTAGACCAAATGAGGAGTTTGGTTTAATGGTTGGGTTGTATATACTGTGGTTTGGTCCTTTAATGAGGGGAGGAGGAAAAGTTACCATTGATTCCATGTCTGTGCTACCTTAATTTAAATATAAATGGTCTATCAATGATATTGCTTGCAATTATGAAGCATTAATTCAATGATTTAAGATTTTATTTAACTGACTAGATGACATGTCATTACACTTAATGTGAATTAGAATAGTATTTCCAAGAAATTCAGGTGCAAAGTTGGTGTACAAGATTTCTATAATGAATCAATAATTTGAATTATCTAAGATGATATGAATGTTGTCTCAGTTTTCAAATGAACCTAACTGATTCATTGGAAAATTGAGACAACATTCTAAATAAGTAAGTAAGTAAAGTGTTGGTGGGCCTAAAGTCGGTATCAGCCTCTCAAAATGGCAGAATATTATAAAGTAGTTTGTTTGTTTTGTTTTGTTTTATGGCATATCAACCTCAGTGGGTCATCTAATGCCAACTAAGTTTTGAAATAAATTAATTCTTAATGGATACTCAATTTTTTTTATGAACTTGTTTTTTTCTATTTAACCTATAGATGTGACCCTAACAGGTGCTACCACACTGGGTTAGAGTGGACCAGGGAGCAATGGTGATTAAGGGGTACTCCACATTCCCCAGATCTCCAGTATCCCCTTTTCACTAGCACTAAGACTCAAGGAGATTGTTTTCGTATCTGAGCTGGAGTGCCACACTTAAAATCAGCTCCTTACTTTACTGCACAGATCCCTCATACACTGAGTTGGCAAGGGCTGTATCAAACCAGGAACCCTGTGATTATTAGGTGGATGCTCTACTGACTGAGCTAAACCGGCTCTAACTAATAGTTCAAGTTTTTTAAACTTGTAAGCCATATTGATAAACAAATAAATCCTGTATACACCTGTGAGGAACTCCTGACTCTGGATCACTTCAACCAATTTACAATCTTGCTATGAGATTTCCGTCATTATCAACACAGGCAGCCAATTTTATTGAGAATGGCTCTGCATTGTTTTCTGGTGTGATGATATTATTCTACCCACCCCCCTCTTCTAGATTGTGGCAGAGTATCCCAGTTCTTTGTTACATGGTAATAATTGCATGGTCTTTGCCAATGGTCACTTATTTTTCCTAGAGCAATCTGAACTTTCCCGGAAATGTTTAGTGACTAATTATAGACACACGCTGCTGCTGCTGCTGCTGCTACAAAAACCAAAACAACAGCTGTGCAGCCAACTAAATCTTCATCAGATAATGACTCTTGGATCAGGTATTGTTTTGAGCATCATTACAGCTAGCCCACAGGACCCCAACAGTTTCTTACAACACCACAAAACTTTGTTAGTTTTCTGCCATATTATGGGAATGCAAGATCATATATATATATATATATATATATATATATATATATATATATATTATATATATATATATATATATATATATATATGAGTATGAGCAAGATGGAATGAAAGACCAAGGAGATTATTTTAGCATCTGAGGTGGAGCGGCACACCTACCATTAGCTCCTTACTTTACTGCACAGATCCCTGTGCTACTCATATGCTAGTATCGAACTAGGAACCTTGTGGTTTCTAGCCAAATGCTCTACCGACTGAGCTAATCGGGCCCTTATATATATATATATATATATATATATATATATAAAAATTGACATTGTGTCACATACAACTTGTGCAGAGGGTTTGATAAATCCATGCTTATACACACACGCACACACACACACACACATACACACACACATATATAACAAATGCCCTGAAGATGATCTAATTAATAGACCGAAACATTGCACCGTCGGCCAATAAACTAAATATATATATATAAATTGACATTGTGTCACATACAACTTGTGCAGAGGGTTTGATATCCATGCTTATACACACACACACACACATACACACACACACATATATAACAAATGCCCTGAAGATGATCTAATTAATAGATCGAAACACTGCAGCGTCGACCAATAAACTCACCACAACTCATTTAAACCTGTTTTTTTCAATCTATCTTAATTACTACATATATATATATATATATATATATATATATATATATATATATATAAGCAAACTAATTTACTGTATAAATTAATTGATAAACTGATAGTAATGAATAAATGTATTACTATATAAATTACTATATAAACTCACAATTCTCCCCACTGTGACAGAGTTTCATGTAGGGGATTCAACAATTGTCAGACAATGACTTGTGAGGCAAGTCATAGAGTTTTTTGTAATGGTTGGCTCCAAGAAAGTTCAAATGAAAAAAGAAACAAAAGAGGAAATGAAAAAAAGAAAAGAAGAAAAAAGAAAACAATACCCAACATAGTAAATTCTTATTATATGAGAGAAAGAGAATGCAAAAAAAGTCTTGGGACAAATGGCATAATAGCTAATTGCATTAATGTTTGCATATTGTATTAATTTATTCCAGTTTATTACTATCCTTAAATTGTAGCATATGTAGTTGTTTTTTATGCATACATAATCCACATTAATTTCTGCCACTCCCGTAAGTTAAAAAAAAGTATTTGCTATTTTATTCTAGGAGTCATATCTATTTCTGTACTTCCCATACATAGCTAGTAAGTATAGTGCTATATTCACATCTTATATATACTAGCAAATATATGCACACTCCGGGTGCAAGTATTTAAGTTTTAATGTAATAAAATATTGTATTAAATTAGAAAGGCTAATGAAACTAAATAAGAATACAGATAAAAAGATTTGAAACAGAGGGAGTATAAAAAAAGATTTGAAACAGAGGAGTATAATAAAAAATGGAACAACTGAAACTTACTCTTCCATCACTCTCGTCTTTCATTGCTATTTTTTTCTAATTTAAGTATTTATTTATAAGAGGAAGTAAAGAATAAAATGACAGTTATTTTATCTTGTTAATGGATTTCATTTAAGATTCATTGAAGAGATTTTTGCTTATATTCATTAAAATAAAACCAAACAGTTAGAAATCAATAATACTAAGCACATATTTATTAAATTCGATTTTTTAATATTAATATGCAAATTAGCCTTCCCGTTCACACTGTGAACTGCTATTTTGTTGTATATATAAATATAATTGCATGTTGTCAGTATGTAGACATAGTTAACAGTATTAATAATGTAAGACAATTTTATTAATAATTGAGGTTTAGATAAAAATAAAATCATGGAGAATTTGATGTCAATAACTAAGAGAATTGTGATTTGAGTCGGAATATAGTTTCGGTTACAGACAGAAAAACACACAATCTCCATTATAATAAGATATATATATAAGTTAAGGTAGCATGAACATGGAGTCAACACCTGGTTACTGACAGTTTCTTGCCTATGCGATCTTCATATACATGGGTGAGAAACTGTTTGTAACCAGGTGTTGATTCCATGTCCATGCTACCATAACTTAAATAGAAATACTCTATCAATGATATTGAGCACTGTCTACCTACAGATATAGCACCCAAGTCAAATATTTATATGTATTTTAGCCAAATAGATTTGAACTGAGTTTTTCACAATTCCTGTTTTGATATTTAATCAAATCAAATATTTCTATTCTTAAGTTAACTTCTATTTCTTTCATCTCATTTCAATTGTGTGTAAAGTTTACGTATGGTGATTTAGTGTTAGGTTGCTCTGACCGCCTGTCTAGCCCAATTGTATATAAAAGGATCACTTAGTAACCAGTTCACTGCTGAATTGTTTAAGTTAGATCAAATATTTCAGGTAACCTTCCTCAAACTTCACATCATAAACTGCTTGAATTTTGATCCATTCTTCCTGACAGAACTCTTGTAACTGAGTCTAGTTTGTAAGCCACCTTCCTTGTGCAGGTTTTTACCATTTTGTCCCAACAGGTTTATACACTGCTAATGAAACCTAATAGGTCAAAACAGCTGTCCAGTGTTTCCACATGTCGTACATGTTGTTTGCCAAATTTGCTAGTCATGGTAATGTAATTGTATATAATTCCTCTACATATATATATTTTTTTTTGGGTGGGGGGAGAATATGTGCTTAATTGAAGTCATACCTAATTTGAAAATTAATTAGTTGATAATTAAAATTAAAATTTGAATATTAATTAGTTGATAATTAATGAATTAGGCGAATATATCTGTTTAAATGTGAAGTGTAAACAAATCGAGAAAAAGATCAAAAGTTGGTGATGGCCAATCCAATACATTGACTTTGTTGATTTTGTTGCTGCAACATTTGAAATTTGGGATTATTGTCTACTTGGATGACTTATATACAATCAAGTGTTTAACTTTTTGGCTAACTTGTTGAGATGTAATTTCAATAAATCCACATCATTTCCCTTCCTTTAGATGGCATCTATCTTATGAAGTGTATCAATCCTTGTTGCAGCAAAGCATGCCAGAAACATGATGTTGCCATTCCTATACTTTATAGATGGAATGGTGTACTTTATCTACATACCACACACACACACACACACCTTATGTCCCCTAAACATAATGATTGTCATTATGGTCACACAGTTAAATATTTGTTTCATCAGACCAGAGGATATTTCTTGAAAATCTAAGATCTTTGTCTCCATGTGCAGTTGCACACCTTAGTCTGATCTTTTTATGGCAGTTTTGGAGCAATGTCTTTTGGAGCAAAGTCTCTTTTGAGCAAAGTCTCTTTTGGAGCAATGTCGATTTCCAGGTTTTGCTGATTTTTGTTTTACTGTGGATATAGTTATAGTTTTAACTGTTTCTTCTAGTATTTTTATGCAAAGTCCATTGTTGTTGTTCACAGACCAAAGTATATTCATCTCAAGATGACAAAACATGCCTTCTTGTTGAGTAGAATGGTCCCATTATGTTTAAAATTGTGCACTATCATTTGTACAGATGAACATGTTACATTCCTCATGGTGGCATTTCTTTTGTGAAGTATACCATTCTTGTCTCCTATAAGAAAGCACCTCCACAACACAATTCTGCTGGCCATGTGCTTTACAGTACTTTGCCTTACAAGCCTCTCTCTTTTTTCTCCAAACATGTTTCATCAACCACCAAAAATTAAGATCTTTATCACCATGTTCAGTTGCAAACCATAAACTTACCTTTTATAGAAACTTTGGAGAATTGTCTGTTTTCTTACTGAGAAGACTTTTAGGTCTTGTTGATATTTATTTTACTGTAGATATTGTTAAATTTTTTAACTGTTTCCTC
>CM042162.1:54846611-54849111 GCA_023376005.1 Doryteuthis pealeii
AGTCTGGCCATTCCTACGCATGATTTCACAACTATTAACAATAATCAATTGTGTAAGCAATCTATCAGTTTACATCTTTAACTAAACTGCTCAGCACTCATACAATATGCACGATGAACAAGCTACTACTACTACTACTACTACTACTACTACTATTAATAATAATAAAAATAATCTTATCATAATGGAGATTGTGTGTTTGTCTGTCTGTAACTGAAACTATATTACTCAAGTCATTGTGACTTGAGTAATGATATAGTTTCGGTTACCCTTAATTATTTATGCCACATTCTCCATGATTTTATTTTTATTTAAACCTCAATCATAATAAAAATCATTTATAAAATTGTTTAACATTATTAATACTGTTGGTCTTATCTACATACTAATAACATACAATTGTATTTATATATACAACAAAATAGCAGTTTACAGTGGGAAAAGGAAGGCTAATTTGCATATTGATATTAAAAAATTAATTTTAATAAATATGTGCTTGGTATTATTGATTTATAACTGTTTGGTTTTATCTTAATGAATATGAGCAAAAATCTCTAGAAAAAAAACAAAATCGATTAACAAGAAGAAATAACAGCAATCTTATTCTTTAGTTCCTATTTTAACTAAATATCTAAATTAGGAAAATTTAGCAATGAAAAACAGAAGTGATGGAATTATACCCCACACTCTGTTTCAAATCTTTTTATATGCATTATTATTTAGTTTCTAATTTAATATAATATTTTATTACATTAAAACTTAAATACTTGCACCTGGAGGTGGCATATATTTGCTAGTAATAATAATAATACAGTTGTTCCTTAACTTTACAACTGATAACATCTTGCAACACCCTCTAGTTAAAAATGAGACTATCCAAATCATCCAAGACGAAATACAAAAATGTAAATCATGATTATCTGGTGTCACTTATCCGCTGAATTCTTATTTCTTATGAGAGTTGTCAATTCAGCTAAATAATGGACCATACCATTTTTATTATAAAGAAAGAAAGGGGAAAAAAGGACATTCTACACAGAAAAAATATAATAAGAAAGGAAGAAAGAAAGAGAATAGGGAAAGATAGAGAGAGGGGAGATACTTCTAATCTGTTTCAATCGAAAATAATGAAAAGAAGGAAAGAAAGAAAAAAAAGGGTGAGAGAGTTAAATCAAAATTAATATATTTTTTGCATATTGAATTATTTTGCAATAGCTCTTTAGTAAAAATATTGTAATAAATAAATTATCATACTGCAGTATATTCACAGGTCCTGCTAGTAGTAGTAGTAGTAATAATAATAATAATAATAATAATAATGTGTTTGTGTGTGTGTGTGTGTGTCTCTATCTGTCTGTTAGTGTGAATGTATGAGTGTGTGTGTATGTTAGTGTACGTTGATGTTCTTTACACATAAATGTTCCTATAAATCAAGTTAAAGGAAAATATGTAACAAAAAACTCATAAAATTTTCATTTTGTTCCTATAAAATATACATATCTATATTTATTTATGTGCGTATGCATAAACTGATATGCACATCCACAGAAATATAAACATGTATACACTTTCCTTTTCATAAAAACATTTATTAAATGAAAACGAAGATAAAACGTAAGCTGAGAAAACACACTCACATCCACCCATCTCCTCCCTCGACACACAGGATGAAAATAAATTTATCACTCTATCAGCAACTGCATCCCTTGCAAAGGGGTAAGATCCCCTCCTCCTCCTCCAATAAAAAAAAACAGTGTCTTTGTTATGACACTAAACTGTATCTCATGGTGACACAAGAAAGTGTGAGATTTCACCCCCCACTTCATTGTCATTACTCCCAGATCAACTTTGATCCACAGTATTAGATAGGAATACTTGAAACCATATAATCTGTGTACTAGCAAGAATATGCACCCTCCAGGTGTAGGTATTTGAATTTTAATGTAGTGAAATATATCAAATTAGAAAGACCAGCAAAATAAAATAAGATATTTAAAAATGATTACACTTATTTTAATTGGTTTGTATATAAAATCATTAATAGGATTGATTTTAAAATATTCGAGAAGAAAACAATAATATTAGAAATCAATAACACCAAGTAATTATTTATTAAACCCAGGTTTTTAAAAGTTACATTTTTTATATTATGTCAACTTTTATTTCTTAGTGATATACAAGACTCATTGCAGGATTTTAAATGCACTAATAACATGGGCTGTTTTGCGGCAAATCTAACTCAGATTTTCAAAGAAGCATTGTTAATAGATAAGAATCATTCCATGTATTCATGATTTTGACTATAAATTAGATACTCATTGATAAACTTACTCAATTCCTGAGGGTATTTGTGTAAGTAGTGATGTAGTTTTAGTTACAGACAAACAGACACTGAATTACCATTATAATAAGATTACTTGGCTCGTTGGTTTTATGGCATGTCAGCTCTTGTTGGGTTATTTAATGCTGAAATATATTTTTGTAAGCAATAATATGGTTT
>CM042162.1:54851611-54874111 GCA_023376005.1 Doryteuthis pealeii
ATATGTCTCATGCACGCACACACATGCACACACACACACTCTCTCTCTTTCTCTCATACACTCATACACATATACATACATATATGTATGTACATACATACATACATATATATTTAAAGAGTAACAGAAATAAATGAACCATGAAAGATAAATAGAGAGAGTGATATACTCAAATTGATAGATATATAGATATGAAGAGAGAAAGTGGGTGAGATTTAGTTAGAAAAAAGATGACATAAAAGAATATTTTTAGAGATTCTTTATAGAAAACTTAAATAGATAGATAGATAGATAGATAGATATGAACAGAGATAGAGGAATAGATATGAGCAGAGAAAGATAGATAGATAAATATAAGCAGAGATAAATAGATAGATAGATAGATAGATAGATATGAGCAGAGATAGATAGATATGAGCAGAGATAGATAGATAGATTTGGATGGAAGGAAAGATGTGAAAAAAGTATATTTTTAGCAAATTTTATAAAAACTTTGTTCCATTGTTCATTTAGGTATATCACACACACACACACACACACACACACACACACACACACACACACACACACACACACACACACACACACACACACACACACACACACACACACACACACACAGAATAGCAGAATATTTTTTTAAAGTAAATAGCCATATAGAATAAGCCTCATAAATATTATTAGTCATAAAGAGAGAGAGAGAGAGAGAGAGAGAGAGAGAGAGAGAGAGAGAGAGAGTGATGTTTTAGTGCACATGTATCTTCATTTATATTATCCAACCTTTGCATATTCTCACTTTATGATACATCATCCCTCACCGAAAGAAGAATGTGTTGAAAATTCTGCCGCACATTTGCAAAATAATGGGAGTTTAATGAGTGTTTATGTCACTTGGGAGACATCCTGAAATTTTGTCATAAAGTTTCAATTTAAAGCAATTCTAACGTTGGTGTTCAAAAATGAAGAAAGGTGGTGACATTTGCAACATGCAAGGAATTCACAGAAAACGACCATAACAAGGTTCTTATTTCTTGGCAAATTTTTCTTATACCTACTCTTACCATTTTATCAAAGACACAGCAAGTAATTTTTGAGAAACTGAATTCTGATCTTAATTTGGAGAAGAGGGGAAAAAATTCTGAAAATGAATTCTTACTTTGTTATAAGATTCCCAAGATGTTAACCTCTGTCTACTTGTGAATTCTTTGTATCTAATAAATATTTGAACATAGAAATTAAAGATTGCCATAATGTGGGTACTTTAATCGATATTTTACATTAATGTATCAGTTATAAAAAAAAAGGTTTTTACTTTTTATTGAAACTAGATGAAATCCAACCGACATGGAGTATTTTAAGCTACAACCTTGCAAGCACTTATAAGTTAATAAAGGTTGTTGAGAGGTTAAAGTTTTTCAGTCCCTTGTACTACAAAGAGACACACATGAATTTTTAATTCTTGAATTTTCAGAAACCAGAAAAATTCATTGATTGATTTGATTAAAAGGATAGAAGTGAAAATTCATTTGTATTTCTGTACTATTGTCTATTTGTAATTCTCTTTTGTAGCATTCAAATTCTTCATTTGTAATCTTGTAATTGTTTACCTATAATAGCCTACTGGGAAGCACGTGGTGTAATGGTTAAAGTCATGGGAAATGGACTTGTCGCTCCGAGTTCAAATCCTGGATGTGGTAATTGCATTTCACTTAACACTAATACCCTTGGGAAAGGTATGAATCCTACTCTCCCTCCAGCTATGGGTAAATATTAGGGCAGACTGGGCTCTTTAACCTTGGTTTGGAAACCAGTCTAGGAGAAGGAAAACTCTGACTTCAAACCTGTTGAACTCTGCTTAAGAAATTGACCTTGTGTCGTATCCTGCTCGTGCGGAGGGGTTGGTAAATATATATATAATAGCCTACTGGCCTTGTTTAGGTTAATTTTGAATAGAAAAAAACAACAATTATGAAATGCTAAAAATATGCTCTGAGATTTTATTAGCAACCACAGAAATTTGTGTGGCCATAGCACGAGTCATTTTTAAGTCATGAAATAATAGACAAAAATACATTAAGGGAATTATATTTGGAATACTGTACATGTAAAATTAAACTACATTTCTATATCAAGATGATATATCAATTGCTAAAACAAAAGTCAGATTTAAATCAATTGAACTGGAACGAAAATAGATAGTGTCTTGTGTTATATTCACTACAATGGATGAATCATTTATAGAAAAACAGTTTAAATAAATTTACCATATAAAGGCCACATTCCATTTATAGAATTTTCATTATAATTAATTGCAAATTAATAAAGGGGAAGTACTCTATAATAAACCTCAAATTTATATCACCCTTGAGAAATCAGGGTGGCTATTAATCATAATAACACATCCCATTCTATTTATTATTATAATGAATTATAACTGATAAATTTAATAATAGGAAATAGTTGGTAATTAGCATTTAATGGTTATCTCCCTTGATAATCATAATTATCAGAATGACCCCATATACAGAGCCAACACAATTATTATTAAGTCACAAACTAGACTGAAAAATTCTTTATTCACTAAGATAAGGAATTTTAACAATATTGAGCCAATAAAAATCTTAGAAGGATATCTCTTTCTGGACATGTTATGATAACATACATACACACTAAAATCAAATCAATTTGATATAGAATATTATTAAATATCTTAGTGAAATATTTCAAATTGACATGACAGAATAATTATATATATATATATATATATATATATATATATATATATATATATGTGTGTGTGTGTGTGTGTGTGTGTGTGTAGAAAGTAGAAAAACAAAGTATTCCAAAAAGATAAATTTGTTATAGATGGTGATTGGAATACTTTCTTTCTATCTCTTCATCAGATTTATTTACATACCCCCCCCCATATATATATATATATATATATATATATATATATATATATACTTATTACTGATTTATGCTTCAAACTAATTCATCATATATTAAAATAAATGCATGTTTTAAACTGATCCATTGGTTTTTGAAATAAGAAAAGAATTTCAATTGATCCAATACTTTTGAAAGCATTCAATGTGTCAAATTGATCCATGTCTATAGTTTTACATATCTTGATCACATATTTACTGAAGGGAATAAATAATGCATATTATGTTATCGTTTATAAAATTAAATAAGTGCATCAAATTTGTCTCTGTTCAAAATTAACATTCATTCTGATACACAATATATTGAAATAAATGGATCGATCAAATTGATTCATACTTGTATTTAATGACCTTCATTATCAGCAGATACATACATATTGCAGGTGGTTAATATATATATATATATATATATATATATATATATAGTTTATATTTCAATTCAAACTGGTTGTGCATTTAGAATATCTCCAATTAATCCACCATTTAGTTAACCATGTAAATCACTTGAAATTATCCTCCATTTTATACTGATTTAAAATTGACTAAGAGTGAATGAAGGTTTTGAATGAATTCACCAATTTGTAAAAAGAGATTCAGCTTCAAATAAGACACCATTTATTAAAATTAAATCTGATTCTCTTAAATTACTTTACAATGGAATAACGGAATAGCTGACACTATAATAATATATTAGAGTTAATACACATTGTGGTGGTGTTATTACTTTTAAAAGAATATATTTTAAAGTGATCCTGAAATTATTAGAATGATTTAAAAATAAAAAAATGATCCAGCATTTGTTAAACAGAATGAAAGTATCAAGTTGATCTAGTCTATGAAGCAGATTCATCATTTGCTCAAATGAAAAGATTCCATGGTTATTAAAATATAAGTCATTTTTCCATTTAATCCAATGTTGGCACAAAATGAGATTTTATAATTAAAATAAATTCATTTTTCAAATTTATCAACCATTTTCGAGTGTTGATTCTTTGGTGATTCAACATTTATGCAAATTAATTTGTATTTGTCAATCTTGCTTTGAATAAAGTTGAGGCAACAGACTTCTTCACTCCTCATTCAAATACACATATCATATCATATCATATCATATCATATATATATATATATATATATATATATATATATATATATATTGATATGATATGATATGATATGATATGTATTATATATAATAAAAACAATAATAAATATGATATGTGTATATATATATAAAAAAAAAAACAAAAAAAACAAACATCCGAAAATCTTATTCACTTCGCCTAAGAGTTTACGGCCTGGTTTGTTTACTACTCAATCAACGTTCCCTTACCTACTATGGTAGAGATGTATAAGTATCATTGACAAGGTTAATTTCGCAGGGATTGTTCGCTATATACCGGCGGCCGAAGCGATATGGTCTCTGACTATACCTGCTGAGGTCCCGGTTTCGATTCCTGTCGGAGGGGAGTCGTTAGTATACATCGCTGATGAGACTTAATAAAGTCAAAACAGTCTGTACGGTGTTCTGCATAGCAAGCCATCCTTTGCCGGGATTCACTTGTCAAGATTATTTTCTATAATTATCGATTTTATGTGATACATGCATTATAATTGCCTTCAAGCAAAATATAAATGATAATTTATTCAACAATGCTTCTAAAAAACAAACATCCAAAAATCTTATATATATATATATATATATATATATATATATATATCCTCTGAATAGTTTTTTTTTTCTTTTTGTAATTCTATAAATAACATGAAAGAAATATTCTTATATATATATAGAGAGAGATGTAAATATGAAAATACTTAAAGATTATCTAGAGGATGTATATTTTATATGTGATAATATGCTAATGTACCTTTCGTTTTTCTGTTAAACTAACTTCAAATTTAGCAGATATTTAATGGTTCATCTGAAAAATATTTTTAAATGCAATATTGAATATTTTGTCTTTTTATTTTATATTTACCTACTGTCGGATTTATTTACATTTTTCTCTAATTTTATACTGGTTAATCCTGGTTTGAATGAAACAAAGGTGATAGATCTATTCCCTTTTCTTTCAAATCTATTATATAAATGGCAATTTCTGTCTGTTTATATTTGTATCTGTATATAACCAGTTGGTGCCTACATCAGTGATCTGATCAGGATGAAAGTTTAACACACATGTTAAGCTAATAAACTGAAAGGAGAATAGTTGGATTCATACCTTTCCCAAGGGTTTTGAGAAATGCAAACAGCCTCATTCCAGGATTTGAATTCATCTCGCCATATCCACTTCCTATGATGGTAACCATTACACCAAATGCATCCACACTACTCTATATACCATTGGTGAGTCCTAAAAATAGGCTAGTGTAAACAAATAATACTGTTATAATCTTAATGGTAGAATTAAAGACAATTAACAGTAATTAAATATTAAATTAAATGCGTCACATTACCTTCAAAATGTCGACTGAGTTCTTTCAAATATTTAGCATTTATAATCATTAACTTTTGAGTGTAAAATATAAAATACAAAATTTAACAAATTTGAAAAAGTTTATTGCATCAGATTATAATAATGTCTGTTTGCATTATTGAATTATTTATGTTGATGTTATCTTTCCAGAATAATAAGTAATGAATTCAAGTATTATACAGTCAAAACGAATATTATTACATATTATGTATTACCAAACTCTATAGCATGGAAACTGTGTAATCAAAAATAAAATCTGCAACATTTCTGTAGCCAAAAATAAAACAGCATAATATATATAAGAACTGTATTTATTTTTTAACTGCTACATATTCATAATTTTGGTTACAAAAGTAAAGTATATATGGTTGGCAACCTTTTTTTAGATGATGGTGTAGTTTTTTTTTGTTTTTTTTTTTTCTTCTCTCTCTCTCACTTACAGCTACGTGAGTGGCTGAACAGACCAATCCTCGAATGGCAGTCTCTGGTGCAATGGCTACAAACAAAAGGTGATGCTTTCTGTAGGTGTTGGGGTGCTGCTGTTTCTCCTTTCTTTTAGCTCTCTTTTCTGTGGTAGCTTTTTCCTCTCTTCTTCACTTCTTTTTGTTCCATGTTTGATGAGGAGGCGCCAGGTTGCATGGTCATATATATATATATATATATATACACATTCACTACCATCAGATCTTGCTTTTTGAGCAATAATAATAGAGATTTGATTTATATTCATGAAGATGATTAAAAAATAAAATTTAAATGATAACAGCATGGAATTTTTTTTTTTTGCATTTAATATCTTAAATAGTAGACATTTTTCTTTTCAGAGTGGCTGGATCAATGCAAGTTCATTTTTTTATGTAGAGATTTTAATGGGACATCCTGCAAGAATCCAACTCAGGATTCAGTAATAATGGATCTGTGGGACTAACTTTTTAAACCCCTTTTACTCAGGCGACACCGGGTATCCACTTTTAGTGAAATATAAAGAAATAATCAAAAATAACTTGAGTTAAAGTCAATGATTATAAAAAGAATTTTAAAAAGACAATTTTATTACTTGAAGGTTTCTTCCAACTTGATCTGCGGGACTAACTTTTTAAACCCCTTTTTACTCAGGCGACACCGGGTATCCACTTTTAGTGAAATATAAAAAATAATCAAAAATAACTTGAGTTAAAGTCAATGATTATAAAAAGAATTTTAAAAAAAGACAATTTTATTACTTGAAGGTTTCTTCCAACTTTGCCAAACATGATCCAGTTTTTTTTATTTCAATGTATGAATCATGACAATGCATGTCTATTGAAAGATTCTTTACAGGGAATCTCTTTTACAAATAATCTTTGAATAAAGTCTAGATGCTTATTCACCTTGTGCTCTCAAAATATGAATGACAGCTCTTTCACCGAGCCAGTCAGAAATGAGTAGCCATGATGTTTATAGTTCAAGTACAAGTAGGAAGAACCAAATTGAAGACATCAAAATCAGAACGAACATGGATGAAGATTTTGGTGTGTTGATGCCAAAGATGTCAGCAGTGAATCAACAGTGCAAACATTCTCTGCTTCTAGCGCTAGACCCTATAAAAGACAACAAAAAACGGTAAAAGAATCCTTTCAAATCCAAACATAAAGTTAGGATACTTTATATCTTTTTATCTTTTTTATCTAAAAATAGGAGAAACATGTCATTCAGAAAATGTAGTCATTTTTCTTCATTTAGAATGATTCATTAGATAATCTTGGTTTTTCTTTCAGGTTGGCAACCCTGATTGAAAATCATCTGATCACTAAAGACTTCAAGAACACATGAAAACATACAGTTTATGTTTGCCACTAAGAATTTCTCAGCTAAGGACTCTTGGCTTGTTCCTGAAAACAAAACACAAGATCAAATACTGTGTCAAACTTCAGGACAATGTGACAGAAACATTTAACAAGTTAACACTGGCTTAAAGAGATAAAGTTCTATTCCAGGCACAGGCTTTTAGGTGACACAAGGCATTTTTTAAATGGGAAAGACTAGAGGAGTAACTGGGAGTGAGAGGATGGTCAACCCCAGGCTACACTTTTATGGGGGCAGAACATTTGGGTCAGCTGTAGTCTATAAACCTGTATGTGTATGTTTTGTGAGGCACCTTTCAAACCAGGTGTAGACCTGGAGAGAGATGGGTTCTGCCCTGCTATTTGTGCCTTAGACACACTACATGAATAGTGTTCCCACAACTATACCAGATTACAAAACCAATGAGAAAAGGTTAGTTTGTAATTGAGTTGATAATAAAATATTTTCAGTCTCATTACTTAATAGACCAACTGAAAATAATATTAAATTTGATTTATCATGTAAAAGACTAGTATTATGTGGATTATTCGGACTATTGTCCTCATATTTATGTGCCCTTCAGCCTTCTTCAGATATTTTGTCAGACTTGGGAACCTTCTCACACTTGGTAACCACCACCTCAAACTATAGAACTTTCTTGTCATAATTGGGAGCCTTCACCAAACTTTGAACCTAACCTTTTATTCAATCCATGTTCTCACTCTGTTAACCATGATTGTGTACAACTGTTAATCTGTGTTAATTATTCTAAATTACTGTCACCCTTGACCAGGATTGAACCTGTAGCCAAGAGATAACTGTCACTTAGAGCTGTATTAACACAACACCTATATCCACAGCACGATATATCCAATTCAGAGAAATAAAAAAAACTAGTCAATGAAATGTCAGTTGAAAGCAGAGTGTATGATAAAATATCATCAATTAGAAATATGGATTCATTTTGGTTAATAATTGATTGAAAATTTGAACAAAATATTCACATGAAAAAAAACAAACTCTTTTAGTTGTATCATACAGCACTTTAGGGAAACTCAGTGAATTTATACCTATTCTAATGAACACTTGAAACTTGAAAGCAGACATTTATATATATATATATATATATATATATATATATATATATATATATATATTCGTTTTAAAAGCGAATGGCTTAAAATATTCCGACTGCAGTTTCAAACAATAGTGAATCTTTATTTATAACTGGGTTGTCCCCATTCTCAAGTAAGCAGAAAAGGTAAGTAGGTGGCACACCCACTTACTTGAGAATGGGTACAGCCCAGTTTTAAATACAGACCGATGGTTGGACAAAGCAATTCCCTGAAGATTCGGTATTGCGTGAAACTGCAGTCAGAATATTTTAAGCCATTCATTTTTAAAACGTATATTTAGCTTTTTTTATTGATCACTATTAAATTGGTTTTAATAAAATCCAAAAGTAAATATATTTGTTTGCTTCGTGGATTTGCAAGTGTGATATATATATATATATATATATATATATATATATATATATATATGTGTGTGTGTGTGTGTGTGTGTGTGTATGTATGTATGTATATATATATTTGAATGAGGAATGAGTAAGTCTATTATCTCAAGTTCATTCAATATGAATGACAAATATAAGATAATTTGCATAAATGATGAATTACCAGATTACCTCTGATTTGCAAAATTTAATTTATAGGAATTACTTTCCACAATAAAATAATATGACACTTCAGGGTGAAAGATGGAACTATTGACTTTAGTCAGGGGGTGCACATGCATTCAGCTGCTCTAGATTTAGTGAAAGAGAAAGTGGGTCAGTATGCATCATGTCTTTTGAAGTTTTTGCCTGCAATAATTATTAATTTCACTTGAATTCATTAATACATTGATTAATTAATTACAATTAACCCTGAAGATTCTTTATGGTGAAAATCGAGTGGGTTATTTCTATATACACCTTAATACTAAATCCGCTCTACTAACGTATTGAGCACTTTACAACACTGACTTATTCGGTTAATATTTGTATCGACCATTTCAATTAACTTGATATTTTATTCCCTGGTAAGTCATCTTCTTTATCATATATATATATGTGTGTGTGGGGTGTGTGTGTGGGTGTGGGTAGATATATAAAATAGATATATAAAATATGCACTGTATTCCCTGGTATCAATGACACTATTTTTTCCAAAAATAGATCTTGAAAATTTACCCTATATCCTACAGGCCATAAGTTTACTCTTTTAATTCTATATATATGTTTTATTTGTTCAAAATTTTGCAAGTCAAAATTGTGGTTTGTCCTTGAGGCTGAAACATCCTCAATAGTGGGAAATAGAGTATACATTGAGTTTGGGATTAAAACATTAATATATTCCAGTTCATGAATATATATATATATATATATATATATATATATATATATATATATATATATTGTTAAATAAAGCAGCCATTTTCTGTCTGCAAGTCTTATCCTTTGTTTTTTCATATTGCCAGATTATTGTTTTAATATCTGGCGAAAATTGGCTGATGTATTTGCCATATGTCATAGACCGAGTACTTTCTGCCCTATCGTGGGCCATCTTCAAGGTATTTTTAACCGTACAACAATGGGATATTCCATTTACCATTTATATAGGTTGTGTTTATTATTGTTGTTGTTGTTATTATTAGTTTTATTATTATTATTCTCATTATTATTATTATTATTTTTGCTATTTTAATTTTATAGTAATTATAGGCATTTTAGAATGTTGGTGCTATTAACAAAGTTTATTTTGTTTAGTTTTGGATTTTTGTGTCTAATATGAAGTGCTTCTAAGATTTTTAATCATTGTTTACATGATTGTGTTTCTATAATGGTAGTGTTATCATTAAGTATTTTCCGGAATTTATTGTTGGGACATGAGTGTGATTTTAGGTGTTGGGCTATTGAGCTATTGTCTGTAAGGTGCATTGTAAGTCTTCTAGAAAGGGTAGTTGTGGTTACACCAATGTATATATTTTTGTTAGAGATACATTCTCCTAATGGACATTTAAATAGATATACCACATTGGTTTTTTGTAACGGTGCAATTGGGGGGGGGGAGGAATATATCGCCAGATATTAAAACAATAATCCGGCAATATGAAAAAACAAAGGATAAGACTTGCAGACAGAAAATGGCTGCTTTATTTAACAATATATGCCTACAAGAAAAAATGCTGCCTAAATACATATATATATATATATATAACCCGGTGGTTAGAGGTTCTGAGTGATGAAAAATTGGTCTTGATTAGTGTCCCTGTGTCCAGTTGCTTCAACCATTAGACCGGTAAGCTATCTCATCTAGGCAGCACCTGTCCCTTCCACTGTACTCTTTATTGAAGCATTGAATTAATATATGATTATATATATATATATATATATATATATATATATGGTGTATTGGTTAATGTCATAGAAAATGGACACAGCAACCTGAGGGGGTTGTTAAATATATACATGTGTGTGTGTGTGTGTGTTGTGTGTGTGTGTGTGTGTGTGCTTTTGTCTTTTGATAGTAACAGACGAAGCACACAGTAGACAGAATATATTATTAGATTTATTTATGCAAATTCCTAAATGGAACATGTGCCTAAACAAAGAGACCATCAAACAGAATCGTTTTCTGTCCCAACATCTTACCAACCATGTGGATGAGTTCCGTTCACTTACAGAGCATCAATCATGAAAATTCCTCGAGAAGTTTGGTCAACTGCATTAAAAGTTTTTATCAACACTTCTCATCTGCGGAACCGTCAACCGATTTGAAACTTTTCTCTGATTTATTGGTTGATGATGATCTTGGCTGATAATTCTTCATATGTTTAATAAACCATGTGTAAAAGTTTATTTGCAGAATTTGTCTCTTTTTCAACAAACTTGCTCTCCTTAGACACTTCTTCTCATTTACATCTTCCCCCTCCTTAACTCTCTCCCTCTTACTCTCCCATTTACCTCTCCCTTGCTCTCTTTCTTCTCTCAGTGATACACATTCCCTCCATAACTCTCTCCTTCTTACTTCTCTCTTTTACTCTCTCATTTACCTGTCTTCTCTTTTTCCTCTCCCTTGCTCTCTTTATTCTCTCAGCGATACACCTCCCCCTCTTTAACTCTCTTCCTCTTACTTCTCACTCATGTTTTCTTCCTTTTCCTCTCTATTGCTCATACCATCTCTTCCTTTCACTTCTCACTTTACTCTCTCTCTCTCTCTCTCACACACATACACACACACACATATATATATATATATATATATATATATATATATATATATATATATAATATTCTCCTCCTTATTTATCTCATTTCTCTCTCTCTTTTATTGATATGCCCCCCCTCTCCGGCTTCATTATTTACATGTTGTATGCTTCTCTTCATCTCTTGCTTCTCACTCGATACACTTATCCACCTTAACTCTTTTACTCTTCTCTCTCTCTCTCTCTCTCTCTCTCTCACTTCACACTCTTGCTCTCTCTCATTTATATACCATTTTCCTCTCTCTTGCATTTCTTTCTCTCTCAGTGTTACACCTCCTTTCCTTAACTCTCTCTCTCTCTTTCTCTCTCTCTCTCTTACTTCTCCCTCTTGATCTCCCATTTACATGTCTTCTCCTTTTCTCTCCCCCCACTTCTCTTTCTCTCTTATTGATACTCCCCCTCTCCTTAACTCTTTCCCTCACTTTTCTCTCTCATTTTCATTCCTCTTACTTAACTCTATTATTCTTTTCTACTTCTCATATGTACTTCTTCATTTACATGCTTTCTCCTTCTCATTATCACATTCATTTACCTTCTCCTCTCTTCCTTCTCAATCTGTCTGTCTCTCTGTCTCTCTTTCTCTCTCATCAGTACATCTACCTTCTTTTCATTTTTTGTTCTCTCTCTCATTTACAGGACTCCTATGGGACATTGTATTAAGGGAATTTGAACTCCAGTCATGCTATTAAGTCCACTTTCAGACTAATACTCTTTAGAAAGGTATGAGCCTCCTCATTTCCCTCAGCAAGGTGTTAAATAGTACCACTACTGTTTATCTCCGCCCTGTCGGCTGGAGCATTAGAATGCACCGACTGCACCTCTGCAGAGGGGTAAGACTCCCCCAATGAGGCCACCTGTTGGCTGTGGGTAGCGACCCGTGATGCTTAAGGATAGAGCCCAGGTGGATGAGCAGTACATGACATGCAATACTCCACTTTGGCCCTATCTTGGGCTAGACGGGTGGTCGGAGAGGCCCCCTCCGATCAATCAGCTGGTCACGTCAAGCTCTAGCACCTATATGATTTTCCCAACCCTATTGCCCTTATGGCAAGCCCCAACCCCTTTTTTATCATATGGGTGCTAGAAGGTGGTGGCTGCGGGTCTACATGTCCTGGGAATGACGTTAAACTCTATCTGATGGTGAGGTTCCAGTTTTGGAGGTTTTGGGAATGTGGAGCACCCCTTCATCACCATTGCTCCCTGGTCCACTCTGACTCGGAGTGGTAGTACCTATGGGTTAAATAGAAAAATGTATTTAAAAAAAAATTGTATTATCCATTAAGAATTGATTTATTTCAAAACTTTATTGGCCCACTGAGGTTGATATGCCGTAAAACAAAACAAACCAAACCAAACCAATACTGTTTATCTACAAGGATGGCTTTGGCATTAAATAACCCACACAAGTTGATATGCCATTAAACAAAAAACTAAACCAAACTATAACTCTTTAACTTTCTTCCTCTCTATTGCTTCTCATCATTTCTCCCTAATTTTGATACTTTATCTTTAACTTTCCTCTTTCCCATTGATAAACTTCTTCCTTAACTTCTCTCTTTCCCTTTTCATTCTCTTTTTCTCTTTCCTCACAATCTTTTTATGTCTCTTTCCTTTGTTTGCAATTCTAATAAAAATGTTTTTAATGCAAAAATTTAGAGCTACACAATCTTCTTTTAAGATACAAAGAAACATATATGGAAATGACAAAATTAGATAAAACTTAGCATAAACTGAAACTATCCTGTGAACTGAACCTTCCTCGTGACTATAGCTGTTGTGATGCCAAATAAACTCCCTACTATTATTTCCTATTTTCTTTCAATTCAGATCTCTCTCTATCTCTTTTCTCTCTCTCTCTCTCTCTCTCTCTCTCTCTCTATATATATATAATATATATATATATATATACATATATATATATATATCCTATTTTTACCTTAAGTCTTCATTCATTTTTTCTTTCTTCTGATTGGTCCTCATTATTCACTTTCCTTTTCTTTATCTCTTTTCTTTGTCTTTCCTTTTTTTTTTACTTCCTTGATGCCTTACATAATGTAATGGTTTTCAAGCATGGTTGACAGATCATTACTAGTGAGTTTGATTCTCACTGGGTGCCTTAGATTTCTGGCCTTAGAAAAAACTATTCTTCTAACTTCCCTTCGTTCTTTCTATAATTTTTATTTTTTCTTTATTGTTTTCTTCCCTTTTTTATATTTTCACTTTTTTTCTCTCTCTCTCTCTTTTCCTTGCTCTTCTTCTTTATTATTCAAAGCTTCATTTTTTTATGTTATCCCTTTTCTCTTTATTTCTTCTTTCTTTCCTTCATTCATTCCTTCTTTATTTTGTTTGTTTGTTTATTATTTCATTATTTTATTTCGTTCATTTCTTTTTATTTCATTTTTTACTTTCCATGAAAAAGAAAAGGAAATTTACTTTTTATTTTTCCTTCCTCATGATTTTCTTTTTTAATTCCTTTATTTCTTTCTCCTATCGTTCCTATTTTCTTTTTCATTAAGAAACAATAATTATAATATTCTTAATAATTCTTCTCTTTTATTGTTCTATTTTTTCTTTTTCTTTCTTAACGATTTTATTCTTTCTTTTCTTTCTTTTTTTCTTTTTTTTTCTTTAATCTTTTTCTCTATTCCTATTTTTCTTTCTTTTCTGCTTTATTTTCATTATTTTTGTTATTTATTTTTAAATTTCTTTCTTAATTCCTACCTCAATGTTTTTCTTCTTCCAATACTTTTTCTTTCTTTCCTTTTTACATTCACTTCACTTTCTTCCTTCTTACTTTGTATTCCTTTGCTCCCCCCCCCTATCAGACATCCCCGGTCATTTCTCTTCTGTCCTTAGGCCAACTTCTCCCTTCCACACATATGTCAATCCATGGTACTTACTCCTAAAACTTTCAGTCATTTGTCTTTTATTTTTCTTTCTCCTTTTAAATTTTGTTTCTTTCAAACCATTTTTGAGTCAAACAACATGGCTGTCTAAAAGAATCAAACATTTTTGTAAATGTCAACAATTAATGACCCTTTGTATCTGAAAACGAATTTATCATTCCTTCCTTTCTTTTAAGATCTACACATCTGTAACAAATTCTCACTCCAGGCATGCATGGATTTATTTAACACAAACATCTTTATCTTCTGAAAGTAGAGTACAGAGGAGTTGTGTTCACAAGTCCATGTTTAGCCAACTTTCCAACTAGCAAGGATAACTGACATTGTCCATACACTTTAAAACCTTCTTATACTTTCCCTCTTGCCTGTAAGAAAATACCCACATATGTGTATTTGTCTAAATTTATATAAAGCAAACAAAGTATTAATTCATCTAAATCTTTTTCAGGATGTTTAACCCTTTTCATGTGGCATTTTCCTATTTCTGGTAACTCTTGGTGTCATATTTTAGAAAATAAAAAAATGAAAAAAACAGTTTTTTAAAAAAAATCTAATTTCTTGTTTCTTATTTTATCTTTTATTCATTGTTTTTCTTTTCAGTTTAAAATAGTTTAAATCAAATTGATTAATTGACTGTTATCATATAGACCAACCTATAATAAATCTGTTATCATATAAACCAACATATCATAAATTTGTTATCATATAGACCAACATAGAATAAATCTGTTATCATATGTATAATAAATCTGTTATCATATAGACCAACGTATAATAAATCTGTTATTATATAGACCAACCCTATAATAAATCTGTTATTATATAGACCAATATAATAAATCAGTTATTATATAGACCAACCTATAATAAATCTTTTATCATATAGACCAATGTATAATAAATCTGTTATTATATAGACCAATGTATAATAAATCTGTTATTACATAGACCAACCTATAATAAATCTGTTATCATATAGACCAATGTATAATAAATCTGTTATTATATAGACCAACCTATAATAAATCTTTTATCATATAGACCAATGTATAATAAATCTGTTATTATATAGATCAACATATAATAAATCTGTTATCATATAGACCAATGTATAATAAATCTGTTATTATATAGACCAACCTATAATAAATCTGTTATCATATACACCAACATAGAATAAATCTGTTATCATATAGACCAATGTATAATAAATCTGTTATCATATAGATCAACATATCATAAATATGTTATCATATAAACAAACATATCATAAATCTGTTATCATATAGACCAACATATAATAAATCTGTTATCATATAAACCAAAATATCATAAATCTGTTATCATATAGACCAACGTATAATAAATCTGTTATCATATAGATCAACATATAATAAATCTGTTATCATATAAACCAAAATATCATAAATCTGTTATCATATAGACCAACGTATAATAAATCTGTTATCCTATAGATCAACATATCATAAATCTGTTATCATATAAACAAACATATCATAAATCTGTTTTCATATAGACCAACGTATAATAAATCTGTTATCATATAGATCAACATATCATAAATCTGTTATCATATAGAGCAACATTTAATAAATCTGCTGTCACCAGTTTGTGAACTGGTTACTACCATTACCTAAGATGATCAGGAGAATGTACAAATACATATACACACAATTTCGGTACTAGTATACAAATATATCTATCCAACTATGTCATTGTGCTCCCTGTATCTGTTGTAGTGTTCCTAGAAAATAAACAGGAGGCTTTACCTTTGAAGTGTCCCTTGTATATATATATATATATATATATATATATATATATATATATATATATATTTATTTATATCCTTATCTCTAATTCCCAGATGGTATCCATTATATTTTCTAAAACAAAAAGAAAAAGAAGAAAGCAATTTAATAAAAGTTACTAAAACAATAGATTTATATCTTTATATTTATTGAAATATGATATTTTTCAAATGTAGGGAGACTCTTGATTGGGATTTTCAAAGCAACAATGATACTTCATGCATTGCATATTATTAGACATTTATTTCCAAGTTATAAAAATTGTTATTGTACAAACAAATTTGTTGCAAAAAAATTGCATAAAAATAAAATCACTGAAAACAATCGCAGTAATTAAAACTTGGGAATCCAAAATTTCAGGATTGTGGGTCTAGGTTCAGCCTGGAATGTTTTTGATTTGCTTATGGAGTAAACCTGATTCCAATATAGTATGATATGTTGGGCTATAGCCTCTAGGAGTAAAGTTGAAAAAATGACACACTGACACACTGATATCTGGATTTATTATTAGTAGATGAGGTTCATATGCAATATTGTTCTTATTAATGTTATATTTATCATGTGAATAAACTCAGATTATACAATGTCTTGTGTATGATACTATATTGCATCCAGTAGTGAGGCTCTTTTTCTGGAAAGTGTGAAGTACCTCTTCATTACCATTACTTGTAGGTTCACTATGATCCAAAGTGGTAGTACCCGTTAGAGTCCCATCCATGGGGAAAATAAATCTCTTTTAAAATTATTAGTATTGAATAGGAATACTTGAAACCATTTAACTGTGTACAAACAAATGATTATTGACAAATAAAAAATTGCAATTTAAAAAAGTGATTGCAATGGAATGTAATATATAGTTTACATTATGATTATAATCAAGCATTTAAAAATGAATCAAATTTTGGCATTAAATAACCCAGAATGGGTTGATATGTCCTCAAATAAATAATTAAACCAAAATAATAAGATTATAGGGCGAGAAATATGCAATTATTTCCTTCCTTGTTGGTTGTTTATTGTTTTTAGCATACATTATACCATTTCTAAAAACTGTTTTTGGAATACACCATACAAATTTTTTGGTTATTACTTCTCACGTACACCATACCATTTTTTAGATGCTTGTGGTGTAATGGTTATTGTCATAGAAAATGGATATAGCAAACAAAGTTCAAATTCTGGATGAGGCTGTTTGCATTTCCCATAGTATTAATACCCCTAAGAAAGGTATGCATCAAATTCCCCCTCCACTTATGGGTAAATAGTAGGGCAGACTAGGTTCTTTAACCATGGCATAGCAGCCATTCTTGGAAAACGGAAACTCTGAATTCAAACCTGTTAAATTCTGCTTCAAAATTGACCTTGTGTCACATCCTGCTAATGACACTGTTTTGTATATTTTTGGTATACACTATACCAATGTTTTTCTCATTGTTTCTAGCATAAACTATACCAACATTTTGATTGTTTTTATCTCATGCAATACCAGTGTTTCTTCAATTTCTTTTGTTTTTTTTTTGTTTAATTAACGCTTTGCCTTAACTCATGAATCTGTCCATGAGACAGCAATTGTTGAATGAAAACAGTAAAAGAAATAAATAAAGATGGCTGCCACAATCAACAAGTAAAATTTGGAAAAAAAAATAAAATGAAGAAACTGAAGGTTAGCCATATCAATCAGTGCTGGAAGGTAGGATGTTTGTGATGAGTGTCTATATATCCTTCGGCTAAAAATCACAAATCACACATAGGATACTCATTGTTTGTAGGATCTTGTGTTGGCTGTTGTTGCCTGAGGAATTATCAATTGACTCAGTTCATAATGATTTACACTCTAACTTTTGAAACAGTCATTACTGGTAAAATGGAACCAAAATCTTGGGATTAATCATATTATCAGGATAAAAAGAAAAGGGAAAGGAGAAACAATAAAACCTTCTACAAGAAAAATACTCTAAAACAATGTATATAAACATTGTAATGCAATGATTTTATATAATATTTTACAATAGTGAAGGTATATATTATTGTAAATAAAATGTATATAATGTGGTGAATCAATGATTCTATATAATACTGTACAACAATGATTTTATATAATATTGTATAATAGTGATGGTATATATCTTATTATAATAGAGATTTGATATCTGTCTGTAACCAAAACTATGTCACTGCTTACATCGCAATGTCCTTAGAAATTGTGTAAGTTTATCAATGAGTATTTAATTCATAGTCAAAATCATTAATACAAATCGTAAATCTTATTTAACAATGATGTCTTTATGAAAATCTGAGTTAAATTTGCCTCAAAACAGCCCATGTTATTAATGTGTTATTTACCACTTATGCAGGTCATAATCAATGTAATATCATTGCTTTGTAAAATATAAAGCAATGATTTTACATAGTATTGGAAACTGGTTGTATGTAATATTTTACAAAACACAATTGTATACAATATTGTAAAACAATTATTTTATCTAATTTTGTAAAAAATGATTTCATATTTTAAAATGAGAACTTTATACATTGTAAAACAATGATTTTATATGATATTAGAAAATAATGTTTTTATATCATATGATAATTATTTTGCATAATAATAATAAAGTACTTTGCTTTTGTAAAATTTTCTTTTTTGTTGTTGTTATTTCTTGATTTTTAGGAGAGTCCCTGTGGTATAGTGGCTTACATGGTGGAGTGCAAAATCATAGTAATCAAATTTGAACTCCAACCATGTTATTACATTCACTTTTGGACTAATACTCTTGGGAAAGGTATAAATTCTTCATCACCTCATGTATATGTTGAATAGTATCACTACTGTTCTTCTATAAGGATGATTTTGCCATTAAATGACCCACAAATGTTGATATGCCATTAAACAAAGAAAATTAATCTTCTTGATTCTAAATCAAAATAAAAAAAATATTTTTTTTCCACAAATAAACAGAAGGAGAAATTGAATTCCAATTGATAATAAAAGAATGAATCATCGAACATCTCAGAATTTTTATCAATAATTTTCCAAGGAGAAGGGCAATATCTAATGCATGAACTTCTCAAGTTTTGATAATCATTTTATTTTTGAACATTGTTAATGTTGTTATCTTTAATAATAAATGTGAATGTAGTATGTCAGATTTTTCAATTTTAATACTAGTGACCGTAACCCAGCATATCATACAATTTTGAAATCAGTCTGACTCCATGAGCAAATACAAACATTTTGGGCCAAATCTGAACTTGTAATCCCAAAATTTTGAATTCCCAAGTTTTAATTACTGTGATTGTTTTCAGTGATTTTTACCTGATTTTTACAACAAATATTTTTTATACAATAAAAATGAATATGTACTCAATGTATGACATGTTATTGTTAGGCTGAAGAAGGCTGTATGAAGAGCCTTCTGTAGAAGTGAACTTAATTGCTGCTTTATAGGGTCATTTAGGAGATCCAAGGAAAATGTCAATGTCAGATGCAGATAGAAAATTATCACATTTTTTCTTTATATATTGAGGGAATGTGAGGAACCTTTTGTGTTTGGAATGGTCAGTTCTTTTTTTTCTTTCTTTTTTTAGACAGTGAACCCTAGTTGAAGGCTGCTGTCTATATCTTGATGTTGCCTCCAGATTTTGATGGAATTTACATATTTTTTGTAAACAAATTACACTGTAGATAAATAAATAGAAAGAGTTGAAAAAAATTGTAACCTTGAAAAAAAGCATCATTTGAAATCCTCAGATTAAACTAAGTTTCCTTCAAGAGAAGATCAACTAAATAAAATACAAAAAATCATTTTGTTCTACATCTCTAATAACAAATGTGAATGTCAGTGTGCCACATTTTTCAACTTTACACCTAGAGGTAGTAGCTCAGCATATAATGCCATTTTGAAATCAGGTTGTCTCCGTGAGCAAAATAAAAACATTCTGGTCTAAATCCAAATCAGCAATCCTAAAATTCGGGATTTCCAAGTTTTAATTACTTTGTTTCCAGTAACATTTTACATAACTTGGAAATCAATTTGGGAATAATCAAAATGAATTGCAAAATCCAGCAAAATTCATCTATGAAATAGAAATAATTGTTTGTAGAAAAAGTAAGTACCTTTATGTACATCAAATTGTTTTTAAAGTAATGAAGTGTCTGAAGAGCCCTCCACAGGAGCTAGCTTAATTGCTGCCCAATAGGGTGGCTTTTAAGTTAGTTCTAAATCTTGCTTTTATCTTTGATTTTTATTGACAGGAAAGAAGAATTTCCAGTAAGATACCAAGAATTTCCGGGTAGAATCTATTTCCAAGAATTAATCTATGAAGTCCAAAGAGATCTTGCACTGACAACCTCCAATGCCAAAAACACTTATTCTAAATGTGTTCTTTATTAATTAAGTCAAAAGGTTTCTTTATTTGCAAAGACATTTCCTAAACTGCTTTGATAGTTGATTTATACTTGGGTCAAAGGTCAAAATAAAATAAAAGATAAATGAAGATTCAAGACAGCAAATATAATTTAACCTTTATTATTTAATGAGAATGTTGTCATAATTTTGATAAGTAAACTGACTTCATACACTTTGTTTTATTATTACTAGCACACTACCCATAAAAAATGATGAAATTATGTATGTTTGTGTGTGTGGAACTATGTATGTATATGTAACCCAGAAAAAAACAGCACATCATAAAGAGATTTCTATTAGAGCAATAAACATAAAATGTTAAAGAAAGTTAAAATTAAAGAATAAAGCATTTCACAGTCAAATTTGAAAAGGAATGGTAATTTTGTGTGCATGTGTATGGGGAGGGTCTTCATTTTCACAGAACATCATTTTTTTTAATCATCCATATTCTCAATATAACAAAGATAATGATGAAATAAATGCTAATTAGAATTCTTCACTTCTTTCCAAATAGAAGCATCAATATCAACATGGATGGCTGTTACAATGGAATCAAAATAGGTTCATAGATCAGGTAGTGTGAAATAACAGAAGAAAGAAAGAAAGAAAGAAGATAAAAGGAACAGAAGGAAGGAAAGAAAGAAAGGAAGTAACAAATATAGGATAACAAAAAGAAAGACAGAAAGAAAGGGTGGAAAACAAAAGAAGAAAAGGGAAAAGAAAAAAGAAAGAAAGAAAATAAAAGAAAAAGAAGGAACAAATATAAAATAAAGAAAGAAAAAAAATCAAGAAAGAATGGAAACAATGGAAGAAAAAAGGTGGTACAAATATAGAATAACAAAAAGAAAGAGAGAAAGAAAAAAGAAAGAAAGAAAGAATTGAAAAGAAAAGAAGAAAAAGGAAAGGAAGGAATATAAAATAACAGAAGAAAAAAATGTAAAACATGCAAAATGAAGAAAAAAGTAAATTAACAAACTAAGAGAGAATAAAGAAAAGAAAGTGAAAAATATTTGAAAGGAAAAATAAAAACGATTTTAGAAGGAGAAAAAAAAACACCAAGTAAAAAAAAAAGTTTTTGAAAAATTAAAATATAAAACAAAATATTTGTAAAAATTGAAGAAAGAAGGATGGGAAAAAATATTTGATTCAAAATTTATTAATTTATTTCTTTATTTCTTTATTGCCTGCTGTTGTGACAAATGTACGAAAGAAGAAGATACTGAGCACTTAAGCATAAACGTTCACACAAAAGGTACTTTGTCTTCATACAGCAGATGATTAATGCCAAAATTTGCATAATTTTTCTGCAAGATAATTCCTGAAGAATCAAGACATATCACAACACCATTTACAGAAACATGAAATAAATAATTCATGGCTCATCTTAGAATTCTTGCATTCAGTGCATGGAATCACTTACCATTTCTTTCTCAAAGACTCATAAGTTTCTTAATAAATCCTTGTTATTCTTGTGCTCTTCAGACTGCAGTTGCTGTGCACCAGGTTCTGCGATTATTTTTGGTGTGGCAAAGGGAAGGTGGAATAATAATGTGCACTTAAAACACTGCAGAAGTAAAGAAATAGAAGCTTTTAAAAACGTGGAATGCACATGCTTGCAAACAATATTAGGTACATAGATATAAACAGAATTGGGAATTGGGTAGAAAGAGATAGTCAGACTAATGTACACATACACACACACATAGAGATAGATATAGATAGATAGATAGATAGATAGATATTAATAGAGTAATAGAAGTAAACGAATCTAGAAACATGGATAGAGGGACAGGATTAAA
>CM042162.1:54876611-54924111 GCA_023376005.1 Doryteuthis pealeii
AAACTAGAGGAACTGGAAATCAGAGGAAGAATTGAGACCATCCAGACAACAGCATTGTCCAAATTGGATAGAATACTCAGAAGAGTCCTACAGACTCAAGGAGACTTGTTATCACTCAGACTCCAGTAATAGACCATCAGATATCGCTGGTGTGAAAAATTCACAAGGAGTGAAAATAATAATAATAATAATAATAATAATAATAATAATAAAAGTAGAAAAAGATTGTTTGGATATATTTATAAAAGTTCACTTCAAAGTAAACAAATAGAAAAAAGAAAAAGATTTTGCCTGGGAACCACTTCACCTCACTTTCAGTTCCAGCAATCAAAATTATGGAAGTATGATGAATGTGTTGAAGATCTTAAACTGCATTGGGATGCTATTTGTCATTTCTATGTTACAATAGCGCTTGCCAAAGTCTAGACAACAGATTTTTTTCAACTTTAGACCCATGTTACCAGTTGGCCGTACATTGTTAAAAAATATACATATTTACCATATGAATAGTACGTAGAAAGATCTTAAGAGATGCCATTTGTCATACTCAACACAGCAGGTTGCAGTTAAATCTTCCAGCAATAACCAGTTTAATGGCTCTGAAAAATTTCAAGGATAATTGCTGTTTGCAATGGTAAAAGAGATGCAACATGGTTCCTGATTCTTGTTGCTGTGAAACTCATTACAAGTGACAAAGTTGAATAGCAGATGGTGCCAACCTTTCTAATACAGCCTACGCTAAAGCAAAAGGGGAAAAGTTAAAATACAAACAAAATGGCTGCTTGTGTTGTCTGTCTCAGTCAATTTTTATACAACAAACTAAAACAAACAAATTGAGCAGGAAAAAGAAAGAAAGAGATTACATGAAATTAGTTTTAACAATAACCTGCATATATTGCATATAATAACTATCAATTTAGATTTGACATTTAAAGATATGTTATGTAAAAAAAAAGAACATGGAAATCACCTGTATTACAAGGTAAGAATCTATGTGGATGTTAATGATCAATATTATGATTGCACTTAAAATGAAGTTTGACTTTCACGGATGTTTACAGTTTGTTATCATTTTCACGTTTTTAGTGCATCTACATCAAACATGAAATGCCTGTTAAAATAATTATTAGAAAATATCAAAACATAGAACAGCAGAAAACTCGAACTCTCTTGCAATAATTAAACATTTTACCATTCACAGTCATTTACTGTATTGTAGAAACCAATTTAGGATGTGACACAGGGTCACAAATATGGGTGATCCAGTGTGGATGGAACTCGCTTTTCAGTTGTAATCAAACTGCGAGACTAGCTTGCTAACCATTACACCATGATGGGACACCCATTCAGTCACTGCATTGTACTTACTTGAATACATTGTAGGTATTTACCCAGTTTAGGATTTGACACAAGGTTGCAAGTACGGGGCATCTAGCAAGGATCGAACTCAGTAATAATGGATCTGTGTGACTGGCTTGCTAACCATTACACCATGATGGGACACCCATTCATTCACTTCATTGTATGTACTTCAATCATCAACATTATCATCAGGTTGTGCTGACATGACTATCAGCACCCAACACTATTAGTCATCATCCCTGGCAGGTCTTCCTCACAGCATTCAAAATTCATGCAGAGCTGATTGATGTAGGTTTTTGTTGGTCTGTCTACACTGGTGTGTCCATGTGTAGGTGTCCACAGGAGAATTTCACTTTGGAGAAACATGCAAATCATCATCGGCATTGCAGTCTCGGAAGACTGTATATTTCTTGTGCCCCTGAAGTTACAATGGCTTCTGTGACTGTGAAGGCCAAGGTTTGAAAAACAGCACCAACCATAGATGTTGCATGTGAAGGCTGTCCCTGAAGATGTTGGTGTGCCCGTGCTCTGTTAGCATCACTTTCTTCTGGACCCTTAGCTTGACTTCAGGACTTCTTAGTGACTTCAGACATGAATAACCCGCTATGGAAAGCCTGTTACCACAGAAGGCGGTCCTGAGCCAAATTTTCCCAGCTGGAAAAGATGATGTTAGAGATCATACTTGCAAAGATCCTTAAATCGCAGCTATGGACGACCAATCTGTCTCTTGCCAGATGAAAGTTCTACATAGAGGATGTTTGGGATTCATCCATTCGCTATTTATAATAGTGCTTGGTTTGGACATGCTAAAAAACTTCCCTTATAAAAACAGATACTTACAATAAGTGAAATCATTTTTTGCTCTGTCGGTGGGGCTTAGAATATACTGTATCCCCCACTAAAGGGATTTTTGACCACTTAAACATTAATCTTGTGTTGCATTCTGCTTGTGGCAGGGGGGAAGTAAATACATTCATTAAATATATGTTAGAATATCTAAGACATACACACACACACACACATTTATGTATGTATAATATTGTTGGTTGGCTGGATTTTACGACATTCTAAACCCATTGGATCATTTTATGCCGAAGATATTTTGTTTCATTCATTCTTGATGAACCTGGGAGCAACGGCGATGAATTGGTATTCCACATTACCCAGAGCTCCAGAACTGGAACTTCACCATCAAATAGAGTTTAACGTCTTACCCAGACAATAATACCTTCAGCCACCACTTTCTAGCACATATATGATAAAAAAAGGTTTAGGGTTTATCATAAGGGCAATAGGGTTGGGACAATCACATAGGTGCTAGGGTTTGACATGACCAGCTGATTGATCGGAGGAAGCTTCTCCAACTGCCTGTCTAACCTAGGTAAGGGCTAAAGATTGGCTGTTGCATGTCATGCTCATCCACAAGGATTCTGTCCTTAAGCATCATGGGTTGCCACCCATGGCCAACAGGTGACCTCATTAGGAGTGTTTTACACCTGTGCAGAGGTGCAGTCGGTGTATTCTAAAGCCCCAGATGACAGGGCTCCTTGGGAAAGGTATAAATCCAATTATTCTTCCAGCCATGGGTAAATAGGGCAAACTAACTCTTTAAACTAGGAGAAGGAAAACGAAATTCAAATCTGTTAAACTCCCCTTAAGAAAGTGACCTTGTGTCACATCCTGCTTGTGTGAAGGGGCTGGTAATATATATATATATATATATATGTATGTATGATGTATTTGCACTTTATAGCCTAGAAGAAAAAACATTTACATTGTTGGTGTGAATGAAAATATGTTTTATAAGGAAAGCAAAAAGTTTAAAGAATATAAAAATAATGAACTTATAAAGCTAAATTTTTAAGGAAAAACTTCATTATTAGCTTTAAAGAAAGAAAACAAATCCAATTCAGTTGTACTAAACTAGAAATTATCCCCAATACAGGAATTGGTAATTTATGAGGAAGTGTGTCCCGGTCTCCTGCCTCAAAAACTGCTACCCGGTGACTATTAAAATAACGACCCAGCTCAGTCTATTTAAAACTATCCATCTTCATATCTATCTATCTCAATTTGTTCATATCTATCTATATTACTTTAAATACTAAGATTTTTTTTATTCATGTTTGTTTAATATCTTGTTTTTTGTTTAAATAAACAAGAATTACGACAAAAAAAGATGTGACCCACCCTCAAATACATTTACTTGTCGAAAATATCTATCTATCTCCATTTGTTCATATCTATCTATATTATTTTGTTTGTTTATCTATCTATCTATCTCAGTCTATTCCAAACTATATATCCATCTTCATATCTAAACAAGAATTACGACAAATTACAATAAATAAACAAGAATAACGATGAGCTGGGGTTGTTATTTTGATAGTCACTGGGTAGCAATTTTTGAGGCAGGAGACCGGGACGCACTTCCTCATAAATTACCCAGGAATTCTCCCAAGTCAGTACTACTGTATGGCTGCATGACTTGGACTGTAACAAAACGCCTGGAGAAAAAGTTAAATGTGAACTACACAAGAATGCTGCATGTTGTTTTAAACAAATCCTGGAAGTATCACTCTAGAAAAACAGCAGCTGTATGGCCACTTACCTCCCTCTCATCTCACAAACCTTTCAAGTAAAATGAATAAGAAATGCTGGAGACATTAAAAGAAACTCATAAGCAACATTCTTCCAACACATGGACAAAAACTTACACTCATCATTTCTGTGCAGATACTCTAGTGATGATTGATAGGGATGGATTGCAAGAAGACTTAATGAAATCCATGCTGTCAACATGCCTTGATGATGATGAATTAATAAAAAACAATTAAAATTTATTTACCAGTGTTTATGTACTAATTCAAGTACAGAATGACATACACACACATTAATATATATATATATATATATTATATATATATATAAGTAAAGTAAAGTAAAGTCGTCGGGGCGGCCTAAAGTCGGTATCAGCCACTTGTGCTAGACCAAGGAGATTATTTTAGCGTCTGAGGTGAAGCGCCACACCTACCATCAGCTCCTTACTTTACCGCACAGATCCCTGTGCTACTCATACGCTGAGTTGGCGAGGACCGGTATTGAACTAGGAACCTTGTGGTTTCTAGCCGAACGCTCTACTAACTGAGCTAATAAAAGTAAATTTGGAGTGACCTATTGTTGATATCAGCCAAACAGCAAAGGAATCTGTTTGCAAGTGCTAGACCAGGGGGCTGTTTTTGCTGAGTGGAGTGCCACACCAATCGTCAGCTCTCAGATGCTTTACTGTACAGATCAGATCCGAGCTATACACTGTGTTGCCGAGGACTGGTATCGAACCTGGATCTTTGCGATTCCTAGATGGATGCTCTACCAACTGAGCTAAACCAGACCCATACATACACATAAATATACATATACAGGGTGCAACAAGGTAAATTGTTGCCATTTTAAATTATTATTTGTGCTTTGTTTGTTTCTACTGTGCAGCAAACTAGAATCAGTTGGGCACTGTCTAAGAGGAAAGCAGCACCATGATGCAATTCACTTCTCCAGAAAGTTTGAAATGGCATTCTGTACTGCTTGTATATTATTATTGAACTAGCAGGACCTGTGGATATACCACAGTATGATAATCTAATTATTACATTTGATATATTTAATTAAGAGCTATTACTAAATAGTTCAATATGTAAAAGTAATATTTTTGATTTAACTCTTTTTTACTTTTTAACTTTTTTTCCTTCTTTTCATCTTTTTATTATGTTCAGTTGAAACAGATTAGCATTATTGCTTCTGCATGCTCACCCCTCTCTTTCTATATTTCCCTACTCTTCTTTCTTTCTATCTTCCCCCTACTCTTTCTTTCTTTCTCACTATATTTTTTCTGTGTAGCATTTTCTTTTTCTTCCTTTTCTTTCTTTATATTAAAGAATGGAATGGTCTGTTATTAAGCTAAGGTGACGACATTCATAAGAAGAAAGAATTGGGTGGATAAGCGACACTAGATAATCGGGATTTACTTTTTGTATTTCATCTAGGATGATCTCATTTTTAACCAGATGATAATGGTTGGAAGATTAAGCAACAAGCGTATCAAAATATACATATATATATATATATATATATATATATATATATATGTATGTATGTATGTATACATATATATATATATACATATATATAATATATATATAATATATATATATATATATATATCATCTTTAATAACTAATACACTAATCTTAGCAACTCTCTAAAAAAATAATAGACTCTCCTAATTTAAAAACAAAATAGATAAAAGAACAAGAAAAGGAAAAAATCAACTAACACACTGCAACATACATCCCCTGATGACGACTGAGAAAACAGTTGAAACTGCTAGGGTAGATAGTAAGGGACAAATCCTATACCAACTGGATCCTGACCTGAGAAACATAGCCAGAAGACTGGAAATACTACACCTAAAGATCATGAAGAAGAAGTATTCTGTGTTATTCAACGATACCTGCCTACAAAATAACATGCCGCCATATATATAATAACTCTAAACCAAATATGAGCCTATCAGTTGTAAACATTTCATATATCTTATCATATATATATATATATATATATATATATAAAGTAAAGTCGTCGGGGCGGCCTAAAGTCGGTATCAGCCATCAGCGAGGGAGTCTATCCCCTTTTCAATAGCGCTAGACCAAGGAGATTATTTTAGCGTCTGAGGTGGTGCGCCACACCTACCATCAGCTCCTTACTTTACCGCACAGATCTGTGCTACTCATAATGCTGAGTTGGCAAGGACCCGTATCGAACTAGGAACCTTGTGGTTTCTAGCCGAACGCTCTACCGACTGAGCTAACCCGGCCCATATTATTATTGAATATACAGTCAGTCATTCATTTAGTTAGTGAAGCTTGCTGAGGTCATATTCAACTTTTCTCTCCATTAAGAAAACACTTCATTGGTTATTAGTCCTCATAAAGAATTGTTCAATGAACATTGACCTATAGAGAGGGTCATCCATTTACAATATACAATTACAAAACCATATATTTCCAAATTAAATTTTTTTTTTCAATCTTTTTCTTGATTTGTCTATTAATTTTAGTGTTTTGAAAAAAGCATCTCATTTTTATCCTCCCTTTCTGTTTTATTTTTATTATTTTATTAAAAGATGGCCAAACTCGAAAAACAATAAACACATAGGGAAGGCATCTTTATAAGACTTCCCATTGCAATGGTCTAAAAAAAAAAAAAATTCTACAAGACTCCACCAAATGTATTTTTGGGTTCATTAGATCTGTAGGCCAGTTTTTGAAGAATCTAAAGTCGATTTCCTTGAATTTGGGAGGTTTCTGTAGAAATCCTTTCAAAGGATTGATTGCCAAAGGAATTGTTTGCTGACCCTAAAATTAGCAAAATTTTGGTTTGTGTACAGGAAATTTTGTATATTTGAAATAATAGAGAATATATTTGGAAAAAAATGTGAAGGCAGTAAGAAGAAATTTAATAAACAAAGAAACGGTGGGTTGGGGTGGGGGTGTTCTCATGCAAAAGAGGCAATTGCTTGGAGAAATTCTGTTAACGATGTATCAATAAACGACAAGGAGGTGAGACATAAAAACAAGAATTGTGAGAAGAATGTAAAAATACTTACACAGTGCTGGTATACAACAGCCAAAGAATAGCTTAATTGATAAAAAAGGTGAAAAAAAAATGTATATATATATATATATTGAAAATAGATACTGCAGGGTTATTTGGTTGTCTTTGATTTTGTGTTGTGTCTGATATTTCTCACAACGAAAGGCAAAATTAACCATGAACTAATTTTGTTTGTGTTCTTTCTATAATTGGTTCTTGATTCGTCTGCAGTTTTTTTTTATAGTCATATAAAAGCTTGATTTTATTTGATCAAAGTTAAAATATGAAACATACAACCCCTCCCAACCCTACAAAGACAGACAGACACACACATACATAAATAGAAATACAGACAGAGATACACATACTCACATACATACATAGACATACAGAGATACACTGACACACATACATACAGATGCACCGAGATATACACACATACGTAGAGATGCCCAGATATATATATATACACATATATATTGACACATACACAGAAACACACAGATATATGAGCACACCTATAAACACACACTCAATGTATATACAGACATATACAGGCACAGAAACATACAGAAATCTGAACACATATATAACACACAGACCAACATAACTACACACACATATAGACATACACACTGACACATGCACAGAAATCTGCAGACATGAGCACACCTATAAACAGACAGAAAACACACTTGTGCACATGTGCACAAATACACACTTACCTGCACATATACATACATCATTTACACACACAGAGGCAAACATACACACAGCCACATTTACACACAGAGGCAAACATACACACAACCACATTTACACACACAGAGGCATATACAGAAACAAAAACACAAAAAAATGTGAAACATACATAAACACACAGACAAACAGATACACACACATATACACAAAAGCATACATACACACAGAAGTGTACATTCACATGCTGGTGTATATACATACACAGTCACATGTATACAAAAACACCAACTCCTTAATTTTCTACTTTTCTCACTTACGTTCTTTTCAGGTAGGCCTGGGGATTCTTAGTCAGCACCCCCAAAAGAAAAAAATCAGCATCTTTTCATCTTTTGCAGAAACTGGCCGATTTTGATTCTTGCCTATGCATACATATGTGAAGCCCTTGATAAATGGAGGGAATATGGTGAAATATCAACCCCCACCACACACAATATCTATTATTATTTAACTTTGCAAATTTTCTAACATGATTTAGATAAATCATAATAAATGATAGATAATCAGTAATTATTTAGACTAAATTATATCAGATTCTTTTTTCCCCAAGTTTTATGATTTTCCTACATAGACATGCACCTAAAATATAGTATTATATTATTCTAATCTGACCTATTGGTTGGGGCTGGAGAATATGCTGACTGCACCTCTGTAGAGTGGTAAGATCCCTTCATTGGGGTCACCTATTGGCTGCGCGTTGCAACCTGTAATGCCTGAGAACAGGATTGTGATGGCTAAGCAGTCTATGAACTGGGTACTAAGTAACATGCAACATTTCGGTTTGGCCCTTACTTGAATCAGTAGGCTGGTCATATCAAGCCCTAGAACATATGATTATCCCAACCATATTATTCAAATTGCCCTTATGGTAAACCCATAACCTTTTTTATTATATAGGTGCTAGAATGTGGTGGCTGAGAGTTAACCATTGGTGTTTATAAATATACATGAATTTAATGAGAATTATTTCTGCCAGTTTATAAAACCAAACCAAACAAAAAGATTTACCCACAAACTATTTGGAGTTAATGAAAACT
The DNA here is from genome assembly GCA_023376005.1 of Doryteuthis pealeii. NCBI lineage: Eukaryota > Metazoa > Mollusca > Cephalopoda > Myopsida > Loliginidae > Doryteuthis > Doryteuthis pealeii. The sequence goes on from CM042162.1 coordinate 54,885,419, forward strand.
ATATCTACCAATTTATTTATACACATGAAGTTAATGAAAAATCTAACATAAAATAATTTCTACTAATATATTTATATACATTGAGTTAATCAATATTATTTCTACAAGTTTATAAAAACCAAATCAAAACAAAAATATTTACCAACAATCTATTCACTCTCAAATCATATATACAAAAAGATGGGATTTGGCATTGGGTGACCCACAACAGTTTGATATGCCATTAAACAAAATAACCAACCAGCTAGCCAACAATTCTAATTCATCAACTATTTTTTTTGTTCCTCTCTAATTTTTTGTGTGGTTCTTTCTTAAGAGTATTTTTTTGGTACACTATTAAATATGAACATTTTTTAAACAGATCTATTTGACCCATAGATTTGACTCTAACAAATACTACCAATGTGGGTCAGAGTGGAATCTGGAGTAATGACAAAGAAGGTGTTCTTCACACTCCCTAGATCTATAGAACTGGAACTTCACCATCAGATACAGTTATGTGTCATAGCAGAACACACCATTTAAAAAAAAATTAACTTTTTGTCCCAAGTTACCATTTTCTACATAGACATGTACCTAAGATATAGTTCTTTACAATTCTCTAGCACATTTTAAAAAAAACAATACATGTGTCGAAAAAATGCATTGAATTTAATCAAAATCAAAATTTTAACTACAAATGAGTGAGAATAAGCAACTTTTTTGTTCATTTCTCATTGAATAACTGAAAGCCAGCTAGACTTATAGCTACCAGATTTTCTGGTGTATGTTTTAGCATATTAATCTTTGAAAAAATTCCCAACTTTTAATGTTTTTAGCTAGGGATTTGGTTTACACTATAAATATAATGCTAAACTGGACCCTTAGTTTGTGTCTATCATATTAATTAAACTGAAGCATTATCTTTTTTTAACAATAAAAAGTAGACATGAAGTTGAAAATTTCATGAACACATCTAAATATTATCTGACTCTATTATGTTATCATTATAATCATTTCAAGTTTTTTTTCGCAGGATTAACTTGACCTTTCCTGAAATCCAAGTGACAGCAAGTCTCCTCAGCTCTCCAGGACACTACTCAGTATTCTAATCAATCTCAACAGTGCTGTGATTTCATCCTCTAACCTCCAGTTACTCTATTTTCTTTTCCAAGTTCTTCAGAATTTTTCCAAGAAATTCAAGTATGATTAGTTTTACTGTCATATTCATGATCCATCATCATCATCATCATCATCATCATCCTCAACAAAAGTAATCTTAGTAAAGTCAGCAGAGTGACCTATTATAAGTATCAGCCAGACAGCGAGGAATCCTTTTTTCACTAGTGCTAAACCAGGGAGCTTTTTTTTTGCATCTGAGTTTAGAGCAGCACACCTACCATCAGCTCCCCACTTTACTGCACAGATCCAAGCTGTGCTACTCATGCGCTGAGTTGGCAAAGGGCGGTACTGAACTCAGAACCTTGTGGTTCCTAGGCAGATACTCTACTGACTGAGCTAACATTATTCAGAAATAACTTTTGTTCCAGTTGTTATGATGGCTTATAAAATTATTGAGATTTTGGCAAGTCTGAGACATTTTAAACTAAACCTCAATACCACTAAAGCTGCCTGCAGATTCAGGAATTGGAGTGAAATGAAGCAAGACTATACTGGTTAAAAATACTTGAAGCATTTTAAGAATTGTGACAAATAAAATAAAATCCAGAAAGCATCTGTTGTTGATTATGATAATTTAAAACAATGAAAGAGAAGAACTCAATCATCAACATTTGAAAATTGATTCTACCATCTTGAATATATTAAACAAACATAAATGCTGATTGATATAATCTAGTATTATCAAGAACAAAGGTTAGTCATAAAATAGAAACAAAAATCATTATTATACTAGGCTAATCCCAAAAGTAAAGATCTCCAAAGAGCTAGGGATGTAATATTGTTCATGTGGGTATTGGTAACACTGTTGTGTTTGTTGTGCATGTACTTTGCTGCCATGCTCAGTCTTAGCTTGGCAGTTAATTCTGATGGAGCTCCCGATTGATGCTACCACTAGATGTGAAGTTTGCACAGTTATTTGGTTTTAGAATACAAAAGTTATTAAACCGATTGAAATTCATTGCCAATTAATGGAAGTGTATGGCAAGTCATGCATGAATGTCAAAAACGTTTGCAAATGGTTTAGGGAATTTGCAACAATGAGATTCAACATGGTAGTGTGTTTGTATGACATGAGCATTCAAAACTGACACAACGCCCACAAAAATACATTGACCATGTAGGTCCTTATATATATATATATATATATATATATATATATAGAGAGAGAGAGAGAGAGAGAGAGAGTAAACTACAGACACGTGTTTCGAGGTATCACCTCTCATCAGTGCAGTTATACCATTTTTAGCAGCTACCTCTGGCCGGGTTCGAGACCCGAACGAACTTACGCTCGCCAAACCTCTTACCCATAAGGCCACAATCAGCTGCCAAGTATAGCAGGCTATTAAATCGCTACATTTCTAAGCAGAAATGAATTCACCAAGAGGTCTCACACTTTGTAAACAAAGTGAGATTTAGCTTAACGCTGAATAGGGTGAATTTGAAATTAAATCCCTCCTAAATAAAGTGCTCAACTGAAATTAGGAGCGTATATATATATATATATATATATATATATATATATATGTTAAAAGTAAGGAAATGAATCTGACGGTATATGTTTAGATAAAAGGGTATGAAAACACACAATACTGTTAAAATGAAAATATTTTATATCATTATCATAGCTAATATTGAACAATATTTCGATTTATAATATATATATATATATATATATATATATATATATATATATATATATATATAATTGATTTAGTTGTCAAGTCCAAATAACTAGGATTATATGTTATTATATTTTGGAGATTATTCTTGTATTACTCATACAAATACATGTGTGATAAGTAATTTGCTGGAAAACTTTCAAAAACTAAAGTAGGAAATTTTATGATTATAACAAAACAATGCAAGTTTTATTCAAAACACATAACGACTGAAACTGTATTTACCAATATAGAAATGAAAAATGAATGAAACATTAATTTTCTTTAAAATAATCCCCTTGGCAATCAACACACTTACTCCAGCAAGTTTTCCATTGGTCAAAGCATCTTTCCTTTTTTTAATATGATGTGAAGCTGCATTGTTGTATTTCTTTTAATGTCTTCCACATCCTCAAATCTTATTCTTGAGGTGAATTTTCAGTTTAAGAAACAAAAGAAAAAGTTACACAGAGCTGAGCATGTAGTAAATATAGATGGTGCTGCACTTGCACAATACTGTGTTTCACCAAAAACATTTTGTTAAAAAACTATTGAAACTGGCTTCATAATTTTTTTTCAAATTGGCACTGGATAATCTAGATGAAGTCTTGACATTTAAAAAACAGTCTAGACATCTAGACATCATCCCTTTATTATATAACTAGCTCAGCTGTACACATATCTTCTTTTACATTTTACATTTTAAACATTCTTCATATATTTGGCTTGGAGACTGCTATATAAATGCCAGCAGAGTGATTGGGGTTAAAGATATATTTACCATTTAGTGCCATCACCAACATTTGCAATAGAAGCTTCTGTGACAACATACAGTCAAGAGAAACTAAAAACTCAAAATTAAATGTAAAGACGAGTGATGCAATTGGTTTTGTGTAAGGTTCAAGTTATCAAAAAAGGCCATTTATTATTGGAAGATGAGGTAAATATATCTAATGTATAAAGATGAAATAAGAAATAAAGAAATGACATTTATTTATCAATATGTTTTTATGTTTAAGCAGGTTTTTCGAAAAAGAATACATATAAAAACACAGCTGAAAGGTGTTGTTGCACACATGCACATATACACAATCGGATCAAGAATGTGAATCATATAATGTAATTTGCTCTGTTTGTCAATATCTAAACCAATTTGTTTCTCTAAAAGATGCTTTTTGACACATGGGCATCTGCTGACACATTGCTAAAGATGGAGGTGGGGGTGGGGGGAAAGAGGGTTACATAAAGATATATTTGAAATATACCTTTATGACAACCCTGTCATCAGCAATCCATATGTAGTGAAGATGCTGCATTCATGATAATTTGTATATAAGCAAGAAAAATCCACTCACACCTAATAAAGGGGGAGGGGGGCACATATAACCTATCAATTCAGGTGTTTTTTGGTTGCCTTTTTTTTAATACTCGGTCACCCTAAGGATGCCCAGTTGACAACTACAGTTAAATGGCTACAAAAATAACAAAATCCCAGGTATGGATGTGACAAGAGATTATTAAAAAGGTAAAATTACTTGTTTGCAACACCAGCACCAGCAGCAACATCACGTGCACAATCATCAGACACACATGTCTTGACAGTAAGTTACTTTTTTTTTAAAGTCTCCAAAATATTTCCCTCCATTTTGCTTTAATTTTTCTCCCAGACTTTTCATCCTTTTCCATGTAACTTGTATTATATTTGTGTTTGGTAAGGCAGAGGAGGAGAGACAGAGTTTGAAAGAGGAGCAAATCGCTGACCAGGGTGTCATACTACCTGCAGGATAGTAGAGGTGAAAGAAATGGTAAGAAAACAACAGAATCAACAAATGGGGTAGAATGTATATACAAAAATGTACAAGAGCATTCCCTTTCCTTCAGAGTGGTTACAAGGAAATTGTTTAATGTCTGTTCTATGGTATTGAGTTCTTGGTAAGTTATGGATGACTTGTTTTGGATTATTCTTTGGTGTGTAATGTGGCTTGGTCCCAAAAGGATATGTTCTGAGTGTTATTCATGCTTGGTTGTTGAGGCAAGCAAAGGAACTATTGTTTGTTGAAGTTGTGCAAGGGCTACCATAATGAAAAGTACTTAAAGGGGAATGGAGGGTGTTATTTATAATCTTTTGATGGGATGAAAAAAGTATTTACAGTTTCAGTCTTGTACTTTTTGAAGGAACCTACACCAACTCTCATTGGTAGTGGTTTGGCTTCCAAAGAAAAACAACAAAAAACAACTCCCTCATTGTAGTTTAAGGTGTCTTCTAATTAAGTGTACAATTTCAAGAATATTGATAAAGATTAGCCACTTTGATTTTGATAAAATAACACGTAAGGAAAATATGACTTATGTATCATGACTACATATATAAACTATCAAGTGGTTGTTGGGAAACTATTAATATTAAATAGCATTTGTACCTCATTTTGTTATATAAAAATAATGAGGTAGTTTGAAGAATATGAAGACAGAATAATATTGAATGATCCTTTAAAGCCATTTTAGTTTTCTGTAATAGACTATCACAGCCATATTACTGATTGGCCAAAATATTCTTTGTTCTATGATTGCTTATCTCTACATCCATCAGTCAAACAGTGACCTTCAATCACCTACAGGTGGTTTTACTTTTTGACAACAATAAATAGTTTATGAATCATAACAAGTTTTCATCTACAGTGTAACACATGTAAGTAAAAATATAAACATAAAGAATATTTTTTAACATCCATCAATAAAACTGGATGGATTTTATTTACAAATACCAAAATTCACACGGCAGTCTTATTAGAATTCTCTACGTCTTTTTTCCCCCTTGTCTGTTATTGCAGAGCTCAAAGACAACTAGACAGCTATGGTCATCAAATTTTCTAAAACAACCTGAATCATGTTTTCAGCAATGACCAAGCATGGATAACATTTAGAACTTACAAGTTTTTATAATTCTGTAGTGAATTTCTTTAGTTAGAAGTTTGATTTACAATATCCTATTATAATGGAGATTGTGTGTTTTTCTGTCTGTAACCGAAACTATATTACTAATCGAGTCACAATTCCCTTTGTTATTTTCATCACATTCTCCATGATTTTATTTATATTTAAACCTCAATTATTAATAAAATTGCTTAACCTTTTTATTAGTGTTGTCCATATCTACATACAAATAACATGCAATTGTATTTATATATACAAAAAATAGCGGTTTGCAGTGTGAATGGGAAGGCTAATTTGCATATTCATATTAAAAATGTGATTTTATTAAATATGTGCTTAGTATTATTGATTTCTAACTGTTTGGTTTTATTTTAATGAATATAAGCAAAGAGCTCTTCAATGAATCTTAAATGAAATCCATTAACAAGAAAAAATAACTGTCATTTTATTCTTTATTTCCTAATTTAACTAAATAGTTAAATAAGTAAAATTCAGCAATGAAAGACGGGAGTGATGGAAGAATAAGTTTCATTTCTATTGTTCTATTATACCCCCACTCTGTTACATATCTTTTTATCTGCCTTCTTATTAGACTTTCTAATTTAATACGATATTTCATTACATTAAAACTTAAATACTTGCACCCGGAGGGTGCATATATTTGCTAGTAAGTATAATTGTAAACTGCCCTATATTTTGTGTCCAAGTTAAATTGAATCTTTATATGTTTTAATATATAAAGTAGACATCTAACTGAAAAATCAAAGCAATTAACTTTTTCTATGACTTTTTTCTTGTGAATTTTTTTCTCGGGTCACCAGAAATTCAAGACTTTAAAAAATTGTGTTAATATGCTTATATGTGTAGTGTGATCAATGGCCACCAGGTGGAGTACAAACAGTGACATTTCAGTGCAAACATAGTGCAGTGTTATGCCTGTGTTTATTTTTGCAATTAAGAGTAGAACATATTCACAATCAGTTTATGTAACTGAAAAATCCTGCATGTAGAGTGGGTTTTCTGCTAGTATTATTAATGTTGAGCACCAGTAACTGTATAAACAAACATTCCCAAGCTAGAAGCCAAAGCAATGATATTTTTTGACTATGATTTTTTTGGTCACTTGAAAATCAAGACTTAAAAATACCATTTTTTGTTTATGTGAAACTATAAGCATTTCTGTCCCTAGATGCACATATTTAGATACAATAATGCATATTCATGTAGGTACGATCTTATCTGCATATAAGTATGTATATATATAAGCGTAGTATACATGTACATAGCTATATGTATATAATAGCTTTAAAGGGGTAGCTAAATAAATTGGGAAATCAGCAAAAATATTAACAATCTTTTTGCTGACTTTCCAACTTGTTTAGTAAAACAGAAATTAAATGATTTCTAAATAATAAAATCAAAAGAAAAGGATTAATTATTTAATGTTTATGATAAACTGAAAATTTTTATGTTTTTAGTACTTGGGTGGTTGAGGAGGGAAAAGCACGCATTTTTTGCATGGAATTCAAACCCCATATATTGAGCAGAAGCAGTGGGTTAAATCAATTTTAGAAAAGTCCAGCTGTTAGTAATTGGACACAGAGAAAGGGAACTGCCAGGCTGAGCTGATATTCCCCCACCCTCCATCAGATATAGTTAAGCTAAAAAGCTAATTGTCACACACCACTCCAGGATATCCTCTAGATTGCCATAGTTAAGCAGTGATTAGCCTGTTCAATACTTCAATTAGGTGATTACTTAAGTCACAGAACGTACTGTTAGCAACCTGAATCATTTGTTTATCAAAATGGCTTGATTTGGGATTAAATAATCTGAAAAGGGTTGATATCCTGTTAAACAAAACAACCAACCAACCAACCAACCAACCAATCACCCAGGATTCCATTTCTTTTGTGAACCTGAGTCATAGCTATATGGTTTTGACCAAAAAACGGCATCAGACTTCTTTTTCAAAATTGAACACAATATAGGAAATGTAGGATAGCTGGTCTGATTGGACAGGCTGTGAATCAGTCCTGCTACATTTACATATGTAGTACAAGCAATAGTCAATAGGGGTCTATAAACATTAACATCTCAATGATGTTTATTAACTTATAAATCCTCACAAAAACAGAGTTTAGTATTATGCCTACTAGAATCTAGCATGCAGAAAACAGTTCATTTACCTGAGTGGTTATAACAATAGAGGCATATGGTGTAATGATAACTGTTGTAGAAAATGGACATGTTGAGACAAGTTCAAATCCTAACAATGCTGTTTGTATTTCACATAGTGCTAATACCCTTGGGAAAGGTATGAATCCAACTATTCTTCCTCCGCTATGGGTAGATAGCAGGACAGACTGGGTTCTAATCTTGTTTAGGAAATCAGTCTAGGAGCAGGAAATCTTTGAATTCAAACTTGTTAAACTCCACTGAAGAAATTGATCTTGTGTCACATCCTACTCATGTGGAGGGGTTGTTAAATATATATGAGATTTACCTGAATATAAGGAGATGTGTCAGGTGAGGAATGAAAACAAAAAATTATAATTCATTTGATTGGTTCCCAGATCAATGGGTGGAGCAAAGGGCTTTTATTTTCCACAGTTCACTTTCTAAGAGTAGAAGAGAAAATGTTCATGTTCACTTTTCAGTTCCTCAATTCTATGTTAGATGTGTTGAAAATAATTTGAAAAAAAAAAGAGCCCACTGAAATTCTTCAAGTCAACAATATTGTTTACCACTAGATTTGACCTTGCCTCCATCAGAGATTTGATTTGAATACCTCTTGATACACAACCTAAATTGTTAGAAGGTCATTACAAATACTCAACTAATTCACTAGTTTAAGCAAGATAACCTGATAATCTCAGAATATCTCATAATAAACAGAAAATAGTTTATAGATTTTTTTTATAGGCATTGTGGTCTCTAGGTCAGTTTCTCCCAGAATAGTGAATATGCTAAAAATAAATCAGTAAATATTGTATAGAATGAATATGATAAATATCCAAGAGATTTTATATGTCATTTCTCTTAAAAAAAAGTTTTTATAATTCGGTAGGGAATTATATGTCATTAAGCAAGATATCAGCAAATGAACAATAACTGTTTTTTGAGCCTTCATTTTTAGGTTTTGACTGAGGGGTCCAGTGGCTTCGGCCCTGGACCTTACAAGCTAATATCGTTGATCCAAGGGGGCCATCCCCCCAGGCAACACCTGCCCCCTCGACTTAAAGGGGTAGGGATGGGTTTATTGCCGGTGCCTGAGGTGCACCCCTTAAGAGGGAATGCCGACAGGGTCAACATATTTTTTGCACCGCCACCCATGAGCTTCAGTTTGTGGGCAGTCCCACATTAATAGGGCCTTGTGCCTAACCCGTACACATGGGGTACATGGTAAATATTAACTTGCTCAGATCATTAACCTCTCAGTGAGACTCAAGCTCATGTATTCTTCTTTTTTTTTTGCCTCACAAGCCTGATTATCTGTACCAACAACTAAAACTAAAAAGATTTCAAAAATAATAGTTAGACTTTTTAGTATATCCTATGTTATATGTCCATGATGATATTAATGCTTCTATTTAGGAAGGAGTGAAAGATTCTAATTAGCATTTCATAGTTAGTTTCGTTATATTGAAAATTTGAATAATTAGAAAATAACAATCAGTGCTAAGGCAGACCCCACAAAATTGTCATTCAATTATAGATTAGATCGAAAATTGTTTTATTATCTATTTTAGAGCCATTGAAGAGTATTGCTCTAATACAAATCTCACTATGATATGCCATTTTTGTTGTGTTAGGGTTATATACACTTCTTTGGTTCCAGTCCAGTGATACATTGAAAAGCTTGGCTTCAAGATGCCATCATCCCAAACAGTAAGTGTCCTTTATCTAAAAGAGTAAGGGTCAAGTTCATTCCCTGATGTCTAAAGCACTTGTCTTCCTGAGGCAAAGACATTTTTAGCACTGAACTTAACTAGGCATTTGTTTAGAGAAAGGGCTCCCATGTAAAAATGTGTCCTTGTATTACATTCTGTCCATGGCAGAGGGGATGTGGTAAATATCATTATATATATATATATATATATATATATATATGTAAAATGAAACTGGAAGTGAATCTGACAGTATGTTGAAAAAATGAATAAAGGAAAAAAGTATAGAATGGATAATATAGGATATTCTAATCAATTTTACTTACACGTGTTTCAGTCAGGAGTTTATCCATGTGTACATTATTCAAACTATTATTATTTTTAAATAACCAAATGAAATGAAATAATAATAATAGAAAAAAATGTAGAAATGTTCCACACACAAAGAAAATTCGACCTTCATCAGAGTAAATCCTTATTTGAAATGAAATTCGTTGGAAAAAGCGGAGAATTTTTGAAATGTTCGAAAAAGAACTTTAAAAAAAAAGACGCAACCAAGAAAGACCGTTAATGACGTCATATCTATCTATCTATCTATCTATCTATCTATATATATATATATATATATATATGTAATGATATTTACGTTACTCGCCTGTTTACAGACTTAAGTCCTCTGGTGATTGTAAAAACATTCCCCGTAGGGATGTATCAATTAATTGTTCACCCCAGACTGACAGCTGCAAGGGTAAGGAGCTTGGCAGACAAAAATTCTGTCGGGTTTCGATCCTGGATAGAGGTAGCTGTTAAAAAGTCAAGCCGCACTGATGAGAAGTAAACTTTGAAACACGTGTCTGTGGATGACTGATATATATATATATATATATATATATATATATATATATATATATGCATCCTGGACATTTGATTTTTTGATTGAGTTGATATTAATACCCTAGGGAAAGGCATGAATCCATCTGTTATCCGCCCGCCCCCCAGACATGGGTAAATAGTATAGCAGACTGGGTTCTTAAGCCTTGGTTAGGCAACCAGCCTAGGAAAAGGAAAACACTGAATTGAAGACAGTTTTAATTTGCTAAGAAATTGAGCTTGAGTGATACTCTGCCCAAAGTGGAGGGGTTGGGTAAATATATACATATACAAGCATAATGAGGCATGTGATATAATAGTTATAGTTGTAGAAAATGGACGCAATGAGATGAGTTCAAATTCTGGATGAGGCTGTTTGCATTCCACATAGCACTAATACCCTTGGGAAAGGTATGAATCCAACTACTCTCCCTCCAGCTATGGTTATATAGTAGGGCAAACTGGGCTCTTTAACCTTGGCATGGCAACCGATGTGGGAGAAGGAAAACAATTCAAATGTGTTAAACTCTGCTACATAAATTGACCTTGTATCACATCCTGCTTGTGTGGAGAGGCTGATAATATATATATATATATATATATATATATATATATATATATATACATATACATATATATATATATATATATATATATATATATATATATATATTATATACAAGCATATAGGGTCAGGTTAGCTCAGTTGGTAGAGCGTTCGGCTAGAAACCACATGGTTCCTAGTTCGATACTGGCTGATGGTAGGTGTGGCGCTCCAACTCAGATGCTAAAATAATCTCCTTGGTCTAGCGCTAATGAAAAGGGGATAGACTCCCTTACTGTCTGACTGATACCAACATTAGGCCGCCCCGATGACTTTACTTACTTATTCACAAAATGTAAAAATAGAAGGATAGTGTAGTTGAATTTTTCAGTTGTTAAAGTAACAACCAAATGAGCTGGACAAAAATTGGGTTTCTAAGGTCATTGAGTGCAGAAAATATCAAAGTGAAAGGGAAGTAGCCAATGCAAAGAGATGAATGGAGAGTGTTCAAAGGTTCTTTAAACTCATGATATACAGTTATAATTGATAGGAAGGAATTTGAAGATGCCCATAATGAACAGTTAATATCAACAAGTCATTAAAGGTGCCCACCAAATGAGGAGACATGATCTGATATAAACTCTTTTCTACAGAAAGTGACTTTGACACCTTGGAATCTTAACACTTTCATTAATGCTGTTATAAATGAGATAAGTTTGAAAGATTATCTGAAAAAAATGTCTTCTTTTGCATCCATGAGTCTATTTCTTAAGTTTTTGTTCATTTGGAGGAGGGGCGGAGGGGTGGGGGGAGCAGTCAAGTTGGGAGAGCAGCTGATGTTTTGTAAGGGGTGGGGCGGAAACATTTACACATTTTGTTGGTGTGGGTATTATTGAAACAGTATTTGGACAATTTGAGATATTGAATCAAAGATAATGACAATTAATATCAGAAGGTTGATAAATGAGGAGAAGAACAACAAGGGAAAGAAGAAGAAGAAGAAGAAGAAGAAGAGAAGAGATGAAGAAGAAGAAGAAGAAGAAGAAGAAGAAGAAGAAGAAGAAGAAGAAGAAGAAGAAGAAATGAAATGAAAGAAGACTGAAGAAATTAAAAGAAAGAAAGAACATGACAATTTAGAAAAAGAAAAAGGAGGAGAAAGAGAGGAAGAATAAAACGAAAGAAGAAGACTGGAGAAATTAAAAAGAAAGAACATGATGACAACGAAGAAGAAAAAGTAAAATAAAGAAGAACTAGACAAATATTGATCCTGAAAATAATAAGCTGAAAAGAGAAACATGAAGAAAAACTAAGAAAAAAAAAGAAGAAGAAGAAGAGGGTGTTGTTAGTAGTAGCAGTAGTAGTAGTAGTAGTAGAGAGAGAGAGAGAGAGAGAGAGAGAGGAGAGAGAATAAAAATGATCATAATATGAGGGAACAAGTAAATAAATAAGTCTAGAAAAATAAATAAAAGACATCTTGGAAGAAAAGAAGAAAGAAAGAATGTGAATGAATTGAAAGAAGAAACTGAAATGAAAATAAATGGTTGGGGGAGGGGTGGTAAGAAATGAAAAAAAGAAGGAAAAGATGATAATTCTACTAAAGATAAGAATCTTTTTAAAAGAGACAAAAATGACCAAATAAACAAAAATAGGAATCAAAAGAACCGGGGGGGGGGATAAAAGAAGGAAAAATAAAAAAATAAAATAAAAAAGGGAAGCTTTCTTGATGTTCAAGAGATAAATAAGAAATAATAATTTAAGAATGAATTTGGGAAAACAAACCCAAAAGAAAACAATCTACTAAAAAAGAAAAAATATTTCTAAATTAAATATAATAATAGATAAAATAAATAAAATGAATAAAATAAGATAATACATACAAATTTTAAAATAATACATATAAATATTACATATACATATAAATATTAGATAAATAGAATAAAATAGATAAATAATTTTTCTGAATAAATAAATAAATAAATAAATAAATAAATAATGCAAACAAGAATAAATTTAAAAAACAAAACAAGAAAAAAAAACAATCTTATAAAAAAAGATAAATATTTTTAAATTAAAAAATTAAAAAGAAAAAGGTTTAGCTGAAATTATGACCAATTTTAATGAGATGATTCTGCACTGAATTCCAAAATTATTTGACCCAAACAATCCCTTTCTCTTGGGAAAAGAAAAAATTCAATTATGGATGGAAAGTATAAATTCAATAGGAGAACTGATTCAAACACAAAATCCTATATCTTCAAAAATTAGTTGCAAAATGGTCAGAAAGACAGAAATTGTTGTCCCTTTTGGTAGCAGAAGAGCAATGGGCATTAAAATATACAATGAGAATAAAACACAATATGCACAGAATTGAAATCCTTTACAAATAGAGAGAATACAAAAAATAAAGGAGTTGAAATGGCTCATTTAACAGTCAAAATACATCTATCTATCTATCTATCTATCTATCTATCTATCTCCTTCTCTCTCTCTCTCTCTCTCTCTCTCTCTCTCTCTCTCTATATATATATATATATATATATATATATATATATATATATAAGTAAAGTCGTTATCAGCCATGCAGTGAAGGAGTCTATCCCCTTTTCTCTAGCACTAGACCAAGGAGATTATTTTAGCGTCTGAGGTGGAGCGCCACACCTACCATCAGCTCCTTACTTTACCGCACAGATCCCTGTGCTACTCATACACTGAGTTGGCGAGGGTGGGTATCGAACTGGCGGACCATAATGATGGGACACATTTTAAATGCTATTTTCTTCGATTATAAAAACACACAGTGTACTAAATATATTTATCACATAATTGATACACAGGAGTTTTACAGAATGTTTTTGTAATGATAGTAACCATCTAAAGAAAATAATATTCTAATTTTAGATCACATGTATAACTCCTGTGTACCAGTTATGTAATAAATATACTTAGTACTCTGTGTCACTTTTGTAATCTGAGAAAATAACATTTAAAATGTGTCTCATTATTATGGTCCACCCTGTATATATATATATTATATATATATATATATATATATATATATTATATATATATATCATAGTAAAGCCTAATGAGTCAGAAACTACCTGCCTAGGTTTCACATTCTGACTAAAGAATATATATATATATATGTATATATATATTATTTAAGAAGGTTAAAAACCTCATATTATATCATCTTGATGATCTTGAAGTATATATGTTCAAGCCTTCTTGTAATTTTTCTTATATCAGGGTCCAGATGATAGAGAAGCTATTCCATATTTTGTACTCAAGCGCTTTCAACCATGTCCATGGTCATCTTCAGGAGGATTATTTGTTGTCGTTGTTTGTTTTTTTGTGGTGTGATTCAGTTTTTATTCAGTGTATTGTAAGTGGGGGGAGGTCTATGCTTTTTGCATTAGTTATTAAAGATGTCTAGTATATTAGTACCAGTTTTAAATACTATTTTATTTATGTTTATCACACACACATTATATATATATATATATATACTTATAGGTATATTTTACTAAATATGACAGACAAGGATTTTGAGTTGTGATGTTAACCTTTTTATTTTTTTATTAACCTGATTAATGTAAGACTCAACCCTGAATTCTTGACTGTCATATTTAATAAAATAGGCCTACAACAATATATATAATATATATATATATATATATATATATATATATATTGAAGAAATGGATACAAAGAAACCTACTCGAGTTTCATCGCTAGAATCATCAAGGTTAAATCCACTGAATTAATCGAGTTACCAATGATTCTAGCGATGAAACTTGAGTAGGTTTCTTTGTATCTATTTCTTCAATAAATTTGCTCTACTTTGTATTGAGTACTTTGTATTTGTTTTATCATGGACTTAACCCTGGATCCTGTTCACCTCCAACGATCATGCCTATATTCACCGGTAAGCCACCCTTTATATATATATATATATATATATATATATATATATATATATATATATATATAATCAATGGTAATATTATGGGTTTACACTCATACTTCCATAATAGGTGTTTAGCGTACTTTTCTAAAAGTGCTCAACTGAATGAATAGGAGCTATATGCAATATATAATGAATAGAGAATGAAAAAATGAGAAAAGTATTGGTAGGAAAAGGTGCTCAATGCTAATAAAGCAGAGCAGATTTATAATATATATATATATATATAATGGAGAGAGATAGAGATACATAGATAGAAATAGATATATTACCTGTACATTCCATGAACTCTACATAACTGCATAAAAACTATAGATAAAGTATTGAGATAAGTCATTGTCAATTTCTATTTGGAAATTTATCGAATTAATAAACATGTATAGTTCTAATAAAAAATAAATAGGCCATTGTTACAATAACAATAAAAAAAACTTGAATAGAAAAATTGAAGACTCAGTTTTGTGAAGTAACTTTATGGGTAAATATATTTATCTTACTTTTGATAAAAAACTTGTTAACTATCTAGTTAGCAATAAAACTAGCATTAACCGGTTGGAGAGAAATGTTGAAGTGGCAGTAAAACAAGATTGATAACATTGATAACAACTCAATTGCAACTGACAATAATCACAAAATATATTCACAAAAGTATTGATTATTTTTTTAATTAAAAAAATACTATATTATCTACACACACACACACACACACACACACACACACACACACACACACACACACATATATATATATATGCATACATACATACATACATATATATTCATATATATATATATATACATACATACATATATATATATATATATACAATGTATTATATATATATATATATATATATAATGTAATTATATATATATATATATATATATATATATATATGTATGTATATATATTATAATAATGGTACACAGTAATAACCAACTCGAGTTTCACCATAAGGATCTTCAGGGTTAAATTCACTGGATTAATCGCAGTCGATTGCACGTGTGTATTTTTTTTTGCAATATATATATATATATATATATATATATATATATATATATATATATAATTACATTGTCTATTGAGCAACAAAAGTTGCAGTCAACAAATCACTTCATCTAAGTAGTAAATCATTAGAAAATTAGAAAACCATTCAAAATTTAAAAAAATGTTGGGGGCCCTTTGACATGGGGGGATATAATGATCCCATATTATTTGCAAGAATATATCAAGAAAAATCTAAACGTTTCAAGAAATATGTGTCAATCAATATTTAGTTAAGTAATAAGAGGAAAAATTTGTTAATATCTTAATGTATATTTTTGATTGTGTTTACATGAATTAAATAATGAATTAATAATGGCTTTTATTTCATTTGATATATATATATATATATATATATATATATATATATATATATATATATATATATATATATATATATATATATATATATATATATATATATATATATATATATATTTATACATGTATATAATATGTTTGTATGTATGTAATACCTCTACTTTCTTCATTTATTTAATCAGGAAAAGAAGTAGGAACAGTGACTTTTTTTTTTCATAATGTATGGTTTTATTAAGAACATGTGTTGTTCTAAAAGCAGTGTTTTACAAACACACAACATATCATGTTCCTTGTATTTATGCTATTGTTAAATACATGCAGGAATTGTAGAAATTCTGCAATTCATCTTTGAAACTGAAGACAAGAATAGAAAGTAATGCATATATCTTAATGAAACAAAAACACCAAAACAAAATTAATATATCAAGTTTTAAACTTGTCCGTTTATGAACTTATAAAGAAAATAGCACTTGTCTTAATTTTTTTCGTTTTTTTAAATTTTATGAAAAACAAATTTTCTTTTGAATAATATTACTTTTCTTTTCTTTTCACTTCCTTGAGAGATTCCATTAATTATATTTTGCAATACCCTCATCATAGAAAATGTAATATAAAGTTTCATATATTTACAGTATGGCCATAAACCTGTACCAATTCTTTATAATGAGTTAATTTTCTTCTAAACCTAAGATACCAGGATTGTATTATTCATTGAAAATTATACAGTCAAAACGGATATCCTTAGGTATTATATATAGTATATGTATTTACCAACCCCTCCGCACAAGCAGGATGTGACACAAGGTCAATTTCTTAAGTTGAGTTTAACAGGTTTAAATTCAGAGTTTTCTTTCTCCTAGACTAATTTCATAACCAAGAGCCCAGTCTACCCTACTATTTACCCATAGCTGGAGGGAGAATAGTTGGATCCATACTTTTTCCATTAGTACTATGTGAAAATACTTATATACACTGGATACGAGGTAAAAACTTGAACCACAGGTTGTTATAACAACTAAAATAATTCCTTAGTTTGATTTGTTTTTTTTTGTTTAATTGCATATCAACTTTCAGTGGTTATTTGATGTCAAGCCATCCTTGTAGAAGAACAGTAATGATACCTATAGCTGAAGGATGCTGGGGGGGGGGTTCATACCTTTTCCAAGGGTATTAGTCCGAAAGTGAACATAATAACAGGACTGAAGTTCAAACTTGCTTACTACGAGGTGATAGTCCAGTACATTAGCTACTACAACCACAGGGACTCCTCCCTCCCATTTCTTAGTGCTGAGTTGGAAGATGATGTTTCTTTAAGTCAAATATGAAAATGCTAGCCATAAAAACTTGTTGACTTTTTTATGTTATCTTACAAAGTTTATTTTGTTGAATTAAAATTTCAGAGTTTATAGAGAAATATTTCAAAAATTTGAATGATAATTAAGAGATTCATTGATTTAAACATTCTTGTTTTTTGTCTGGATTGTTAATTAAACTAAGCAATAATACTATATTATATATGTAATTATTTTACTCCTCCAGACATAAAATTGATCAGTTACATTTTTATTGCTAGATTTACTAGTTGATTGTTATTTACTACTAGAAATTTCATATCATTTGTATTTTTTAGATGAGGCTTGATGTAAATAATTTTGATATTTCAAAGTGTTGTCCTCATCTTTATTTGTTATGTATAAACACAAAGTTTGATCCACTGTATCCTTGGTCCTTGTTCAGGTGTTTTTTATTTACCTTAGAACAAAGTGATTTACCTTAGAGCAAAATATCTGGTGGCATTTTATGCTGTTTGGAGCACCTTGAACTGGTGGTAATGATATTAATGTTGTGAAACCATGCTTGAATTGAAGGTTATCATCTGATGATGACTTTATTCAAAGGTAAATAAGAAACACCTGAATAAGGCCTGACCATACATACGGCCTGAGGATACAGCGGTCTGACTATACATACCACAATAAAGATGAGGACAACAGTCCAAAATATCAAAAATAGAAATTTCATCTCGATGAGAGCACCCATTTCCTCAAGAGAAACACATATTTCTTTTTGTCTCAAAACCTGTGTCCATTAAGTATGTAATTTGGTAGTTCTACAGCAAACTGTTAGGTCATCTGTAGAGGATAGACAAACAAATCCTTTTAATCTATTGATATTAATTATGATCAAAGTGTAGTATCTGTTTGTTTTATTTTTAGTGGCGTAATTGGATTTTCAGCTAAATCATAAAGGTTGATATTTTTTTTTTTTATTAAACATTTTTTTTGTCTGTCATTTATGAATTTCAAAGTTTTAAATGAAAAAAGAAATAACTCTTAATTTGAAAAAAAAAATATCAAGCTAATCTCAACACTTTTCATTGACAGTTTTTGCCAAAACACAAGATTGTGCAAGTGTAACACACTCCATACTCACCACATCTCACTGACTTGTAA
Organism: Doryteuthis pealeii; assembly: GCA_023376005.1. Taxonomy (NCBI): domain Eukaryota; kingdom Metazoa; phylum Mollusca; class Cephalopoda; order Myopsida; family Loliginidae; genus Doryteuthis; species Doryteuthis pealeii. Next base: position 54,904,262 of record CM042162.1, read on the forward strand.
CTTACTTTTTTTCCTAAACTGAAAATTCATCTCAAGGGTAAGATTTGAGGATGTAGAGAAAAAGGATGCCATGTAAAGAAATATAACAGGGCAGCTCAATTCCATTTCAAAAGAGGAGTTTCAGAGGTGCTTTGACCCATGAAAAACTCACTGGAGTAATTGTGTTGAGTGGCAAGAGGACTATTTTGAAGAAAATACATGTCTCCTTCATTGTTCATTTGTCTTGGTAAATACAGCTTCAGTCATGATACCTTTTGAACACACTTCATATTTTGTAGAAAATTAATGTTTCATTCATTAGTTCATTTCTGTCTCGGTAAATAAAGCTTTAGTCTTGATACTTTTGACCAGATCTTGTAAATGAATAAATGCATGAGTAACTAATAAATATTAAATTTGTAGGGATTCCTATATTTTTATGTGAAAGAAAGTCCCACTTTATACTTTGACCTTTGAAGTGGTATAATTTGACTTTGTAAATGATATCAAAAATATATGAATGCATATATGAATATAAAATTTGCAAGGAGTATATTATTATAATAAAAACATTTATTCATTTGATATTAGCAATAAGCATAGAGAATGTAAGTTATTTGAAAGTTTCTTCTGATGGCATATTACATAAACAGTTTGTGTTTTTGATATTTACAGATGCATGTGTAAATAATTTACATGAAATATTATTAATTTTTGTGCTGTACAGCTGTGTGTTTGTTTGAATAAATGGGATTAAAATTGCAATACAGAATGTTCAACATTGAAGTGCACACAATAGTTTTTGCAGTAATGCAATGTTCATTCTGATAAAATATAAGTAACAAGAGAAAAGTAAAGATTTTTACCTTGTTCATGTTGCCGCTCTATACAATGAATTCTCATAAATTTGTGGAAATATTTTTGTTGTTCCTCTGAATGATCTAGAAATACAGTTCTTTTGTAGAAATCCACTTATTTTCTTACTTGGTTTCTAGATGTTTAACAGAATGCAAACCTACCATTTTTAATCAAAAGTTCATTTCCATCTAAACCAAAATTCCAAACATTTTATCATTTTTCAAGGTAAGATCATACAATCAAAACAGATGTTAGATATCAGGATTTTATTATTTCTTGAGCAACACTGTACAATCAAAACAGATATCATTAGGTATTATTTATTACTAAATTCTGCAAACAAAAATATGGATATGTGACTGTCCAAATTTTTAGGGTGTGGTTTGGTCCTGACTACCAGGGCACTCAAAAGTAAACTGACTTTGTGTCATATAGCAACACTGTGGGAGGTTGATCAGATTCCATGATATGGTTTGTTTAATTTACCTAATGGTATATCAACCCCTTATGGGCTATTTAATGCTGGAATTTGATACAAATGGGTGCACACAGTTATATGATTTCAACTATTCCTTTCTAATACTAGTAATTTTTAAACAGATCTATTGGAACCACAGATTGGGCCTACTTTTAGCCTTGTATCAAATTAAGCTATGTAAATGACTAGTACACTGGATCAGGGTGGACCTGAGAGTAATGGCAATGAAGTGGTAGCTTCAGACTACCCAGAGCCCCACAACTGGATACAGTTTAGTGTTAGATTCAAAACACATCATTTTTAGCAGAGGGTTATGGTTAATTTTCTTCTAGAATTTATCATTTCTAGTGGAACACTATACAATCCAGCCAGTAGAGCATTGGCCTAGAAACCTCAAGGTTCCTGGTTTGATACTGGTCCCTGACAAAACGGTGCATAAGTAGCACAGATTGAGTAATCTGATCTGTGCGGTAAAGTGGGGAGCTAACGGTAGGTGTGGCGTTCCATCTCAGCAAAAACAATCTCCCTAGTCTAGCACTAGCAAAAAGAAGATAGACTCCCTCGCTGTCTGGCTGATACTGACAATAGGCCACCCCGACAACTTAACTTATTTATTATCAAACTCTATAGCGCTGCCTCAACAAATATTCAAGGGTGTACTTATTTTTGGGTCACTAGATATTTATATTTTTGGTTACAGATTCAATACATGATAATATCTATTTTGATTGTAAAATGTTCCAGTAGAAATAATAAATTCCTCTGTATCTTTAAATGGAAATTAACTTTTCATTAAAAATTATTTGAAGTGTATTTATTCATTGGTGGTGCTATATTTGATCTTTTCTTTCAAACTTAGATTCACCTTAAGAAAGACCAATTTTCATAAGAAGTTCATCTTCTTCAAAACAAAAGATACTGGGATATTATTAGGCATTATTTATGACCAAACTCTACAGCATTGAAACTAACAAAAAATAAGTATGTACAACAAAAAACAAAGTAAGCTTAAAAGGTGTCCAAAAGCCTAAGTCCTGTAGAGGGCTCTTGATTGGGCCAAAAGCCCAACAATGATACTACATGCTTTGAGTATAATTATTAGAAGTTTATTTCCAAGTTATAAAAATTGCTATTGTACAAAAGAATTTGCTACAAAAATCATGTAAAAAAAAATTCTGGATTGCGGATTCAGATTCGGTCCGGAATGTTTTTGATTTGCTCACAGTCAGTTTGATTCCAAAATGGTATTATATGTTGGGCTATAGCCTCTAGGAGTAAATATGAAAAAAGAAATGACACTGACACAGTGACATTCACATTTATTTATATAGAAGGATGTACTTAATTTTGGGCTACTACATATTCTTATTTTTGGTTACTGAGTTTTGATAGAGTTTAGTAATGAATTATTTATAACCAAATTCTATTGAAATAAATACATAATGATATCCACTGATTTTATAATGTGCCATTAGAAATAATAAAATCCTGCTATCTTTGGTTGAGAAGAAAATTAACTGTTTATGAAAAGAAATGGTAGCAGCGTACTTATTTGTGAACAATACAATAGATAGATAGATAGATAGATGGACAGACTGATAGATGATATAATTGCAGTATCTATTGTTATAGTATATTTCATTCTCAAACTGGGAACTTTATGTTTCCTGCACAAACTTTTCTTTCTTTTCTTAGTCATCTTTTATGAGTTTTATCGTCTTTTGAGTTTTGTTTTTCTTTAAAGTTTTTTTTTCCAATGTTTATATAACATATGTATATTTATCATATATTTACTTAAAACTAGTTTTATTGCATGTAAATGTGTTGGTAGCCAACTTGCAATAATTAAAACATTCTAAAACCTTCTAAAATTTCCCTACAAGTCTTGATAAAAACAGTCAGTTTTGTTAAAAGAAAATAGTTAAAGATTTTACAATAGCTTTTTTAAAAAAACAATTGACTTCAGCGGAATTTTTTTATTTATATACTCACAAAATCTGCAATAACCGTTTGGTATAAGAATATATATAGATATAAAAGAATAATTATCATATATATATCTATATATGTTAACCCTTTGCACTTGATGTTCCAAGACCAAAAGAATCTGTGGCCTTATGACTGTATCCAGCCTTCATGTCCTGGATATGATACTAAACTGCATCTGATGGTGAGGCTCCAGTTCTGGGGAAGTGTACAGTATCACATCACTTCCATTACTCCCAGGTCCACTCTGACCTAGAGTGTTAGTTATTATTAGGGTCCAATCTATGGGTCAAATAGATCCATTTAAAATTATTAATATTCAATATGACTGTGTGCAAAAATAAATTTATATATATATATATATAGAATCCCCGATTGTCAGTCAGGCAGTTAGGGTTCAAATCACGCACAAAGTGGCTTTGAGTCTATAACTCTGCTGATGAGGCATAATAGGCCGAAATGTACATTCAGAGAATGACTTTTTCTCAATTTGTTTACGCTTCACATTTAAACAGATATATTTGCCTAATTCATTAATTATCAACTAATTAATTTTCAAATTAGGTATGACTTCAATTAAGCACATATTCTCCCAAAAATTGTCGGCATGGCCATAGCAAACAAACTTTTTGCGTACTTTCATATATATATATATATATTTTTCAATATATCATATCCACACTGTCGGATTAATTCCATTTTATCACACACACACACACACACACACACACATATATAATATATATATATAAAATATATAAACATGATTGTACAATGAGTGGGATTCCCTAACTTCTCGGCATAAAATAACCCTAGGTGAGTTGACATGACATTAAAAACCATAAATCAATTACCAGTGACATATTACTTGTTGAAGAGATGAACACTGCCAAGTAAACTATTGCTCTAAGTGATATTATGAAAGATAATTACTTAGAACTAGAAGCGGCTACCCAGCATCACTTGGGTAGCCAGAAAGGGCAACAAAGTTAGCCTCTCTAATCCATTATTACTGAATTATGAGTTAGATCCTCACAGGATGTCCCATTAAAATTCCTATGTAAAAAAAGACTTTGCATTGATCTGGCCTGGTGAGGTGTCAGAAAACAAAAGTGCACAGACTTTCTGAAAATAAAAATTAACGTCTCCCACTTAGAATATAAAATGCAAAAAATTTCTATGCTGTTATAATTTAAATTTTAGTTTTTTAATTATCTTCACAAGTATAAATCAAATCTTCATTATTTTTGGTCAAAAAGCAATATCTGGTGATATTTAATGTGTATATATATTTCCTTTGTCATTAATTGTTTTATTTTTATAGCTTCATCCGAACATACATACATACACATCAACTGCCCTTTATATATGTTAGATGGCACCCCAACAATCTAGAGATTATGAATTTTTAATATTAGTCCAGGAAATGTTTTAAAGGAATTCACACATTCCCATACTGTATTTATCTAATTCTTATGCCAAGATCCCCAATCACCCATCACAAGGAAGATATGTATATGGTATGAGCTTAAGGACATTATTCCTCTTCCTAATAAAATACACATTCCCATTGCAAAACGTTGAGGTCAGAATCAATCCCCCCAATGCTTGGGGTGTCCCAAAAGGAAATGCAAACAAAGTTGAACAATTTTGATTTCTAGCACATGTACAAATGAGGTTCCTCCTAAATAAATACAACTGTATGTCATGTTTCCTAAAGTTGGAAGATAGATAAATACCTACTTATTATCTTTTTTATATTGGTTAGGAAACTCATAGAAATTCCATAGTTTAAATATATATATACGTGTTACGTACTGGGGTTTTCACCGTGCCAAATCTATATAACATTGTATACCCTTCTTACTTCTTACTCTGGTCGTCTTTTCTTCTGGCCGGCTTTGGTTCTATCTTCTAACATCTTGGTCTGGTATATCTTCTAAGGTCTGGTCTTTTATTGAGGATTTCTGGTTTCTGTTGGGATTTCTTGCTATCAGAAGCCCTGTGTTATTGTTAGTTTTTAGTAATAAACACAAGACTTTGATTTACGTTGATGTTACTTTATTTATAAATCCCCAAACCAGATGCCTACACAGTTAAGGGACCGCATGTATAACATGACTTACCCCCTTGAGCTCCTACCTGCTAACTGCTTAAACTTACTATATCCTTAAACCGAAAGAGGGTTTTCTATCCTTCCAGTTCTCACGATTTATCCCCGGAAGGTGAGAGTGAGGTCACGCGCTATCGCTCACTCTCAAGGCCATCAGCTGCACTAATCGCCATAATGATTTCTACAATACCTTATAAAAGTATTAGGGATCTAATAACTATGACATACGTATTTATCAACCACTCCACATAAGAATGATATGACACAAGGTTAATTTCTTAAGTGGAGTTTAACAAGTTTGATTTTCAGAGTTTTCCTTCTTGGCTGATTGCTGTACCATGGTTAAAGAGCCTATTCTGCTCTACTATTTATCCATAGTTGGATTACCAATAGTTGGATGCCTATCTTTCCCAATGGTATTAGTGCTATACGAAATGCAAACAATCTCATTTAGGATTTGAACATGTGTCGCCAAATCCATTTCCTTTGGCGATAACAATTACACCATGCACCTTGATAAAGTGCCTCTTGTAGTCATTTATTAAGCTAAGCTCAATTTGACACAAAAAGTATGTGCCACCCAGTGAGGATCAAACTCACTACTGAGTAGTAATCAAAAGCTATTAGACCATTTAAGAGATCTCTTTTTTTAAAGTAGTAGTCATTTACATATTAGATTTGACACAAGGCTAAAAGTAGGAGACACAGAGTAAGAATCAAACTCAATGGTCTTCTATCCTAGCTCACTATGGATTACACAATACCATATTAGATGTCCACAGTATTAGTATATAGACTTATTTTGCTTATTTACTTAGTAGAGCTCTTCTGAGAACAGGGTTATGAAAATGTCACATTCTGCATTGCTTTTTGTGAGAAGCAAATTTCAAAAGAGCCCAAAGAATTTATTAATTTTACCATGTTAAAACTGCTACCACTTCAAAGCAGCAGATGACAATATTTTTCCCAATTGAATTTTCAGGTTTTTTAAAAATTTTTTATTAGGGTTCATTTTTGAGTTTAGGGTTGGGTTTGTTTTGCTATAACTGAAGTGGCAGCCATTTTAAAACAGTAAAAGTAACAATTGCTAACCAAATTGCCTGTTTTCAATCTGGGAACACATCCTGAATTTCTGCCTTTGAAGGTCCTGTTGCAATTTTATGCAGTAAACCTTTCAAATGCGAGAATGTTGAACAAGGCAAAATTATGTTGGTCATAAAAAATCAAAGAAATAATACAGAAAACAAATCTTTTTTTTTTTGTCAAATCTCAGCTTGAGAGAATTAAAACAATTATGGCACACGAGGAATTACAGATGAGCAAAATTAGAACTCATGTTAAAAATTATTGTAGGTGATGTAAAAAAGAAAAAAAAAATTGAAATTATTTTCATAAAGCCTTACGTGTTCCTGGTGTGTAATTCTAAGAAAAGACATTAAAACTAAGAACACATTAAAATGTGTGATTCACTGGCGTTGAAACAATGTATTTTTCAAAAATCTAAATTGGTTTAAATATGCATTAAAAATTTGTTAATTTGAGACCAGTTCTTAATATTATTAGAAAATACTGCACTGTATTCCTCTCTCTCTTTTTATGTGTTTTTAATGTACATTAATATTCGAAAACTGTTGTGTGATATTTCAGCTGCTTCATCAGTCATCTGAACTCCATATAAGATATTTTCTAAGATGATTGCTGGGACTGTACACTCATCCAAAAGGGAATAGAATGGAAAGAGGAATTTGAATATTTGGGTTTGGTCATTGTTCAATTATGTAACAACATCCTATACAGTGTTACTTTTGTAAGATGGCTAAAATGCATCAGCCATGTTTAGCATAATAGGTAAGTTGTGTTCCTGTCAGAGTTACCATTTACTATGAATTTGATAAATTCTACTGAATCTTAGAAGATGTGGAAGATCATTTAGCTGCAGGTATGTTTCATCATTGTTATTGGTTCTATGGATTCATTGTAGATTGATTGATTGATTGATTGATTGATTTTAACTGCATGTCAACCTGTCTAGAGCAATCTTAAGCTTAGAGGTTAGAGAATTACATTCATAGTACGTCCATATTTACATTGTGTTGTGTAGTTGTTTCTTAATATTTTTTTTACTTTACACGGTCCTATTGAATATGAATAATTTGTAAATAGATCTATTTGACCCATAGATGGGACCCTACTAAGGGTCATGCCTTGTAGAGCAAATGCCCGAGGCCACACTATGTAAGTAGTGTGGAGTTGCTAGTCTTGTAATAATTGGTTTTGAATTCAAAGTTTTTCCTTTTCCTAGACTAGTTTACCTACATAAAACACCAAAGAGCTCAGTCTGCTCTAGTATTTATCTTTATCTAAGAGAGAATAGATAGATTCTTGTCTTTCCCAAGGGTATTAGCAAGAAGTGATATGCAGAAAGCTTCATCCAGGATTTGAACTTGGGTCACTGAGTCCATTTCCCATCACAATAACCATTACACCACCTATTCCTCCATGTTGTCATGTGCATCACCAATTATTATGAATTAGATGTTTGTAGGAAGAAAACTATTTGATGTATCTATGTATTGATTTTAATGTTTGTATCGTCATTTTCTTTGAGAGTTTTTTTTATCTTATCAATTACTTTTGTCTTTGTGATATACCATAAAAAATACAAATAGAAAAACAAAACAAAAACAAATGAAAAGCAGATATACATTTATGTAACAAAAATATATTTAATTACAATTAAGATAGAAAAAAAAATCATGCTGAAAAAGAATTGAAAGTTTACAATATGCACAATAGAGTATCAATACAAATAGAGACTCAACTGGAAGTTGTAACTCAAAATTTATTCAATGGAACAATTTTCTGGTAAAATGTTTGCAATGCAAAAGAAATGGAATTGCTACAAGAATTTATCCAAATGGTGTCACTTATTTAGAATTGTTGTCTGTTCAGAAATGTAAATAATGTACACAAAAAATGATGATGTCACAGGGCATGTATGTACAATATCTGAAACCTACATTTAGGACTCTTTGAACTTTTGCAATTGGTAGGATTGTCCTTATTTATGTGATAGTATATATATATTGTTGAACAAAAAAAATTCTGTGTTGATGGGGGGGGGTCCACAATCAAGTCCGCAGCAAACTGGTTAAGTTCGTCACTTTTCTTTTCTGTCTTTTCCCACTAGTTTTAACTGAAGTCTTACGGCAGTTAGTCTCTGCAGGTGCGTGTGCCGCTCTGTTCTTTGTTCTCCTTAGATTCCAGCTACTTATGGACGCAGCCTCCCAACATCCGGGCACCTGAATCGAACCTCATGTTCGCTCAATGCCTAAGTCTCATTTTCTTGCATTCGGGAGGACGCGGGTGCGACTCCAGCAGGCAAGACAATGTATTGCTCTTTTTCTCACTGAACACGGCAGTTTCCATGCATTGCCGCTTCATTCTCCATCACATATATATAATATCATAACCCTCTGTTTAGTAGTGGTCAATTTTGCCTTGCTTAAGGTGTGTCTAAGTTTTGAAAAAAGGAAAAGAAAAGAAAGAAATCAAATATAATGGCACCTAAAAATAAGAATACTAACAATTTCTTTTATAAAAAGTTAATTTTCTTCTAAAGATACAGAGGATTTGATTATTTCTAATAGAATAAAGATGGATATTATTTATTACCAAATACAACAGATTGTACAGTATCCCTTCATTGTCATTATTCCCAGGTCCACTCAAACCTGAAGTGATAGTACCTGTTAGAATCTCATCTAAAGGTCAAATAGATCTGTTTACAAATTATTTGAATTCAATAGGACCATGTGCAACAAAAAAGAAACTCTTAAAACAATTACATAAAAAATGTAAATATGACAATGAATGTGATTCCCTAACCTCTGGATATAACATAAGCCTAGATGGATTAACATGACATTAAGATCAATCAATTAATCATTTATATATAATTCTTTTTGTACATTATTACAGAAAGAATATTGGGAACTTAAAATTGTTGTCATGGTGACATAATTAGAAATTACAATTATTTTGAAAGTTTAAATTTCAGGAATAAAAAAACACTTAAAAAATGTGTTTATGGCAGTTATTTGATCTATGAATTAAAGAATTAAAAATATCACAGTTATGTGTGAAGTAAAATATTGTTTATAATTAATTAAAACTAATTTCTCTGAATGTTTGAGATGAGGCTTGATGATTAGTATTATCTGCGTTATTCGGACTATTGTCCTCATCTTTATTGTTATCTGTACAACGTTTCGGCCGATATGCTCTCCGGCCTTCTTCAGGTATTTCTTGTTGGACTCGCGAACCTTCTCGGACTCAGGAACCTTCTTTCGAAACTCGGGAACTTTCTTGTCGTAGTCGGGAACCTTCTTGTAACTGGGAGCCATCACGGAACTTTGAACCTAAACCTTTATTCAGTCCACAGGGGTATCCTGTTCTCATTCCGCTAACCAAGGCTGGGGTAGGAGTTGTGTTAATCATTTTTCTATGTTACTGCCGCCGGTCTTATTTCTTTCAAATGATTAAAAGGTTTGATAAAATAACTTTTAGAAACGTTTTGTAACTTTTCCCGTCATGTGTCCATTTATCGGGTAAAATCGATTGGACGTCCCTACCACTATCCTATCAATAACTTCCGTCGACCCTGTCAGACGTATTCAAAATGGTGTTTCACACTACAAACACCAAAACACGCCAGTCACTACGTGAGATCCGAAGCTGAACACGTAAAAATTATTTAGCCATGTTCAATCACTTTTCCCACGCAAGTTTCTTGGTTTAATAATTAATAAAGTTATAATTCCCTAAATTACGCCTAAAAATGCATAGCTCCGAAGGAAAGAATTAGCCAATGAGATTAGTTATTTTATCTGCCATTAATAATCAACCAATCAGATTCGAGTTTATGAAATAAACAAAACAAAATGGCGACCATTAGTGCAGGCGACATGGTGAGCGCAAACAAAAATATTGTTTTCTGTTCATGGAAGAATTTGAAAGGTCCACAAGGATTAATTGCGAAATATTATCTCCGAAAAACTTCAGAATAAGTGATACCAATATAGATTTACAAATTATTCGAGCCCTAAAACCTATAGAAAAAAAAGTTGATGCTTCTAAAGGTAAGGTTAATCTTTAGTTATTTTTATGGTGAATAATTTTGATGACCGACTCACTTAAAAAAACCCACTTATAACAGTTTATTCTATGATAAATAAAAAATAATAAAAAAAAAAAAAAACCCAAAAAAAAACCTAAACATTAAATACACTATGTACAGAAAAATACTCTCATGTTGATATTTTATTCAAATGTAACATCCTTTTTTTGTTCCAAACACGCAGAAAAAAGCAGCTTAGTTTTCTTGCTCTGACAAAAATGCGCGCCGAATACATGAATAGTATGGTAGCCACGACATAACAATTCACTAACACCCCTGATTGATAAAAAAATCACCAAAAATAAGGGAGTTATCAGATTTTAATTATTTTCAGTGTTGACTTATTAATGAATTTATAATGCTTCAGTTATTTTATTAAAAATATTGCAAATTTCTTTCAGATTACTTGCACCCCCACCTTTTGGGAATTAAAACTCTCAGGGTAGGGCTAGGTCTTACATTAAAATTAAATTAAGATTTTAAAATTAATTTATTTTGAATTGCAATGAATGTTTTAATTAAAAATAGTTATAAAGAAATGAACTTACCTTTCTTTTTATTTCTGAATCGTTTCAAACGATTATTATACGATTCAAGGCAAACAAATCGAAATTCTTTAAAATAAATATTACTGTTAGTTCCATCCATATGGGCCTATAGAGCAGCAATTTTTATGCCTAATTGATAGATAAAATTCATTCAAAATATAATGCACATAATTTTAAGTTTTATTTTCATAATCTTAGATTCTAAAAACAAATATTTATTTAATAACAAATTTTCAGGTTTTAAATACTTATTTTCTACTAAAATCGCCCCTTTAAATTTTTTCTATTCACACCTTTAGTCTTTTATCTTTATTTATAGAGAAATTAGTTTCAATTATATATATATATATATATATATATAATATATATATATATATATATTATATATAATTGATATTATAACCTCACCGATATTTTGCATCCCGAAAATAAGGGGGGGGGGACTTAAATGACCTGAAAAGTTTTGAAATAAAATAAGATGCATTATAAAATGCAATTATTTATAAATCAACGCTGAAAAATTCATTAAAATCGGATTATTACCTGAGTTTGGTTATTTTTTTTTTCAATTTGATTTTGTATAATACGTCTATGACGTCACACTTGTTGGTACCTACATATTGTCAGAATTTGTGTTAAAAATAAAAATAAAAACAATTTAAAACAAAAAGAATCTTCCAATAGGTCCGTGACGTCACGGTTGCTGCCTTCGTCCTAGAATTTGACCCTAGGGGCTTATGCCTACTGATGAACAGCTACTACGTTTTTGCAACGTCATCGTTAGCTTCCTCACGTACGCCTGGGGGAAAAAGAGGGACATGCCTACAGAGAGACATGTGATGCCATGACTTTGGGGTAAAGAAGGTTTTTACTTGGATTCTTCAGTGTTACGGTGGACAGCGTTCTGTGTGGACCTTGCAAGCATTGCTACCACACACGACGAAATACTACTTCGTCTTGGGGAATTAGAGTCTATCTCCCTCTAAGACTGGAAATAAAAATAGCCGGCACTCAATTGGAACTCAACTTTTAAACTTCGACCCTTTAACTACAGACAGAAGACAACAACTTAAGAACTCCACGACATTCTACAATTCAAGACACAAGTCAACTCTTCAACAACTCAAGAACTTAAACTAAATACTTCTATAATAAGGAATTTGTAGCATAGCTATCTTATTGTCACAAGAACTCTACGAAATCATCAACCAAAGAACTCTGTGAAATTCAAACAACACAAACGATAATTAATTCATCATTTAAAGAACTCTACACTTGTTACCTCCAGACTCAAAGCTAAGTCCTTGCAAAACATCATCTTTTGCAAACCATTCTCACTATCTATCTCCCTCTATCTATCTCTTACGAACTCTATTAAGGTTACTATTCGCCACCCTCTATCAAATTGACATTTACATTCTTCCAGCCTTTCTTATGTTGTTATTAAAATTGTTGAAACTTAGTATTTGTTATCGTGTTTTTCTTTCATTCAGTATCCGAATTTGAAATTTGTGTATTTCCCGCCCCTTGAAATTGTATTCCCATTGTACTTGAAAAGGTATATTTACTTATATATCGGAACTTAGGATTTATTTTCCCCGGTATATTACAAAGTGATTTACCCGTACTTTGGAGTTAGAAGATACCCCCATGTTGGAATTGGTGCTTCACGGTGCTAATCCCGATAATATATATGCAATGGGAGAAGGAACGATTGAAACTATTTACAAAATTAAAAAGCGTCACTGTTCTAAAGATTTACTTTTTGGTTTTTTAAGTTTTTATTGTAAGGGCGACGACATCGTCCATTGTCAGCAGCAATATGTCCCAGAAAGGATAAGAGGTAGCAGCTATAATTGCTAGTGTATTTATCTCCATACTGTTGAGAGATTTAGTAACACTCAATCTTTTGAAGATATTTAATACTTTTTTGTCAACCACAAAATCTCAGACTGTTCTTTTTAGTTCTTGTCGATGCTAATGCAAATTAAATAAAATTCCATTTTCCTGCACTTAGTTAGATACAACCTTCGCTCGCTAAACTAGCTCGTCTACGTTAACTGCAATTAGTGGAAGGGAATTCCACATTTAGGAGAGGGGGCTTTTTTCTTCTTTTTTTTTCTTATTATTTTGGTCATTTCGAACCCCCTTAGCGGGCGGTTCTAAATAAGGCCTTTATGATTGAATCGTTGTTTCGGTCGGCTATAAAGCGAGATAAAAGTAAGGCGTCCTACCTGATTTTCCTTCTTTGAAATCAAAGAGGAATGAAAAGGTAAAATGCGCTAGCCGGGGGTGGGGGTAATTTAAACAAAAGTCGCACAATGTCTTGTCGGCCTGGTGCATCGAGGGAAGGGGAAACCCCAGAGAGAGAGAGAGAGAGAGAGAGAGAGAGAGAGAGAGAGAGAGAGAGAGAGAGAGAGAGAGAGAGACACATGTAATCGCTGAACATTAAATCGTCTTTGTCGAATGACCCGTTATCTTCTAAGCGGAGGACGGTTTATATGCAAATTAGCTATTGGTAAACATGCATCTTTTAATTACTTTACTTTTACTTATCGTGAAGAGTTCTAGAAATTCATTGATTCTGTTTAATTATTGAATTATATCACTTAATATGTAAAAATCAATAACTGAATTTTGTGATTTTCTTAACTATAAACATATTAAGGTGTATGCGAGATTTCAATGCTGAACGACATCTCTTTTCTAAGACGATATATATAGATATAATTTTGTACAGGGTGGTCCGAATGTTTTGTCACCCCAAAGTAATGAAAACAATAAAAATAAAACAATTAACGAATTAAAGAATCTTGTCGCAAATCCCTCATTCTCTTGTCAGAATGGACACGATCATGTGTCCATATACTTGCCAAAAGCCTTTCTTCAAAATTGAGCTCGTGTCAACCATCTGAAATTGAAAATTAAATTATTCTTATTATTATTTGACTCCATGAATTTTTTTTCACACCCGCCTAAGCTCTGGGTTCATTGGAGGCTGAGTAATTGCAAGTCTCCTCTGATTTCCAAATCATCCAGGACCGTTCCAATGGCACAAGTTACAATTGGTACGACCTTCATTCTCATGTTCCACTTTTTTTTTCAGTTGTCTGGTCAATTCCAAATATTTGTCTATCTTTTCGGTTTCTTTCATTTTCACTCAGTGGCCCACGGGGACGGCAAAATCCACGAAATGACGAGTTCTTTTTTTCTAGTTAATACTAGGCCTGGTGTCCTAGCCGGATTTGGTGATCCGTTTGTATCTCAGTCCCAGAGAATTTTATGGGTCTTATTCTCTAGAACAGATTCCAGTTATTACATATACCATTTAGTGGTATGGTGAAAATTTAGTTTCTTGCGCAATTCACAGTGGATCACTTTTCTCACACAGTAATGCCTAGTCTAGTATTCCCTTTGTGTTAATTTGCTGCATTCGCTTATTATATGATTAACCATTTCCTCGTTGTCTCTACACATCCTACACTTCTATTCTGTTGTGTCTTATCTATTTTTGCTTTGATATAGTTTGTTTTTATGGCGTTGTCTTGTACTGCAATTATGTGAGATCCAGTTTCTTCCCCTTATTAGCCATGTCCTGGTCTTCTCATGGGTGATCTCTCTAGTTTGTCGCTTGAATTAATGATATTATATATTATAGTATTAAAAAATAATGAAAGGTGAAACAATATATAGAAGTGATAAGACTTTCGGACCAGCCTGTACATTAAAACAACGTTAATTTTCATGGGTGGGTTAAAAGGATGATCCTAATCTAACAGTTATTGTAAACAATATTTAATAAGGGTTGAAGGTGGGAGGTATAATTTATATTTAAGATCAGAATCTGATTAAAATGCTTTCAATAAAATGCGCATTATTATATTTCCTCTCTCTCTCTCTCTCTCTCTCTCTCTCTCTCTCTCTTTCTCTCTTATCTCTCTCTCTCTCTCTCTCAAGTATTGAAGGAAGTAAAAGAACACATATACACTGACGACGGCGCTTTGTCCGATCTACACCCACGAGCAAATTCTTAAATTCGCTCCCCTCGATATAAAAGATACACGAACATTCTAAATTAAATGGAAAAAATAAAATAACATTTTTTAAAAAAGCAATACGTGTTGATAAAAACGTCTAATTTGCAAAAAATGTAATTTTATTTATCAAATTTTTTGTCATTCGTAAGAAAAATGCTTTGCGAAAATTCATAAAAAAATGTCAAAAAGACAACAAAAAAAAAAGAAGAAAATTTTGTATCTTAAAAAAAACAAGAAGGATATTTGTTTTATGTTTTGTTTACACTATAAAAATAAAACTATGTTTATGTGTAAATAAAATGCATTTGTTGGTGGCCTACATCTTAGTTTAAAAAATCTAAATACCTCATCTCAAAAATTTGTCTGAATTTTTTAAATGAGATATTATACAGCTTTTTCGGACTGTTGTCCTCATCTTTGTTATATACTCAACGTTTATGCCCATGCGCCCTTCGACCTTCTTCAGGTGTTTCTTGTCAAACTTGGGAACCTTCTTGCCGAACTCTGGAGCCTTCATATAATCAGGACCCTTCACGGAACTTCAAACCGAACCCTTTATTCAATCCATTGGGGTAGATTGTTCTCATTCCGTCAACCATGTTCGGCAAGAAACATCTGAAGAAGACCGGAAGGCACATCCAGTAACATGCCAATGTCATGATCCGGAAGTGTGTGTGTGTGGGGGGGGGAAGATTTTGACCCGGCGCCCTCGCCAGTGACCAATAAATACCGATTAAGATTTTTCAAAGCTTCCCCTTCCCTCCCACTTTCAAATTCTACGTATTCATAGGTCAGGTGTATAGTGGCGAAAGTTAGGCAATATATTTCAATGTTTTAGCAACGCAGAGGCTTTTGGGATTAGGGTGATTTTGCGTCCCTATGACGCTGCATCCCGGGGCAGCTGGTATTAACTGACCCCCTATGTTCTGCCACTGGGCACATCAGCCGAAACGTTTTGTGTATAACAATAAAGATGAGCAGTCCGAAAAATCTAAATGATACAAACTACTCACATCTATTCATTTTAACTAATTAAAAAATCAGTAATTATACATTTATTTGTGAATAGAGAATCATTTTGAAGAGATAAAGTAATATCTGAGTGAAAATAAAAGAAAGAAAAGAAAAGAAAAAAAACAAATACCTGGATCTTGCTAGAGAGCTGAAAAAACTGTGTAACATGAAGGTGGCGATGATACCAATTGTAGTTGGCGCGCTTGAAAAGGTCCCCAAAGATTTGGAAAAGAGACTGCGGGAACATGAGATCAAAGGAATAATCTATAATCTCCAGACCACAGCACTTTTAAGATCTCCTAGAATACTTAGAAGAGTCCTGGATACCTAAAGACCTTGCTGGCACTAAGACTCCGGGAAAAGCTACCAGTTAAAACTGGCGTGAAAAATGCACAAGGTCTAAAATGCTAATATTAAAGAATTTAAAAAAATAAATAAATGAAATTGAAATATTTTTTAAATAAAAGAATTTTCGAATTTACACATTTTTTTTTTTGTTTTTTTTTTCATTCTTTTTTTTTCATTTTTTTTCTGGATTTCCTCAGAATATACGGGGCACCCTCCTCTGTAGTTGCAGGGTTTGTTTATACATAGATTTACAGCAAGACAAAGTTTGTTGCATATATATATATATATATATATATATATATATATATATATATAATATATGAGAGAGAGAGAGAATTGAGTGGGGGGGGGGTGATTCATAGAAAACAAAGTATAAACACTAAGTTAATTTACTGCCCATGAACATTAGGTTAGTGATAAATTAAACTTGTTACTTACAGAAAGTAATAGCATGAAATCCATAAAAATGATAATTTAAATAAATAATATTAGCCATATCGACGGTAAATCATAATTCATTTCTCAAATGAATCATTTGTTATGCATTTCTCTATCGTCGAATCACAGGAAATATCTATTTCTTTTTTTCTTCTTTTTTTTAATTTTTAATTTTTTAGTTATCTATTTATTTATTTATTCATTTTTTTTTAAACCATTTTTTTCTTTCACGAGGTCGTTTTCACTGAATTTTCACATGAAGAAAAATTATTGAAAATATAATTTTTTATCTTTTATTTTTATCTTTTATTTGAATTTTATTTGAATTTTTTTAAATGGGTATAATAAATACAATACTAAATTCCTATGTACTTATCTAGAGAGATGGTCCCAAGTGGAATGTGGTAACGTATAAGCTGAAATGAAATCACACAGAAATGGCTTCATCTAGCAATTTTTGTATTTTCAACAGGTTGGTACTTGAATACTTACTTTGGTTTAGGGGCTTCGATATCCAGATCTCTGAATAAAGTAAAGTTAATCGCGTGATCCCAGGGCTCGTCCCCAAAGGCATCACCTACCTCCTCGATTAAAAGGGGCAAGGCCAGGTTTATTGCCCGCTGCCTGAGGCGCCCTAAAAGGGGAATGCTGAAAGGACCACGCAATTTTCTTGCACTGGCCACTACATGAGCTTCGGTTTGTGCGCGGCACTCTCACGTTAAAAAGCCCTTGTTTCAACCCGACCTAGTGGGAGGTCAGGAAAATACTTACAGTGGTACCTTGACTTACCAGTTTAATTCGTTCCACTTGTAACTCAATTTCCCGTATATTAAATCAATTTTCCCAGTGAAATAAACTGAAATGCCATTAATCCATTCCAGACCCCTTCAACAACCTAATTTTTTGTTACATTTTTTAAATAAGAAAATATATACACTGTATTGAATAAAATAGAATAAAATAGAATGTAATGAATTATGCGCTGTAATATGTTTTAATGTTTATTCTTTAATGAATATTTTTCTTTGACTTAATAAATTTGGAAACCTAAATGTTTTTGTGAACTTATTAATTTGGGCGTATCTGAAGCTCGCTCGTACCTCAAATTTTAGTTCTCGACAAAAAACAAAAAAAAATCGACCTTAAAACAAAAATCGTTAGTTGGGACAATCGTATCTCAAAAATGTTTTTGAGAATATAGTGTTGCACATTTTCTCTAAGGTAAAGATATTACTTATCCAAAATAGCACGCTGATGAAAAGTCTATTTTAATGTAGAAAAAGATTCTATATGAATGTAATACTAATACTGAGAATTCAGATAATTGCAATTATAGATGGAATAAATAAGAATAATCATTGAAATAAACCGATTTTCATTTACCAGTTTTTATATCAATATTAGCACGTTACTGTCATTGCCTTCATTTTTCTTCCTTGAAAAATTCATTTAATAATTATGTCTTCAACAACCTACAATTCACGAACCCGGTATATTTCTCTTTCCCCCAACCACTGAAATGATGGCGACTTACGGCCGATTGAAGATATATAATTTTAGGAATCTTAAATGCAACAATTCACACACACACACACACACACACACACACACACACACACACACACACACACACATATATATATATATATATATATATATATATATATATATATATATATATTGTGTGTGTGTGTGTAATGGATGGTTAGAAGCATGGAAATTAAAAATAATAATAATAATAATAAATTCAAAATGATAAAATTATCTTACATTCAATCATAAACTTAATATTTCGGACAGGCTTCTGTTCTTTTTCAAAAATTATTACTTGTCCATGCTTCTTATATAACTAACAAAGCTTCTCATCATACATTTTTAAAGAAGCTTACGTGGATTCTATAACATCACGCACACACACACACACACACACACACACACACACACACACACATATATATATATATATATATATATATATATATATATATATATATATAGAGAGAAGCAAATGACTTAAATTCACTATTACCGGATAGTGAATGAAATTACATATCTCTATCTATTTTTGTAAACTACTGCAGAAATAACGGTATTTTTCTTGTGGTATTCTGAATAAGCACCGTATACATGAATAAAATAACTTCATTTATTTATTAGAATCAAATAATTTCAGCCATCCGCCATATTTTCTTTCGCAAATTTTAAAACTTTATTTACCCGATTAAACTCAATTTCATTTATATACATGAAATTATGATTTCCCCACAAATACTTTCCCCCAAATACTGGCTGTCCCAAACGCAAAACAGCTAAACCAGCTCATATGACTTCTACACATACATCACCACATTCCACTTGGGACCATCTCTTCTGACATGTACACATTTACTTATCTAATCACATAATACAATTATAACTGTAAATAATGTTTACCTATATCTTGTTGGATATCGTAACAAAAGCCTAAAGCAACTAGTTCAATGATAAATCTTATTATAATGGAGATTATGTAACTGTCTTTCTGTAATCGAAACTACGTCACCACTGACGTCACGATTTCCTTTGTCAAAAATAAATTTAGCAATAGCTTTTAAGTAAACATATCAGACGTTGTAATAATTAAATTATTATACTGTGGTATATCCACAGATCCTGTTAGTAATATTAACAATAATAGAATAAAGAAATAAGGAATGTTATGTGACTAATTATTCAACTCAGCCTATTTTAATTGTACCGGTTTTTATTTGATCAGTATTAACACGTTTCTGTGTGATGATTCTACATAGGTCAGCACATTCCACTTAGGACCCTCACTTCAGACAAAATCTCATCTACATACCTACATACCCATAGTCATGTGAATAAATTG
>CM042162.1:54929111-54956611 GCA_023376005.1 Doryteuthis pealeii
TTCACAAGTTGGTAATATTTTGGTAGCTTCTTTTTAGAATTTCCTCTACACAGTAGAAATATTTTTTATAACAAATTATTGTATTTATTTTATGTGATTTTTCACTGGAATCCAAGTAACAGCATGTCTCCTCAGGTCTACATGACTCTTCTAATTATTCTAGTTGATTTTAACCGTGCTCTAGTCTGGACAGTCTCAATTGATTTCCAGTTTACCCAATCTCCTTTCCAGGTCCTTGGTGTCTGTTCCAAGTGCTCCAACAACAATTAGTATCACCTTACCTTCATGTTCCACAACCTTTTCTGCTATCTGACAAGATCCACATATTTGTCTATCTTTTCGATTTCTTTTATTTATATTCTCCAATCCGCTGGAACAACAAAATCTACAAGATGTCAAATTCGTTTCTCCTTCTGTTTTTATCTTTTATTGTGTTCCATATCCGGAGATGACGCCAGTTTGTGCAATGTTAAAATATTTAAGATGAGTTTTCAAAATAAAAAAATTTAAAACGACTTTGTGCAAAGGACGACCAGTTTGCTTTTTAAGAAATTCGTTTTTAAATTCGTTGTTTAGATCGTTTTTAAAAATTTAACTTTAATGACACACACACAACACACACACACACACACACATACACACACACACACACGCACACACTTACTATAAGCAACCTGAGTCTTGTTTATAAAAAATGACTTGATTTGTCATTAAATGGCCCGAAAACGGTTGATAAGCCGCAAAAACCAACCAACCAACCAACCACACACACACACACAACACACACACACACACACAGAGGCACGCACCAAGCATACACGCACACACATACACACAAGCACGCACGCACGCGCTTGCGCGCTGTATGTGATAAAAACTTAAATATAGAAAAATTAAGATTTTTTAAAAATCAACAAATGCTTTTTCTTTTTCTTTTTCAAGAAAATCCGTGAAAGTTCTATAGATTTATAAAGGGTGCAAATTTAACAATGTGCAGGGGTTACAAATCGGACCTGTTGCGACCATTGGTTATGATGATATGAAACGATTGTCATGTGACTATGGCTTCATGAGTTTTTTCCCCCGAGTTTCTCTTCTCAGATTAATTAAAATTATTCAGTATCTGTTGAAGCGAAAAAGTATTTAAAAAAAGAAATTAGCCAATTGCAGTGATAATTTTCCTCTTATGCAGATTACAGCGTGCCGTAGCAATCTACTTAAAAAAAAGGAGAAGAAACTTCCTATTTTTTTTAGTCCATAGTATTACTTCCGTTTAAAATGCCTGGAGCGTGTGTGTGAGAGAGAGAGAGAGAGAGAGGGGGGGGGAGCTTAAACATTGTAGACAAATTATTTTTAAATTATCCGGAACGAATGCAGTTTTTTTCTTTCAATTCTACGGAAATCGGAGGTGCAATGACCAATCGGTTACGGTGCGAGGAAAGGAATCGGCGAAACGAGTTCAAACTCTGGCTTCGGCAGTTTATATTCATTTCACCTTAACTGTTTGCCTACCAAATTTCCCCCAAGTGTGAACCAAATTTTCTTGGTATTTTTTACCTGATATGGAATATTTCAAAGTTCACTATCAATTAAACTCAGAACTCATTATATTCGAACAAGAACATAATCTGAGTCTTTCTGCTCGATTATAATGCAGCGGTTTACAACAGGATCGCAGTGGTTGTAGATCATTTATAAGCGGATTAAAGTAGGCAAATAGTTGATATAATTGGAAAAGACATGAACCCACTTCCCAATTGGGTAAATAACAAAGCAATCGGATATCCTTTAGCAATTTAGGCGTTCGAAAGTCAAGTCAAGTCACGTATCTTGCTGTTGGTACCATGTAACCCAGTATAACCTGATGCGTGTTACTTACAGAGATTTTCCTACAATTTGTCCAAAGAGACACCGTTAAATGGAATCAATCTGCCGGTCGCCTCGGCGGGACTAATTCGTTACAAGAAACATCCATTCACCCAACAGAAAATCAATGTTTTTATTGTAATGCTACGGAGAGCGGTTGTGCTAAATAATAACTCGAATCGTAACTAACAATGAAAAGGATTTATTTGGTAACGTACAATAATGAGTGAACAGTCGAATAGCTAGTCTCGCTAGGAAAGACAGACCCCCGAGGATAAATCGTCATCGTCTTTATTGAGAATAGAACAGTCCATTCTATTCTAGAGGGGTATCAATTCTTCTCAACAATTTTACTCCTTGCTATTTTTTCCCGCTAGTTTTAACTGATTTTCTATTAAAGTCTAAGTAAAACTAAATCTTCTTGGGTATCGAGGATTCTTCTAAGTATCTTAGCTGACTTTGTGCTGTGTCCTGTATGATCGCGATTCATTCTTTCATCTCCAGTTTATTCAGTCTCTTTCACAGACCTTTGGGGATCGTTCCAATGGCACCAACTACAATTGGTATCACCTGCTTCATAAATAACAATAAAAAATAAATAAAAGGATAATACCTACATTAAAAGATGCACGCTGCCTGGTTTTCATTTCTTTCAGTTGGTGACGACCAAAGTTTAAAGGAAAACGGGTAGCCATAAATTGCTATATATATATATATATATATAAACTCAAGAAATCATTGTTAATAGAAATATCGGTTATCTTCAAGATACGCACTCCTGATTTTTTATCTGCTTTTTTTTAAAGAAAATAAACTTCTATATAGAAGATATTTTTAAACATTTTCAGCGTTGTATGACTGCTTGATTTTAATGGCATGTCAACCTACCTAGGGTTATTCTATGCCTAGAGGTTAGTGAATCGCGTTCATTGTACATTTATATTTACATTTTCTTGTGTAGTTATATCTTAAGAGTTCTGTTTCTTTTTGCACACGTTCCTATCACATACGAATTTAAACACACACACACACACACACACACACACACACACACACACACACACACACACATATATATATATATATATATATATATATATATATATATATATATATATATATATAAACAAATATATTTAACCAATAAATGGGACCATTACAGATACTTACTGTAAGTAATGGTACTCCACACTACCCAGATCTCTAGAACTGAAGTTTCACAATCGGATACAGTTTAGTGTTTTACACAGGACACCCATTTTTAATGGGACGTACCCCTCTACAGGGTTACAGTCAGCATATTCTAAGTCCCGCCGACAGGACGTATTTTCAGGTTTTTTTTTTAATTATTTCTGGTCATCTCAAAAGTCATGAACAAATTTAGAGTAATAAAAATATCAAAAATTAATGTCGGTTACCAAGCGCCGTTGACTTCATGTCTTCGCTACCCTAATTTAGATGCTTTATCAATGATATTGAACACACTTTACTTAAAAATATAGCAAACTTTATATATTTGTTTTTGAAATATTTTCGAACACATAAATTAGGTCATATAATTTTAAAACAGAATTTACAAACGGCTGTAGAATACTATGATTTGTATCTTTTTTCTTTCCATATTTAAATTGAATATTATTCAAAGGTTAGAACACTCTATATTAACAATGCCCTGATTATGGTATAATATTTTAAAAAAAAACATGTTTAATATTTTTTTTTTCATATTTCATATATTTACATGTATATGTATGTATGTATATATAGGTTTCATCAAAATCTCTTACCATGGTGTCCTCGGCATTACGTTAAACTACATCTAGTGGTGAAGTTCCAATTCTGGAGCTTTGGGGAATATGGAGTACTCTTTTATCAACATTACTCCTAGTCCACCCTGACCCGGAATGGTAGTACACGTTAGGGTTCCATCTATGGGTTAAATAGATAAAAAATAAGTATTAAAATGTGTTTTTTTAAAAATTGAGTTTGAAAATAAAATTGAATACCCAACAAGAATAAATAAAACAAAATGTCTTCGGTATAAAATAACCCAACAAGGGTTGACATGCTGTAAAATCCAACCAACCAACCAATTCTTACCAATGATTCACAAATTGTATGATGCTGTTTTTAGAGTGAAAAAATGTCGAGACTCTTCGTTTTTTTTTTAAAGAGAAAACTAATCCATCAAGTTAGTCCGGTAAATTCCGGAAAAGGTGGGGATCAGATGAAGTTCAAGATCTCGAGGAAAAGAAGGGCGTGTAATGCCCCCCACCCCCAACCGAAGTCTTTAATCTTTTCAGATATAATCTTTGCTTTATTGTAGGGGGTGCGGCTATGCATTACTTTGATGGAACACCACACCTTTGTGATTGATTAAACTAAGTATCTTTTCTTTCGGTGTTTAAACACTCTTAAACTGCCGACATTAGATGTCAGCTGGAATTGTAACATTGTCTACTAACAACGCAAAGTGCACCTCACTAAAGAAATCGCACTAAGCGCTTATGAAAACATTTCTTGGACGGATGTCCATTTTGGATCATTTTTCAGTTCTGCTTGCTTTAATTTTAAAATATACATTTTTCACCATCCTAGGTTCCGTGTCGGGTGGATAAGATAACGCCAGTTGCTTAATTTCAGGAAAGCCTCCTCCATGCAGCACCTTCTCCTCGTTTAAAAGGACCGAGGGTTGAGTTAGTTGCTCGGCGCTTGGGGTGCCCTTGAAGGAAAATGTCAATAAAACTAAGCATTTTTTTTGCAACGTCCACGCAAGAGTTTCAATTTATGCATTGCTCCCCACGGTAAAATGACTTCATGTCTATTTCAGTTTGGTGGGAAGACTGTAAAGAATAAAACCAGTTAGTAATACTGGTCAACAAAGCTTTTGCTAATGAGGTAAACACGTGAGTTTTAGATTAAATATGATTCCGAAACCGTGCTTAGAATTCTTCTAGCACACCAAGATTTTGTAAAATGTACATCATATCCCACAGGTAGACTGATAAATGATCATTTTTCTATCCTCAACGTGATCTCATTAAAATTCCATAAAAGCAATGATATTCGATCATTGCAGATTCTAACAGCTAAAAATAAAAGTTGGCATGTAGAAAGTGATACAAAACTGAAAACAATCATTTTCATTAAACATTTCAGTTCAGAGAATGTGTGTCTAACAGCAAGTTCAGGGATAAACTGAATCTATTTGTGCTGACAGAATAGGATTCGGTTGTATTAATTGTACCGAACATTCTTGGGTCTCATAGAACTGAAAACAATGCTGATTTAATAAACAACAGTACAACAAAGAATTGAATGATATTACATTCTTATCTCGATTCTTTTCCATATAATCTGGCAGAGATAAGAAATGAAAATAGAGAAAGGTTCCACCAAGATATTTCGGTGATGGAAACTACTTTCCAAGGGATTTTCATCCCCAAATATGATGGGTGGTAACTACTGGTTTCTTTAGTAGAAGACCAACGAGTTCACAAGTGCAAAAGCAAATGTCTCAAACCCTCTTGAACACTATTGACCAATGTTTAAGTTAAATGTATCGCGGTCATATGTTCTCTCCCTTAATAAGAGACTTTCTTATTGAAATTATTTTTTAAACTAATGTAATATGGAAAATATGATGCTATTAAAGTATTTACTGAGGTTGAGTGCTCAAGTTTGTTTTCCAATGTGACTATATACTATATAATATGGCATGCGAGTGTAGGGATTGCATTTTTCACTTTCACAGTTACCTCCGTGTTTTTCTGTTTAACCTCTAGGGGGCGTTACCAAACAGTGAGCGTGAAAACAAAAATCTATCTCTTTGACTGTTTTGCTCGAACATGTAACGACGTACATTTGCGTTTCCCTGTCTACTTGACAGAGGGGCTTCTTGTCTACACAACTTCTAATAACACCACAACAAGAAATCATGTTTAACATGTAAGTCAAAATTATCTTCTTAAACCCATCAATTCAGGAACATTTAACACTAAAAACTTTTCATTAACAAACAACTACATATTCGAAACTTTTCCACTCTTACAACAATGTTAAACTTGTTAATTTACTCTTCTTTAAGCTTTGATCGATAAATAAACATTTATTCTTGTTAAATCATCTTGGATTGTTTTGTTTATATATTTCACCGAGGATATATTTTATCTACAAACAGATTTTAAATCTACTAGCTAATATATGCACCCTCCGGGTGCAAGTATTTAAGTTTTAATATAATAATATATCCTATTAAATTAGAAAGGCTAATGAAACTGAATAAAAATGCAGATAAAATGATTTGGAACAGAGGGGGTATGATCGAAAAATAGAACAACTTTGAAACTAACTCTTCCATCATTTTCCCTTACTCCCGTTTTTCATTGGTAAATTTTCCTAATTTAACTAGTTAGTTAAAATAGGAAGTAAAGAATAATATTAGTTATTTCTTCTTGTTAATGGATTTCTTTTAAGATTTATTGAAGAGATTTTTGCTCATATTCAATAAGATAAAACAAAACAATTAGAAATTAATAATACTAAGCATATATTTATTAAAATCAAATTTTTAAGATCAATATGCAAATTAGCCTTCCCGTTCACACTGTAAACCGCTATTTTGTTGTATATATAAATACAACTGCATGTTATTAGATTGTGGATATGGTCAACAGTCTTAATGATGTAAAACGATTTTGTTAATAATTAAGGTTTGAATAAAATAAAATCACGGAGAATGTGATGTAAATAACAAAGGGAAATTGTGACTTGTATGGTTATATATACAGACAGACAAACCCACAATCTCCCCTATTCAACTGTCACTATTGTAGCAACGATTAGTGGCAGTTGAATTCAACTGTCACACGAGCGGTAGTTTAGTCGCAGTTGAATTCAAACTAAATTGTAGCGCAGTTGAATTCAACTGCCACTAAATTGTAGCAACGAGCGCAGTTGAATTCAACTGAAAAACTACAACAACCGATAACTAACGAAGAACATCTTCAACTAAGTCAAAGCCATTAGCTCTCACCACTTGCATCCCCGCTACACGAGTGATATTGTTCAAATAATATTTAAATGGGGATAACATAAAAAAGTGAATTGATGGCTAAATTTTGACTTAAATTAAAATCAGGGCCCAAATTTAAATTAGAAGAGAACAATTTTCTTTGCAGCAGACGAAAAGTCTCTTTTTTTTCTTTTTCTTCTTCAGCGTAATGATAGCAGACTTTCTTGTTATTATGAACTTGAATTCACACCAATATTCTTGTGGAAAATCTTCTCTCGGAATTCCTCGGCTAATAGACGAGATCTACGTAATTAAATCAGCATCGTTTTCAGCACTAAGAAAAGTCTGTAAATTAAAGCAAACGAATCCCATACTGCCAGCTCAAATAGATTTAGTTTATCTTTGAACTTGTTGTAAGACATCAATTCTATGGTGTTGGGTCCAATGAAAATGATTGCTTTCAATTTTACGCCAACTTTTATTTTTAGGTGCTAAAATCTACAACGGTCGTATATCATTGCTTTTACGAACTTTTTAATGGGACCGAGTAAAGAGGTGAAAAAAGGGGCCATTTACAGGTCTACCAGAAATCCTGACGTGCTAGAAGAATTCAAAGCACGGATTTAGAATCAACTTATTCGGTTTAGTCTAAAACTCACGTTTTTAACTCATTAGCGAAAACTTTGTTGATCAGTGTTTATCATTTTTAGTTTTAACCAGAAATTTATTTAATCTTTTAATCTGTAGTTGTCTTTCTTCTCGTAACTCATTTGAATTTTTCTTCTGTAACACCGAAGAATAGCACAGATTGTAAATAAAGATTAAAGATAAAAATAATAATCTGGGACTTTGAGATAAAGACGGATAGCCTTATCACAGCCAGAAGACCAGACCTAGTATTGATTAACAACAACAACAACAAAAAAGAGAACTTGTCAACTGGTAGATTTTGCAGTTCTAGCAGATCACATGGTGAAGATGAAAGAAAACGAAAAGATAGACGAATACCTAGACCTAGCTAGAGGATTGAAAAAAAACACCCTGTGGGTGAAAGTGATACCAGTAGTAGTTAGGGCACTAGGAACGGTCCCCAAAAGCTTAGAAAAAGATTAGAGGAACTGAAAATCAGAGGAAGAATTGAGACCATCCAAAAAATTGTTAAGATTGGCTAGAATACTCAGAAGAGTCCTGAAGACCTGAGGAGACTTGTTGTCACTCAGTCTCCAGTGAATCACCAGCCAAGGAGAGTGTGAAAAACCCTAATTATATATATATATATATATATATATATATATATATAATAAAGTAACCACAGACATGTGTTTCAATGTATCACCTCTCATTAGTGTGGTTATACCGTTTAACAGCTACCTCTGGCCGGGTTCGAGACCCGAATAAACTTTCGTTCGCCAATCCTCTTACCCATAAGCCATAGGCAGCTGTCAAATATAGGAGACTATTTAATCGCTACATTTCTAAGCGGAAATTAATTCACTAGAGGCCTCAAACTTATGTAAACAAAGCGAGGCTTAGCTGTACGCCGAATACGGTGAATTTTGCAATTAAATCCCTTCTAATTAAAGTGCTCAACCAAATTGGGAGCATATAATAAAGTAATCCACAGACACGTATTTCGAGGTATCACCTCTCATCAGTGTGGTTATACCGTTCAGCTACTCTGGCGGGTTCGAGACCCGAATGACTTCGTTCACCAATCCTATATATATATATATATATATATATATATATATATATATATATATACACTAGATTTTTTGAAGCGTGGTGCAATTAATAATTCGAAAGAAATACAGTTGACTTACCGATTTTGTCTAGACCTATTGTGTATCTAAGATTTATATATAGCAACTAAGTCAGTCGTTAGCCTCCGGTTCAGAAAGTATGGGAGCTAATATTAAAAAGAAAAAATTGAGGTTAATAGAATCTTTGGAAAATTAAAGCAAATAGTGCACTTATGATTTAACTAAAGCAATAAGTGGTTTTAAGACGTGAACCCTTACAATTTCCAAAAATAGATTTAATATATATATATATATAAGAGAGAGAGAGAGAGAGAGAGAGAGAGAAGAGAGGAGAGAGAGAGAGAGAGAGAGAGAGAGAGAGAGAGAGAGTGTGTGTGTGTGTATTAAAAAATGTAAATAATCAATCTGACTTTCTTCTCTTTAGTTTCCCAAGTTAACTGATATTAAGTTAAAAGTAGGCTCAAAAGTCACAAGTAATGAAATTCAAAATTTAGTAGCCCAAATCGCAACTTGTAGCCCAAAACTATCAAAGCTGTTGTTGCCGCACCTGTTTTTAGTCTTTTTATAGACAGAAGTGACAAATGAGATTCGGCTTGTAAGATTCAAGTAAAACGTTTACAAGGCGAATTAAATTTTAATTCCTATGAAAATTGGAACAGTGAGTCAGTTCTTTTGAAGGTTTTGAAATTTGATCCCTCACGTCTGCTTTGGGTGAAAACTGTCTACTTAAAATCGTAGATCTTATGGTTTTAGCGGGGTTCAAATGGATATACATTGACGGAAAATAAAATTGCAACATCTTGAAGGACGTTTTTGATTTTGACCTGGTTGGTTGGTTGGTTGGTTGGTTGGTGGTTAGTTGGGAACCCTTTAATACTGAAGTCAATCTTTCAAGTAACTTATAATAATCATTTGAAGTAGTAAAAAGAGTTGTCTATTGTTGGTATCGACCGGACAACGAGGGAGTCTATCCTCTTTCACAAGACCAGGGAGATTTTTTTTGCGATTGAGATAGAGCAACACACCTACTATCAGCAAATCATTTCCACATAGTTATATGGTTTCATGTATTCCTATCTAATACTAATAATTTTTAAATATATCTATTTGACTCATAGGTGGGACTCTAACAGGTAGTATCATTCCAATTCTGGTCTGTACTGTATGTACATTTGGTGGTACGTATTTACCCAACCCCTCCACCACGTACAAGACGTGACCCATGGTTAATTTTTAAGCGGATGGTTTGAATTCAGGTTTTTTTCTTCTCCTAGTCTGACTATCTAACAAAGTTTAAATAATCTACTCTGTCCTACAATTTACCCATAGCTAGTAGGAGATGGTGTCGTGCATTCCCCTAGTGAAATGCAAACAGCCTCGTTTAGGATTTGAACTCGGGTCACCAATTTCCATTTCCTACAATGATAGCCGTTACGTTAAGTGCGCCTCCATGTGAATTTGGCGGTCGTAGGAAATTCTGATAACTTTTTCAGTCTTTAGCAATCTTCTGGTGTAGTACCACTCATACAAGTGCAATGTCTGTGACTATATGCAAAAGTACAGACCTATGACAATGCTCAAGGCGAATATATAGTGTATCAATATGGTATTGTTGATACACCCCTTATTTGAGAACCTGTGTACAAATTGATCTGTATATGTGGCGATTTACTGCAATCCACTTTTCTTACCTGTATATTTAATCTTGAATAAATTGAAACAATTCAGGATATTGAAATTTTATTTTACGGCTCTCCGCCCTGCCAATTTTTCACACCAGTTTTAACTTTCGTTAAAGTCTGAGTGACAAGTCATTTCAGGTCTCCAGGACACTTCTTAGTATTCTAGCTGATTTTAACGCTGCTGTGGTCTTGATCGCCTTAATTATTCCTCTTTCCTCCAGTCCCCTCAGTCTCTTTTCCCAGATTTTTGGAGACCGTTCCAAGCGCTCCAACTACAATTGGCACTACCGTCACTTTCATGTTCCAAAGCTTTTACAGCTCTTTGCGGATAATTCAGCAAGATACGGATAATTGTGTATATTTTCGCTTTTATTTTTACTCTATGCCACACTGGAAAGACAAAATCCACTAGATGATTAGTTCTTTTTTCTTCTTTCTTGTTAATTAATAAAAGATCTGGTCTTCTAGACGGGATTTGGTGATCCGTTTGTATCTCAAAGTTCCAGATAATTTTATGCGTCTCACTTTCTTACACTTTTTACAATGTTGTTTATTATTGATGAATTGATTGATTTTTACGGCATGTCAACCCGTCCAGGTTTTTATGCTAGAGGTTAGGGAATCGCGTTTAATGTATTTCAATATAAAAAAAAATTGTGTAGTTATTTTTCTTGATAGTTTTTTTTTTCTTGCACACAGTCCTATCGAATGATTTTGACATAGTTCTATTTGACTCCTCGATGAGACTCTTACAGGTACTACTACTCCGGGTCAGTGGACCTTGGAGTAATGGCTATGAAAGGGTACTCTACTCTCTACCAATCTCCAGAACTGGAGCCTCATCATCAGATGTATTTTAATATTATACCCAAGATACTCTCTTTTTAGGTATGGTATTACCTTTCTACAGGGTATCCCTGCATATTCAAAGCCTCATCGACTGGATAATGTTGTTTTAGTTTGGGGGTACCTTTCTGCAGGAGACACAGTTAACATATTGAAAGCCCCGTCGACAGGGCAATGTTGTTTTAGTTTATTAATGAAATATGAGCAGGGACGTTTTACTAATTGCACCAACCGCCAATAAGTGAAACCTCAATTAACGATTCCGCGGATAGTGAGGACTGTGAGTCGTAATTCAGATTCAATAATCGTTACGGGAGATACGAATACATTTTGATAATTACGTGTATATTTTCTTGTAGTAATAAAAAGACATAGTTTGGTAGGCGACAATACTCTTCCCCACCGTCAACCGACCACATCTAAAACGAATTGCAAAGGGATGGTTTTTCCTAACAATTTAACAAACAATTTTTTCAACCACAGCCGTTTTTTTTAAGAATGGATTGTTCTTATATATTTCCGACAAGAAAATGAATAATAAAGAAAAAGAAAAGAAAAGAAAAAAAAATGGGCGGAAAAGAAAGAGAGAAAAAATATTGGATTTTGTGCTGAGTTGTCTGCGAAATGGTCTAATGGATAAAACAAAAAAATGGCGAATAATTTATTGCCAATAAATTGCATCTACCTAAAACACATGTGTCTGTATAAGTGAGCATCGGTCAATATGCCTTAAATATGAACCAGTATGTAAATATGTAATGTACACACACACACACACACACACACACACACACATATATATATATATATATATATATATATATTTTCAAGATATTTGTATGGGCCAGAAAGACACCTAAACCAGAAACGTGCAATGTGTGCATGGAGACGTGTACACGTATTCTTGTATGACTGAACTAAAGAAAACACATTTCTCTGTACAATACATACAAAGCGAACATGTGTGTGTGTGTGTGTGAGAGAGAGAGAGAGAGAGAGAGAGAGAGAGAGAGAGAGAGAGAGAGAGAGAGCATGTTGATGTATTTGTGTATGCCTTGAATATGAACCAGTATGCAAATATGCTATGTAAATGTACGTATATTATTGTTCCAAAATATTTGTATGGGCGAGAAACACACGGAAACTAGAAACATGCAATATGTGCATGAAGACGTGTACATGTTTGTTCATATGACTGTGTTAAAGAAAATACACGTCATTCGTATTATACATACAACGCGAGTGAGAGAGAGAGAATATCCATGTGCGTTTACACCTTATGGATCAGCGTGTTCGTGTATATATATATATATATATATATATATATATATATATATACGTGTGGTGTGAGGACAGTACGAAACAGTGACCCACATAATATATATATATATATATATATATATATAATGAGAGAGAGAGAGAGAGAGAGAGAGAGTAACACACATACAAATATACATATATATGAGGTAAAATATAAGGAATGAAAGAACAAAACTCAGACAAAAATGTGTAGTATATTTCGCTGGAGTTTGAACTCGGCTTCATCAGCTTTTTAATTATTCAATACTCCAGCGAAATATACTACACATCTTTGTCTGAGTTTTGTTCTTTTGTTCCTTATATTCTACCTCATTCTGTAGGATTCATTCCAACCCCCTCCTCCTCATATATATATATATAATGAGAGAGAGAGACAGAGAGACAGAGAGAGAGAGAGATTAACACACACACACACAAATATATATATATATATAATGAGAGAGAGAGACACACACACACATACACACACAAATATATATAATATATATATATATATATATAATATATATATATATATATATATATACTCCAAAATCTGGATCAGAAAGACACATAAATCAGAAATGTGCTATATGTGTTTTGAAGACGTATATATGTTTGCACGTATGACTGTTTTGCAAGGAAAAAAAGACGTGCTTCTTTTTATGATACGTAAAATATGTGTATTTCTGTATAAGTGCATATAAATGTGTGTCTATTTGTGACAACACACACACACACACACACACACACACACACATTTTATGTAGGACGTGTTTCCTGTGGCGATTCTCTTGTTCGTTCTTCTCTGACCGTCCCAAAAAAGACTCATGCCTAAAAGAAATGAGATCACCATTGGGCGGGGGGGGGGTCGTTTTAAGTCACGTTCTATTATATTTGACTATATTTAAAAATGTGCATTTTTTTATGGGTAAGAAGTCAGACGCACATGCCAACACTTGTTTTGTGCGTAACTCGTGTACGTACAATTTAAACATGTACACAATACATTATAAACACATGCACGCGCACACACACGCACAGTTACATTACCCCCCCTTTTTTATTTAATAATATATAATATAAAATCAACACCAATCAAGGATAAAAAAAACATGAACTCGTATAAGTGTCACGGTTCAGATTTTTTGTAATTAATCACACGCCTCGCTCGTCAGCGGCAGCAGCAGTGTATCTTGCTTGTAAAACCCACGATAATTGCAGGACAGGAATATATATATATATATATATATATATATATATATTATATATATATATATATATATATATATATATATATATAATCATATGCATTAATAGAAATAACAATGACAAGAAGAATTTACTTATATCTTGTTAAACATATTAACAACATTTTTTTTTTAGTCTAAGAAAAAATCCCGTTTTTAAATGAGACCCTACTAAATAGTGAGAAATAGAAAAGAGAAAAGAGAAAAGAGAAGAGAGCAAAGTTCAATAATAATAACATTAACAATAATAGAATTAAGAAATAAGGAAGGCTATGAGAATAATCATTCAACTAGACCTATTTTCACTGTTTCAGGCTTCTTTTTTTAAATGTTTGTTATGATCTTTTTTATATTATATTTTTATTTTTTGGTCTCCTGTGAGTTCTCTCATATAACCAGTGGTATGTCGGCTTTTGCTGAGTGTGTGTGACTCACGGAGTTCCCCTCCCTTCGATGTAGGAAGTGGAGCTAAACTCAGCAAGAACGGAAAACACGGGGAGGAGACACACACTCTGCTGCCACACTCTCATTTCTGTCTTCGGGGGCTCTCATTCTTTTTATTTTTTTGTTTTTTTGTTTCTCATTTTATCTTTTTTTTTTTAAATAATCTTTTTCTCCCATCTCAGATTGGGCTTTTTGTGCTTTTTTTCATTTTCATTGAGCTAGACGTTTCTTTCTTTCTCTTGTAATTTCCCTCTCTTTCTTCTGGTTTCCTTTTTTCTTTCTCTGTCCTTTCTTCTCACATGGCAAAAAAAAGAAAAAGAAAAGAAAAAAAGAAAGCACACCTAAAAAGAAAAAAAGTGAAGAAGGAGTTTTAAAAATACATATAAAAAATGTCGACATATTTTTTGTTTTTCCTTTTTTGTTTCTTTCTTTTTCTTTTTTTCTTTTTAGGAAACATCTGTTTAAGTTGGCCCATTGAAATGGAAACACTGAAACAGTAACTTCCGGCGCTGGGGTTGATTTTTACCGACGGTCTGCAAAAGAAAGCAAAACCGAAAAAAAAAGGAAATAAATAAATAAATAATAAAAAAGCACAAAATTGTCTTTGTTGTACTTTGTTGTTTTTTTTATCGACAAATATTGGCCACACTCTTGTACCTATGTAATAATCACTAACCCCTGCTGAAAAAAAATCCTATTACGACAACCTCCAAAACAAAAAATAAAAACGTCAATTGATCAATAGAAAATCAGCCAAACTGTGGATCATCTTTTTTTTTCTTCTTCAAAATGGCAACATTTCTTTTGTTATTAATTAGGGAATCAAGAAATATAATTTTAAATGCGATTTATTGGTCATATCCGTTATTACATACAAGACTGGAAGGCGATACCTTGATCCCGGACAGAGTGGACACATACTACACTGATCTTAAGCAGAACGCTGATGAGCGACACTTTGATCCTAGGTAGAGTACACAGATACTGCACTGATCTTGAGCAAGAGATCTGGGAGCAATACTTTGATCCTCAGCAGGACGCACATGTACTACATTGATATGCGCGTGGTGTAATGGTTACCGTCATAGTAAATGAACTCGGCGAACCGAGTACTGGATGAGGCCGTTTGCATTTCACATAGCGCTAATACCTATTGGAAAGGTATGAATCCAAATATTCTCCATCTAACTATGGGTAAATTGTAGAACAGTCTGGGTCATTTAACCTTAGTTAGGTAGCTAGTCTGATAGAAGGAAAATTCCGAAATTAAACCTGTTAAAACTTAGCATAAGAAATTTACCTTGTATCACACACTACTTGTGCAGATGGGTTGGTAACTTCGTGTGTATACTATACTGATTTTAAACAGAACTGAGGAGCGACACTTGATCCTGGGTAGAGCGTGCAGATACTACACTGATCTCAGAGAGCGACAATTTGATCCTAAGTAGGACACATATGTACTACACTGATCTTAAGCAGATAATTGGGAAGCCATACTGATCCTAGGCAGAGTATGCAGATATTACACCTATCTTGAACAAAAGATCTGGGAGTGACACTTTGACCTCAGACAGAGCACGCTGATACAACACTGGTCCAAGGCAGAAGTGTCATCATCATCATCATCATCATCATCATCATCATCATGTCGCACTGTCAGCGCGGATATCCATGACAATCTCTCTCCATCCGTCCCTATCGCTCATCATTCTCGGGAGGTCCTCTATGCAGCATCCTGTATCCGCACAGAGCTGATCAATGTACGTCTTTGTGGTTGGCCCACACTGGCATGTCCATGTGCTTGCTTCCACAGGAGGACGTCGCCTATGAGTTCCTCCTTGCTTCTCCAGCAGTGTCCCGCTTGTCTTGTCCGTCTTACTCGGATGGTTTGGGTGATATGTGGCAGGTGGCCGTACAGCTGTTTTCTCGTAGGGTGTTGTTTCCACGTCTTGTTCAGGATCACCCGCAGCATTCTTGTGCAGCTCCCATCTAGTTTATTCTCTAGTCGCTTCGTTAGGGTCCAGGTGGGGCAGCCATACAGCAGTACTGATACGACAACGGCCTGGAAGAACTGTCTCTTTAACTTGTCTGTGAGATTGGATTTCCATATGACCGATTTATAGCGGCCCATGTAATCTTTTTTTTTTTTTTTTACGGACACGGTGTTTTTGTATAATAGAGAAATGTATAGATCTATTCAATCATTTTTGAAACACCACTCAGTTGGTATTTACTACAAGGTTTCTCATCATTCATTTCTCCTCGACTTGCCTAAGGCTAAATAACCTATTCTACTCTATTTAACCATAGATTGAAGGAAGAGAGATGGTTCATGCCTTTCCCAAGAGCGTTAGCACAAAATGAAACGCAAACTCTGATTATCGATTTCCTACAACAATAACCATTATGCCATAGGTGTATTCTTTCTTTTCCTATTTTTTAACAGACGGATCACCGCGAAGGTATTTTGTGCAGTTTATTTCAATTCATGCATTCCCTTTGGATTCTGTCCTGTCAATATCATTTATTGCTGATGGATAAGACCCAAATTTTACCGTTTTTTTTTTTTTTTTGATAAGAGGTAGACTAGAATATATACAACCTTCTGGGAAAAGTTACATGACAATTCCTATAACTCTTGATAAAAAACAAAAACATCAATATGAACATGCAATAATCCCTAACCTCTACTCTAATGGATTGACATGCCGCAATCACACAGTGTGTTCATCTGCAACCTGTTTAACAAAACTATGAACATTGGACAAAATGATAAAGTACTATGGAAGAGCAATATTATATTTCTAAAAATATGCATTTGTCCCCCTCCCTTCGCTCACACGCGTACGTTCAGATAATAAGTGAGAAATGCTAAAAAGTCAAATATATAATCTTAGGTTAGGCACCTGCTCCATAAAGTTTCTCTAATATCAAAAACATCTAAACAAAAGTGATGCGAAATATGTTGAATCTGAATCTTATTTATTTTAGCGAATAAGTTTGAAAGAAAAATTAGTTGACAATCAAGATAGATGAGTCCTCAAAAATAATTGCTATTATATTTTCTGATATATTAAATCTGATTTAAAAAAAGATTTAATATTGCAGAAAATGTAATACCAATTACGATTTATGATTCCACATATCTCATAATTTAAAATAATCCTATATAAGGATGAACACTGCGACTTGTGGAGTATTTTGTTTGTTTATCTGTCCGTAATTTCTGTCACTTTAAAGTAATCAGATATAGAAAATTAATAAGTTAGTCTTGCTTTGATATGGATAACCGACCTTATAGGGAAGTGAGCAAAGGACATATCACCGACACCAATGTTTTGCTGCTTAAGCAACACACACACACACACACACACACACACACACACACACACACCATCACAACCATTATCATCATCTTCGGAAAATTGTCTTACAAAATGGACATGGAGACCCGTGTTCCAATCCTGGCTGATGCTGTTTCATTTTTACTTCGTGCTAATGCCCTTGGGAAAAGCATGAATCCTTATCTTTTCCCACAGCTATGGGTAAACTATTAGGACAGACTGGATTCTTTAGGCTTGATTAGGCAACCAGCCTAGAAGAAGGAAGACTTTGAATTCAAAACCGGTAGTAAGTATTTTCCAGATCTCCCACTAGGCCGGATTGACACAAGTTTATAACGTGGGGAGCCACGGACAAACCGAAGCTCATGCAGTGGTCAGGGCAAAAAGTCCGTAATCCCATCAGCATTCCTCTTTTGGAACGCCTTTGGCACCGAACGATAAAACAAGGCCTGTCCCTTTAGGAATAGGGGCCAAGTACTGCCTAGGGGTGGTCCCTTACCGGTCCAGAGGCCGAAGCCCCCGTAGTATTCCGCTGTAAAATTGAAGTTATCATCCTGTTCGTGTAAACACACACACACACACACACACACACACACACACACACGTGCGCATAATGTATTGGTAAACTAAACTCTACGCACATTCGTATTAATCAGGACTCCCTACAACGTACATGAACATTACGCACTGCACGTTGGGCATTATGTATTAGAAGGAGCATCAAAACAGCATACCAAAATTATTTTATACATACTTTCTGGAAATAATAAAATGAATTTTCGTACTTCCGTCCCTCTCATCACCGACACAGGATGAAAAAACTTGGGGAGAAGCTCAGGTGAACTTCCCACAACTGTTGGAAAATGCATGTACACTTAAATACCTCGGTCTCTACAGAATTTGTAACATTTTCTGAATCTCTATCCTCTCTCTCTTCCTTTCTTTCCCTCTCTCTCTCTTCTCTCTCTCTCCTCCCTCTATCTATCTCGCTACCTATCTCTGTCTCTCTATATCTCTACCTGTGTGTGTGTTTTTGACTAATTATATAGTTCTGTTCTCTTTTACTCTGAATTTTTTTAGATGAGGCTTGATAATTTGTATTATTTGTATAAGGGGCCGGGTTAGCTCAGTCGGTAGAGCGTTCGGCTAGAAATCACAAGGTTCCTAGTTCGATACCAGCCCTCGCCAACTCAGCGTATGAGTAGCACAGGGATCCGTGCGGTAAAGTAAGGGGCTGATAGTAGGTGTGGCGCTCCACCTCACATGCAAAAAAACACAATCTCCTTCGTCTAGCGTTAGTGAAAATGGGATAGACTCCCTCGCTGATTGGCTGATACCGACTTTAGGCCATCCCAACGAATTTACTTACTTATATATATAATAGCAGAACTTGTGGATATACCACAGTATGATAATTTAATTATTACAATGTTTGCTATATCTACTTATGGGCTATTGCTAAATAGTTCAATATGTAAAAATATAATAATCTTGATTTAACACTCCCTTTTTTTTCTTCCTTTCATCTTTTCATTAAGTTTTATTGAAACAGATTAGCGTTATCGTTTCCGCGCGCTCACCACATCAGTTTATCCTTCCCCTACTCTCTTTTTTTTAAAATTATGTTTTTCTCTGTAGCATGTCCTTCCTATCCTTCTTTACTTATAATTAAACGAAATGGTCCATTACTTGGCTCAGGTGACAACACTGATAAGAAATAAGAATTCGGCGGATAAGCAACAGCAAATAATCAGAATTTATATTTTTGTATTTCATCTTGGATGATTTGGACGGTCTCATTTTTAACAAGAGGGTGTTGCAGGATAATAACGGGTGGAAGATTTAGGAACAAGCGTATTAATATATAGATATATTTGATAATATATTTTTATTTGGTTTATTGAACTATTTCATCGGTAAAGTCCGTAAAGGTTTCCATTTAAAGATTACATGCGTATTGTTCTTGTTGGCGAGAAGGGCACCATAAAACAATACACTTAGGGCATCCAAATGACCAGCAATGACACACACCACACACATATATGGATATACTTTGCTATATTTATGAATAAAGAGTGCTCAATATCGGTGATAGATTATCTAGATATTTACCTCGTACCCCACGTGTACGGGTTAGACTCAAGGCCGTATTAATGTGGGACCACCTACGAACCGAAGCTCATGGGTGGCGGTGGAAAAATTGCGTTGATTCTGTCAGCATTCCCCCTAAAACAGTCCCCATGGTCTAGCGCTCATGAAAATGAGATAGACTCTCTCACTGTCTGGCTGATATCGATATTAAGCCATCCCAACGACTTTACTCCGTGGCGCATTGGCTAACGTGTTGGAGTGCGATATCGCAAGTTCGATCTCCATTCGTGCTATTACGTTCACTTACAGACTAATACTCTTGAGAAATGTATAAACCTACTAATCCTCTCAGTTATGGATTAAATAGTACGACTACTGTGTTTCTGCTTGGATGATTTTGGCATTAAATACCCAACCGCCTTGTCAATTGGGACTGTAGAATACGCCGACTGCATCTCTGCAGAGGGGTAAAATCACTCCTTTAATGGGGTCACCTATTGGCCGTGGGTGGACAGAATACTTAAGGACGGAATTCTGGTGGTTGAGCTGTCTATGACATGCAGCACTACACTTTGACCCTTTCTTATGCTAGATGGGTGGTCAGAGAGGCCCCCTTCGATCAATCAGCTGATCACACCAAGCCCAAGCACCTATATGATTGTCCCGACCCTATTGACCTTATGGCAAGCCTCAAACCTTTTTTACCATATATGTTCTAGAAGGCAGTGGCTGATGGTTTTAGTGTCCTGGGTATGACGTTAAACTCCATCTAATAGTGAAGTTCCAATTCTAGAATTCTAGGGAGTGTGGAGCACCCCTTCATTACCATTACTCCAAGGTCCACTCTGACCAGGAGTGGTAGTACCTTTTAAGGTCCCATCTATAGCTTAAATAGAAAAAAATGAGTTTTTAAAAATTGTGTTAGAAAAAATTGAGGTTAAATAAAAAAAAAACAATTTGAATACTCACCAAGAATGAATAAAACAAAACATCTTCGATAAAAAAATAACTCAACAAGAGTTGACATGCCGTAAAATCAACCAAACCAAACCAAACCAAAATAACCGATTTAGCTTTTGCATTTACAAACATTTTGCATTTACAAACATGTCTACAAAAATATTTTAAAGGTAATTTACTGAAAGTTTAATTTACTTTTATACGAATAAAAATTCAAGAAATAAATCTAAAAATATTTGAAATGAAATATTTATTAACAGTTGAGTCAGCTTTCTACTCATCTGCAAATAAATAAATAGAAAACATAAATTGTTTTTATAATTACCATTTAAAAGTTATTCCATTGAAGCGTTACAGACAACAAAATAAGTAGATAGGTATATCAATACATGTGGCGTTTCATCATACTTAGAGTTGTCTCCCTTACAGGTTACAGACAAAAATAAATATACAAATACACATGGGTAGTGTCCTTAGGAAAGTCATGAATCCATCTGTTCCCTCCACATCCTATACTGGCAATGGATATATGGTATGGGCTCCATAGCTATGGATGGCCGCCAGTCTAGGTGAATTAAAACCAACTGTAAAAAAGTAAAAGTACAGTCGGTGGAGTGGCCTATTGTCGGTATCAGCCAGACAACGATGGAGTCTATCCCCTTTTCCCTAGTGCTAGACCAGCACTATTGTCTTTGTGTCTGGTGTATGGCGCCACACTTACCATCGGCTCTACCCTTTACCGCACAGATCCAAGCTGTGCTACTCATGCTCTGGGTTGTCGAGGACCGGTATCGAACCTGGGACCTTGTGGTTCCTAGGTGGATGCTCTACCGACTGAGATAAACCGCTTGTGTCACATCATGTTCGTTGTGGAGGTGTTGGATAAATACATACATGCGGTGTTTTGTTGAATTTTGTTGATATGTTTTTTCAAAAAAGAAAAAAAGAACCTAGATGATCCGTGAACTCGTTTGGATCCCGTTGTAACGGTGATAAACGGTATATTGATGGAAAAGGGCTGAAATAGTCGAATTAATATTTCATAATTATCTCCATTATATCGAGAATTTGAGTGATTAAAAAATAGCGTTGAGCGTGAATTCACACTCCGCAAAATTATTATTTAGTTGCAAATTGGATTGGAAAATGCCTTATTCTCTAAGTTAAAGTATTTCAAATGTATTGCTCTCTAATCGCTCTTTAGTCACATATGCATTTTAGTCAGGTCATGGTTATATGCATTTTAGTCAGGTCATGGTTATATGCATTTTAGTCAGGTCATGGTTATATGCATTCAGAATTTTAGTAATATATAGATGATAATTAAAAACAAATAAAGATAAACCTACTTTCCTTTGTGTTTAGCGTAACGGTTATCGTCATAAGAAATAGAATCGGCGACCCAAGTTTAATTCCTAGACGGGTGGTTTATGTTTCATTTCATGCCAATGCCCTTAACAAAGGCATGAATCCACCTCTTCTCCAGCTAGGAGTTTTTAAGCTCTGATAAGACAACCAGTAAAGGAGAAGGAAAACTGAATTCAAACCGGCTTTACTCCGCTTAGAAATTGATTTGTGTCGTATCTTGCTCTCTGGTGGAGGGATCGGCTAAATACATACTCTGCCAGTTATTCAGTCAGTATATACACTTGTGTTTCTGCACTATATATATATATATATATATATATATATATATAATGTGTGTGCGTATGTAAGTAAGTAAAGTCGTCGGAGTGGCCTAAAGTCGCTATCAGCCAGACAGCAAGGGAGTTTATCCCTTTTTCACTAGCGCTAGACCAAAGAGATTGTTTTGACGTCTGAGTTGGAGCGCCACACCTACAATCAGCTCCTCACTTTACCGCACAGATCGCTGAGTTGGCGAGGACTGGTATCGAACCAGGAACCTTGTGGTTCCTAGTCGGGCGCCCTACCCACTGAGCAAAACCAACTCTCT
The DNA here is from genome assembly GCA_023376005.1 of Doryteuthis pealeii. Classification (NCBI taxonomy): domain Eukaryota; kingdom Metazoa; phylum Mollusca; class Cephalopoda; order Myopsida; family Loliginidae; genus Doryteuthis; species Doryteuthis pealeii. Next base: position 54,951,628 of record CM042162.1, read on the forward strand.
TTATATATACACATATCTGAGATACAACTCCATGCATATGCATAGGCACATACCGCACATTGCTTGTTGTACATTTTTTACAATATATGTATATACACATAGATGACATATTTCATTTTTGGCCAGTACTACAAACTAGAAGAGCTACCTGGTGTTGACCCGTTTGAAGGAATAAAATGCGTTCTTCTAAATCAATTGATTTATTTTTACTCAGAAGTGGATCTTTGTATATAATCTATATTGAAATGGTATCGTTATCAAAAGAAAAAATATATAAATGAGACATATAATTGTTTTCTCATTCAGGAATTTGTATATTTTTTTTTTTTTTTTTTACCTTGAAATTCATAAAATTAAATGAGTAACAGACTAAACCAATATTTCTATAAAGTTTTCTCTAAATACAAAAATCTAAACCTTTCTAAATTAGTTTTAGTTTTAATGCATTTTTTATTTTACGATTCAGGGCATTTTTCTGCGAGAAGGGGTGTCGCTTTTCAAATTTTTTCAAATTAAATTCTTTGAGGACTTATCTTTATAAAAAATATAAATATTTCGATCCTAATTAGATTTTTTAAAAAGCGATAAACAACTGAGATAATTGTAGTGGTGTGTGTAAGATCCGAAAATATTCCTAGTTGGGATACACAAAAGTACCCATAACTCGGCTCCCGGAAGTCGAATCGGCTCGAAACCAATTTCACTTTTATCTACGTGCAGAACTAGAAGTATCTTGCCACAGAAAAGTCTATTTTAAAATAACTTTTTTTTTAATAATTCGATTACAAACAAATAGACGCGGAGATTTAATAGATAGATAGACAGATAGATAAATCTGAACAGAGATGGATAAATAGGAACACACACACACACACACACACACACACACACACACACACATACATATATATATATATATATATATATATATATATATATATATATATATATAACATTAAATGACGTATATGTATGTCCGCATATATGGCATATATCGCATGTATATTAATTTAATATAAAGCATATTCTGTTTTGTCTTTAAATAACTCAGCGAAATATTTTTAAAGAGATCTTGAAATTATGCCCAAGTCGAGGAATGGTTGACGGCTGTCAATAGATAGCGTAGTTTGGAGAGCGGGGGAGTAAGAAATCATGGCTGTTAGTAGAAGAAGAAGACGAAACAGCTAAGTGGCGGGCCTGTCTTTAAAGTCATAAATGTCATCATTTTTGGCCGTCAAAAACAAGCGGGAGAATGATCGGTGCCAGAGAGGAAAGCAAGAGAAACGGACAACACACAAAAAGCCTAACGCCATAAAGGTAGTTGATGACGTGTTAATAACAACAGCACATTTCTCAGTTCTTGTCTGTGAAAGAAGAGATGTTGTAGAAAGACGAATAAGATCTGGACGGGTGTGCATGTATGCAAATCGATATATATATATATATATATATATATATATATATATATATATATATATATATATTACCATATCCACTAAAAGAGAAACACTCAAGAGAGAATTTACATACGAGAACATTTTTGCATAGAATGGCTCAAAAAGATACATTTGCGTATGTAATATGTGTGTGCATGCATACAAAAGTATTCACGTGAATGTGCAAACATGTGTGTGCAAACATCTTGTTTGCGCACACACACATACGTACATATTCCAATGAACAAAATCAATCATTGAAGACACAATATACATACTGAAATACATAACGCATTTACAGATGCGTGGATACTACTGTAGTGGGGCCAAATTCTATATACCATATACGTATTTACCCAACCCCTCCACATGAGCAGGATGCAACACATGGGCCAATTTTTAAACGGAGTTTGAGAGGTTTAGATTCAGTTTTCCTTCTCTTGGACCGGTTGCCATAACAAGGTAAAATAAATCAGTCGGCCCAACAATTAATCCATGGAGGGCCAGTAGTTGGATTCATACGTTTCCCAGGCGTATTAGCATTATGTGAAATGCAAACAGCCTTGTTCAGGATTTGAATTTGGTTCTATGTATCCACTTCCTCTGATGATAACCATTACAGACAAGCGCCTCCATATATATGGTATTATAATATTAATGATAATATTTAGATAAATTAGATTTATATAAGTTGGATTTTTCGGACTGTTTTCCTCATCTTTATTGTTATATACACAACGATTCGGCCGATGTGCCTTCCAGTATTCTTCAGGTGTTTCTTGTCCAACTGGACACATGGCGCAACGGGTAAAGGGGTTGAGTTGATACAGTTCTTAGTGACAATCATCTGTAGGTTACAGGTTCAATCCTGACGATGGGTGATAATAACATAGAATATTTAACATAGCTTAACACTTGTACCCGGGCATAGTTAACGGAATAAGAACTTAAAAATAATTAACTACGTGAATTGAATAAAGGGTTTGGTTCAAAGTTTCATAAATGCTCTTGATTACCACATGAAAGCTCCCAAGTTCGACAAGAAGGTTCCCGAGTTCGACGAGAAGAATCGCGAGTTCGATAAGGCTCTCTCGAGTTCGACAAGAGCCACCTGAAGAAGGCCAGAGCGTAATCAGTCGAAAAGCTGTGTATATAACAATAAAAATGAGGACAACAACCCCCAAAATCCTAATAATACAACTTATCAAGCCTCATCTAAAAAAATCTGACAAATTTAATTTACATCTGTTTTTATATCCTCTTTGGTAAAACGTAATTACTTTTCGGACACCCTATATATATATATATATATATATATATATATATATATATATAACTTTCAAAGAAAGAAAAAACTTAACAAACCGTCATTAAATATCGCTCTGTATTTAATCTAATTTATTGATTATTATACATTGAGCTCTCTTTAGGGATTTATAAAAATCCTTGTATGAATATATGTTTGCACCTACAGGAGCATACAGTATGGTTATACAGTGAGATTTTGGGATCCCAGGTGGAATCATCCCTTACTACCAGTCATTTGGATACCTATATATATATATATATATATATATATATATATATATAATGCAAAAGGCGTTTTAATCAGTAAAATCTTTACAGTGGTCAATGAACGAAAAAGCAGAACAATATCATCATATTTCAAGTGTAAAAAATATATAAGAAAATGACTAGCGGGAAAAAGAAAGAAGAAAAGTCGAATGAGTCACAGTACAAAAATATTGAAAACATACTCAATACGTACGTAGAGCCGGTTAGAGGTCCAAGTAAATACTACCTGGGTTTCACTGAAAAGGATAGTCAGGGAACACTTTGCGAACTATTGCTAAACATCATTTTCGGGGAAACCCGGGTAGTACACACACACACACACACACACATACACATATATATATGTGTGTGTGTATCTCCTAGAAAACGGATGGAGCCCTCTCTGGTAGCCTTTACATATGTACAGATGTGTGTATTTATCAGTTAAAGTCCCCCTTCCAGTTTGTAGTTGATGATGGCCGAGTGTTTAAGCAGCCTGACTGATGATAAATCGATCAGGTTTCCATCCTGGAGGTAGCCTGCAAACGTCTAGCCATACTGAAGAGACGTGAAAAGACGTGAGAGTCGAAACACGGTGTCTGTGAATAACTACATATATATATATATATATATATATTATATATATATATATATATATATATATATAGTATTGCAGAATCTAAATCACAAATGTACATATTCACACTGAGTACATGCAGCAAAAAAGTGAGTGGGTGTACATGACCATACAAAATGTCGTCTGTTGCGTTGTGTTATGGTATAGTAATTTGCTGATTCGAATTCATATGCAAGAGATATCATGACTGAATGTTGCAAGAGACAATATAAGAAATCTATAAGACATAATAAATACGTAAAAGAAAGAAAGAAAGAAAGAAATTCAGACAAAAAACAATCAACCAAACTAAAGCATAGGAACACGGTAGAAGAAAAAAGATAAGTATACTTTCCCTTTCGGGTATGAGACAACATTTTCTGTCACTTGATACCGTGAGTTGGACTTTCACACACTTCCTGTCCAATTTCTCGATACAATCTTTTTCATTTCTTATTAATTTTTTTATCAAAGGAAATAAAAGAAAAATAAGAATATTTCTTACCTTATCGCATTTGATTCCAACATTTGTAGCCGAGGATTATCAAAATCAATGATTCCCTGTCCCCCCCCTCTCGCTTACCTTTACTTTTCCAATTGATCTTTAATCCACGGATATTTCTTTCTTTTTTTTCTTCATTATCTATTGGAATAATCCCACATTGTATACTATAATGAAAATGAGAAAGTTAACATATTAGTCATGACTGATAATCTATTATAGTAATTTCCAAACTTTTATTATTTGGGGCACATTTTTCAAATAACAAAAATATTTTGGCACATTTTGTGAACGAAATCAAAAACCATTTATATTTATAGATTTTAGCTTATAAAAAATAAATTACAAAAAAAAGAAAAAGTAATTGCTTTTTTTTTTAGTAAATTAAGGATATGTTTGGTTTAGCTTCTTTATTTAGTGGGTTATTTAATGCTAAAGCCATTCTTGTAGAATATAAGTGATACTATTAAACCCATGCTTACCTGGTGTTCAGGGTAAGTGAGATAAAATTAATCACGTGGTCCCAGGGGGCTGTCCCTCACATGCAGCACCTGTCCCTTGCCTAAAGACACCCTAAAAAGGGAATGCCGACGGGACTACACACCTTTTGCACTGGTCACAGCATGAGGTTTGGTTTGTGTGTGGCTTCCCACGTTTAAAAGACCTTGTGTTAATCCGACCTGTTGGTAAGTCAAAAATAACCACTGTTTAATCCATAGCTGGGGGGGGGGTCATACCTTTCCCAATGACATTACTCCAAAAGTGAACGTAATGAATTGATTGTAGTTTGAACTCACTTACTTATGATGTCGCAGTCTAGTACGTTTGCCACTACGCCACGAGAATTCAACCAAATTAAGGATAATTATTGATAAG
>CM042162.1:54961611-55029111 GCA_023376005.1 Doryteuthis pealeii
GATCGGGGATATTGTTTTTGCGTCTGGGGTGAAGCGCCTACCTACCACCAGCTCTCCACTTTACCTAGTCGTGCAACTTATGTGCTGAGTTGGTGAGGGGCAGTATCGAACCCGGAACCATGTGGTTCCTAGGCGGATGCTCTTTGGACTAAATATATTTTTTTTGTCAATAAATTTAAAAGCGGAAACCGTTTCTTCTTTAACTTCTTTTATAACTATATTAAAAAAAAAATTTCTGGATTTGTAGCAAATTGTTCACTGTCATAATTTTGTAATGGCCATTGCCAGTGCTAGGGACTCATGTTCTTCCAATATATGATACGCTGATACGTTACCCCCCCCCCCTCACACACACACTTTACTACAGGTCAACTTTCATAAAGAAGTATTCATATAGTCAAGTCGTCGGGGTGGCCTAAAGGTGGTATCAGCCAGACAGCGATGGAGTCTATCTCATTTTCACTTGCGCTAGACCAAGGAGATTGTTTTTATTTGGCGTCTAAGGTGGAGCGCCACACCTACCATCAGCTCCTCACTTTACCGCACAGATCCCTGTACTACTCATACACTGAGTTGCCGATGACTGGTATCTAACCAGGAACCTTACGATTCCTAGTCAAGTACTCTACCGACTGAGCTAAACCGGCCCTATATATGAAACCCGTCCTTCCGGCTTTTCCGACGAATCTGGGATTCGGAGGTTGTACGCACCGGCATTATAACGACTCAAAGTATTCAGAATACAGTATTCAAAACGAACTTAGATAATATTTAATACATTTTCCACTAATTTATTTGGATTTTTTCCGACTGTTGTCTTCAGGTTTATTGTTATATACACAATGTTTTGGCCGAATTGCCCTTGGCCTTCTTCGGGTGTTTCTTGTCATAATCGGGAGCCTTCATGGAACTTTGAATCGAACCCTTTATTCAATCCACCAGGGTAGATTGTTCTTATTCCGCTAACCATGACCAGGTACAAGTATTAACCTATGCTAGGTATTCGATGTAATTATCGTAATATTTTACCATTTCTAGTGGAGGATTATATAAGGAAAATCGATATTATTAGTTATTATCTATTACGTAACATTGAAAATTTGTAACAAAAAATATGAATATATAGCAGTCCAAAAGTAAGTACACCTCTTATATTTATTTATGCAATTTTATTTTTGATTACATTGGTGTTATTATGAAACATTTGTTTTGGTTTCTTTGTTTAATTACATATCAATCTTCTTATGGATTTAATGTCAAAGCCACCCTTGTAGAAGAACAGTAGTGGTACTATTCAACGCATAGTTGGAGGATGAGATGGTTCATATCTTTCTCAAGGGTATTAGTCGAAAGTTGTCCTTGAAAGACATCCTTGTAGAAGAACAGTAGCGGTACTATTCAACCCATGAGATGGTTCATAAAGGGTATTAGTCCGAAAGTTAACGTCCTTGAAAGACATCCTTGTAGAAGAACAGTAGTGGTACTATTCAACCCATAGTTGGAGGATGAGATGGTTCATATCTTTTCAAGGGTATTAGTCCGAAAGTTAACGTCCTTGAAAGACATCCTTGTAGAAGAACAGTAGTGGTACTATTCAACCCATAGTTGGAGGATGAGATGGTTCATATCTTTCTCAAGGGTATTAGTCCGAAAGTTAACGTCCTTGAAAGACATCCTTGTAGAAGAACAGTAGTGGTACTATTCAACCCATAGTTGGAGGATGAGATGGTTCATATCTTTCTCAAGGGTATTAGTCCGAAAGTTAACGTCCTTGAAGACATCCTTGTAGAAGAACAGTAGTGGTACTATTCAACCATAGTTGGAGGATGAGATTATTAGTCCGAAAGTTAACGTCCTTGAAAGACATCATTGTAGAAGAACAGCAGTGGTACTATTCAACCCATAGTTGGAGGATGAGATGGTTCATATCTTTCTCAAGGGTATTATTCCGTAAGTGAATGTCATAGTGCGACTGGGATTCGAACTCGCTTACTACGATCTCGCAGTTTATCACGTTAGCTACTATGCCACAAGAATTCATCTTATATGCTCGGTTACAGAGTTTCATAATAAATCCTACCTAATGATATTCATTGTGATTGTTGTATAATGTTCCACTAGAAATAATAAACTACTCTGTTATCTTGAGTTTAGAAGAAAAGTAACGGTTATTTCCTATAACTCCAACATAAACAAAGGCAACCACTCTTGACGGATAAATTATTTATTTATTTATTTATTTATCTATTGATCTACTAGGAAAAAAGAAGACGGGGTCAGGGTTAGGGTTTAGGGTTAGGGTTTAGGGTTAGTTTAATGGGAAAATAAATAAATAATTCATCAGTCAAGAGTAGTTCCTATTTGTTTATGTTGGAGTTATATGAAATAACCAAGGTAACTTTCTATTTAGAAAATTAGTAGAGTTTACTAATTTTATAGGTAAAACTGTATCTGTCTATTTTGTCACTATAAAATAAATAAGATAAAATACTACTTTTGAGGGTGTTGAAATTTAGTTTGTTGAGGATATTAGAAACACGCAGGTTTGCCTGTTTCTATGGGAGCATTAAAATGAATTTATTGCAAGTTTATTTTTTGTTATTGTTTTTTTTTTAAATCTGCATCCCCCATAAAAAATCATAAAGATTGTCTTAAACATGGGTTTTTTCAAATTATGTTATTTATATTGGCAGAAGCAAATACATCAGTGATTGCAGTGGGGGGATATCTAGAAGACGGAACCCCAGTGTCCACTTGAATTTAATTGTATTATTATATTATAATTTCCGTACCAAATAGGAGTATTTATTTAATTTCCCACCAAGCCAAAATAGAACACAAAGTCAATTTATTGTGGGGTGCCACGCACGAATCGAGACATGCGGGGTGGTTTAAAAATACTGGGTCCTGTCGGCATTTCCCTAAATGGGTGCTGAGCAAGTGAACTCAGCAATTACGCTTTTTTTAGATGAGTGGGCAGGTGCTGCTTGGGAGTAAGGCCGCCTGGAACCAAACAAATAATCTTACCTCACTCACCCGATGCGAACTCCAAGTAACACAGTACCAAATAAGTGTAAGTTTGATAAAATACTTTGTCACTCAAAGATGCGTCCCATCGTGTTGTAATGGTTAGCAAGCTAGTCTCGCAGATTCACTGAACAAGTTCGATGCTCGCCGGATCCATCATAGGTGCGACCTTTTGTCACATCCTACTTGTGTTGAACACGTTAAGTAAATAACTACTTTGTCACTGAATAAATTTGAAGTCAAAGTTTGAAGAACAATATTGTAGAAATGACATATCATTGGAATTGTAGGAAAGGCAGCTTCAATAGTTCCAGAGGAATCATATATGTAGGTGTTATCAGATAAAGAATATCGTGATGTAATAGCAAGCTAGTCTCACAGATCCATTACTACTTACTTGCGAGTTCGATCCTTGCTGGATTCCCCATACTTGCGACCATGTGTTACATCCGTTGTGTCGTACTGGTTGGGTAAAAGGGCGTCCCATCGTGGTGTAACGATCACAAAGATTGTCTTGCAGCTCAATTACTACTTAATAGCGAGTTCGACCATCGCTGTATTCCCCATACTTGCCACGCTGTGTTAAATCCTATCTGTGGCGAATGGGTTGGATAAAAGGGCGTCCCATTGTGGTGGGACGGTTAGAAAGCTCGTCTTGCAAATCCATTTTCACTGAATAGTGAGTTCGATCCTTATCACATCCTATTCATGGCGTAAGAGTTTTGCTATTTAATATATATATATATATATATATATATATATATATATATAAAGAGAGAGATAGAGAGAGGGGGGTGTCTGGTGAAACAGTCAATATTGTAAGTAAGGGACTCAACAAACTGAATTCAAATCCTGGACGAAACTGTTTGTGTTTCACTTTGTGTTAATGTCCTTAGGAAAGCTATGAATCCTTAACTTCTCTTCAGCTATGGGTAAACAATAGAACAGACTCTTTAACGTAAACCTTCGTCCGGATAATACAAAAATTGTTAAAGGTAAAAACAGTGTTGGATGTTTTTTTTTAAATGCTGGGAGTTTGGATATATATATATATATATATATATATATATATATATATATATATATATGTATGCATACTAAACCACGCACACACACATGTGTGTATATATATATATATCAATTTGTATATTGAAAATAAGATTATAGTTAGATCAAACAATTTCATAAGATGGGAAAAATATTCAAAGATATGGTGATGATGTCTTTTATTTTTATTTAATTTTATATTTACAGTAATGCTCTTCTTGTTTTAACTGAATTTAGAGATAAAATAAGGTTTATGCCAAACTTTATATTATACCTAAACTTATGGTAGAATATCGTATCAATATTCTACATTTTTTTTAAGTAAAAAAAAGAAATGTTCCTGTTTTTATTTTAGAAAATAAAAGCAACAAAAAAAAATGATTAATATAAAAAAATCTAAAATAAAATTTATATCTTCTGAGTTGGTTAGCTTCTTTAAGATTGTCAGGTTTATTGCAATCATGTGTAGCCAAGTGTGTTTTTATTCAGAGAGATTTTAGCATTCGTCTTGGCAATAATGAGAGTTGTAACACTCGTAGATTCAATAAAATTATTGATTTTTTTCAATTTGTATCTGCAAGTTTCAGGATGCACGCTCATCCACACAGGCATGGGAAGAATGCACTACTGTGATATCGTTGTTCTGAAGCCAAGGGCAGCAGTTTGTGTGCTGTACCAACTCTAAAAATGTAGACATTATATGGATACTGCCCTACCTTAAATAACAATGAGATTCTTTTAGTTTGATAAATTTGGCCACTGCAAAGAACATCCAATTAAGAAATGAATAAAATTTTCATTCCTTAAAAAGAAAAGAGTTAAAATGGTTAAATATTAGGGGAAAAAAGAACTACAAAAAGAAAAAGAAATAAAAAAAAGAATAAATTAAAAAATGACATAAGACAAAAGAATAATTTATAAGACTAGCAGAAAAGATTTTTTTTTAAATAACAGATAAAACAAACAAACAAAAAAAAAATAAATGAAAAATAAAATAGAAGAAAAAAGTGACTGTAACATTCAAATAAAAATTTAAAAAACAGAAAAAAAACAAAATGATAAAAAGAAGCAAACTAGAATCAAAATGGCTGCCAAGACCGTTTCCATTCTCACTCAACATGAAAGGCAAAACAGAAATAACAAAAAAGAAAAAAAGAAAAAAAGAAAGGATAAAAGAAAGACATCTAAAAAAAATTGTATGAATAATATAAAATACAGACGTGGAAATCATATTCGATCAAAAAATAAAGAAACAAGAAAATAAGTGTGTGGGGGGAATAAAGAATAAAAAATACTGGCTTATGACAATTAGGAAAGTGACAGCAGAAGATCACCATGTTTGTCTGGATGTAGTGAACGAAGTGCCTTAAAACATCGTTTACTAATTGCAAATCAGTGCGAATTTTGCCATAATCACCTGGGCACCTCGATGAGCACCTTCAGTGCCTGTAATAACCCAAACAGTTATCACTTAAAATTATAGACATTAGTTGGGAAGTGATATTAAGGCCAGCCATATCTGATGCTGGTGCTACAGAGGGAGGAAGAAAAAAAGAGAGCCTGGGTGCTACTTTTGCAAAAGGGTAATGAAAGTCAACACAGACGACTGAAGAGTAATCAAAAATCAAAGAATCCCAAATTTTGGATTCTTTTGGCCAGAAATGGTTTTATCTTGGTGCAGACAGTTTAGTGGTGCCAAGGATGGTCTCTGGAATCTTTTTTATTTCTTTTTCAGGAATGAGTAACTACAAAGATGAAAGTTAAAAAAAACGACATTATGAAATTTCTTTATCTTTAACTACTGAATATGAAGTGGTATGATATTAGTAGTAATGAGTTTAATTTAACCAATATCAACATTTATTTTAGTTCTTTTTATCATAATTTCTATATCACTAAGTTTATAACTTCTATATTAATAGAGGATACACGTTTTTTGCTCTCAAAATTTTTCTTCTAATTAAGTGGATGTTAATACATACCCTCACCTATGGATTAAATAATATCACTACTGTTGTTCTACAAGGATTGCTTTGGCATTAAATAATCCATGAAGGTTGGTGTGCCATTAAACAAAGAAACCAAACCAAACCAAACCTGAATAGCCTTATCTTAAAATGATTTTAATTCCCTGACTGAATTTATTTCTAAAATTTACCAGTTTTAAGGTAAATGAAATTTTGATTTGAAACAAATTCAAAATATTTATATAGCATAATACCCTTCTACATGCCAACTGACATTATTAAATTCAGTTGTATACAAATGCTAAAGTTGAATGGCCTCAGGGAGATCCTGTGGCAGAGTCAGTAATGTGATGGACTGCGACATCATAGTAAGTGAGTTCAAGGTCTAATTGCACTATGTTCACCTCTGAACTAATACCCATGGGAAAGGTACGGACCCCTATATATCCTAAGCTATGGATTAAATAGTACCACCACTGTTCTTCAAAGGGTAGCTTTGGCATTCAATAATCCACAAAGTTTGGTATGTTGTTAAACAAATTAAGCCAAACATGAATGGCCATCTCTTAATATGATTTTAATAACTTAAGAAAATATAATTGGTCTGACTTACATTCAAGTTATGCTTATAGCACCAGTTATTGCTAGGTTACCAAAGTTAAGCAGCAATAAGTCTGCTCATGACTTTGATGGGTAACCAATTGGTAATAATATGTACTTTAAGAATTCTAAGTATCCGGTCATGGTGTAATTGTAAGCAAACTAATCTTGCAAATTCATTATTACTGGATAGTGAGTTTGCTCCTCACTGGATGCCCATACCTTGTGTCACATCCTACCTGTGGCAAACAGGTTGGGTAAATACCTGCGGTAAGAAATCTGTGTGCCAAACTAAATTAAGCTTAGTAAATTATAAGAAAATTGAATAGATTTTTAAAAATCTGCCATAATACGTTGTATTAATATGTCATATTTACTCAGACTGCATCATAAATAGATAACCTGGGACACTTGGTAAGGAACGCAACAATGACAAATTATGGTATGTATGGCTCACACTATAAATATGTTATGTGTTTGGTTTAGTTGATTTGTTTAACAGCATATCAACTGTTTATGGGTTATTTAATGTCAAAATTTGATTAATTTCTAAACATTTGGTTTATAAAGTAAGTAAAGTAGGCTGAGTGGCCTATTGTTGGTATCAGTGGGTCAGCAAGGGAGTCTATCTCCTTTTCACTAGCACTAGGGAAGATTGTTTGTGTATCTGAGGTGGAATGCTACAACTACCATCAATGCCCCACTTTACTGCACAGATCCATGCAGTGCTACTCATGCACTGAGTTGGTGAGTGTATCAAGTATTCCTATCTAATACAATTAATATGCACACAGTTGTATGGATTCAAGTATTCCTATCAAATACAAATAATTTGCCCACAATTATATGGTTTCAAGTATTCATATCTAATATTACTCATTTTCAAAAACATCTGTTGGACCTATATATGAGACCCAAACAGCTACTACCACTCCGGGTCAGAGTGGATCTAGGATTAATTTGTAATGAAGAGGTGACCCCACTCTCCTCAGATCTCCAGAATTGGAATCACCACCCCAAAAAAGTGTCATACTCAGGATCCCCCTTTTTTTCTTGATGTCTTACCCCTCTATAGGGATACAGTCAGCATATTCCAAGATCCTCCAATAGAACAGGAATATGTTAGAGATACATTATCAAAATACTTTACACTAATATGAGAAGTGATTTGTCATTGAATGATGTAAGAAGAAACAAAAACTCTTCATTTAGTATAAATAAAATACAAAATTTAAGCCCTTTAAGGTTGTGTGATATTATCTGAAAATTTATATCTAACTTCCCCATGAAACTAAAATTATAAAAAAGAATAAAAATAAACAAAAACAAGAGGGGGAGTCCCTACTGGTTAATGTGTTGGACTGTAGCATTGTAGTAAGTGAGTAACTCTAGTCACATTATTACATTCACTGTCAGATTAATACTGTTGGGAAAGGTATGGACACCCCTTATCCTCCCTGCTATGTACCACCTCTGTTCTTCAACAAAAATGGCTCACTGAAGTTAAGCAGTGATAAGCCTGTTCAATTCTTAATTGGGTGACCACTTAACCAAAGAAAACAACCTGAGTTCTTTGTTTATCACAAATGGCTTGATTTGGCATTAGATGGCCTGAAAGGGTTGCTATGCCATAAAACAAAAGCAAGCCAGCTATTAACTATTAAGATCGCTTTGGCATTAGATAATCCATGCAGGTTGTTATGCCATTAAATAAAAAAAACTAAACTTAAAACAAGAATTCCTCTGAATGTTTGAGATGAGGCTTGAAGATTAGTATTATTAGTGTTATTCGGACTATTGTCCCCATCTTCATTGTTATTTGTTAACGTTTCGGCCGATATCTTCTTTAGGTATTTCTTGTCGGACTCTGGAACCTTCTCGGACTCGAGAACCTTTTTCGAATTCGGGAACTTTCTTGTCGTAGAAGCCATCACAGAACTTTGAACTTAACCCTTTACAAATAACAATGAAGATGGGGACAATAGTCCGAATAACACTAATAATATTAAAACAAGAATTTCAGATAGAATCCTCCAAATTAACAGCAGAGCAGTAAATAGTAGCAGCATTATTGAATTTTAATATATAAGATTAATCTTGTAAATCATTAGAATTTATTAGGAAAAAAAACATGAAAAATAAATGAATAAATCCACACAAATAAAACCATCAAAAATTATCAAATCAGTCTACAGACATTTTAGTAAATAATTTTTATATTTTTTTTTCCTAAAAATATTGTTTATATTCATAATTCTTTTATGGAAGCATGATGTGTCTTAGAAGGAACTAAAATATCACCAGAGATGTATTCAAGAAAGAACTATTGGGATGAATTTTTATCTGAAATTACAGTCATTTTTAATTCTAGTCTGCATACTAATAACACTACTGGTAACCAATGTTAGGGGATTGCAGTTAATTTTACAAGTATTTCATGTATCAAAACTGACCCTTACCATAACAAACACAAGATGTCCTTTTATTTCACTCAGACCTTCAGCATAAGACACACTGATTTTCTGATATTCATTTTAAAGTAAAACAGTGTGCAATAAAAAAAATTAATAAGATAAGAAAAAATAACGATCCTTAGAACAAAAAAAAAAAAGATAGTATAGGGTTTCTTTCATTTGCCCCCTAAATGTAAATGGTTTGTGATTGCTTAATTTTACCAAGTGTTCAATATCTCCTGATTCCTGATATTTCATCTTCCAATCAACTGTCAATAATGGAGATCATTTTCAATTTCCTGTTTACTCTTTCAGTTCAGTTTCTCTCAACTAAAAAATTAAATATGAAAAAAAAAAACGTATTAAAAAAAGCAAAATAATTACGAATGTTTATAAATTCAACAGTTATTTCAGTAGTTATTGTTATAAGTGTATTATTATTATTATTATTGGTAGTAGTAGTAGCAGTAGTAGTAGTAGTAGTAGTAGTAGTAACGTGATCTTTTTGCATTGAGCTGTTATTTGTATCATTTTGTGAAGATGATAATGATGATAATGATAAAGTAAAAATATGAATAGAGAAATAAACAATAGAATTAAGTTATTAATAATTATAACACATTGAAGTTTTTTGTTTATTCCTCTATTCATATTTTTACTTTATTTTTTTTCATAATCATCATCTTCTTCTTCATCTTCTTCTTCATCTTCTGCTTGAAATTTTTACTTCATCAACAACTTTCTTCATTTTCTTTCACCTCTTCTTTTTCTTTCACATTTTCATCTTTTTCTGCTTTTTCTTTTTCTTACTTATTCATCATCATCTTTCTTCTTCATCCACTTCTTTTTTATTTTCACTATCTTTTTCATTTTCTTTGATTTCTTCATTGTCATCATCATCATTATCTTCATCTTCTCATCTTCTGCTTCTTTTTTTTTTACTTCTTCATCACCATCTTTTTTCTTCATCTTCTTCCACTTCTTCTTTTCTTTCATCCTCATCTTCATCCAATTCTTTTTTTCATCATCCTCATCTTTTTCCCTTTTTCTTTTCCTTCATCATCGCATCTTCATCTTCTTTTATTTATTTCTTCATCATCCTTAACTTTCTTTTTCCTCATCATCATCTTCTATTTCTTCCTCATCCTCATCTTTCTTCTTCCTCATCATCTTCTTCTTTTATTTCTTATCATCATCATCATCATCTTCTTCTTCTTCTTCTTTATCATTCTTCTTCTTCTTCTTCATTCTTCTTTTATTGTTCATCAACCTCATTTTCTTTTCCTTCATCATCGCATCTTCATCTTCTTTTATTTATTTCTTCATCATCCTTATCATCATCATCTTCTATTTCTTCCTCATCCTCATCTTTCTTCTTCCTCATCATCTTCTTCTTTTATTTCTTTATCATCATCATCATCATCATCTTCTTTATCATCTTCTTCTCTTTTCATCCTCTTCTTCTTCTTCATCCGTATCTTCTTCTTCTTTTATTTCTTCATCAACCTCATCTTTCTTCTTCATCTTTATCCCCTTGTTTGGCCAACATCCATAATCGCACATGACTTGATGGATAGCAAGATTTTGATAAATCATCCATCAAGGAAAAAGCATTGATAAAAAACTGGGAGTGATGGACCCCTAACTTTTGTTAAATGATCTGTCTAAGAGAAAGACATTCTGATGTAAAACATGCAGTTTCTTATCTAATGATGTGGATTGGCTATTCTTTTTGGATACATCTTATATTTCTTCATGATAAAAAAAACTTCATGCCATGGGATTGTTACAAAATAATATCATGTGATGGTTATACTTGAATTCAAGGTAGCAGCCATCATATATATATATATATATATATACAGTAACCTACAAGAAACCAGTTGCATGGCCACCAGCCCCCTTATCATACAAACTATCCAAATAAGATGAACAAGATATGCTGGAAACTGTTGGAGAAGCAAGGATGAACTCATGAATGACGTTTTCCTGTGGAAACCCGCAAATCGGTATTCCAATGTAGGCCATCTAGCAAAGACCTACATCAATCAGCTCTGCATGGATTCTTGATGCAGTGCAAAGGACTGATAGGGGTGGTTGGCAAGAGAAAGTAATGCCTCCATCTATTTCAGGTACAGGTACAGATATCCTAATAACACCATTTGATAGAGCAAGTTTTCAGCAACAAAATACTATTTATATGTAAATGTAAATGTGTCTTTGAGGATGTGGGGTTCCAGCCTTACCACATTTGTGAAGGTGCTACAGTTTCATAGCAAGTAGGTTTTTATAAGCCCTGGTTTTGAATTCAGTTTTTTCCTTCTCCTAGACTGGTTGCCTTGCCAAGGCTAAAGAGCCTACTTTACTATTTACCCATAGCTGGAAGAAGAAGAGAAAAGATTCATGCCTTTCCCAAGGGCATTAGCATGAATGCAATATAAGTGAAATACAAATAGCCTTGTCCAGGATTTGAGCTTGGTTCATTGATTCCATCTCCTAAGACAATAAGTGGGATGCCAGGATGTGTTTGTGGTATAGTGGTTATCATCATAGGAAATGGACATGGTGAACCAAGTTCAAACCCTGGAAGAGGCCGTTTGCATTTCACATAGTGCAAATACTCTTTTGGAAAAATATGAATCCAATTATTCTCCCTCCAGCTATGGATAAATTGTAAGGCAGACTGAGTTCTTTAAATTTCATTTGGCAACCAGTCTAGGAGAAGGAAAATCTTAATTTAAACCTGTTAAACTCTGCTTAAAAATGGACCTTGTGTCACATCCTGGTTGTGGTGAAGGGGGTTAGAAAATATATATAAGTGTGATGCCAGGTACCACTTACATTTTTTTTCAGGTAAGAGATGCCCCCACCCCATATTTGAGAATTTTGTTGGCATATCATTCATTGCCATTATCATAGTCGCACGCACAAACACACACACACACATACACACACACATATATATTTACCAACCTCTCCACATGAGCAAGAGCCAATTTCTTAAGCAGAATTTAACAGATTTGAATTCAGAGTTTTCCTTCTCCTAGACTGGTTACTAGCCAAGATTAAAGAGCCCAGTCTGCCCTACTATTTACCTGGAGGGAGATTAGTTGGATGTATACCTTTCACAAGGGTATTTGTGCAATGTGAGATGCAAACAGCTTTGTTCAGGATTTGAACTCAGATTGACAAGTCCATTTTCTAAGACTCTAACCATTACACCACTCACATATATACATTTATTCTTAAGCTTTTCTTTAGGCATTTGATCATCTGATTTCAGATTTAATGTTTGAATTTACTTACATTTGTTTTTGTCACATGGCATGTTCTATACTACATCCATGCTGGTAAGGTCAGTAGCAAATCAAATCTGCTTTCATAATTAATGTAGGTTGTTTATTTCAGAAAGGTTTTTGCTTGTATCTTGAGAATTTGGAAAACAGAATCTGAAAGTGTATTGGGGGTAGAATCATTATTTGAGGGCTGCTTATTATCTGCAAAATACTAGAGCCAATTTAGTAAAACTAATGTAAATTTTGCATTTAGTATCCACATCTTTCTTTTATCTTATTCATTTATGAGTTTATTTCTCTTTTTCTTGCTTTCTTTCTATTTCTGGATTTCTTTTTCTTTCTTTCTTTCTTTAAATGTTGTTTTTTTTTTAATTCTTTCTTTCATTTTTTTATCTGCTTTTTTTTCTTTCAATGTTTCCTTCATCCTATGCTTTCTTTCAACTATTTCTTTATTTGTATTTTTGTTTCTTTTATTTTTCAATTTTTCTTTCTTTCTTTCTTTCTTTCTTTCTTTTTTCTTTCTTTCTTTTGCTATTTTCTCATTTCATCTTTAAAACTTTCTTACATTCTTTTTTATTTTTTCTAAAAATTTTTTTCTTTTTTTCTTCATTACTTTCCCATTTTCTTTTTTCTTTCTTTTCTTTCTTTCTTTCTTTCTTTCTTTCTTTTCTATTATTTATTTATTTTTTTCTTTCTTTCCTTTTTTCCTCTTCTCTTTCTTTCTTTTCTCTTCTGTTTCTTTCTCTCCTCTTCTTCTTTTTCTTCCCTTTTCTCTTCTCTTTCTTTCTTCCCTTTTCTCTTCTCTTTCTTTTTTCTTTCTTTCTTTCTTTCTTTCTTTCACTCAAGTAATGATTCCTGTTACCATAACAATGAAATTCCCCCATTTCTCTGTAATGAGACCAAATTGCATATACAATATCACCCATAAATAAGTACACGCCTACCAATTTTTTACAGTAAGTTTATTTTCTTCCTAAACCAAAGATCATCATCATTATCATCATCATCATCATCATCATCATCATGTGCCAACAGAACATTCCCTTGACTCTTCTCTTGCCATCCATCCCTATCAGCCATCACCCTCAGTAAATCCTCTTGACAGCATCTTGTGTCCATACAGAGCTGGTTAATGTAAGTTTTTGATGGTTTGCCAACACTGGTGGGTCCATGTGTAGGATTCCATATGAGAATTTTGCTTATGATTTTCTCCTTACTTCTCCAACAATGCCCACTTGGATGGTTTATGAGATGGGAGGTAAGTGGCTGTCAAAATTACACAATCATAAAAGATATTATTAGACATCAGTTATTGTAGCACAGTTGGTAGAGCATCTGCCTCAGGACCACAAGCTTTCAGGTTCAATATCAGCCCCACCAACTCATCTTGGTTTTTGTGTAGTCAATAGGGAGATGATGGTAGTGTGGTGCACCAACTCAGATGCAAAAACAATCTCCCTGGGCTAGCACTAGTGAAAAAGTGATATACGCTTTCGTTGTCCGGTTAATACTGACAATTGGTCATTCGCTGAATTTACTTACTTTTTTACATATTTTTAATTTTGATTACAAAGTTTCAATGCAGAATTTTATATATATATATATTATATATATATATATATATATATATATTTTTTTTTTTGAGGATATGTGCTTAATTGAAGTCATGCCTAATTTTGAAAATTAATTAGTTAATAATTAATGGATTTTAGGTGGGCATATATGTTCAAATGTAAGGCTAAACAAATCGAGAAAATGTTAATCCCTGATATATATATATATATATATATATATATATATGTCTTAGGAATCCTGGATGAGATAACCTCGTATAAATGATATAAATCAGATGTTTATAGGAAGAAAACTGTTTTCAATATATTCATGAACTGTGATTGATGTTGTATCTTCAGGATTATGATTATAATTAATTGATACATTTAAACGGCATGTCAACCTGTCCAGGATTATTCAATTTAAGGTTAGCAGCTATTTTTTTGTCATATTATTTCTTAAGAAATTTTTTTCATTTCTATTTGAAACATAGATGTGATCCTAAAAGGTACTAGCACTCTGACCAAAGTGGAACTAGGAGTAATGTTGATATATTCAGGTACCTATATTGACGTTTGTATCTTCATAATTATAATTATGATTGATTGATTCATTTTAATGTCAATTCGTCAAGGGTTATTTTATATGTTAAGGTTAAAGGTTATTCTTTTTATCTAGTTGTTTCTTTAGAGATTTTTTTCCATTTCTGTTCTGGGCCAGAGTGAGACTGGGAGTAATGTCAATGAAGAGATACTCCAAACTCTCCAGATCTCCAGAATTGGAGCCTCACCATTAGATGGAGTGTCATACCAAGAATAATATATACTGCCCGAGTGCTGGAAAAACAAACTACATTTTATAACTATTCTTGTAACCATTATAAACATTGTATCATTCTTATATATATTTACCAACACCTCCACGTGAGCAGGATGTGACACAACGTCATTTACTTAAGCGGAGTTCAACAGGTTTGAATTCAGAGTTTTCCTCCTCCGGTTGCCTAACCAAGGTTAAAGAGCCCTGTCTGCCCTACTATTTATCCATAGCTGGAGGGAGAGTAGGATTCATACCTTTCCCAAGGGTATTAGCGCTAAGTGAAATGCAATTACTACATCAAGGAATTGAACTCGGGGCGACGAGTCCATTTCCCATGACTTTAACCATTACACCACGCGCTTCCATTGTATTATTCTTATAAGGAATTGTCAACTTTGATCTTCACTTTGTTGAAGGGATCATTATTTCTTAGAGATTCAATTTTCTGATCAAGTTAAAGCATTTCCACATTACAGAAATTTAATATTCGTCTATAATGACGAATTCTAAGCAGTACTTAAGGCTTTACCTAGTTAAATATACAACAATGTATTCTCAAAATATACATAGACACCTTCAAATAAGATGTATATGACAACCTAATACCTATCTTATAATAATTTTACATTTGCATATTTAAACGGCATCTGGTGGTGAGGTTCCGATTCTGGAGCTCTGGGGAGTGTGGAGTACACCTTTATTGCCCTTACTTCCAGGTCCACTCTGACCTGGAGTAGTAGTATCTGTTAGGGTCCCATCTATGAGTTGAATAGAACAAAAATGAGTTAAAGAAATTTGAATACCCAACAAGAATGAATAGAAACAAAAGTCTTCAGCATAACATAACCCAACAAGTATTGACATGCCGTAAAAATACAACCAACCAATATTTGCATATACATTTTATACGCTAAATGTAATAAATATTATGGGACAGAAGTATTAAACATTTACTAAACTTATTTTAGTTTGGCACAAGGACTGGAGTATGGAGCACATAGTGAGAACTGAACTCACTAGCAAATGTTTGGTACTTTTGTGACATTCTGCAGTCGTTTAGTTTAGTTTGGCACAAGGTCAGGAAGATGAGGCCTCAGTGAGAATCAAACTCATTAACAACTGTCTACTAGCCTAGCTTACTAATCATTATATGACAATATTGTCATCACCATATGAATATGTATAAATGTTATTGTAATATAAAAGACTAGCCCCCCCCTCCCATACTTATTTATTGACAATAATGTATGTAGATATAGAAAAAATGATAATAATTGAAAGAATGAGAAAGGAGAAGAGATTGTAAGGGTTGAGAAAGATATATATCAAAAGTTAAAAGCTTTCCTGTTTACTTGAACATATTTTTAATATTTTGTTGATATCTAATTAATTTTATTATGCTCATATCATCATCATCATCATCTCATCATCATGATAAATATTGTTACAATTTTCCCTATTTTTATTTTCTCTTAGAAATATTTTTCTGATTCTTCTTATGAGTATTGTCTGCTATCATCATTGTTATCTTTCATATTGTTCTCATTATAAAACTGACTGTCCTTCTATAATTAGATTCCTATTAATTATTGATATTATTAGATCTGATTAAATTATTATTCTCAACACAAGAACCAATTATAATTAGTTAATTCAAGATTGAATAATAATTATTTATTGTATTCCAATTTTTTCTTATTCAATTTTTCTTATTTTCTTACTATTAATCTGAGGGACTGAGGCAGCAATGATATATCTTAAATTTTGATGAACATGTACAATAGGAAAAAGGCAGCCATTTTTACGCCAGGCAAAAAACCTGAATAAAGGGATCTTGCCTAAGAGGCCGTTTCAAGAGATCACATATATTCAAGGTCACCTGGTATTGCTTGGGCAAAAGTACATATGTCAATTTTGATGGAGAAAAAGTGCAAGTCTAAATTATGATGAAAAGGCGCAATAGGAAAAAGGCAGCCATTTTTCTATCAGGCAAAACCTGAAGAAAATGATTGTGCTCAGAAATCAGTTTCAGTAGTACATCAGATATTTTCAAGGTTACCTGCCATTGCCTTAACAAAAGGGTGCGTGTATATATATTTGAAAAGGCCATTATCAACATCTCTAATGACTGATAATGTATATAAAACCAGTATGAGTAGTAAATATTTATCAAGATTTTTTATTGGTCCAGGTTAGCTCAGTTGGTAGAGCATTCGGTTAGAAACCACAAGGTTCCTAGTTCGATGCCGGCCCTCACCAACTCAGCGTATGAGTAGCACAGGGATCTGTGCAGTAAAGTAAGGAGCTGATGGTAGGTGTGGCACTCCACCTCAGATGTAAAAATAATCTCCTTGGTCTAGCACTAGTGAAAAGGGTGATAGACACCCTCACTGATTAGCTGATACAGACTTTAGGCCACTCCGACGACTTTACTTACTTACAGATGTTATTCACTTAATGATTTGAATAGTTTTCTAGTGTCCTGGGTATGATACTAAACTGCATCTAGTGGCGAGGCTCCAGTCCTGAGATCTGGGGTGTGTGCAGTCAACCCTTCATTGCCATTATTCCCAGGCCCACTCTGACCCATTAGAGTACCATTAATCTGTTTGATGATTTGGAACTACATTAATATATTAGCTCTAAAAACACATTGATATTGGAACTAAGTATCAAGTGTTTAGCCATTTAAAATGATTGTAAAAGTAAAAGCAAAGTAGGCAGAAGGACCTATTGTTGGTATCAGCCAGATAGCAAGGGAGTCTATCTCCTTTTCACTAGTGCTAGATCATGTAGATTATTTTTGCATCTGAGTTGAAGTACCACATCTACCATCAGCTCCCCACTTGACTACACCAATCTCAGGTGTGCTACTTATACTCTAAGTTGGTGAGGGCCAGTATTGAACCTGGAACCTTGTGGTTCTGAGGTGGATACTCTACTGACTGAGCTAAACTGACCTTTTTTTGTACTAATTCATAGTAAGTGGAGAGTATATAAACAAAAATTGAATTTAGATAAAATGAAACGAAACGTCTTCAGCATAAAATAACCCAACAAGGGTTGACATGCCATAAAATCCAACCAACCTGAATACTTCCAATACCAATAAGAAGACAGTCAGTTGTACAATACTTGAGATAATGTGTCATGACCAAAAAGTATTAAGAAAATAATAATGTTGAGGATGTTTATAAAATGTGTTTGTCACTCCATGAAGACAAATATAACATATGGTCTTTTTAGTTGGTTGCTTGGTTTAATTTATGGAATTTCAACCCATGTTGGGTTATTTAAAGTCAGTTTAACAATTATGGTCTCCAATTATATACAGAATTGTAACTTCACAATAAGTTTAAAAAGGTAAAGACTTCATTCTTTCAAACAGATCAATTAATAACAGAACTGGGTGTAAAAGCAACTAACTGCTGAGTGCACACACCCTCAAACTTCAGAATAGGAAACCTACCACAAGTAGTTTAGTATCTTACAACTTTTTAGTTAGAGGTTTTGCCCCTCTATAGTGGATGCAATGGGGGTATTCTAGGCCTCACTGACATGGTGGGATCTTTTTAATATGGATTATTCACATATGATTCAAGATAGTATGATAGGCAATCTTGAAATTTCCCGGTTCTTTTTTTATTTTTGCTGCAGGCATTAGGACATGTTTCTGATCCTTTTCTTCTTGATGTTTCTGGGTGATGTTGTCTGGAGGACAATTCCCCAGTCATCAGGTATTAGTTGTCATTGTCTTCAGGCCCCAAAGCTTAGGGAAGTTAATGAAGCAAGTAGAGCTTCCTTTCCCACTAATCCTAAGAAATACAAGAAGAAAGGAATCTGGTATGGGGTTCTAATTCCAGATGATTAAGTCCTGCCTACAAATGGCAGTGAGTGAGAGGGGAGTGACTAACTATAGATGAAGGGAGGGGCTGTCAAAGAAAAATACCCCTTGAAATCTTATGCACATACGGATACATGACTTGCCAAAACTAAAGCCATGATGGGTCCCTACAATTTATTTACTTTTCAAAAAGAAATTTAAAAGAGTAATCTAATTATCTCATTATAATGGAGATTTGGTGTCTGTCTGTAACCGAAACTACGTCATTGCCTATGTCACATTACTCTCGGGATTTGCGTAAGTTTATCAATGAGTATTTGATTTATAGTCAAAATCATTAATACATAGAATGAATCTTATTTATTAATGATGTCACTATGAAAATCTAAGTTAGATTTGCCTCAAAACAGCCCACATTATTAGTGCGTTTAAAATCCTGCAATGTGTCTTATATATCACTAAGAAATAAAGGTTTACATAAAATATGGTATGGTTAGTTTGCATAGTGGTTTAAACAAAACCGAGTTTGATGAAAATTACTTGATGTTATTGATCTCTAATATTATTTTTTTAATTCTCCAACCTATTAAAATCAATCCTTGGAATTATTTATACAGAAACCTATAAAAATATGATTAAAATAAATGAAATCTTTTTATATGCGTTCTTAATTAATTTCGATAGTGTTTCTAATTTAATATATTTCATTACATTAAAACTTAAATACTTACGCATGGCAGAGGGCGCATATTCTTATAGTTCATATGAAAAAAATTAACCAATGACCGCCATTTTTGATCCAACACTATTAAACATTTTCACATGGAATGCAGACATTTTACTCTCATTTGACAATGAAGGTCTTTTGAAAATATTAACCTGAATGACATTTTTTTCTTTATTAAGAGAAATAAGATTATATAAAAAATGATAGTCATAAGCATGATCGACACCATACAAAGTAATTGTGCTGATTTACACCGCGGATGTGGAATTAACAAGAGTTAGAAACGAAATACATGAACACAACCTGGAATTTCAAATAACACTGTATTGTTACATTTATACACACAAAGAATACACTCGTAATAATTGCAAACGATTGTACTGTCTGTGGGAAATATCAATTATATGAATATAACGAATACAAGTCCACTTAACTAAGTCCATCGAATGGTTAGGCAAGTTATCGTACTTACGACGTCCCTTTTCTATCTATATATTTTTATATCATTATTAAAAAAAATATTCTGGAGGTTTTTGACATTTCATTAAAAAAAAACAAAAAACAACCTCGTAAACAACAACACAAAATGTATGCTATTCCCTAATCTCTAAGCATAAAATAACCATAGGTGGGTTGAAATGCCGTTAAAATCAATCAATCAATCAACCATTTTTGAGGAAGTAAATACTACCTTACATTTGCATATTCAGAGACGAGTTTTGGTTGGTTGTTTTGTTTTACGGCATACCAACCTTTTGGGGGTCATTTGATACCAAATCAAGTCATTTTGATATTCGGTTTCTTACAGTGCCTCCTGTTGCTTAAATAGTCACCCATTAATTTCGGTGATTTAACAGGAACTGTAACATGACTTAACCGTAAGCATCTTGTATCGCCCATAAATAAGTCCACTCCTACCAATTTTTTATAAAGTTAATTTACTTCCAAACCAAAGGTATCAGGATTTCATTTTCTAGCCTAACATGATACAATCAAAACGGATGTTATTAGGTATTATTTATTATCGAACTACAGCATTGAAATTTTATAAACAAAATTAACATTGCAACACTTCTATAATAAAAATCAAATTGCATAAATATATTTTGGGGTATACTTATTTTTGGACTGATATATATATATATATATATATATATATATATATATATATATATATATATATCAACTTTTGCTTATACGCAATAATATTTTTGAAACCTTTTCTACTTTACATGAATTATTTTACATAGCAACACTACATATAATACTTATTTTTAAATATTTAACATCCGACGAAATTTCTATTTTTACATTTATATTCATTTTATTTTAACAATTTTTGATTTTTCCTAAACCAACGATTTCTGATATAATGACATCATCAACTATTTGAATGGAAACGATCACACCGCGTGATATTCCATTTTTACATTTTCTTGCATTTCGGTTGCGGAGTTGAGCCATCTAACATAGCAAATTAAGACTGACAAACTTTTTGCTTGTTTTTACACTATTCCTTTCGTATGAATCAATATTATTATATTAAGTCCTGTTGATGGTTTTTATTAAAACCGAAACACTTTAGCGTCGGCTATATGTAAGTCAATCTTTTAATTCATTATTTTTTCTAAACTATATATTTTTTGACGCCGTCGATTTCATATCCATTTTTCTCATATATATATATATATATATATATATATATATATATATATATATATATAGAGAGAGAGAGAGAGATGCTCATAGGTACGCGTCCTACGTCCTGACGCAAAAAAATCTAAAAGGACACAGTAAAATCGTATCCATGCGCCCCATGTTTTTCTTTTTTCTTCCCTCACCATTTCAAGCTAACTGTAAATACATTTCAATAGTTTCTTAACTATTTACACAGGAAGGGTTACAAGTAGGAGTTAGACGGCTTTAGTTTGGACCCATTAATTTTCCAGGGGAATCATTCAAAGCAAATATGCGCGTCCCCGGACGCACATAATCAAAAGGCTATCAGCATCACTGATATATATATATATATATATATATATATATATATATATATATATATATATATATATATATATATATATATATAAATTTATATATATATATATATATATATATATAAATTTATATATATATATATATATATATATATATATATATAACGAGACAGACAGACAGACAGAGACAGTTCTTCCAGGCCGTTGTGTATCAGTGCTGCTGTATGGCTGCACCACCTGGACCCTAACGAAGCGACTAAATAAACTAGATGGAGCCGCACAAGAATGCTGCGGATGATCCTGAACAAGACGTGGAAACAGCACCCCACGAGAAAGTAGCTGTACGGCCACCTGCCACATATCACCCAAACCACCGAGTAAGACGGACAAGACACGCGGGACACTGTTGGAGAAGCAAGGACGAACTCATAAGCGACATCCTCCTGTGGAAGCCAGCACATGGGCACGCCAGTGTGGCCGACCAGCAAAGACGTACATTGATTAGCTCTGTACGGATACAGGATGCTGCATAGAGGACCTCCCGAGAATGATGAACGATAGGGACAGTTGGAGAGAGACTGTCATGGATATCCGTGCTAACAGCGCGACATGATGATGATGATGATGATGATGATATATACATATATATATATTTTTTATGACAAAAACATTGGTACAGGCATATTTATTTGTGGACCATATGGTTATTTCAAACAAGTATTCTAAGCAAAAGAAAAAATAAGAAAAAAAGAGTTAAAGCCTACATTGAAAATAATTTTGTTTTTTGTGTATTTTTGAAACTAAATTTGTTGACAGGCGAATGACAGCATTTATGAATTACAAAATAAATGACGTGACAAACTAATAGAAATTTTTAAAAATTTAATGAAAGAAAGTGCGTTAAAACTTCTCCAAGAAGCTTACAGTATGTCTAATGGGAAAGTCTTGTTGAGGGGGGGTGATTTTAGGGTACTTGTCTGTGTCTGAAGAAATGGTCTCAAGTGGAATGTGGTGACGTATATACTGACATCACATATAAATGGTATTTTATTTTAAAATGGAAATCTAGAGAAATGGCCGTAAATCTCCGTCTTCAACATTTTTACCGTCTCCAAAATCCAATGTTGGTAAGGGAACATTCTTTTATGTTACAGTAACATTAAGTGAAATTCATATGGTGACAGTAATATAATCATGTGGGGTAACAAGTATTTTAATGTTTAGGTTTAAAGGTGACTGGTTATTTCTGGTGCGTGTTCACAGGGTTTCCTTTTAACCCCATCATATCTAGTGATCGTGCTGAAAAGGAATTAAGGAAGGAAAAGGAAGAGACAAAAAATAGTTTTAGGATTCAGGCTTTATTCATGGACCATAGCCACCGCGTGGATAGAAATTTCTCCCTGGCCAGTAATGGTGTTTGGTCCCAGTTGAGGCCCTCATCCGAGTACCCGTGAAATTATTTTGGTGGTCGGAAGTGGGTCCTTTTTCCTGCACATGTTCGGTTCTTCCGGTCTGAAGGCTCATGGGAATTTGTTATTTTTTATATTATGTATTTTAATTTAATTTTAATCCTCACAGTTATATAATCATTAGTAAGCTAGGCTAGCGGACAGTTGTTAGTGAGTTTGATTCTCACTGAGGACTCATCTTTCTGACCTTGTGCCAAACTAAACTGGAGAATGTCACAAAAAGACCAAACAAGTTCAGTACTTACTATGTGCTCCATACTCCTGTCCTTATGCCAAACTAAAATAAGTTTAGTAAATGTTTACTTTTTCTGTCCCATAATATTTATTACATTTAGAGTATAAAATGTATATGCAAATGTTGGTTGATAGGTTGTATTTTAACGGCATGTCAATACTTGTTGGGTTATTTTATGCTGAAGACTTTTGTTTCTATTCATTCTTGTTGGGTATTCAAATTTCTTTAACTCGTTTTTTTTCTATTTAACTCATAGATGGGACCCTAACAGGTAATACCACTCCAGGTCAGAGTTTTCCCTCTCCTAGACTGGTTACCTACCCAAGGTTAAAGAGCCCAGTCTGCCCTACTATTTTACCCATAGCTGGATGGAGAATATATGGATTCATACCTTTCCCAATGGTATTAGCGCTATGTGAAATACAAACAGCCTTGCCTAGGATTTGAACTCGGGTCGACAAGTCCATTATGCCACGCACCTATAACTAACCTTAACCCTAACCCTAACCCTGCCTTCTGACGTTTCTGTATTTCTTCTATTAAGTTTGCTCAGACAAATGAAATTGTTCTTGTTAATCAGTCGTGAATTCTTTTGTATATACATCCACATAAAGATGTATTTTACTATACAGAGGCTTAATCCACAATTTTGTCCTGGTTTATTTATCAACAACTAAAAATGTTAACAACGAGCTGTGGTTTCCAAACTGACAAACTTACGAAAACAACCTTCACCCGTTGAAACCATACCTCGCTACCGTTATACAGGTACAACCACGGCACATAATGGACTTTGGTGTAATGGCAATGAAGGCATAATCCACAGAACTGGAGTCTCACCATCAGATGCAATTTAGTACCATACCCAGGACACTGTTATTGGCTGAAGTACAATATAAATAACTTACAAGAGTCTTATGCGTTTTTCTTATCTTTATCAACCTAACAATCTGCTGCACTTAAATGTTTTCATTTTCTGCCTGGAGAGAAATAAACAAAAAACAAAAATCCTAAATAAGAAACAGAAGTTGAAAATTTTCAGCAAAAAGTCAGCAAAAATGTAGGACAAAAACATCGGACCCGCGAAATGTGAAATTATAAGTGAATAAATATTAAATTCGTATGCGCAATTTTGGAGGACGATAAACGGGGCGAATATCCCCATTCATATTGTTCTACAAAAAACAAAAACAAACAACAAAAAAAAAAAAACAGTCCCTTGATACATGTATTCATATATATATATAGATATATATATATATATATATATATATATATATATATATATATAAGTGGGTGGGTGTTGTTACACATGGGGTTAGAGAGTGTGGTGTTGTGCTCTTTCTGATTTTTAGCCACAGAGTCGGTCGGGTAAATAATGGTGTCGAGGTTTGGGGTATTCAGTAATGTCTGCAACAAGGTCGGAGGATGTGGGGAGACAGAAAATGTGTTTGTGTGGACGGACGCAGACGGAGCAAGGCTTTTCTATTGAATAAAAGGAGAGAGAGAGAGAGAGAGAGAGAGAGAGAGAGAGAGAGAGAGAGAGAGACGGGGGGTTAGTTGATTGATAAAAGTGTCTACGGTGTGAACAAGGGCTTTCTTTTAACGGCTTGTTGGACACAACGCACTCGGTGTATGGGACACTTCAAATCGCCTGTCTGCCCGTCCATCCGTTTAAAGGGTGGTACAAAGTTTTGTATGAGTAATGTTGGTCTGGTGGGTGAAGAAGAAGAAGAAGAAGAAGAAGAAGAAGAAGAAGAAAGTTATAGTAGCGAAAAAGAAGGGATCGAGTAGATAGAGAAAAAGAATGAGATTGTAAAATGAAAGAGTTAGAAAGAGGGAGAAGACAAAAAGAAAGAAAAAAAAGTAAACGAATAATAATAATAATAATAATAATAATAATAATAATAATAATAATGTAAAGAAAATAAAAAATTGTAAAGAAATATTTTAAAAGTAGAAAAGGGAGCTACAAACTAAGTGGAAGAAGAAATAAAGATAAATACAGAAGAAAGAAAGCAGATAAAATGAAAGAAAAAGAAAAGTGAAAGAAAAGAGAGAAAAAGGGGGAGAAATGTAAAAGATAAAGAAAAGAAAGTTAGAATGAAAAAAAAAGTTTAGAGTTTTCATAGGAAAAAAAAGAACGTAGGAAAGTTTGAAAGGTGAAATGAAAAAATGAAAAATCACAAAAAAACAAAAAACACTAAGGGATAAAAAAACGAAAGAAAGACAACGAAGGGATTGTAGAAAGAAAGAAAGAAAGAAAGAAAGAAAGAAAGAAAGGAAAAGCATAAAAGAAAGAAAGAAAGAAAAAAGAGAGCATAGGAAGAATGAAATGTGGGAGGAAAGAAATAAGGAATAAAGAATTAGAAAAGAAGAAAGAAAGAAAAAAAAGATAAAAAAGAAAAGGCCATAACTTAAGATAGTTCATTAGGGAGGGAAAAGGGGCAAATTATATTAGGGCAAGAGAGAGAGAGAGAGAGAGAGAGAGAGAGAGAGAGAGAGAGAGAGAGAGAGAGAGAGAGAGAGAGGCGGGGGGGGAAAACCTGCTTTGTGAGTGGTTGATAATAGTTGATGTTCAAACTCAAGTAAAGGGATATTGAATGCTGGTTTTAAAGGCATACACACCCTGCATTATTTGAAAGACTGGCAAAACAATCTTATTACTCTCATTTCCCTTCATGTTTACCAAAGCTGTTTCATTGAATGGAAATATTGCATAATTAGATTGAATTTACAGTAGGTTCGATCCTAACTGGCTACCTCATCCTTTCAACTTTATCTCGAAAGACTAAGTCAAGCCTAAAGGTTTAGAAAATCTCTCTCTCTCTCTCTCTCTCTCTCTCTCTCTCTCTCTCTCTCTCTCTCTCTCTCTCTCTCTCTCTCTCTCCTCTCTCTCTGTGTGTGTGTGTGTGTGTGTGTGTGTGTGTGTGTGTGTGTGTACATATAATTTTATATATATATATATATATTATATATATATATATATATATATATATATATGAAGATAGGATGGATGGGTTTAGAATCCGACAATATGAGGTAGATAAAAGGAAACGTGAGCAAGAAATGAACAACTCAAAACAAATCAAGGGTTGAAATGATTTCGTCCGTATTATATATATATATATATATATTATATATATATATATAAGACAATAACACATACACACATATCAATAGCGACTCCGGGGGACGGGCTTGTCGGGATCAGCCCGGGTAATCAACATTCAAGTATATCTAATCAAAGCAACAAAAATCTTTCGTAATACATCGTTTTCATTCTTGACTTCTGCTGGATACAAAATTAATTGTTGTGACACCCCTTAAAATATTATTGTTATGTGCCTCAAAATATTGACCGAAATACATTTCGATGATATTGTTTATAATTAAGAAGAAAGAAAAAAAGTTTTTAAAAAAATGAATGAAATTAAATTAACGTGGCTAGTCGGGCTCAGGAGATTGGAGCCCTACCAATCTGGAGAAATAGGCAATAATGTATTTAGTATTATTTGGATTATTCGGACAATTGTCCTCAGTTCAAAGTTCCGCGATTGCTCCCGATTACGACAAGAAGTTTCCAGAGTCCGAAAAGAAGGTTCCCGAATCCGAGAAAGTTCCCGAGTCTGACAAGAAATACATGAAAAAGGCCGAAACGTTGTACAGATAACAATGAAGATGAGGACATTAGTCCGAATAATCCAAATAATACTAATTATCAAGCTTCATCTAAAAAATTCCGAGAAATAATAATGTATTTCTTGCTTTAATTTTATTAATAATCTTTTAAAAAATCTTTATGACTTGTATGCCATATTTTTCAAAGAACACATTTTTATTTCAAATGTCCATTTTAAATAATTTCTTACTTACATTATAAGTTTTTTTTTAGCAGAATGTATCAATTGAAAAAAGGTTCATTAAATTGCGTGTGTGCTCTATCTAGACACAAATCGGCGAAAATCAAAGAAAGAGTTGGACTTCATTCGTCGTCGACTGGAATGTTGGGTGGTGGTGGTGGTGGTGGTGTTGGTGAAGAAAGTTATGAATAGTGTTGAGGAAATATAAACATATGCAAACACACACTCGAGACAGATACACGCGTTATTAAAAGAAAGAAAGAAAAAGAAACAACATACGAGCATCTTAATTTAGCATCTAAGTTATGTCAATAGTATAATTTGTTTAAGATTGTAATGAACTCGAAAAACATTGAGTCCCCACGAGTAGATCAGTCGGTAGCGCACTTGCCTAGAAATCTCGACGTTCCTGGTTCGATACCGGCCCTTGCCAAATCAGCGTAAGAGAAACACAAGGATCTGTGCGGTAAAGTGAAGAGCTGATGGTAGGTGTGGCGCTCCACCGCAGATGCAAAAAAAAAAACAATCTCCTTGGTATAGCGCTAGTGGAAAGGGGATAGACTCCCTTGCTGGTTTGCTGATACTGACATTAAACCACTTCTTACTGATATATATATATATATAGTTTTTGTCATTTATGATAGGATTATTCATAGATCAGCACTGTATTTTACTCTCTCTCTCTCTCTCTCTCTCTCTCCTCTCTTCTCTCTCTCTCTCTTTTCTGTTTCACTCTAACACGTTACAATTGAGTTTTATTTTTCAATTTCTCTTTCCTGAGACTACATTGATTTTTCTCATGTTTTTTTTTTATCTTTCTTTCATCTTAATGTTTATGAGAGTAATGCCTTGTGTTACCATAACAATGGAATTTATCTGTAGTGAAACCAGGTTGTATAAATGAACACATATACACACACACACACATGTATATTAGGGCAGTAAGAACGGAGGGACAGTCATAAGATCCTCACACTTGCAGTTAAAAATCAAAAAAAGAAAAATGAATAAATTCTGTTTCAAGATCAAAACAGAGCTGGTATAAAACCTAAAATAAAATAAAAAGTCTGATGATCATGGCTTGGGACAAGCGAAACCTTCTGAAAAAAAGTTGAAATATTGTGGTCATTTCTTTAAAGTTTCATCTTTATATATATATAGGGTCATCCACAGACACTTATCAAGTCTCTTCAGTGTGGCTAGATATTTTATAAGCTACCTACAACCGGAATGGAAATCCGATCGGTTGAGTGTCAGTCCGGCACCTTAACCATTAGGCTGTCTTCACTTATAGAATGGGAAGGGGATTTTAACTGTTTTAATACACACATCGCTTTGCGTGTAAAGGCCGTCACAGAGTGCTCCATTCATTATATAGAAGAGCGTTGCGTTTACGCTTGAGTTGACGGCCCCAGAGTGTATTTTGGCAGAGTTTTTCTTTTAAACATGTTTTGTTGAACTCTACTGACGATTCTTGTCGGACGAGTTTTTCTTCAATCCTTTCTAAATGTCTGGCAATCTTTTTAATGTCAAGGTGGAACTGGGGTAGTAATCCACCAAAGGTTTCTTTACGAGCGCTTTCGGCATGTCTATCTGCCATCTTCAGGTGAGAAACTGATGGAATGTTTCAGGTGTCTCGTTTATATATATATATATATATATATATATATATATATATATATAAGAGAGAGAGAGAGAGGGAGAGAGGGAGAGAGGGGGGAGAATTTTGTAAGTTGAATACATTAACTTTGAAATAATTATTTTTCTCCAATAAATTAAAGCTGGTTTTATACCCTTTTAAATGAAAATGTTTGCTTTTACATATCAATACATCTGTTATATTTACATATATAAATTGCATATACTAATTGTAATAACTATTACTAGCAGGACCTGTGGATATACCACAGTAAGATAATTCAATTATTACAACGTTTGATATGTTTACTTAAGAGCTATTACCATAGTTCAATATGTAAAAGGTATTATAATCTTGATTTAACTCTCTTTTCATCATTTCATTATGTTCGGATGAAACAGATTAGCCTTATCACTCTGCGCGCTCACCTCTCTCTGTATCTTTTCCCTACTCTCTTTCTTTCTTTCTTTCTGTCTTTCTTATATACTTATTTTCTGTGAAGCTGCTCCTTTTTCTTCGCTTTCATTGTTTATGATAAAAACGGAATGACCCATTATTTACTTATAAGAAATAAGAATTCAGCGTATACTCAAAAGCAGCAGATCAGGATTTACATTTTTGCCTTTCTTCTTAGACGATTTGGACGATCTCATTATTAACCCGAGGTGTTTGTAAGATGATAACGGTTGGAAGAATAAGGAACGAGATTGTTAATATATATTTGTTGATGATAAAATAAAATAGATTATTTCGAATAGTTTTCAATTAGAATTGAAGTAGTTGTGATAGCGGGTGGGGGTGGGGTAGTTTTTTTTATCTGAAGTTTGGATGTAAATTATGCAACTACACGATCTTAAGTGGTTGGTTCTGAAGCTGGACGTTCAAATTGTCCTTTTTCCAATATCGTAACAATCTTCAACACAATCGGTGGCAGTTTGGGTCGGGCCCAGATGTGGCAAAAAAAAAAAGAAAAAGAAAAGAAAAAGAAAAACCAACAGATAGACACAATCATTGACTTTTGATGAATAAATACAAAGTGACTGTCGTTGATTACCAGAAATGATGTAAAGCAAAGACTGCGGTTTGAAAATACGTGCGACCACCATAGAAAAATCGCCTGCAGCAATTTGGGCTCGTGGGATGAGTGGCCCACAAAAAGCCATACATTTCCTTCAAAAGAATAGACGAGAATGCTTTCAATTCACTAAATAAGAAGAAGGGTAGGAAAGGAGCTTTATCCCTGCTCTGCATCTGAGCAATGCTTAAACACAGAAGAAAGGGCATCATGCTATAGGGTTGTATGTCTATAAACAGTGAATGTCATTTGTATTAATAGAATTATAGATAAGTCTTCTTTGGTGACCCTTAAACTCGTTGTTTAATCACACCTTATTTATAGAATTTATAACATAATTAATTGGAAATAAATAGGGGTAAGTATACTATAATTAGTATTTAATAATCCCCCCCCCCATGGTTGATTGCTTTTAACGGCATGTTAACCTGTTGTGGTTATTTTATACATAGACGTTAGGGAATCACGTTCATTGTAGGTTCATATTTACATCTTTGTGTAAAGGTTTCTGAAGAGGAATTTTCTGCTCACAGCCCTATCGAATAGAAAACATTTTAAACGGATCTATTTGATCCATAGATAGGACCCTTACAGGTACAACTTCAGATCACCAAAACTGGAGTCTCACCAAATTTTATACAAATAATTTGTGCACTGTTATATATGATTTTAAGTATTTTTGGTAAATTAACGATTACCCCCCCCCCAAAAAAAAAACAAACAAAGAGGATAGATATTTTTTCTTGAATAAGAGACTTAAAATTCAAAATATAAGATGTTTTACCGACTTTATCGTAAAATCGAATTAAAAACTTTTTACATATGTTCCGTCATTGAATTGAATTCTCTTTCCAAAAATGTAAAATTCATTTTCCTCTACCAAAAAATTATGAAGAAACTATATTGGGGGTGGGGGTTCAATGCGTGAAACAAAAAAACTAACGAATCAATACTTGACCTTTTCAATTTAGAGTAAACACTTAATCAAAATAAAAACTCTACTTCTATTACTTTATATACCAAAAATTTTATTAAAATTGTTCAATTAGTTTATTTTTGTTGATTTATTGAAAAAAAATATCCAGTGATCACCCTTAATGCAAGATGCATGATTTTGTATCTCCCAATATTTTGTATCTCCCAAGAACAGCGCCGAATATTGAACAATTAGCAAAAGTCTTACCTTTGCTACCAAATCAACTAAAAAAGGTTTACCAATACTGCGAGACTTGTTTCTCGTGTCTTCGCACCGACAAAGTTTGACAAAACTCACGTTCCTCCTTCAAAAGTTGATTCCTTCAACAATGTTCATT
Source organism: Doryteuthis pealeii (assembly GCA_023376005.1). Lineage (NCBI taxonomy): Eukaryota > Metazoa > Mollusca > Cephalopoda > Myopsida > Loliginidae > Doryteuthis > Doryteuthis pealeii. The sequence goes on from CM042162.1 coordinate 54,992,537, forward strand.
TCATTTTCATTTTCATTTTCATTTTCATTTTCATCTCTCTCTCTCTCTCTCTCTCTCTCTCTCTCTCTCTCTCTCTCTCTCTCTCTCTCTCTCTCTCTCTCTCTCTCTCTCTCTCTCAAACAAACAAACAAACAAACAAACAAACAAACAAACAAACAAATATCCGCGCTAACGGAATGTCAATCTGGTTCGCTCTATCGTCTCTCGCTTACGTACACGCTAAATCAAATTATGAATATGCATGTACGATGGCCATATTATAGACTCAAACGCGCGCATGCGCAGCGTAGCCTTACAGATTGACGTCTACACAACCAACACGTGAAACTGTGCGTTGCCCTTTCGCTGCAATCAAGTAAGTGTAACTTACTACACCATTTGTGAATGATGGCGTCACCTTGTGATTATATAATATTTTATTGGCATAATAAGTAGTTTCAGTTTAGGGAGCAAAAAAAAAAATCAAATAGTTTTAATCAAATATAGTCTAAAGCTTTTCAGAGATCACCCTAGCAATTCCCGAAAGCCAAAAATGATGGAGCCTTAGTGTACGGGCAGATGGACGGTTATTTTGTGTATTTATAATACGATTATACACTGATTTACTTGGAATAATGTCCTCATCTTTGTTGTTATTAAGTATCACAATGAGTGCCGTAGTATTAGAGTCATCCAGTGGCTACTCTCCTTAATAGAGCCATGTCACGACATTTTTTTTTTTTTTTGCTGTTTACCGATGTGAAAATGTACCTACTTAGAAATCTATGGTGCGCCCTGTTGATATGTCTTTTCTCTGTATATTTTTCCATCTACAATGCTACCCCACACCTTGGATAAAATACAAATAGAAATCGAGACAAAATAAATAAATTTAAACTTGTACAATTTATTTTTGAGTTGAATCCCTAGGTACCACCAATTTGACCCTGTGCAATTTACCCCCCCTACATTTAACACAATGAAACTTGCAGAAAAATTAATATTTTCTTGCAAAGTTTTTTCCATTCGAAAGAAAAAACATTAAATAAACTCCTGATGATTTTTAAAATTTTTTATCAGCATACGAAAATAATGAAAATTATGATTGAAAAACAATGTTTTCATTTTTGCACTGTTAAATCAACTGAAATTTAACGTAGCTAAAAACAAGTTACGATAAGAGGATTTTTTAAAAATTCTATGAAAAATCAATTAATGGTCCGATTTTCACGAAAATTTCCATAAATGTTTACCATTGGATATAAATACATCTGAAATAGTTTTTTTCTAAAATATATTAGGGGAAATATTTTTTTACGATGTCTATCACCCCCCCTATTTTATTTTATGAGATAAAAAAAAAATGATGTGGAAAAAAAATTTGGTACTTTTTTTCTATAAAGATAAGAGTCTGAATAACTATATCAATGAAATTGTATAACGTACCGAATTATAGTTTTTTTAGGAAAAAATAATGAAATCGGAAATAAAAAGTGCAAAAAAAAATGTCATAATATTAATATTTGAAAACTTTTTTTTTCTTATGTAATTGGTATGTACTATATTCTATTAAATTGTAAAAAAAAAAAAAAATTTTTAAGACATTAATTTTTACGAGATTTTCAATCTTTTGTGTGATTAAATATTTTTATTTTCTGCGTGAAATAAATTAAATTTTTTTTTTTTCCTGTGGAAAAAAATCAAAATTTTCACGGATATTTAAAAACATGAATTTTAGAATTCAGGTGAACTAAAAGTTGGTCCGATCCGTGCTCGATTAATATTTTTAAAAGAATTTGTAATTTTTATTGTTGAATAGTAATGTGTGATTCTTAGAATGTACGGAAGAGCAAAACTGACATATGACGAGACGCTTCTCGGTAACTAAAGTTTGTTTTTCTGAGCGTAAAAAAATATTTTATTTAACTTTTACGACCAATTAGAATAAAAATAATATATTGAATGATTGTTTTATCAGTTTTTCTCTTAGAAAAAATATTCAAATTTTCATTTTATTTTCGATTTTAAGAATTAATACTAAAACCGAAGACATTTTTTAACGTCAATTTCAATGCGAAATTTTAAGATTAAAGTTTTTCAAGTTTTTATTCATAGTAAATTGTAATATTAAAGTTTTTAAAGATGTTATTCATTTTAAATTGTAATATTAAAGTTTTTAAAGATTTTATTCATTTTAATAGAAAAAATTTGGCTAAAAAAGTTTGTCCGTTACACCCATCCGTACTTAGATGCATAACTGTAAGAGGGTAATAATATGTATTTCTTTCTCTCTAAATCGCAGCCTGAAAATTACCCTTTCGCACGTAATATGGATAGGTTTGTTTATTTTTTAAGATAACGATGTAATTTTTCCCAATCGGATAATTTGATCTTTGAATTAACTATTTTTCTTTGTAACAACACTGCACGATCTTTTTTTAACGAGATTTTTGATAAACAAAGTTCGGAAATATCTATTTCCGTTTTATTCAAGATGACCTAAACGGTCTGGTGGTACCTATGAATCCCGTATATATTTTTGGTTCTACTTAACTACAAATCTTTTAAAATATTTTCCAATTTTTTTTCTACAATAAGAACCAATTAGAAAAAAATATATTCATGTTTTTACAAGAATCAAAGATTCAGATTTGAATATTTCAATTTAAGAAAATTTAGATTCGAAAATTTCAAAGTTGATCAGTGTGGAAGAGAGGGGGTGGGTATTTATCTAATCCCAATTATCAAAGCTCAAAAACATTATAAATTGGGGTGGCGTTGTAAGTAAATAAAAAAATAAGAAAATAATTTTCCCGAAAAAAAAAAAACATTAAAAGAGAAAGAAACTGTCATAGATTGTCATTACTTCTTTCCTATGCATATTAGGGTAGGTCGATATTTCACCTTTTTTTAAATATCTAATTACATAAAACACCGAAAGTTGTGTATTGGTTTATTAAGTACTGATACCAAAAAATAGATCTTGAACTTGTATCAATTTATGAGGAAATGACATCAAAAATCGTAGACAAAAATGTAGTGAAAAATCCTCGGTTTTGCAACATTTGGCCAAAAGATTGATCGGAAAATCTAACAATTTCTGTATTTAAACCCGGGAATGTTGTCATTTTATCTTATCAAAACGAGTGGAAAGAAACTCGTGGAGGGCGTAATAGCAAGTGGTCCTCAGAGGAAATATCGCCTTTAGGCAAGTGTTTCGGCACTTAACTCCTGAAAATCTCGGGGGATCGGGCCACATTAGAGTCATGACTCCCGGATGTCCAACTGCTGTCCGTTTTATTACGCCATAGGTGGGATTGGTTTTTCTGGTTTCTAGCACTGCTGTGATGTGTACTGCGGTTGTTAAAATGTCTACTTACTGGCTGGGTACACTGGCGTGCGCTCGGACCACCCAAGTGTGAGAATTCTTTTTTCACGATTCCAGCGGGATTCGAACCCGGATTGCCGGCTCCAGAGACGCTGGCTTACACGACTACGCCAGTGTGACACTCAATTGAATTGGGACAAATTAAGTATTATGACGTTTGTCTTTGTTTCAACTTACGGCCTCTTTTCCATGGCCCTCAAGGTTCTAGTCCTGCTTCTTCCAGAGATGGACAGCTGTTTCATGAGGCTGTAAGCAGATGAGCCTTCAAATTCTCTGGTACCAACCTCGACTGCGAAGACTTTGGTTTTGAATCCAGCGTCTCTCATGTCTCTAGCCAAGTCGGCGTACTTTTCTGTCTTGTAGACATGGGCATCTTCTCTCCTGGTTTCGTAAGCCACGGTGAGTTCGATCAGGAGGATCGCCTTGGCATTCTGGGAGTAGAGAACTATGTCGGGTCTTGAGCCGTTCTTTTTGATGACCTCTGAGTAGTCGTTCAACTCTGGAAGATCTGCAGAGTACTCCTAATCATTTGCTTTACCCAGCAGGCTTTGTCTGCAGGATCTGAGTGGAATATTTGTAGTTGGCCAAGTTTTCTTGCCTTCTGCCGCATGAAACTATGTCTCGGGTTCTGGGCATCGTCCTTTACTCTTGGTCATATTGAATTCGACGGCTCCAGCAAGCTTTTTCAGCACTTGGTTGTGCCTCCATGTGTATCACCGTTGAGTGAGAGCTGCTTTGCAAGAGCTGAGAATGTGCTCCATTGTCTGTCTTTCGTTGCAAAGCGGACAGGAAGAGTCTTCAGATTTCCCCCATTTTACCAGGTTGGCATTCGAGGGTAGGAGGTCATACACTGATCTGAGAATGAAGCTGATCCTAAGTGGAACCATATGCCACAGGTCGTTCCAGTTCAGGTTTCTTTGGAGAGCACTTTTCCATATTGTCCATTGTCCCCTGCTGACTTTGTTGCACTGCCTTCTGGAACCTTCTTCTTCCCTGATCTCTTAGATCACCAAGTCTCTCTTTGCTTTTCCTTTCGCCTTGGACCACCATTTCATTTTAAATGACGGAATTATAACTAAAGTTCAAATTAAAAATATGCAAAACCGATGATTTTTCAGTGCATTTTTGTCTACGATCTTTGATGTCATTTCCTCAAAAATTGGTCCAAGTTCAAAATCTAATCTTTGGTATCAGTACTTATACAACTTTCGGTGTTTCATGTAATTTAATATTCAAAGATTTAAAAAATCGACCTACCCTAATATGCATATGCGTATTTGTGTATGTATCATATATTTAAGGAATGAAAACTACTAGCAAGAGACTTAATTAGGTGTGTTTGAGTATGTAAGTGCATACAGGTATGCATTTTAGAGGTAGAAATAAACAGAAACTAAAGAATATATAAAAGGGAATGATTATTTTCAATCATGTGTGCATCTACATATGTGTTAATGTATATGCATAGTTCTCTCTCTCTCTCTCTCTCTCTCTCTCTCTCTCTCTCTCTCTCTCTATATATATATATATATATATATATAGAGAGAGAGAGAGAGAGAGATTGATATATTGATATATATATATATATATATATAACACACACACACACACACACACACATATATATATATATATATATATATAGAGAGAGAGAGAGAGAGATTGATATATATATACACACACACACATATATATATATATACACACACACACATGTATATACACACACACACACACACACACATATATATATATATATTGATATATATATATACACGTATATATATATACAGACACACACACACACACACATATATATATATATATATATATATATATATATATTAGATTCATAAGAAATGGACTCCTCAACCCGAGTTTAAATCCTAAATGAGGATGTTTGTATTTCACATACCACTAATACTCTAGGGGAAGGTATACATCCAACCACATTCCCTCCAGCTATGGGTAAATAGTAGGGTGGACTGGGCTTTTTAACTATGGCTAGGTAATCACTCTAGGAGAAGGAAAACTTTTAATTCAAACCTGTTAAACTTCACTTAAGTAATTGACCTTATGTCACATCATGCTTATGTGAAGGGGTTGCTGAATGTATATATATATATATATATATATATATATATAATGTATGAATCTGTTCAGATTTATGCCTGTATATCTATCTCAGTCTTTTTGTCTATCCATCTGACTCAGTCTATTTCTATCTCAGCCTGTCCACCAATTTAACTCTCTCAGTATGTCTATCTATCTATCTATCTAGTCAGTAATTGCTAGTTGGATAAACAAAATAAAACCTGTAATTTATTTTCCCTGGCAAATACCCTTTGTTATGATTACCACATGATTTTAGATAATCACTAAATTCAACAATCATCTTAAAAAAAATTCACCTGTTACGCATGTAAGCCCACATGCTGATAGATAATGGCAAGACAGGTGCATTCTACCCCTGACCATCCCACCTTGGCCTGAGGAAGGGCCCAAGTCTATTAGGGGTTCTGGAAGAATTGGGTTCAAAGTTCTGTGATGGCTCCCACATATATTTCACATACATTGTCACATAATTCAAGTGGGCAACAACACAAATATATTAAAAGATATTTCTGCCAAAATATAAGAAATAAGAAATAATATTTTTGTCAATTTTTAAATATATATATATATATATATATATGTGTGTGTGTGTGTGTGTGTGTGTGTGTGTGTGTGTGTTTAACAAATTCTACAACACTGAAACTCTTTAACCAAAAATATGAATATTCAGCTCTTCAAAGATAAGTATATATCTTATATATATTAATTTTTGATTATAGAGATGTTGAAGTTTTACTTTTGGTTACAGATATTCAATGGTGTAATAATATCTGCTTTGATTATATAATGTCCCTCTAGAAATGATAAAAACCTGGTATTAGAAGAAAATTATTTTTCTAATAACTAGACATAAAATTATATATATATATATATATATATATATATATAAATATATATATAATTTGGATCGTGAAGACAGAGGGTCAACAGCACTCGGTAACTTTCTCTATAGGTATTTACCCAACCCCTCTGCACAAAGACAATTTTTTAGCGGAGGTTAATATGTTTGAATTCAGAGTTTTCCTTCTCCTAGACCAGTTACCATATTAAGGATAAAGAACCCAAATTGCCCTACTATCTAACCATAGCTGCAGGGGAAATAACTGGATTCATACCATTCCCAAGAGTATTAGTGCAATGTGAAATTCAAGCAACCCCATCCAGGATTTAAACTTAGTTATGCTATGTCTATTTTGTACAATATTAACCATTACACAACAAATACATCAAATCTCACTCCCTCCTCCCTCTCTCGCTCTCTCTTTCTCTCTCTCTCTATATATATATATATATACATATATATATATATATATATATATATATATATAGTGAGAGAGAGTGAGTGTGGCATATTAAAGTGTACATATACGGAGGGGCATATACACAGGCATATATATATATATATATATATATATATATATATATATATATATATATATATATTTAATATACCAAGCGTGTTGGTAAATCCTTGTGGTGAGAAAAAAACAGCAAATAGTTTGATTGTAAAAATATACTACCAAACATCAACTGGGGAGAAAAAAATTTTTGAAAAAAAGAAAAGACCAAGATAGTCGTACCAACAAAAAATAATCTATTGGTATAGTATTTGGCCAAAAGAAAAAACAATTTCTATGTATATATATGTATATAAGATATATATATATTCATATAACTGCTAGGAGAATAGCTAATAAGTAAAAAGTGCTCAATACCTAAGTAGAGCAAATAATAAAGATAAATCTAATGAGTCAGACGAACCTACTAATAGTTTCGCTTAATTCTTTTCAGGGCTAAGATCTGACCTGAAGAGCATTAAGCGAAACTAATAGTAGGTTCGTCTGACTCATTAGATTTATCTTTATATATATATATATATATATATATATATATATATATATATATATAATCAGGGCCAGTATGACACAGATCTAGGCCCATAGATAAAAAGTATTATTAACCCCCTTAACCCAGTCCACCCTTAGAAATTTGTTCTGAAGCTTCCTGTTTTGAAAGATATCGAGAAAGTTACTGGTGTTTATTTCCAGTGTTACTTTTTACCCTCACTGACATATCTAAGCAAAAATTAACAAAACAGCAAAAATTCATTGGTTGTGTTTAAACATTTTGATAATTTTAAATGTTTTTACATGTGATCCTGACATGCAGTTCTGAAACAGTAGCTGTCATTTTTGCTACATGTTGCTGGTCATAATGTTTTGGTTCATTAGTGTATGTATAAAGGAAAGAAATCCATTTGTGTTAGGCATTGAGCCGATCATATAAAACCTGATGGGGTAAAAACAACAAAATGTGTAAACAAAAGCAATTGTTAACCAATTAATTAAAAGAAAGCGTTTACCCTGGAGACTTGAACTGATCAGCCAGTAAAACAGGGGATCAAACAACTGAACAGATTGAACTGTATCAACTTTGAGTCAGCATCAAATGTTTTTATTCAGCTTATACTTGATTCATATTATTGATCCCAGTAAAAGTTAAACAACATATAAAATGACTTTCAAGATCACTTTTAGCATCCAGGAAGAATTTTACTCAAATCAATTTTTGTCTTATAAAAAAGAAGAAATCAATAGACTGAAGGAAAATAATTTTTTGTTTTTCATTATAGCTTAGGAAATAGCATGTAGCTATGAGTAGAGGGTTCCCTATGAGGATTGAACTCATAGTAGTGATAACAGTTTGAAATAGTAACTTGCTAATTATTGTCATTTAGCATTTTGGAAGAATTTTACTCAAATCAATTTTTGTCTTATAAAAAGAATAATAATTTTCATAATAGAAATTATTGTCATGTAGTTTAATACAAGGGTCAACAACCTACTGGTTGTGGGTCAGATCTGGCCTGCAAACCCAAAATCATCTGCAGTCCTTAAGAGAAATATTATATTAATCTGGCCGGCAGACGAGACAGAAATTGGCTTAGATGCTCTTTTTTATTCCTAAACATAAAAGACATAAACACTATACTATATAAAGGACATAAACACTATACTACATAAAAGACATAAACACTATGATACATAAAGGACATAAAAACTATGCTACATAAAAGACATAAACACTATACTACATAAAAGACATAAACACTATACTACATAAAAGACATAAACACTATACTACATAAAAGACATAAACACTATGATACATAAAGGACATAAACACTATACTACATAAAGAACATAAACACTATACTACATAAAAGACATAAACACTATGATACATAAAGGACATAAACACTATGCTACATAAAAGACATAAACACTATACTACATAAAGGACATAAACACTATACTACATAAAAGACATAAACACTATGATACATAAAGGACATAAACACTATACTACATAAAAGACATAGACACCATGCTACATAAAAGACATAAACACTATGCTACATAAAAGACATAAACACTATACTACATAAAAGACATAAACACTATACTACATAAAAAGACATAAACACCATGCTACATAAAAGACATAAACACTTTGCTACATAAAAGACATAAACACTACATAAAGGACATACACTAACTACATAAAAGACATAAACACTATGATACATAAAGGACATAAAACACTATACTACATAAAAGACATAGACACCATGCTACATAAAAGACATAAACACATATACTACATAAAAGACATAAACACTATACTACATAAAAGACATAAACACTATGCTACATAAAAGACATAAACACTATACTACAGAGTATTTCTAAAATAAGAATTGTTATTCCTCATATAGGTATTACTTTATCATATAATCTTGATTATTAAAATTTAAGGACCAAGTTACCTTTAAGCACCCCAGGGTTGACCTGGATTCAGAAGGACATGTTTCGCTTTGCATCGTCAACATCCAGTTGTTTGTTAGGGTTAGGGTTAGGGGTTAGGGTTAGGGTTAGCAGTTAGTTTAATAATTGAAAAAAAAATGCGTCAAAAATCGTCTGTTAACAAACAATCGAATGTTGATGGTGCAAAGTGAAACATGTCCCTCTGAATCCAGGTCGACCCTGGGGTGCTTAAAGGTAACTTGATCCAAATTTGATAATGAAAAATCAAAATCTGGTAATAATCCAATAGACACATCTGGTTTATAAGTTTTATACAATTCTACAAAACAACAATCATCCTGCTTGCAACCTTGATGTGATAAATCATTAATGTATGCTGTAAGGACTATGGTGATAGATGTGGCCCTCTATTCTTTTCACAGACATTGACCCTGGACCCTATGAAGAACAAGGTTGCTGACACTAAGACAGAAATATAAAGCACCCATTTTGTCTCCCTCAACTCTCTATCCTGTCTGATGATTGTGGCGATACTTCTTTTTGCCACATGAAACTTAAAGTAACAGTTATAATATTTTAAGTAATCCCATTTTTATGTTATATACAAGATGGCTCATAAAACACTGACACAAAAAATTTAATCATCTAGTCTTTTGAATCATAAAATATAATCTAAGGAAATATATTTTTAGTTATTTGTGAAAAATGATATCCTGTAGATTGCTTCCATTTTCCCAAATACAAAGTTGTACCTAAATTCAGGCACTTCATATGATTTTGCTCAAGGTTTCTAGTGTCAATCCTCTTATCTTTGCACGACTATTATTCTTGAGCTGTAGCAATGTCTTAAGCTTATACAAATATTCTTTAAATAACCCTAAAAATAGAAGTCAGGCAGACAAAGTAGAAAAATGGGGAGTCCATTTGAATTTTGAATTTCTTGAAATTATTCTGCCACTAAAAATGACTTTTTATTGAAATTAAAAACCTCTCAGTTGCATTGTAAAATTCTATTATTTTAATTTGATCTTTCACATTGTAACTTGACATTTTCAATTTGATTAGGTTACTTATGATCAAGTCACTTTGTAAGCACTGTTTCCTGCTATATCACCAAAGTTAAGCAGCAATGAAAAGGTTCAATACCCAGATGGTGACCATTTAAGCAACAGCAGGTACTGAAGCTGAATTTAAAAAATGACTTGTTTGGCATTAAATGATCCGAAAAGAGTTGATATGCCATAAAACAAAACAACCAAACTTAACCAAACTATGATATCTGAAAAATATTATGAAAATTAGATTAAAGCCAGAAAGTTATGAATTTTTTTAAAGATTTCAGTATTTGTATATATATTATATATATATATATATATATATATATTACACACACACACACACACACACACACATATTATATATATATATATATATATATATATATATATATTCTTCAGTTCCCACACAACAATTCAGTACATTTACAGACTCTATCTATAAATATAGAATTAATTTATTACCTATCAATGACACAATTAGGATTAGTAGAAGGTGGGAATAAAAACTCTAATTTTGAGATTTTAGGGTTCAAAACTAGCCTTGCCCCATAAAATACTGATTTTGTTAGAGGAGGATATGTTTAATATTGCTAAAAATTTCCTTTTTTTTTCTATTAATTTTTCTTCCGACCATCTTCTTACTACTTCCATTGTCAAGCAATGCAGTCAATTTTTTCTAGGATGTGAGGAACATTGAGTATTTATTTATCTTCTTTACCCTTTCTATTTGCTGATTGAAGAAAAAAAAAAACGTACATGAAATTGGCAAATACAAAACCGCCATGGGGTGGGGGAGTAAATATTCATTCCTTTTAGGTTTTATCTTGTTTTACTGGCTGATATTGAGCACTTTTCTGATTTATGAAAAACAGCTTTAGAACAATTTGTTTTTCTCTCTCTCTTTCTCTGTCTCTCTCTGTCTCTCTCTCTCTCTCTATATATATATATATATATATTTACCAACCCCTCCGCACAAGCAGTTTACCTAACCAAGGTTAAAGAGCCCAGCCTGCCCTACTATTTACCCATAGCTGGAGGGAGAGTAGGATTCATACCTTTTCCAAGGGTATTAGCGCTAAGTGAAATGCAATTACCACGTCCAGGAATTGAACTCAGGGCGACGAGTCCATTTCCCATGACTATAACCATTACACCTCTCTCTCTCTCTCTCTCTCTCTCTATATATATATATATATATATATATATATATATATATATATATAAAGTAAAAAAACATAAGTAAATTCGGGGATGGCCTATTGTCAATATCAGTCAGACACCGAGGGAGTCTGTTTCCTTTTCCCTAGTACTAGACCAGGGACATTGTTTTTGCATCTGAGGTAGAGCGCCAAAACCTTACTATTAGCTCCCTACTGTACCACATAGATACAAGCTGTGCTACTCATGTGCTGAGTTGGCAAGGGCTGGTATTGAGCCTGGAACTTTTTCTACGTGGATGCTCTACCAACTGAGCTAAAGCAGCCCTTTATATAAATATAGTCAAACACAATATTTGATGTGATTATTTCTTTAAATGAAATGATATTATCAATACTAGAATATTAAGAATTGTTTCACTTTTTTCATTTCATCTTTTTTTTACTTGAAAATATTATTATTATATTAAAAGTATTTTTAATATCTGCTATAAATAACGCTGAAGAGGATCTAATAAAACAAAAGGTTGGTATATTATCATATATAACAAATACATCGTCTGAATATTTTTTTTTTTTTCATATTTTTATATTTACATATCATTAGATTTATTTCCATTTTTCTCTATCATATATATATATATATATATGTATATATTATATGTGTGTGTGTATATATATATATACATACATACATACTACAAATATATATATATATATATGTATATATATATATATATGTCTGTATATATATATACATACATACATACTACAAAACAATATATATATATATATATGTATATATATATATATATATATACATACATACATACTACAAAATAATATGTATATATATATGTGTGTATAATATATACATATAATATATATATATACATAAATACATACTACAAAAACAATATATATATATATGTGTATATATATATATTATATAATTATATATATATATACATACATACATACATACTACAAAATATATATATATATAATATATATATATATATAATATTATATATAACAAAAACAATATATATATAAAGTCAACTGGATCAAAATACACTGACAATAGATATATGCACACATATCCAAAATAAAGGGTGAGCTATTACGCCCATGGTTCATCTCTCACCCCGAGGATTATTAGCGCTAAGTGATGCCAATTACTACTCAAGGATTGAACCTCAGGGGCGACGCAGTCGCATTTCCCATGACTTTAACTCATTACACACGCGCTTACGCATTGTATTATTTCCTTTATAAGGAATTGTCAACTTTGATCTTCACTTTTGTTGAAGGGATCATTATTTCTTAGAGATTCAATTTTCTGATCAAGTTAAAGCAATTTCCGACATTACAGGATAATTTAATATTCGTTGCTTATAATGACGAATTCTAAGCAGTAACTTAAGGCTTTACCTAGTTAAATATACAACAATGTATTCTCAAAATATACATAGACACCTTCAAATAAAGATGTATATGACAACTAAATACCTATCTTATAATAATTTTACATTTTGCATATTTAAACGGCAACTGGTGGTGAGGTTCCGATTCTGGAGCTCTGGGAGTGGTGGAGTAACCTTTATTGCCCTTACTTCCAAGGTCCACTCTGCCTGGAGTAGTATATCTGTTAGGGTCCCATCTATGAGTTGAATAGAACAAAATGAGTTAAGAAATTTGATACCCACAGAATGAATAGACAACCAAAAGTCTTTCAGCAATAACATAACCCAACAAGTATTGACATGCCGTAAAATACAACCAACCAATATTTGCATATACATTTTATACGCTAAAGTAATAAATATTATGGGACAGAAGTTATTTAAACATTTTACTAAACTTATTTTAGTTTGGCACAAGGACCTGGAGTATGGAGCACATAGTGAGAACTGAACTCACTAGCAAATGTTTGGTACTTTTTTGTGACATTCTGCAGTCGTTTATTTAGTTTGGGCACAGGTCAGGAAGATGAGGCCTCAGTGAGAATCAAACTCATTAACACTGTCCTACTAGCCTAGCTTACTAAATCATTATATGACAATATGTCATCACGCATAGAATATGTATAATGTGTATTGTAATATAAAGACTAGCGCCCTACACCCTACTACTTATTTATTGCAATAAATGTATGTAGAATATAGAAAAAATGATAATAATGAAAGAAATGAGAAAGGGAGAAGAAGATTGTAGGGTTGAGAAGATATATATCAAAAAGTTAAAAGCTTTCCTGTTTAGCTTGAACATATTTTTAATATTTTGTTGATATCTAATTAATTTTATTTAATGCTCATATGCATCATCAATCATCATCTTGATCATCATGAATAAATATTGTTACAAATTTCCCTATTTTTATTTTCTCTTAGAAATATTTTCTGATTCTTCTTATGAGTTATTGTCTGCTTCAATCATTGTTATCTTTCATATTGTTCTCATTATAAACTGACTGTCCTTCTATAATTAAGATTCCTAATTGAATATTAGTATATTATTAGAATCTGATTAAATTATTATTCTCCAACACAAAGAACCAATTATAATTAGTTAATTCAAGATTGAATTAAATAATTATTTATTGTATTCCAATTTTTTCTTATTCAATTTTTCTTATTTTCTTACTATTAATTCTTGAGGGACTGAGGCAGCAAATGATATAATCTTAAATTTTGATGAACATTGTACAATAGGAAATAAGGCAGCCATTTTTTACGCCAGCATAAAACGCTGAAATAAAGGGATCTTGCCCTGAAGAGGCCGTTTCAAGAGATCACATATCTTCAAGGTCAACACTGGTATTGCTTGGGCAAAAGTACATATGTCAATTTTTGATGGAGAAAAATGCAAGTCTAAATTATGATGAAAGGCGGCAATAGGAAAAAGGCAGCCATTATTTCTATCAGGCAAAAACCTGAAACAAATGATTGTGCTCAGAAATCAGTTTCAGTAGTAACACATCAGATATTTCAAGGTTACCTGCCATTGCTTACAACAAAGGGTGCGTGTATATATATTTGAAAGGCCATTATCAACAATCTCCTAATGACTGATAATGTATATAAAACCAGTATGAGTAGTAAATATTTATCAAGATTTTTTTATTGGTGCCAAGGTTAGCTCAGTTGGTAGAGAGCATTCGGGTTAGAACACACAAGGTTCCTAAGTTCGAATGCGGCCTCACCAACTCAGCGTATGAAGTTAGCACAGGGATCGATGTGCAGTAAAGTAAGGAGCTGATGGTAGGTGTGGCATCCCACAACTCAGATGTAAAAATATCTCCTTGGTCTACGGCACTAGTGAAAAAGGGGTGATAGACACCACTCACTGATTAGCTGATACAGACTTTTAGGCACTGCCGGAGACTTTAACTTTACTAACAGATGTTATTCAACTTAATGGATTGTGAATAGTTTTCTAGTGTCCTGGGTAATGATAACTAACTGCATCTAGTGGCGAGGGCTCCAGTCCTGAGATCTGGGGTGTGTGCAGTCAACCACCTTCATTGCCATTATCCCAGGCCCACTCTGACCCATTATGAGTACCACTTAATCTGTTTGATGATTTGGAACTACATTAATATATTAGCTCTAAAACAAGACATTGATATTGGAACTAGTATCAAGTGGTTTAGGCCATTTAAATGATTGTAAAAAGTAAAAAGCAAAGTAGGACAGAAGGACCTATTGTTGGTATCAGCCAGATAGCAAGGGAGTCTATCTCTTTTCACTAGTGCTAGATCATGTAGATTATTTTTGGCATTTTCTGAGTTGAAGTACCACATCTACGATACAGCTCCCCACTTGACTACACCAAATCTCAGGTGTGCTACTTATACTCTAAGTTGGTGAGGGCCACGTATTGAACCTGGACCTTGTGGTTCTGAGGTGGATAACCTACTGACTGAAGCAAACTGACCTTTTTTTGTACTAATTCATAGTAAAGTGGAGAGTATATAAACAAAAATTGAATTTAGATAAAATGAAAACGAAACGTGCTTTTCAGCATAAAATAACCACAAGGGTTGACATGCCATAAAATCCAACCAAACCTGAATACTTCCATACCAAATAAGAAGACAGTCAGTTGTACATACTTTGAGATAATGTTGTCCATGACCAAAAGTATTAAGAAAATAAAATGTTGAGGATTTTATAAAATGTGTTTTGTCACTCCATGAAGACAAATATAACATATAGGTCCTTTTAGTTGGTGCTTGGTTTAATTTATGGAATTTCAACCCAGTTGGGTTATTTAAAGTCAGTTTTAACAATTATGGTCCTCCAAATTAATACAGAAATGTGTAACTTCACATAAAGTTTAAAAGGTAAAGACTTCATTCTTTTCAACAGATCAATTAATTAACAGAACGGGTTGTAAAGCAACTAACTGCTGAGTGCGACACTTTACCCTCAAACTCAGAATAGGAAACCTACCACAAGTAGTTTAGTAATCTTACAACTTTTTAGTTAGAGGTTTTGCCCGCCTCTATAGTGGATGCAATGGGGGTATTCTAGGCCTCACTGACATAGGTGGGATCTTTTTTAATATGGATTATTTCACATATGATTCAAGATAGTATGATAGGCCAATCTGACATTTCCCGGTTCTTTTTTTATTTTTGCTGCAGGCATTAGAACATGTTTCTGATCCTTTCTTCTTGATGTTTCTGGTGATTTTCTTGGAGGACAATTCCCCAGTCATCAGGTATTAGTTGTCATTGTCTTCAGCCCCCAAAGCTAGGGAAGTTAATGAAGCAGTAGAAGCTTCCTTTCCACTAATCCTAAGAAATACAAGAGAAAGGAATGCTGGTATGGGGTTCTAAATTCCAGATGATTAAGTCCTGCCTACAAATGGCAGTGAGTGAGAGGGGAGTGACTAACTCATAGATGAAGGGAGGGGCTGTCAAAAGAAATACCCCTTGAAAAATCTATGCAACATACGGATACATGACTTGCCAAAACTAAAGCCCCATGATGGGTCCCATACATTTATTTATACTTTTCAAAAGAAATTTAAAAAGAGTAACTCTTAATTATCTCATTATAATGGGAGATTTGGTGTCCTGTAACCGAAACTAACGTCATTGGCTAAATGTCAGCATTACTACTCTGGATTTGCGTAAGTTTATCAATGAGTAAATTTGATTTATAGTAAAATCAATTAATACATAGAATGAATCTTAATTTAATTAATGCATGTCATATGAAAAATCTAAAGTTAGATTTGCCTCAAAACAGCCCAACATTATTAGTGCGTTTAAAATCCTGCAATGTGTCTATATATCACATAAGAAATAAAGGTTTACATAAAATATGGTATTGGTTAGTTTGCATGTGGTTTAAAACAAACGATTTGATGAATAATTACTTGATGTTATTGATCTCTAATTATTATTTCTTTTTTAATTCTCTCACCCTATTAAAATCAATCCTTGGATTATTTTTACAGAACACTATAAAATATGATTGATAATAAATGAAATCTTTTTATAATGCGTTCTTAATTAAATTTCGATAGTGTTTCTAATTTATATTAATTTCATTACATTAAAAATTAAATACTTAACGGCATAGCTAGAGGGCGCCATATTCTATAGTTCACTATGAAAAATATTAACCAAATGACCGCCATTTTTGATCCACACCTTTAACATTTTCAGCATGGAATTGCAGACATTTTACTCTCATTTGAACAAATGAAGGTCTTTTGAAATATTAACGCTGAATGACATTTTTTTTTTATTAGAAGAAATAAGATTATATAAAAATGATAGTCATAAGCATGATCGGACCACCATACAAAGTAATTGGTGTCTGATTTACACCTGCGGATGTGGAATAACAAGAGTTAGAAACCGAATAAACATGAAACACAACTCTGGAATTTCAATATAACATCTTGGTCATTGTTATTCATTTTATACACACAAAAGAATACACTCGTAATAAATTTCGGTTGCAGAACTGATTTGTACTGTCTTGGGAAATATCATATTATATGAATATAACGAATTAACAATCCACTTAACTAAGTCCTCGAATGGTTTTAGGCAAGTTATTCGTACTTTACGACGTCCTCTTTTCTATCTCTGCTGAAGAAATTTATTGGTGAGTAGACAAATTTTTTACGGCTCCGACTCCAGAGTTACTGGTGTCAAAAAAAGAGGAAAATTTTCTATCTTCAAATTGATCCACGCCAATTGCGGTGCTCACTGATTGGTTTTGTTTGAAAAAGGTGTACGTCGACCAAGGGAGATAACCCACCTACCTTTAGATTATCTTTTATATCATAATTTAAAAAATATTCTGGAGGTTTTTGACATTCATTAAAAAAAAACAAAAAACAACCTCGTTAAACAACAACACAAAATGTATGCTAATTCCCTAATCTCTAAGCATAAATAATAACCATAGGTTGGGTTGAAATGCCGTTAAAATCAATCAATCAATCAACCATTTTGAGGAAGTAAAATACCTACCTTACATTTGCATAATTCCAGAGACAGAGTTTTGGTTGTTGTTTTGTTTTACGGCATAACCAACCTTTTGGGGTCATTTGATACCAAATCAAGTCATTTTGATATTCCGGTTTTCCTACAGTGGCCTCCTGTTGCTTAAATAGTCACCCATTAATTTCGGTGATTTAAACAGGAACTGTAACTGCTTAACCCGTAAGCATTCTTGGTATCGCCCATAAATAAGTCCACTCCTATCCATTTTTATATAAAATTAATTTACTTCCAAACCAAGGTATCAGGATTTCATTTTCTAGGCCTAACATGATACAACAAAAACGGATGTTATTAGGTATTATTTATTAATCGAACTACAGCATTGAAATTTTTAAAAACAAAATTAACATTGCAACACTTCTATAATATAAAATCCAATTGCATAAATATATTTGGGGGTATACTTATTTTTGGACTGATATATAATTAAAAAAAATATATATATATACTATATATCATATATAAGTATATATATATATATATTATCAACTTTGCTTATACGGAATTAATATTTTTGAAAACCTTTTCTACTTTACAATGAATTATTTACATAGCAACACTAATATAATACTTATTTTTTAATAATTTAACATCCGACGAGAATTTCTATTTTTACATTTTATTCATTTTATTTTAAACAATTTTGATTTTTCCTAAACCAACGAATTTCTGATATAATGACATCATCAACTATTTGAATGGCAAACGATCACCGCGTGATATTCCAGTTTTACATTTTCTTGCATTTCGGTGCGGAGTTGAGGCATCTAACAATAGCAAATTAAGAACTGACAAACTTTTTGCTTTGTTTTTACCACATTCCTTTCGTAATGAAATCAATATTATTATATTAAGTCCTGTGATGGTTTTTATTTAAACCGAAACACTTTAAGCGTCCGGCTATATGTAAGTCAATCCTTTAATTCTATTATTTTTTCTAAACTATATATTTTTTTTTTTACGGCCGTCGGATTTCATATCCATTTTCTCACATTATATATATATATAATATATATATATATATAATATATATATATAAGAGATTTATCCCAAAACTGTTAAGTAGGGATGATCTTATATGTGATTTCTAAAGATCCATGTCTAATGATTGATGATCCAGTATGTATAAATTACAGCGAATCTTTAAAATCACTGAAGAAGAGCTCATGATAAATAACCTTTTTAGATTATTAAAAGAGCAATTTTATCAATAAAGGGAGGGAAGAACTCAATACATGTAATCCATACTGTAATTGAGTTCTTCCTTCTTTATTGAATATTATATATATATATATACTATATATATATATATAATATAATATAGAGGAGAGAGAGAGAGATGCTCATTAGGTAACGGCGTCCCAGTCCCTGACGCAAAAAAATCTAAAAGGCAGCAGTAAATCGTATCCATGCGCCCATGTTTTTCTTTTTCTTCCTCACCATTTCAAGCTAACTGTAAAATACATTTCAATAGTTTCTTAAAAACGAATTACACAGGAAGGGTTTACAAGTAGGAGTTAGACGGCTTTTAGTTTTGTGACCCATTATTTTCCAGGGGAATCATTCAAAGCAAATATGCGCGTCCCGGACGCTACATAATCAAAAAGGCTATGCAGCAATCACTGATATATATATATATATATAAATTATATATATATATATATAATTTATATATATATAAAATTTATTTATATATATATATATATATAAATTATTTTTATATATAATTATATATATAATATATATAAATATCGGACAGACAGACAGAACAGACAGAGTACAGTTCTTACCAGGCCGTTGGTTGTATCAGTGTGCTGTATGGCGCACCACCTGACCCTTTAACAAGCGACTAGCGGAATAAAACTAGATGGGAGCCGACAAAGAATGCTGCGGATGATCCTGAACAAGGACGTGGAAACAGCACCCACGAAGAAAAGTAGCTGTACGGCCACCTGCCACATATATCACCACAAAACCCATCCGAGTAAGACGGACAAGAACCGGCGGGACACTGTTGGAGAAGCAAGGACGAACTCATAAGCGACAACTCCTCCTGTGGAAGCCAGCACATGCGGCACGCCAGTGGGGCCGACCAAGCAAAGACGTACATTGATTAGCTCTGTACGGATACAGAGATGCTGCATAGAGGATCCTCACCGAAATGATGAACGATAGGGACAGTTGGAGGAGACTGTCATGGATACCGTGCAACAGCGCGACATGAGATGATGATGATATGATGATATATATATAATATATATATATATATATATATATATAATAATCTTTTATGAGCACAAAACATGTACAGGCCATATTTATTTGTGGACCCATATGGTTATTTCAACCAAATATTCTAAGCAACAGAACAAAATAAGAAAAAAAGAGTTAAAGCCTACATTGAAAATAATTTTGTTTTTTGTGTATTTTTGAAACTAAATTTGTTGACAGGCGAATGACAGAATTTATGAATTACAAATAAAATGACGTGACCAAACTCATAAAATTTTTTAAAAAAATTTTAATAAAGAAAGTGCGTTATAAACTTCTCCAAGAAGCTTACAGTATGTCTAATGGGAAAAGTCTTGTTGAGGGGGGGGTGATTTTAGGGTACTTGTCGTGTCTGAAGAAATGGTCTCACAGTGGAAATGTGGTGACGTATATAACTGACATCACATATAAATGGTATTTTATTTAAAAAATGGAAATCTAGAGGAAATGGCCGTAAATCTCCGCTCCTTCAAACCATTTTTACCGTCTCCAAAATCCAATGTTGGTAAAGGGAACATATCTTTATGTTACACGTAAATTTAAGTGAAATTCACATATGGTGAAGTAATATAATCATTGCGGGGTAACAAGTATTTATAATGTTTAGGTTTAAAAGGTGACTGGTTATTTTCTGGCTGCGTTGTTCACAGGGTTTCCTTTTAACCCCATCATATCTAGTGATCGTGCTGAAAGGAATTAAGGAAGGAATAAGGAGAGACAAAAAGTAGTTTTAGGATTCAGGTTTAATTCATGGACCATAGCCACCGCGTGGAACGAAATTTCTCCCTGGCCAGTATGGTGTCTGGTCCCAGTTGCGGCCCTCATCCGAAGTACGGCCGTGAAATTATTTGGTGGTCGGAGAGTGGGTCCTTTTTTTCCTGCACATGTTCGGTGTCTTCGGTCTGAAGCTCATGGGAATTGTTTATTTTTATATTATTTATTTCAATTTTATTTTAATCCTCACAGTCATAATAATCATTAGTAAGCTAGGCTAGCGGACAGTTGTTAGTGAATTTGATTCTCACTGAGGCCTCATCTTTCTGACCTTGTGCCAAACTAAAACTGGAGATGTAACAAAAGACCAAACAAGTTCAGTACTTACTATGTGCTCCATACTCCTGTCCTTATGCCAAACTAAATAAGTTTAGTAAATGTTTACTTTTCTTCTGTCCGCATAATATTTATTACATTTAGAGTATAAAAATGTATATGCAAAGGTTGGTTGGTTGGTTGGTTGGTTGTTGTATTTTACGGCATGTCAACAACATTTGGGTTATTTTATGCTGAAGACTTTGGTTTCCTATTCATATCTTGTTGGTATTTCAAATTTCTTTAACTCATTTTGTTCTATTTAACTCATAGATGGGACCCTAACAGGTAATACCACAATCCAGGGTCAGAGTGGACTGGAGAGTAATGTCAGTGAAGGTAACTCCCCAGAACCCATAGAATTGGAACCTCACCACTAGATCGCAGTTTAAATATGCCAAATGTACATTATTATGAGATAGCGCATAAGAATGTCATATGCATGCAAGATTTTGAAGGTGTCTATTGTAATTTTGAAAATATATTCTTGTATATTTAACTAGGTAAAGCTTAGTACTGCTTAGATTCGTCATTAGAGCAACTTTAATTGTTTTGGTTATTTTAAATTCTGGTAAAAAAATTATGCATTAATTTAAAATAAAATTATTTCTTTATTTTATTGAAAAGAAAATTTAAAAATAATTCATTTATCTTATTTAAATAAAAATAACATTCTCATGTGACGTCAGCACATAGGTTAAACACTTCCACCTTGGACAATCTTTTTAGACAAGTACGGATTTTTTGCAACAAAATTCAGTAATGGCATATGCTTTAGCTAGAGATGAGAATGGAAATCTCTAAGGAAATAAGGATCCTTCAGCAAAGTCAAGTTTGAAGTTGACAATTCTTTATGGGAATAATAGAATTATTACAATGGTTACAAGAATAGTTTATAAATGTAGTTTGTTTCCTGCATTTCTTCAGGTATTCTGGGTATCATCTAATAGTGAGGCTGTTTGCATCTCATTTCGAGTTAATGCCCTTGGAGAAAGCATGAATCCATCTATTGTAGCATTAGCTATTAACAAATATGTAGGACAGTCTGGGCTCTTTAGCTTTGGTACTGAAACCAGTATAGAAGAAGGAAAACTAAATGTGCTCCACTTAAAAAATGACCTTGTGTTGCATCTGTCCACAGCAGAGAGATGGGGTACAACCGTTTAACAAGGGCTTTTGTTCATATTTACATTTTTATATGTAGTTTTTGATATTTTTGCACAGCCTATAGAATACGAATTAATTTTGACCCATAGATGTGAACTAACATAGGTAGGAATTACAATTTCTTACATACCCCTGTTTTCCTCCGTTTATATGTCGTCGTTGTATGCAGCCTCATAAAATCAGAGAGCGCAAAATCAAATATTCTTTCACTTTTTTTCGCTTCCTAGCCTCGACATAACTAACAGTGTAAATCCTATCTACGTAACAGAGGGGATCTTTGTCAGCACACCTCGTGCAGCACAAGAACCATTGTCCAATAATATAGTTTTCAACTTTCTTCTTTAAACACACACACTTCAAGATATTTTTTTACACAAAACATTATTAACATATTAGGATATTCAACCTTATACAACTAAGTAATAATCTTCTTATATATATATACATATATATATATAATATATATATATATTATATATATATATATTCACAGTCTTGTTCACAGTGGTGAATTTACTATATTTGTATATTAAAATGGATTCTCTCGTCGATTTTTGACGGACATGAGTGTTCATTTCAGTGTAGCAACCAGCACAGTGATTTGTTTATAGTGGTGAGGCTTGAATTGGACCATTCCGCACTTTTTTGCACAATCGATAGGAAGAATTAGTGCGACAAGGAATGCACGAACCCAATCAACGATTGACCTCAGGAAATTTTAAATTCAGAGTTTTCTCTCCCTAGACTGTGTTGGAAATTGGGTTATCTGCCACACCCGGAAGTCCGGACAATAGGGCCTGAGGATAGAACCCTTGAATCAGCAGAACCAATCGCAGGCACTAAGCAGAAGACGTGAGTCGGCACGCTAGAGAAAACGTCACTCCCAACAAGCAGACAACCACTGAGACAACAAAGATAAGTGCCACACAAATCTCTTGTATAATCTTGTATTACTTTTTATATATCCCGCCAGTAGAAATTCTCTGGCAACACTTAAAGACATTTGCACAAGAATTGTACACACACTTTAGTAACTAACCCTCAAAATAAACTGTTAACCCAAATTATAAACTTTATAATTTGCCTTGGTCTCCTTCCTTTACGACTGAGATACTAATTCACCCAGTATTTCTGTTACTTTGCCAGAGAAATTTCTTCAAATACTGCAAAAAAAAGTATTACTGAGGCGAATAATCCTTAAAAGGAAAGACGAGAACAGTCTAGACGAAAAAAAAAGACAAATTTTGAGGTTTACTAAAGAGCCCTTAAAATACTCTTGTTCGGAAGGAACCCAAAAACAAATTTTAATATTGTCTTAAACTTTGTTTAAAAAAACAAATTTTTTAATATTGTCTCAAACTTTGTTTAAAAAACAAATTTTTAATATTGTCTCAAGCTATTGTGTAAAAAACAAAACCCTTTTGTGTCAGGAAAAACTAACAAAAAAAAGATTTACCACAAAATTGTCTGCATTGAGAAACAAATTAAAACCTTGTCTGTTCGGAAAACAAATTAATACGTCTGCTAACAAAAAACGTTTTTGAAAAAAAAAAAAAAATTAATATTGTCTCAAACTTTGAAATAAACACATCCCTTTGTGCCTGAAAAATTTGAAAGAAAAAAAAAATTTTTCTTTGAATGTTATTCTAAAAAACAAAAAAAAAGGCTATACCAAAAATAGTCTTGAATTTTTTATGTGAAAAAAAAAAAAATACAAGAACTGTTGAATCAAATCATTTTTCTGTCCAAACCAAAAACGTTTGAAACCTAAAAAAAAAAAAAACCCTTTTGTGCCTGAAAAAGAGAAAGAAGAAGAGAAGAAAGAAAAAAAAATTTTTTTCAACAAGTAGCGCAGAGAAAAAGAAAAGAAACCAAATGTCCGACGTCCTCTTCATTAACAAATTTTCGCGCCGTAAAACAGCATAGGCCAACCTCCTCAGCTGAACGTCATCGACTGAAGAAGGGCTTCTCCCACTGCCACTGCGACGGCTAACGGCTACTGCTACTGACCAAGGAAAGGACACTAACTAAAAGGGGACAAATATTATTGAAATAAAAGAAAAAAAAATAAAATTAAAAAGAAATTTAGAGATGACTCTCTTCTAGACTCCACCAATCGTGGGACATAAAGTTTTGGAAAATAGTGGAAAAATTAGGAAGAAATAAATTTGACTCCCGACGTTCTGTCAGAAGAACGACAAACAATAAGAAACTATTTCTACCAGATTAGCGAAAATTACAAAAAAAATAAGGCTAATTTGTCGGTAGAGATTCTAGGGAGTTACCGTATGCTGGGACTGTCTCTACAGGGAGAGTACCATATTCCGTATTGGAATATGGACTAGACTGGGTGTTCTGCAGCATACTAGCAATGCAAATCCTAGACCCCTCAACATTGGACAATAAAGAGGAAATTGTGGTTTGCATTGTGAACAACCTCCAACCCCTGAGAAAAAAAATCCTATTGTTGGAAATAAAAACTTGGGGACACCTGCCTTGGAATTGGAAAAGAATAAAACAAACATACTTACTCCTAAAATGGAAATTTCTCAGCCCCAAGGCAGGCTGACTCAAACCTACTTTCTCCTAAAAAGGAAGGAGAGACAATAAAAATTATGGGCCCACAGGAGCTCTCAAAAATAAGATGCCTGACCCAAAACTAACTTTCAAACAGGCACAACCGAAAAGAAAAAATTTTCTCAGCGCAAGGCAGGCTGGACTACCCCTACGTTCTCCTAAAAAGGAAGGAGAGACAATAAAAATTATGGGCCCACAGGAGCTCTCAAAAAATAATAAGATGCCTGACCCAAAACTAACTTTCCACCAGGCCAACCAAAAGGAATGAATATAGAAGAAAATAATGCAGCCTATATGCTCGACCAAAAAGAGTTTTCTCAGCCCAAGGCAGGCTGGACTCACTACTACATTCTCCTAAAAGGAAGGAGAGATGATAATTATGGGCACACAGGAGCTCTTAAAAAATAACAAAAAATGCTAAGAAAATGCCTGACACACTCACACAAAAACAATAAAGAGAAAAAATAAGAAAAAATTTAAATGCGGTCCTCTACGACTACTATTGGTCTTGGGTATGACCTTAAACTACATCCTACTACACATCCTGGATATGAACTTAAACTACATCCTACTACAACATCCTGGATGTGAAGTAAAACTACATCCTACTACCACCATAACCAAAATCAGGATGGCGGGGTTCTGGATCCTCAAGCAAGACAGGCAGTGAAAGGGGTGCTAAGCAAATGCACCATTTGTAGGAGATACAATACCTTGGCGTTCAAGTACCCAAACTGACCAATTTGCCCAAACACAGAGTGAACTTAGTCAACCCTATGAAAACACGGGAATTGACTACACGGGACATCTTTGGGTGCACACAAAAAGGGAAAACAGAGAAGATGTATCTCTTGAATATTCACGTGCCTCGCCATAAGGAGCATACACGTGGAAATTGTTCAGGACATGGGTACTGGAGCCTTTGTACGGCCTTGGTTAGATTCTGCAACAGGTAATGTTGTACCAAAAAATATCTACAGCGACAATGCAAGGTCTTTCGACAAGGCTTTGGAAGGAATGTGATTGAAAGGCCATCTGGATAGTAATGAGTCCAACGAAACCTTCATGAACCACACTATATAAACATGTAAAGATTCCTCTATATTCCCCGTGGATGGGGAGTGTATGGGAAAGAATGATAAAAACAACAAAATATGTCTTTTTAAGGCCTTGGGCAGGGCTAAATCAGACTACTTCCAACTCCGACACTNGGATTTCTGACATAACAAAGAGCTATTAAACTCCAGACCATTGACGTACCAGAGGCCATGTCTGATACCGAGTTATTACCATTGACACCCAACGCCTTTCTACACAAATGTCAATGGAGAAATTGCAGTGAAACTGATTTGTCGAGGATCCCCCGATATCGAACCCACTACCAGGATTCAACTATTAGATTCTCTCTCAGAAAGGGAGAAATTGTTAAACAGATTCAAAGACCTGTGGAATGAGGAATATCTTTTGAGTCTTAGAGAGAGCTGTAGAGATCTGCATGACATGGAGTTGACAACAAATCCAAGTGGATGATGGTGGTGTTAATAAAAAATCCTGCAAAATCCAGGCCATTCTGGAAAACTAGGCAGGTACAGAGCTCTTTTTAGGAAATGATGGAAAATGTGTGCTCAGTCGCATAGCAGAGGAGATGCCTCTTATGAGACCAAAACATTACAACATCTATTTCCGATGGAACTCTCATTGACTCTAATGTTAAAAAGAGGCCATTACGCAGAGTGCCTCCAAATCACAAAATGCAAGTTCAACACAAATTGCTATGAGAACCAAAGAAAAGCAAGAAGAAGCTCAACAAGGAATTTGTATATTATTAATGCAAAGGGTCCTGGGTAAGACCTAAAACTGCATCTGAAAACAAGACACCAAGCTAAATGACCCTTGAACCAACCTCAGGACTTGATTTTCTCTCTCAGAGAGGGAGAAATCGTTTAACGAAGAAGACCAGGGTCCTGTGATTAAGACCTAAAAACTGCATCTGACAGAAAGTCCAGGGCCAAGGACTTTAACTGCCCATACTGGCTAAATTACAGCCAAGAAAGTCAGGGCCAAGACTTTAAAACTGCTTCCATACTGAAAAAAATAAAAACCTCCCACCTATGGAGTTACACAATAAAAATATATGCGGGCCATAATAATGCCAAGGACACTGTCCTCTCCAACCTCCAACACCTAGTGGAGTTACACAAAAAAAACATATATTCGGCCATAATAATGCCGAAAGGACATAGTCCTAAAAACCGCCACACCAGTGGAGTTACACAAAAAAACATATATTCGCCATAATAATGCCGAAAGGACATGTCTACAAACCTTCCACACTTAGTGGAGTCACAAACAAGGACAATGTCCTAACAACCTCATACAAGTGGAGTTACAAAAATCAAACAGGGAATATTTTAGTAACCACTAATGCCATGGTTACAATTATGCAAGAGACAAGTAACTTAGGAAAAATTAAAATTGTAAAATTAAAAATGTAAATTAAAGATAGAATAAAACGGAACAATAAAATAACACATCAAACATGCAATGAACAAAACATTGCCTGTTTCTCCGTCAGTTAGGAGAATGGTGGAATTGGGTTATCTGCCCACCGGAAGTCCGACAATAGGCCTGAGGATAGAACCCTGAATCAGCAGAACCAATCACTGCAGGCAACTAGCAGAAGACGTGAGTCGGCACGCTAGAAAAAAACGTCAACTCAACAAGCAGACAACACTGAGACAACAAAGATAAGTGCACACAAATCTCTTGTATAATCTTGTATTACTTTTATATATCCCTTCCAGTAGAAATTCTCTGGCAAACACTTAACATTTGCACAAGAATTGTACACACCACTTTAGTAACTAACCCTCAAATAAAACTGTTAACCCAAATTATAAACTTATAATTTGCCTTGTCTCCTTCCTTTACGACTGAGATACTAATTCACCCCAGTATTTCTGTTAATGGTTACCTACCCAAGGTTAAAGAGCCCAGTCTGCCCTACTATTTTACCGCATAGCTGGATGGAGAATATATGGATTCATACCATTCCCAAGTATTTAGCGCTATGGGAAATACAAACAGCCTTGCCTAGGTTTAACTCGGGTCGACAATCATTATGCCACGCGCCTATAACTACCTTAACCTAACCCTTAACCCTGCCTCTGACGTTTCTGTATTTCTTCTATTAAAGTTGCTCAGGCCAAATGAAATTGTTTCTTGTTAAGTCAGTCGTGAATTCTTTGTATATACATCCACATAAAGATGTATTTTTACTATACAGAGCTTAATCCACAATTTTGTCTGGTTTATTTATCAACACTAAAAATGTTAACAACGAGCTGTGGTTTCCAAACTGACAAACTTACGAAAAACAACCTTCACCCGTTTGAAAACATACCTCGCTACCGTTATACAGTACAACCACGACAGAATGACTTTGGTGTAATGGCAATGAAGGCATAATCCACAAAACTGGAGTCTCACCATTTCAGATGCAATTTAGTACCATTACCCAGGACACTGTTATTGCTGAAGTACAATATAAATAAACTTACAAGAGTCTTATGCGTTTTTCTTATCTTTATCAACCCTAACAATCTGCTGCACTTAAATGTTTTCATTTTATGCCTGGAGAGAAATAAACAAAAAACAAAATCCTAAATAGAAAACACAGTTGAAAATTTCAGCAAAAAGTCAGCAAATGTAGGACAAAAAATCGGACCCGCGCGAAATGTGAAATTATAAGTGAATAATATTATTCGTATGCGCAATTTTGTGAGGACGCATAAACGGGGCGAATATCCCATTCATATTGTTCTACAAAAAAACAAAAACAAACAAAAAATTTAAAAAAACAGTCCCTTGATACATGTATTCATATATATATATATAGAAGTGGGTGGGTGTTGTTACACATGGGTTAGAGAGTGTGGTGTTGTGCTTTTCTGATTTTTTAAGCCACAGAGTCGGTCGGTTAAATAATGGTGTCGGGGTTTGGGGTATTCAGTAATGTCTGCAACAAGGTCGGAGGATGGGGGAGACAGAAAATGTGTTTGTGTGGACGGACGCAGACGAGCAAGGCTTTTCTATTGAATAAAAGGAGAGAGAGAGAGAGAGAGAGAGAGAGAGAGAGAGAGAGAGAGAGAGAGACGGGGGGGTAGTTGATTGATAAAAGTGTCTACGGTGTGAACAAGGGCTTTCTTTTAACGGCTTGTGGACACAACGCACTCGTGTATGGGACACTTCAAATCGCCTGTCTGCCCGTCCATCCGTTTAAAGGGTGGTACAAAGTTTTGTAAATGAGTAAGGTTGGTCTGGGGGTGAAGAAGAAGAAGAAGAAGAAGAAAAGAAGAAGAAGAAGAAGTTTAGTAGCGAAAAGAAGGGATCGAGTAGATAGAGAAAAGAATGAGACTGTAAAATGAAGGAGTTAGAAAGAGGAGAAGACAAAAAAAAAAAAAAGAAAATAATAATAATAATAATAATAATAATAAAGAAAGAAAATAAAAATTGTAAAGAAAATATTTTAAAAGTAGAAAGGGAGCTACAACTAAGTGGAAGAAGAAAAATAATGATAAATACAGAAGAAAGAAAGCAGATAAAATGAAAGAAAAGAAAAGTGAAAGAAAAGAGAGAAAAAGGGGAGAAGAGTAAAAGATAAGAAAAGAAAGTTAAAATGAAAAAAAAAAGTTTAGAGTTTAATAGGAAAAAAAGAACTAGGAAAGTTTGAAGTGAAATGAAAAAATGAAAAATCACAAAAAAACAAAAAAAACACTAAAGGGATAAAAAAACGAAAAAAGACAACATTAGACGAAGGATTGTAGAAAAAAGAAAGAAAGAAAGAAGAAAGAAAGAAAGAGAAAGAAAGGAAAAAAGCATTAAAAAGAAAGAAAGAAAGAAAAAAGAAGCATAGAAGAATGAATGTGAGGAAAGAATAAGAGAGAAAAAGAATTAAGAAAAGAAGAAAGAAAAGAAAAATAAAGATAAAAAAGAAAAGCTAACTTAAGATAGTTCATTAGGGAGAGAAAAAGGCGCAAATTATATTAGGGTAAGAGAGCGAGAGAGCGAGGAGGAGAGAGAGAGAGAGAAGAGAGAGAGAGAGAGAGAGTAAAACCTGTTTTGTGAGTGGTTGATAATAGTTGATGTTCAAACTCAAGTAAAGAGATATTGAATGCTGGTTTTAAAGGCTACATACCCTGCATTATTTGAAAGATTGGCAAAACACAATCTTATTACTCTCATTTCCCCTCATGTTTATCAAAGCTGTTTCATTGAATGGAAATATTGCATAATTAGATTGGATTTACAGTAGGTTTCGATCCTAACGGCGCTACCTTCATCCTTTCAACTTTATCCTCGAAAGACTAAGTCAAGCCTAAAGGTTTAGAAAGTCTTTTTTTCTCTCTCTCTCTCTCTTTCTCTCTCTCTCTCTCTCTCTCTCTCTCTCTCTCTCTCTCTCTCTCTCTCTTACATGCGTACAATTATATAATATATATATACTATATATATATATATATAAGACAATAACAATACGCACATATCATTAGCGACTTCCGGGGGACGGCTTGTCGGGATCAGCCCGGGTAATCAACATTCAAGTATATCTATCAAAGCAACAAAAATCTTTCGTAATACATCGTTTTCATTCTTGACTTCTGCTGGATACAAATTATTGTTGTGACACCCTTAAAATATTATTGTTATGTGCCTCAAAATATTGACGAGAATACATTTCGATGATATTGTTTATAATTAAGAAGAAGAAAAAAAGTTTTTAAAAAAAATGAATGAAATTAAATTAAGTGGCTAGTCGGGCTCAGGAGATTGGAGCCCACCAATCTGGAGAAATAAGCAATAATGTATTTAGTATTATTTGGATTATTCGGACTATTTGTCCTCAGTTCAAAGTTCCGTGATGGCTCCCGATTACGACAAGAAGTTCCCGAGTCCGAAAAGAAGGTTCCCGAATCCGAGAAAGTTCCCGAGTCTGACAAGAAATACATGAAAAAGCGCGAACGTTGTACAGATAACAATGAAGATAACAATATCCGAATAATCCAAATAATACTAATTATCAAGCTCATCTAAAAATTCCGAGAAATAATAATGTATTTCTTGCTTTAATTTTATTAATAATCTTTTTAAAAATCTTTATGACTTGTGTGCCCTATTTTTCAAAGAACACATTTTTATTTCAAATGTCCATTTTAAATAATTTCTTACTTACATTATAAGTTTTTTTTTAGCAGAATGTATCAATTGAAAAAAGGTTCATTAAATTGCGTGTGTGCTCTATCTAGACACAAATCGGCGAAAATCAAAGAAAGAGTTGGACTTCATTCGTCGTCGACTGGAATGTTGGGTGGTGATGGTGGTGGTGGTGGGGAAGAAAGTTATGAATAGTGTTGAGGAAATATAAACATATGCAAACACACACTCGAGACAGATACACGCGTTATTAAAAGAAATAAAAAAAGAAAAAGAAAGAAAAAGAAACAACATACGAGCATCTTAATTTAGCATCTAAGTTATGCCAATAGTATAATTTGTTTAAGATTGTAATGAACTCGAAAAACATTGAGTCCCCACGAGTAGATCAGTCGGTAGAGCACTTGCCTAGAAATCTCGACGTTCCTGGTTCGATACCGGCCCTCGCCAAATCAGCGTAAGAGAAACACAAGGATCTGTGCGGTAAAGTGAAGAGCTGATGGTAGGTGTGGCGCTCCACCTCTGATGCAAAAAAAAATCAATCTCCTT
Source organism: Doryteuthis pealeii (assembly GCA_023376005.1). Lineage (NCBI taxonomy): Eukaryota > Metazoa > Mollusca > Cephalopoda > Myopsida > Loliginidae > Doryteuthis > Doryteuthis pealeii. Next base: position 55,024,459 of record CM042162.1, read on the forward strand.
GGTATAGCGCTAGTGGAAAGGGGATAGACTGTCTTGCTGATACCGACATTAAACCACTTCTTACTGATATATATATAGTTTTTGTCATTTATGATAGGATTATTTCATAGATCAGCACTGTATTTTACTCTCTCTCTCTCTCTCTCTCTCTCTCTCTCTCTCTCTCTCTCTCTCTCTAACACGTTACAATTGAGTTTTTATTTTTCAATTTCTCTTTCCTGAGACTACATTGATTTTTCTCATTTTTTTTTATATCTTTCTTTCATCTTAATGTTTATGAGAGTAATGCCTTGTGTTACCATAACAATGGAATTTATCTGTAGTGAAACCAGTTGTATAAATGAACACATACGCACACACACATGTATATTAGGCAGTAAGAACGGAGGACAGTCATAAGATCCTCACACTTGCAGTTAAAAATCAAAAAAAAGAAAAAATGAATAAATTCTGTTTCAAGATCAAAACAGAGCTGGTATAAAACCTAAAATAAAATAAAAAGTCTGATGATCATGGCTTGGGACAAGCGAAACCTTCTGAAAAAATGTTGAAATATTGTGGTCATTTCTTAAAAGTTTCAACTTTTTATATATATATATATATATAGGGTCATCCACAGACACTTATCAGGTCTCTTCAGTGTGGCTAGACTTTTTATAAGCTACCTACAGCCGGAATTGAATTATATATATATATATATATATATATATATATATATAAAAGTTAAAAGAAAGAAATGAATCCGACATTATGAGTATGAAAAGTGGAATGAAAACATCACACAATGCTGTTAAAGAGAAAGATTATATTATAAATTGTTTTCTCTTTAACAGCATTGTGTGATGTTTTCATTCCACCTTTTCATACTCACACACACACACACACACCACACACACACACACATATATATATATATATATATATATATATATATATATATATAAGTGTATTTAGGCATATTTTTCTTTTAAAACTCTTTTAAAACTTTTTTGTTGAACTCTACTGACGATTCTTGTCGGACAAGTTTTTGTTCAATCCTTTCTAAATGTCTGGCAATCTTTTTAATGTCAGGGTGGACCTGGTGTAGCAATCCACCAAACGTTTCTTTACGAGCGCTTTCGGCATGTCTATCTGCCATCTTCAGGTGGGAAACTGATGGAATGTTTCAGGTGTCTCATTTTTTTAATATATATATATGAGAGAGAGAGAGAGAGACAGACAGACAGAGACAGAGACAGAGAGAGAGAGAGAGGGGGGGGGACACCGAATTTTGTAAGGTGAATACATTAACTTTGAAATAATTATTTTTCTCCAATAAATTAAAGCTGATTTTAGACCCTTTTAAATGAAAATGTTTGCTTTTACATATCAATACATTTGTCTCGTAATAGTTGTTATATTTACATATATAAATTCCATATACTAATTGTAATAACTATTACTAGCAGGACCTGTGGATATACCACAGTAAGATAATTCAATTATTACAACGTTTGATATGTTTACTTAAGAGCTATTACAATAGTTCAATATGTAAAAGGTATTATAATCTTGATTTAACTCTCTTTTCATCATTTCATTATGTTCGGATGAAACAGATTAGCCTTATCGCTCTGCGCGCTCACCCCCTCTCTGTATCTTTTCCCTACTCTCTTTCTTTCTTTCTTTCTTTCTTTCTTTCTTATTATATTATTTTCTGTGAAGCTGATCCTTTTTCTTCGCTTTCATTGTTTATGATAAAAACGGAATGACCCATTATTTAGCTGAGGTAACGACACTTATAAGAAATAAGAATTCAGCGTATACTCAAAAGCAGCAGATCAGGATTTACATTTTTGCCTTTCTTCTTAGACGATTTGGACGATTTCATTATTAACCCGAGGGTGTTGTAAGATGATAACGGTTGGAAGAATAAGGAACAAGATTATTAATATGTATTTGTTGAGGATAAAATAAAATAGATTATTTCGAATAGTTTTCAATTAGAATTGAAGTAGTTGTGATAGCGGGTGGGGGGTGGTTAGTTTTTTTTATCTGAAGTTTGGATGTAAATTATGCAACTACACGATCTTAAGTGGTTGGTTCTGAAGCTGGACGTTCAAATTGTCCTTTTTCCAATATCGTAACAATCTTCAACACAATCGGTGGCAGTTTGGGTCGGGCCCAGATGTGGCAAAAAGAAAAAAAAAGAAAAAGAAAAACCAACAGATAGACACAATCATTGACTTTTGATGAATAAATACAAAGTGACTGTCGTTGATTACCAGAAATGATGTAAAGCAAAGACTGCGGTTTGAAAATACGTGCGACCACCATAGAAAAATCGCCTGCAGCAATTTGGGCTCGTGGGATGAGTGGCCCGCAAAAAGCCATACATTTCCTTCAAAAGAATAGACGAGAATGCTTTCAATTCACTAAATAAGAAGAAGGGTAGGAAAGGAGCTTTATCCCTGCTCTGCATCTGAGCAATACTTAAACACAGGAGAAAGGGGCATCATGCTATAGGTTGTATGTCTATAAACAGTGAATGTCATTTGTATTAATAGAATTATAGATAAGTCTTCTTTGGTGACCCTTAAACTCGTTGTTTAATCACACCTTATTTATAGAATTTATAACATAATTAATTGGAAATAAATAGGGGTAAGTATACTATAATTAGTATTTAATAATTACCCCCCCCCCCATGGTTGATCTTTTTAACGGCATGTTAACCTGTTGTGGTTATTTTATACATAGACGTTAGGAATCACGTTCATTGTAGGTTCATATTTACATCTTTGTGTAAAGGTTTCTGAAGAGGAATTTCTGCTCACAACTCTATCGAATAGGGAAAACATTTTTAAACGGATCTATTTGATCCATAGATAGGACCCTTACAGGTACAACTTCAGATCTCCAAAACTGGAGTCTCACCAAATTTTATACAAATAATTTGTGCACTGTTATATATGATTTAAGTATTTTTGGCAAATTAACGATTCCCCCCCCCAAACAACCCCCCCCCCCCAAACAACCCCCCCCCAAAAAAAAAAAAAAACAAAAAAAAAAACAAAGAGGATAGATATTTTTCTTGAATAAGCGACTTAAAATTCAAAATATAATATGTTTTAACGACTTTATCGTAAAATCGAATTAAAAACTTTTTACATATGTTCCGTCATTGAATTCTCTTTCCAAAAATGTAAAATTCATTTTCCTCTACCAAAAAATTACGAAGAAACTATATTGGGGCCGTGTCACGACATTTTTTTTAACCAGTTACCGATGTGAAAATGTACCTACTTAGAAATGTATGGTACGCTCTGTTGATATATTTTTTCTCGGTACATTTTTTTATCTACAATGCTACCCCACACCTTGGATAAAATACAAATAGAAATCGAGACAAAATAAATAAATTTAAACTTGTACAATTTATTTTTGAATTGAATCCCGTATATATTTTTGGTTCTACTTAACTACAAATCTTTTAAAATATTTTCCAATTTTTTTTCCTACAATAAGAACCAATTAGAAAAAAATATATTCATGTTTTTACAAGAATCAAAGATTCAGATTTGAATATTTCAATTTAAAAAAATTTAGATTCGAAAATTTCAAAGTTGATCAGTCTGAAAGAGAGGGGGGTATTCATCTGATCCCAATTATCATAGCTCAAAAACATTATAAATTGGGGTGGTGTTGTAAGTAAATAAAAAAATAAGAAAATAATTTTCCCGAAAAAAAAAAACATTAAAAGAGAAAGAAACTGTCATAGATTGTCATTACTTCTTTCCTATGCATATTAGGGTAGGTCGATATTTCAACTTTTAAAAAAATATCTAATTACATAAAACACCGGAAGTTGTGTATTGGTTTATTAAGTACTGATACCAAAAAATAGATCTTGAACTTGTATCAATTTATGAGGAAATGACATCAAAAATCATAGACAAAAATGCAGTGAAAAATCCTCGGTTTTGCAACATTTGGCCAAAAGATTGATCGGAAAATCTAACAATTTCTGTATTTGAACCATCGAATGTTGTCATTTTATCTTATCAAAACGAGTGGAAAGAAACTCGGGGAGAGCGTAACAGCAAGTGGTCCTCAGAGGAAAGATCCCTTTTAGGCAAGTGTTTCGGCACTTAACTCCTGAAAATCTCGGGGGATCGGGCCACATCAGAGTCATGACTCCCGGATGTCCAACTGCTGTCCGTTTTATTACGCCATAGGTGGGATTGGTTTTTCTGGTTTCTAGCACTGCTGTGATGTGTACTGCGGTTGTTAAAATGTCTACTTACTGGCTGGGTACACTGGCGTGCTCTCGGACCACCCGAGTGTGAGAGTTCTTTTTTCACGATTCCAGCGGGATTCGAACCCGGATTGCCGGCTCCAGAGACGCTGGCTTACACGACTACGCCAGTGTGACACTCAATTAAATTGGGACAAATTAAGTATTATGACGTTTGTCTTTGTTTCAACTTACGGCCTCTTTTTCCATGGCCCTCAAGGTTCTAGTCCTGCTTCTTCCAGAGATGGACAGCTGTTACATGATGCTGTAAGCAGATGAGCCTTCAAATTCTCTGGTGCCAACCTCGACTGCGAAGACTTTGGTTATGAATCCAGCGTCTCTTATGTCCTAGCCAAGTCGGCGTACTTTTCTGTCTT
>CM042162.1:55034111-55036611 GCA_023376005.1 Doryteuthis pealeii
TAAAAACATAAACACTATGCTACATACAACATAAAGACATGAACACTATGATACATAAAAGACATAAACACTATTTACATAAAAAGACATAAACACTATACTACATAAAAGACATAGCACCATGCTACATAAAAGACATAAACACATGCTACATAAAAGACATAAACACTATGCTACATAAAAGACATAAACACTATGCTACATAAAAGACATAAACACTATACTACATAAAAGACTAAACACTATGCTACATAAAAGACATGAACACTATGATACATAAAAGACATGAACACTATGATACATAAACAGACATAAACACTATACATACATAACAACATAAAAGACATAAACACTATACTACATAAAAGACATAAACACTACATAAAAGACATAAACACTATGCTACATAAAACATAAACACTATACTACATAAAAGACTTAAACACTATGCTACATAAAAGACATGAACACTATGAACATAAAAGAATGAACACTATGATACCATAAACACATATTACATAAAAGACATAAACACTATACTACATAAAAGACATAGACACCATGCTACATAAAAAGACATAAACACCATACATAAAAGACATAAACACTATACTATAAACACTATGCTACATAAAAGACATAAACCTATACACATCTACATAAAAGACATAAACACTATACTACATAAAAGACATAAACACTATGCTACATAAACCACTATGCTACATAAAAGACATAAACACTATGTTACATATAATATTTCTAAAATAAGAATTGTTATTCCTCATATAGGTATTACTTTATCATATAATCTTGATTATTAAAATTTTGAGACCAAGTTACCTTTAAGCAACCCAGGGTTGACCTGGATTCAGTAAGACATGTTTCGCTTTGCACCGTCAACATCCGATTGTTAGGGTTAGGGTTAGGTGTTAGGGTTAGGGTTAGGGTTAGGGTTAACAAACAATTGGATGTTGACGGTGCAAAGTGAAACATGTCCCTCTGAATCCAGGTCAACCCTGGGTGCTTAAAGGTAACTTGATCCGAATTTGATAATGAAAGATCAAAATCTGGTAATAATCCATAGACACATCTGGTTTATAAGTTTTATACAATTCTACAAAACAACAATCATCCTGCCTACAATCTTGATGTGATAAATCATTAATTTATGCTGGTGATAGATGTGGCCCTCTATCTTTTTTCACAGACATGGACCCTGGACCCTATGAAGAACAAGGTTGCTGACCCCTGGTTTAACACTAAGACAGAAATATAAAGCACCCATTTTGTCTCCCTCAACTCTCTATCCTGTCTGATGATTGTGGCGATACTTCTTTTTGCCACATGAAACTTAAAGTAACAGTTATAATATTTAAGTAATCCCATTTTTATGTTATATACAAGATGGCTCATAAAACACTGACACAAAAAATTTAATCATCTAGTCTTTTGAATCATAAAATATAATCTAAGGAAATATATTTTTAGTTATTTGTGAAAAATGATATCCTGTAGATGCTTCCATTTTCCCAAATACAAAGTTGTACCTAAATTCAGGCACTTCATATGATTTTGCTCAAGGTTTCTAGTGTCAATCCTCTTATCTTTGCACGACTATTATTCTTGAGCTGTAGCAATGTCTTAAGCTTATACAAATATTCTTTAAATAACCCTAAAAATAGAAGTCAGGCAGACAAAGTAGAAAAATGGGGAGTCCATTTGAATTTTGAATTTCTTGAAATTATTCTGCCACTAAAAATGACTTTTTATTGAAATTAAAAACCTCTCAGTTGAATTGTAAAATTCTATTATTTTAATTTGATCTTTCACATTGTAACTTGACATTTTCAATTTGATTAGGTTACTTATGATCAAGTCACTTTGTAAGCACTGTTTCCTGCTATATCACCAAAGTTAAGCAGCAATGAAAAGGTTCAATACCCAGATGGGTGACCATTTAAGCAACAGCAGGTACTGAAGCTGAATTTAAAAATGACTTGTTGGCATTAAATGATCCGAAAAGAGTTGATATGCCATAAAACACAACCAAACTTAACCAAACTATGATATCTGAAAAATATTATGAAAATTAGATTAAAGCCAGAAAGTTATGAATTTTTTAAAGATTTTCAGTATTTGTGTAATATATATATATATATATATATATATATATATACACACATATATATATATATATTATATATATATATATATATATATTCTTCAGTTCCCACACAACAATTCAGTACATTTACAGACTCTATCTATAATTATAGAATTAATTTATTACCTATCAATGACACAGTTAGGATTAGTAGAAGGTGGGAATAAAAACTCTAATTTTGAGATTTTAGGGTTCAAAACTAGCCTTGCCCCTTAAAATACTGATTTTGTTAGAGGAGGATATGTTTAATATTGCTAAGAATTTCCTTTTTTTTCTATTAATTTTTCTTCCAACCATCTTCTTACTACTTCCATTGTCAAGCAATGCAGTCAA
>CM042162.1:55039111-55041611 GCA_023376005.1 Doryteuthis pealeii
AGTGTATGAATAGATGTTTCCCATGACCCATTAAGTTGTCACGGTGCCATAACTAATTTCCCTTCTTAGCATTTCTTTAGGTAATGGGGCAGTAGGGGGGTGTTACTTGGCAGTGTTCATCTCCTCTACAAATAACATGTCACCAGTTGTACTGGGTTTCATGGTACCAACAATAAACCTTCCCTATTTTAGGTGCGATATCTGTTTTGAAAAAAGTCAAGATCAATTTGTTTTTGAACTGGCTGTTCCACTCTAACGTCATAGCTCACTATGATTCAATAATTCTTCTTAGAGGATCAAAAAATAATTGAATGGTCAGTAGGTCATTCAAGGTCAAGGTCACTGCCTGACTGGCACAAGTAGCGATGATGTATCACATTACAAGGAATAAAGCCTTCTTTAGTCAAGGGACCAGTTTACCTCAGTTGGTAGAGCACCTGCCTAGGAATCACTAGATTCTAGGTTCAAGCACATGAGTAGCACAGATTGGGTTATCTGATCTGTGTGGTAAAGTGGGGAGCTGACCTTGAATTAGATTATAATATTTCATATTACATTTTAGATTATATTTATTTATTTCAAATTACATATCATATTTACATCATCTATACATATATAAAGGGCAGTTGTGTGTATATGTATGTCTGGAGGAAACTTTGAAAATAAAACAATTAACAACAAAGTAAATATATATACACATTAAATATCACCAGGGCTTGGTTTTTGAACAAAAATAATGAAGATTTGAGTTATATTTGGGAAGATATTTAAAAATTCAAATTTGAAAAGTAACAGAAGGGAAAGTCATTTACATGTTATTTTTTTTTTTGTATGTTTTTTTTTTTTTTCGCTTTGAAATATAATATTAATTGATTGAATTAATTGCATTAATTTATACCTTATTTTTAAATTGTAAATCATTCAATGGAGATTTCTTACTATATTGTTATATATTTCCGTGGGGATTTTTATGGGGCAACCAGCGAGGATCTCACTCGTGATAAGTAATGATGGATCTGCGAGACTAACTTAAAAAAAATTCCCCCCTCTACCCAGGTGATGCCGGGTGGCCTCTACTAGTATTTCATATTACCCTTTAGAATACATTTATATTATATATCATATTTATATTAATTTTCATATTACATTCTATATTATATTCATATTATAGCTGACCTCAGCAAAAACACTCTCTGATCTAGTGCTAGCAAAAAGGAGATAGACTTCCTCACTGTTTGGCTGGCACTAATAATAGGGAACTCTGACAACTTTTTTAGTCAATTAGAAAGCACTGCAGTCTAAAGCTGTTGATGCTTATCTTCAGACTGTAGTTCCTTTGCTCACCTAACTACCTGGCATGGACAACATATACTTTTGAGACCAAGTCACCTTATCTCACATGAATGAAGGATAACCCAAAACAAGTTATACATGAACTTATTGAACTCAATACTGACATTCAAAAACTTGGTTCCTTTGTAAGCCTTATGAACTTGTATAATAAAATATATGTATATATATGTGTTTGTATATAAATTCCATCCCATTTGTTGATTCTATTGTTCAGTTTAACTCAGTTGATAGAACATCCACCTTAAAAATACAAGGTTCCAGGTTTGATACTGGCTCTTGCCAACTCAGCACAAATAGGGGGGCTGATGGTAGGAGGGAACAAAAAAACAAAACAATTTTCCTGATCTAGCACTAGTGAAAAAGGGATAGACTCCTTTAACAGTAGACCACTCTGCCTACTTTACTTTTATACTTATTGTTGTTTTTTATCATTTCTTCCACTTCTGCAATTTAGCAGAGAGCACAACATTCTGGTCAGAATTGCTATATATGAATATAATATGACAAAGTCTGCATTGTTTCATAGAGGGGTGCTCTGACAGTGATCTGGGCTCCTGAGTTTAAAAAAAAGTTTCTTGTCATTGACTCTATCATCCATTCAATACAGATAAGTAGGATCTTAACCAGATATTTGTTTTTAAAGATCCGTGTATCAAAGAAATATATATATATATATATATATATATATATATATATATATAATTTATATTTACCAACCCCTCCACATGAACAGGATACAACACAAGATTTTTTTTGCATTTTACTTTACACTAATGTGTATGAGAAAGGCATGAATCCTTGTCAAGTTATGTCATTATTCCTTTCAATCTTTAGAATTTAGAAATTAAACTATTTTCTGTTAAAGTCGACAGAATGGCCTAATGTGTGTATCAGCCAGATAGCGAGGGATTCTATCCCCTTTTCACTAGTGCTAGACAAGGAGATTGTTTTTTTAGCATCTGCTCCTAACTTTACCGCACAGATCTCTGTGCTACTCATACGCTGAGTTGGCGAGGTCTGATGTTGAACCCAGAACCTGGTAGTTCCTTGGCTGACGCTCTACCAACTGAGCTGGAAAGACAGGCAAATTTTCAAATTTTCATTTTTATAAGATCTGAATAAAACAAGATATGAATCAAGATTTACA
>CM042162.1:55051611-55134111 GCA_023376005.1 Doryteuthis pealeii
ACATGAACATGATACAACACAATATTTTTTTTTGCATTTTACTTTACACTAATGTGTATGAGAAAGGCATGAATCCTTGTCAAGTTATGTCATTATTCCCTTCAATCTTTAGAATTTAGAAATTGAACTATTTTCTGTTAAAGTCGACAGAATGGCCTAATGTGTGTATCAGCCAGACAGCGAGGGATTCTATCCTCTTTTCACTAGTGCTAGACAAGGAGATTGTTTTTTTAGCATCTGCTCCTAACTTTACCGCACAGATCTCTGTGCTACTCATACGCTGAGTTGGCGAGGTCTGATGTTGAACCCGGAACCTGGTAGTTCCTTGGCTGACGTTCTACCAACTGAGCTAGAAAGACAGGCAAATTTTCAAATTTTAATTTTTATAAGATCTGAATAAAACAAGATATGAATCAAGATTTACAGATATTTCTACTGAATAGAAAAATGAATCCAAATGTTTATAATAATAATAATACTATCTTTTCAGCTAGTATATTAGGTCTGAGACCTGTCAGCTGTTCCTTATAAACATTCATCTTAATTCCACAGAATATTTATATTCTTTCCACTGATTATCTAACATTGCCTTAAAGGAGTTTAGAGATGGGGCATTCACTATTGATGATGGTAATTTATTCCATGTATTCACCACTCTGTTACTAAAATAATTTTGTCTTGCATTTGCTTTACAAAATTGTTTTAAGAGTTTTAATTTATGACCCCTGGTATTAATATTTTGAGCAATTTTTAGCAGATCAAAGTTTGTTGAATAAAATCCATAGGTATATTTGTAGACTTCAATCATATCCTCTCTTGTATGTCGATAAACCAAACTTGGTAAGTCAATCTTCCTAAGTCTTTCTTAATACGAAAGGTTTTTTAAATCATTCATTATTTTAGTAGCTCTCCTTTGAACTCCCTCAATGAGTTTTATGTCCTTGATTAGTCTTGGACTCCAAACCACATTAGCAAATTCCAAATGAGGTCTTACCAATGTAGTGAATAATTTTTTCAGCATTTCTTTATCGATGTATTCATATGACCTTTGTATTAATCCTAATATCTTGTTTGCTTTATTTACTTGTGTTTCTATGTGTTTTGAAAATTTCTTATAACTGAGTAGTTCTTTTAAATTTGTAATTGTAACGTAAATAATTTTAGAAATAAAATCTCACTCAATTTTTTAAAAATTTCATTTGTCAAATCAGAATTATTAAGAGAAAAATAGATCTTTCCCATTGACTAGAATTGCCATCAATTGTAAAATAACATTTTCTGCCTTGGAACAAGAAAACATTTTGTTAGATAGTGTAATACTTTGAGTTTTGTGATCTGTGCAGAATTGCCTGAAACTCTTGGAGGGTGGTGCCAGTTACAAGAATGCCATTTAAAGAATTGTCTTTTGAGGTTAGGGAAATAATCATTGAGTCTGTGAGGAGGAGAGCAAATGACGTACGTAACAATTGGGGAAATAAAGAACAAAGAGATATCAAATTGTAGCAAGAAACTGATGATCTATCTTGAACAGATTTGCATAAGGCTGAAATTGAAGGCAGGAGACACACGGGGGAAAAGGAAAAAAAGAAAAGATTTAAATAACAAAAGAGAAAATGTCTTTGAAAGAGTAATGCATTCAAGATGAACAAGACACTGAAAGTTTTGTTTTTAACTTTATCCTTTTATTTATTTGTTTTTCTCATTCATGTCTTTCTGATTTCTGAACATTTTCTTGAGAAAATAACAAGCTAAAATATAAACTGCTGTTTTAAAGAAAAAGCTATGAATTAAACTTTTGAACCTGTAAACTTGATATTTAGGGTTGACAGTTATTTTACCATTATGTATTTACCAACCCTCCTGCATAAGCAGAATGTGACACAAGGTCAATTTTTAACTGCAGTTTAACAGGTTTAAATTCAAAGTTTTCTGTCTCCTAGGCTGGTTGCCATATAAAGGTTAAAGAGCATAATCTGCACTATTATTTAGCCATAGCTGGAGAGGTAATAGTGTTACATAATTTATAGGTAGCCTATTAATTATGTACAATAAGTGTAGCATAGATTTTAAAACAACAGTTAGTGGAAACATACAGAGAGTGTGAGTAACATGATGTAACTCTGTTTTGACCTAGTCTTCCAGTTTACCAGTGTGAGCCGTGGAAAGTGAGTTTAGAAAATCAGTCTTTGGTTGGCCACTGAAGGAGATGAACCATAATACTCATGGTCCATTTAGTTAGCCAAATTCTCACAAGTATGTTTGGGATCTGGTATCTTAAATAATAAAATGTGAACTTGAAACAGGATATCCAGAGATAGACAAATCCAGAATAACAGAAGATCCAGCTACAATACCAGACCAGACCAGCTAATTTGCAGAGGATCGACTGATAGACAGACCAGCCCAAGCTAAGACAGAAGAAACAGAAGCTAAGTATCCAAGCAAGATGAGTATACTTGTATGCAGCCACAGGTATACAGGTATACTCTATAGAACAAAATAAGTATTCATTAAATTTAAAGATGCTATAAAAAAAATAGTTGAATTTGTACTATGCATCATTAGCCTGATATTTGTGGCTGAGCACTATCTTACAATAAAGCATAAATTTAATACTTCTGGTTGATTGCTATTTTGCTCTGCATCATCATCATCAGGTTCTGATGACTGTATGGATACTCATGACTCTCTCTTGCAACCATCCCTATCAGTCATCATCTCTGGCAGGTTCTCTTCATGGCATCCAGAATCCATTCTGAGTTGATAGATGTAGGTTTTTGCTGGTTGGCCTACACTGGTGTGTCTTTGTGTAGGTATTCACTGAAGAATATGATTTTATGATTTTGTTCTTGGTTCTCAACAGGGCCGGGTTAGCTCAGTCGGTAGAGCATTCGGCTAGAAACCATAAGGTTCCTAGTTCGATACTGGCCCTCGCCAAATCAGCATATGAGTAGCACAGGGATATGTGTCGTAAAGTAAGGAGCTGATGGTAGGTGTGGCACTCCACCTCAGATGCAAAAATAATCTCCTTGGTCTAGCACTAGTGAAAAGGGGATAGACTCCCTCGCTGAATGGCTGATACCGACTTTAGGCCACCCCAACGACTTTACTTATAAGCCTAATATTTGATTGCTATTTTACTATACACTGTAAATCTGATATTTTTGGTTGTGCACTATTTTTCTAACACAATAAACCATTTCAGGCACATGGTGATCTCTTCAGATGATGATAATAATAATAATAATAATAATAATAATAATAATAATCTATTCATAATGGAGATTCAGTGTCTATATGTAACCAAAACTACATCAATGATTATGTTACATTACAATACTCTCAGAAATTGCATAAGTTTATAAATGAGTATTTAATTAATAGTCAAAATCATTAATACATAGAATAAATCTTATTTATTAACAATGTCTCAGGAAAATGTGAGTAACATTTGCCTTAAAACAGCCCATTTTATTTGTGTATTTAAAATCCTGCAATGTGTCTTATATATCACTAAGAAATAAAGCTTTACATAATATATTGTAGTTAATTTGCATACTGGTTTTAACAAAACTGGGTTTAATAACTAATTACTTAGTGTTATTGATTATTGTTTTATTCTCCAATCTTATGAATGATTTTATATAGAAATCAATCAAAATATAATTAAAATAAGTATAATCTTTTTATATGCGTTCTTATTTAATGTTGTTAGTCTTTTTAATTTGATATATTTCATTACATTAAAACTTAAATACTTGTGCCCGGAGGTCACATATTCTTGCTAGTAATAATAATAATAATAATAATAATAGGTTTAATATAGCAATCATTCACAGCCTCTCTTTTAATAAAAAAAAAAGAGATAGAATGATGGGATAGCTTTAACTAAATTTGAATCGGTTTTATGCTTCTTGTGTGTGAGTGAATTTTATAAGCAGGTTAAAGGACTAATGGTTTAATGGGTAAAAAACAAAATCTCCCATCATGGACAGATTCAGACTTTTCCTTTCTACATTTTAAAGAGATGTTTCCTATTCATTTTTTTTTCTTAAATAATTTTGAAGGAACAAAGTAATGTATAATAACTACTAAATAAAAGACCCTTTTAAGCTCCAGTTATACTTGAATTGTTTAGAGTACTGAAAAGGAAACCAATGCTTTTAAGAGAAATTTATATATATGTATATTAAAAAAAAGTGTATCTGCTCAACCCAGCATAAATGCTATGAAATTACATTGAGATCTATACTTTATTGAAAATGAATTAAAGAATATTATACAGAATTCTTTCAATTCATCAAGTTGTTTCGACAGTAAATTGGGAGATTATTTTATAACTAAAAATGTAGAGTTAAAAAAATACATTTATTTATTGTATATAAAAATGTTCATTTTTAAAGAAAGACATTTGTGATTCACAATCTGAAGAATGAAAAATATCTTTCTCTGAAGAATGGAAACCCTTTCTTTGAAATAACCATTCAACTTCATAGAGCTTGTTTCTACAGCCATACAACCAATCTGGCAAAAGGGATGGAGGCTGTTCAAGGGCCCAAGACACTGGATGTTTTAACTGCAATAAGTACAAAAATCTATCAAGAAGCAACTAGTACCGACCCAGTTTATAGAATATATTTGGATGGCTAATTGACACTTATATAATGATCGTGTGAAGGCATCTGGTGTAATGGTTATCATCCTAGGAAATGGACATGGAGACACAAGTTCAAATCCTGGATGAGGCTGTTTGCATTTCCATAGCATTAATACCCTTGGGAATCCAATTATTCTCTTACCAGCTATGGATAAATAGTAGGGCAGAATGGGGTCTTTAATATAGGTTAAAGGAGAAAATAAAAGAGAAAATTAAAACTGAATTTGAACCTGTTAAACTCCACTTAAGAAATTGACCTTGGGTCACATCCTACTCAACAGAAAGGTTGATGAATATATATATAATGATCATGTAAAGTCAGTGTAGTGGCCTATTGTTGGTATTAGCTAGATAGCGAGGGAGTCTATCCCCTTTTCACTCATACTAGACCAGGGAGATTGCTTTAGCATCTGAGGTGTTGTTCCACACCTACCATCAGCTCTCCACTTTACTGCAAAAATCCAAACTGTGCTACTCAAGCAGTGTGTTGAGGGCTGATATCAAACCCAGGAAAAATTGTGGTTCCCAGGGGGATGCTCTACCAACTTAGCTAAGAGACAAGGAATAGTTAATATAATATAATAACCTGCTGGAAATGCCATGGTACAACTTTCTAATTTACAAGGTGTGTTCAAGAAACCTCAAATTTGAAGCTATATTTACCAAGGCAGAATTGAAAGAAACATTAATTTTCTTCAAAATAGTCCCCTTGATATTCAACCTTTTATTTCAGTGATTTTTCCATTGGTTTAAGCACCACTGAAACTCCTATTTTTATATGGTGTGAATCTGTGCTGTGGTATTGCTTTTAATGTCTTCCATGTCCTTAAGTCTTGAGATGAATTTTCAGTTTAGGAAACAAAAAAGATCCTGTTTTTTAGTGGTAATCAGGAAGTATTGAGAATCTACACTGTATTGTCTAGACTGTTGTCTAGATGTCTTGACATCATCACTGTATTTATTATATGAATTGCTCAACTGTGCTCATGTCTTCTTTTAAATTTTAGATTCTAAAATCAAAAATATTTAAAGATTCCCTCTCGGTACTTTTTGATTCCACCTTGTTGGAATAGAATGTAAATAATCCATACATCACTTAATCACCATCCATTGGGAGTCTCTGAATTCAGGAAGAAGAGGATGTGTTTATCCTTGTATTTCTATCTGTCTGTTAGATATCACCCATTATGCAGTGAACCAGTGCAAGAAATTATGAGAATACAGGGTTATAAAAAGAGTTTCACAGTAAAAAGGAGTAGATCTTTAAGAGATGATTCTTATTCAAAAATGAATGTGTGCAATGTTACTACAAACTAGTTCTGGGCTATTTTCTACAAACTAGCTGTATGCTACCTTGCTATCAACTAGTCATGTGCTATCTTATTACTGACTAGCTGTGTACTATCTTATCACAACTAGTAGTGTGCTATCTTATTACAGACTAGCAGTGTGCTATCTTATTACAACAACTAGCAGTGTGCTATCTTATTACAGCAGTGTGCTATCTTATTACAGACTAGCAGTGTGCTATCTTATTACAGACTTGCAGTGTGCTATCTTATTACAAACTAGCAGTGTGCTATCTTATTACAAAATAGCAGTGTGCTATCTTATTACAAACTAGTAGTGTGCTATCTTATTACAAACTAGTAGTGTGCTATCTTATTACAAAATAGTAGTGTGTTATCTTATTACAAACTAGCAGTATGCTATCTTATTACAGACTAGCAGTGTGCTATCTTATTACAAACTAGCAGTGTGTTATCTTATTACAAACTAGCAGTGTGCTATCTTATTACAAACTAGTAGTGTGCTATCTTATTACAAACTAGCAGTGTGCTATCTTATTACAGAATAGCAGTGTGCTATCTTATTACAGAATAGCAGTGTGCTATCTTATTACAAACTAGCTGTGTGCTATCTTATTACAAACCCAGTCTTCCCTATTATCAAATCTAGCTGGATGAAAGGGGTGGGGATAAGCCATAGTCATTTGTGTCAAGTGAAATGCAAACAGCCTTGTCCAAAAAATTAGTTTTCTGAGTTGATTTCCTACAACAATAACCATTACACCACTCACACTTCCTCATCTATCTCAGCCTGTTTATATCTATTTATCTATCTATCTATATCAGTCTATTGATATCTATGTCAGTATTCATATTCATATCAATCTATCTATGTCAGTATTCATATCAATCTATCTATGTCAGTCTATTCATCTATCACCTCTAACTATCTATCTATCCATCTATCAATCTATCTATCCTCTCCATTAATTAATTGAATATCTGAAGTACAAGGTTATGTAAAGAAATAGTCACTGTTTTATTTTCCAAGTTCTGGGTTTGTTTATGAGTGCAAAACCTGTTATTAATCAAAAGAAATATTTTTGTTGTATTGTGTTGTGTATGAATATTTGGAAAAGAGCTAATGAAAATAGTGAGAAATTGATCCCCAAGATATTGAAGTGCAATCAATATACTGAGAAATTGATTTCCAACTCATAGAAATTTGAACAGCACAACATACAGGGCATGGACAAATTTCAGTTTAAAATGACAACATTTTTTTCTATTTTTCTATTCAGTGTTCCTTTCTAATCATGCTTTAATCATAATTATACATCATGGGATATTTCAATGCTGTTATATTTTTGAATAGGGAATGAAATTTGGTTAGATGTTTTTTTAAATTTATTTTTTAAGAAATTAAAGAAAAAATAGTGAATCAAAATACAACCCCCAAACAGAAGATGATGTCAAAAAATCCTGTTTCATTTTTTTATTCCTTCTAAAGAACATATAGATATAAAACACTAATAGTAAGAATAATCCTTAATGAAACATGCCCTGTCAACTGGGGCTGTAGAATATGCTGACTACACCTCTGCAGAGGGGTAAGACCTTACAAAATGGGCCACCTGTTGGTCATGGGTGACAACCTGTGATTCTTAAGGACGGATTCCTGGTGGCTAAGCAGTCCATGACATGCAACACTCCACTTTTGTTCTTACCTAGACTAGATCTGATCAATTGGTTGGTTATGTCAAGCCCTAGTACCTATATGATTGTCCCAACTCTATTGCCCTTATGGCAAATCCTCAACTCTTTTTATCATATATGTGCTAGAAGGCAGTGGCCGATGGTCTTATTGTCCTGGGTATGGTGTTAAACTTCATCTAATAGTGAAGATCCAATTTTGGAACTCTGGGGAGTGTGGAGTACCCCTTCATTGCCATTACTCTCAAGTCCACTATGAACCGGAGTGGTAGTATCTGTTAAGATCCCATCTAGTGGTTAAATAGATTTTTAAAAGATATTAAAAATATATTTGAAAAAAAAAGAGAGTTTGAAAAAAAATTAATACTTAAAGATGTATAAAACAAAACATCTTTGGCATAAAATAAACCAGTTGGTTGACATGCCATAAAACCAACCAACCAACTTTATTGAAACTCTCTAAGTATTATTTTTTGAGCAAACTCCATCATATAATCAAGATTTTTTTATCAATTCTTATAATGTATGTATTGAACCAGATGTACTTTAGGATTGTCAGATTGAGCTACAAGTTTTGTGGAATGCTTATCATTATAAGAAGTGGAATCAGCAGTCCAAGTTCAAATCCTGAATGAGGCTGTTGCATTTTATTTTTCACTAATGCTCTTGGGAAAGGCATGAATCCATCTGTTCTCTCCAGCTATGCGTAAATAGTAGGGCAGATTGGTTTCTTTAGCCTTAGTAAGGCAACCAGTCTAAGTCCAGGAAAACTCTAAATTTACCTTGTTTTGCATCCTACTCATGGTGAAGGGGTTGGGTATATATTGATTGGTGCAACTCAATTTTGAATATTGCTTCTTTCAACAATTTGAGCTATTTTAAAATTATCTGGGCTACTAATGAAAGAAAGTTTTTAATTAATCAATATTTTTTTTTTAATTCTTAACTATTCACTTCTAGTGAATAAAACAATAACAATAAATACAATTCCAGTCATTCTGAGACAGGGGGGATTGGGTGGATTTATAAGTATTATTTGGACTTTTGATTCATTCATTGATTTTAAAAACATGTCACTCCATCTATAGGGATTTACCATGTCATAGACTTGCTGGACTGCAACATTGTAGTAAGTGACTTTAAACTCTGGTTGCTCTATGATGTTCACTTTCAGACAAATAACCTTGGGAAAGGTATGAACCCCCTCATCCCCCAGCTATAAGTTAAGTAGAACCACTTTCTGTTCTTCTACAAGAATAGCTTTGACATTAAGTAACCCATGAAGATTGATATGCCATTGATCCACACTTATTTTATGCCTAGAAGTTAGAAAATCCTTGTCAGTTCATATTTACATTTTTTGTGTAGTTAATTCTAAAGAGTTTTTTTGGATATGCTCCTATCGAATATGAATCATTTTTAACTAGATCTATTTAACCCATAGATGGGACCCTAACAGGTTCTACCACTGAGTCAGAGTGGACCTGGGAGTATTGGCAATAAAAGGGTACTTCCTACTTTCTAGATATCCTGAACTGAAGCCTCACCATCAGATGAAGTTTACTGTCAAAACCAGAACACCCTTTTATGGGGGGGGGTCCTACCCTTCTGCATATATATTATATATACACACATAAGTAAAGTCTGGCCTATTGTTGGTATCAGCAAAACAGTGAGAGAGCCTATCCCCTTTTCTCTTGTGCTAGACCAGGAAGATTGTTTTGCTGAGGTGGAGCACCACACCTACAGATGCTTTATTGCACAGATCAGATTACCTAAGCTGTGCTACTCATGTGCTGAGTTGGCAAGGACTGCTATCAAACTCAGAAACTTGTGATTCCTAGGTGGATGCTCTACCCACTGAGCTAGATGTGTGTGTGTGTGTTGTTTTGTAGTTCTGTATGTATAAGTGAAATGTGTCTATCTGGAGAGGGTTCACATACAGAAGTGGGAGAAAGCTACACCTTCTTCTGGAAAGACTTATCAAAGAAGTACAGCGCAATTATGGTGTAGTCTTTGCTATTAACATCCTGTTGAGAATTTTCTAAGTCCAGAGTCCCATTCTTATAAGGATTTATAAAAAAATAGCTAAAAATGGCCTTTTCATTTAAAGTTACCCATTATTTCCCTTAAATCAAAGACTTCTAAATATGTTTAATATTACATTAAACAAAGGCTATAATGAAAATGAATGTGACGGGCGGAATGAGGCGGTATAGGACGTTAAGACATCCATGCTATAATTCTATTCCACAAAATCCAATAGGAGTAAGTGAAAGACTTACAGCATTTACCTTTGACAAATAGCCGGTAAGTGTGTATATCTGAATGTGGAGGAAGAATTAAAAGACCGGTTTTACTCATAGCTTCACACTTTATTTTTCTCATGAAGACAAAATCCTCCTCCTTGGCAATTTTAATGTAAGAGTTGGTTGTATGTGTTACATAATATTAAAAGAATTCTTAAAAAATGTCTGAAGCATAAAAAGTCACAATCTGCCACTGATTAATAATCCTAATCTTACTAATCTCCAAGTTTTCAAGAACTGACATTCTAAGATCAGAAATTCACTTCCATCCTTTTCATTAATCTTGTTTTGTTGTTTCTGCTTCTTTTGATTCGTCTCATCAAACATCTTGATCAAAGTATAAAACTGTTTCAAGATGATGTTAAACATGAAAGGCTGAAAGGATGCTTCTAAAATCTTGAACCCTTAAAAGTGGATTGATATTTTACACTTGAATAATTGCTAACATCTTGTATTATTTTATTATGAGCATTCAGAAAGAAAAAGAATTTACAGTATTTATAAACTATCTAGTAAAGTCAGCAGAGTGTTGGTATTACTGTTGGTATTACTTGGTGAATTATCTTTTCCACTAGTGCTCGATCAGGAAGATTGTTTTTGTATCTGAGGTGGAATGCAACACTTTCCACTTTATTTCTCAATCTAATCTATGCTATTCTATGTGCTGAGTTGGCGTTGGCCAATATTGAACCCAATTACTAGTCAAATACTTTAATGAAATTTAAAAAATAATCAGGAATTTCTTTCATGTTTCTTCTTTCAAATGGACAAAAATTTCAAGATAACATTAACATTTATGTAAGTTTTATGTGTTATATATATGGGGGGGGGTAAATTTCAAATGGAAAATTGATGGTACCTAATGTACATTAAACCTTTTAACATATTTTGAATATTCATTTAAAATCATAGAGCTCTGCTCACAAACCACATTGCCATTACTTCCAGGTATATTCTGAATCAGAGTGGTAGTACCTGTTAGGGTCCCATCTATAGGTCAAATAGATCTGTTTGCATTTTATTTGTATTAGATAGGAATGCAGTAACCATGTGCTAAGAATTTTAAAAATATAAACATAAATGTACAATATACACAATTCAGTAACCTCTAGGCATCAAATAAGTCTGACAGTTTGATATGCCATTAAAATCTATCAACCATCAATCATAATCATAATCTAACATCTAGATTTCTAAACAACAACAAAGGAGCTTCAAACTATTTTCCTCCATAATAAGATAGTAATACGCTTGTTCCTAAATCTTCCATCTGTTATCATCCTGCAACACTCACAGGCTAAAAATGAGACCATTTCAATTGATCAAGATACAATACAAAAATGTAAATCCAGATTATCTGGTATCACTTAGCCACGGATTTCTTATTTGTCCCATTTTATTTCTCCCAATTTTAAAAATGAAACATTCCAAATAGTTTTGCGTCACTTAAATGCCCACCTTAAAATTAAAATGAATTGAAAAAAAAAAAGGAGTTACATGTTTGTTTTATTTGTAATATTGAAATTGTGAATTATGGAATATATTTTGGTAATTTTGATCTTATGGCATTCAGGTCTCCTACCTTAATTTAGTCTATGTTTTAGCGAGCCAGCAATACGTGAATTTCCAGCCCAACTTAAATATTTTCTGAGTCGTGTTTTTGCCACTTTTTGTCGGCAAATAAATGTAGATATTCTAAGTGCCTCCCCACAGATTTTTTATCTGCAAATCAATGTAAATATTTTACACCCCCCTTTTAAGAAAGAGTGAGAGAGAGAGAGAGTTAAATCAGGACTATTATAATTTTTACATATTGAACTATTTAGCAATAACTCTTAAGTAAACATATCAAATGTAATAATTGAATTATCATACTGTGGTATATCCACAGGTCTTACTAGTAGTAAGGTATTATCCAACCCAGAACTTAAATATTTTTCCCAATTGAGCAGATAGACATGGGTTGTTTTGTCCACTAAACAACATATTTATGGTTACTATTATTGGCAACCTTTCATTTTTTTTGCTATATCTTAAAAAATAAACAGAAAATAACCAAATTAATATAAACTTATTAGGACCATACGACCTTAAGGCACCCTTTGCGATTTCGATTCATGGGGATTTTTTTCCGTTTACACCGTCAAAATCCAGTTAATTGTTCACAGACGATTTTAGAGTTTTTTTTTAAATTATAAAACTAACCCTAACCCCTAACCCTAACCCCTAACAAACAACAAAGTTTTACGGTGTAAATGAGAAAAGTGTCCCCATGAGTCGAGATCACAGAAGGGGTCATATGGTCCACTTATTATTTTAGCATTTGCTGTATTAACCATGAGTTATCAATAGACAAAAACTGTTTCACTAGATTCGTTTTTTCAAGATATATTATACATATTAAAATTTCATGGGTGCCAATAATTGCAACCACAACTGTATAGAGCCGAACTAAAGAAGAAAATCTAATTCAATTTGGTATATCTTTGCATTTTTGTTCATTGATTTGTATTGGTTTTTGGTAAAACCTACTTGTGTTTTCCAGAATGATGTATATGAAATGAAAATATGGAGCATATTTATTTGACAAACATTTGGAGTTTCTATTAACAATTTGTCAGTAGAGCAACATCTTCAAATCAGAAAATCAGTTCCATCATTTTCATTAAACTTATTTTGTTGTTTGTATTTGTTTTTTTTCGTTTTTTAAATTCTTGTGCTGATTGTACATCAGAAATTGGATTATGCAGATTCTTTCAAGTAATTTTTTCTAAAATTTTAGAAAATAACATTTCAAACATGAATAACCTGCTTTTCTTATCTGTAGCTAATTTTGTGTGAAACCTTTCTTCATTTGATATTTTCACTCATTATACTTTGTATATCATATATATATTCTGGCTTTCAACATTTGTAAAATATACATGACCCTCATACTAAAAGGTTTAGAAAGCACTGCTCTAAATGGCTAGTGTGTATTTGCTCATACCCCACTTGTATGGGCTGGGCACAAGGCCTCGTTTTAATGTGGGCCCACCCACAAGCTGAAGCTCATGGGTGGGAAAAACAAAAATTGTGTCGATCCCTTCAGCATTCCCCCTCAAACGCTGGGCAATAAACCCCCACCCCCGGGCAGGTATTGCCTGGGGGGATAGCCCCCTGGGACCGACGCTATTAATTGAACACACCGGTCTAGTGGCCGAAGCACACTGGACCTCCGACCCGAAGGACGGATTGGAGTGGAAATGGAAATGGCTAGTGAAAGGCTCTAATACTGTTACATAATTGTGTGGTGACATAGGTTGTTGAATTCAAGGGGGCCAAGTGGAAAAATACCAGGTCCATTCATAACCTTGACCCCAAAGATGCGAATCTCACACGTCACATGATTAGTTAGTTTAGATTTTAGTTTCAACCTGAGAATTGAAGCAGAGTAGACATGCTCTGCTGAGATTGAATCTCCTGCATGGAAGAACATGGGCAGAAATAAATCTTGATCAAGAAAATAAAAGTCTTGTAAGTTGATTAATTTGGATGACTAAAGAGTTAGCCCAGAAGAAGCCCTTAGTTAGAGACAGCAACAAGTAGTGGACAAGATAATGACCATAGCAAGAACATAGCCGAAGCAGTAAAGCTGAAATGAAGAACAAGTAAGTCTCAACTCTGTAATCTGTCTCTGTCTCTGTCTGTCTCTCTCTCTCTCTCTCTATCACTTGAGTCTCTACTCTCTCATGTATATATTCTACGATGGGGGTATATGACGTTATATAACAATACAAACTGATCATATTGTTATATACCCACTTCATATCAGGTATATAAATGGTGGAGAGAGGATGAGATAGGTTCTTACTGGTTCTGCTTCATCAGCAGCCATCTTCTTCTGAACTCAGTCCTTCCTTTTTCTGGGCTGATTTCTTCCTTCTTCTGGGCTGATTTCTTCCTTCTTCTGGGCTGGGTGGTCTGTACTCATTTTATTGTTGTAATAAATAAGCAAGACTTAATTATTTTATACAACATTTTTATTCTTTATTAAAACCCAAAACCAAAAAAAGGTTTTCAACCGTGCAATGAGAAGTTGGCATTTTGGAAACAAATGACCCTAACGTCTGTTACCTTCAGCTAACAGCCAAAATCTAACTAAAACTTAATTTCCATTCTCATCTTTTCCCATTGGCAAAAGCCAGGGGTTCAACTAAAGGTTATTACCTATCAATAATATAACCCCCTCTGATTTTGAATTTCAACAAATTTGGATTCAAAATCTAACTATGCTTAGAGACATAATTCATAGGCAACCCAGAAATTATGTAACAATATAATAAGTTTTTTTGAGGGGGATGATCAAATTCTTTAATAGAAGAAAGAGAATCTGAATGAATAAAAGAAGAAAAGCCAACTCTTAAAATCAAAGAATTTACCATTAGCTTCTTGAGACTTGAAAGTTTTTGAAATTGGATCTTGTAGGGGTGCGGTATCAACTGGTTAAAGAATCAAAAAAATCCACTGACAAGTTTAGATAAAGTTGCTGAGTAATTTACCTTAGACCCAAAATCTAAGATGGAGATGAAAGTGATTTCAAAGGTTTTACATGAGAGAGGAGAGAGAGAGAGAGAGAGAGAGAGAGAGAGAGAGAGAGAGAGAGAGAGAGAGATGTAACCTGAAATGCAAAAAAAGGAAGAAAAGTATTGACAGACAACAGAGCACTGGATGGTTTTACCCTCCTCCATCCAGTTGGATGACATATGTATGATCCAATAGATAATGAAGTAGTGTAGCTGTAGTGGTGTAGCTGCGGTCATATAGCTGCAGTGGTGTTGTAGCCATAATGGTGTTGTAACTGTGGTGGTGTAGCAAAAGTGTTGTTGGCTGTTTTGAGTTTTTTTTTAACTGCATATCAATCTCATTTGGGTCATTTAATGCCGAATCAAGTCATTTTCATAAACAAAGAACTCGGGTTAATCAAAATTACTGCTGTTGCTTAAGTGGTCACCTAATTAAGTATTGAACAAATTCATCACAGTTTAACATCTCTGATTTAGTAGGAACCAATATTTTCAGCATGACTTACAGTGGTTGTGTAGCTATAGTAGTGATGTAGCTGTGGTTGTAGCTGAGTCATGTTTGAAATTTTGTAATTGAGTGTGTTGTTAAAAGTTTTTTGTTTTGTTTTTTTGTCAATAGATTGCATTAGGGGTATTTAGCTTATTTCGTAGAGCATCCTACTTGAAACCACAAGGTTCCAGTTTCGATACCAACCAACTTGGTGCATGAGCAGCACAGCTTGTAACTGTGCATTAAAGACAATCTCTCTGGTCTAGCGCTAGTGAAAAGGGGATAGACTCCCTACTTTACTTTAGTTTTAACTAATGGGTAATTCCATGTCAAATCAACCAGGCCATGTCACCCACCCACTACAATTTTTCTGAAATTTTGTCCAAGTGGATTGTGTTAAAGTTAAACAATCCCTAAAATTTGAGAAACACAGAAAGAATTGTTTGACTGTGAATAGTGTGCCATGACTAGAAATTTCATAATTTCTAAAATGGCAGCTGCTCAAGGAGTTTTCACTGGCGACAGAAGTAAATATGTTATGGAAATGTGTAAAGTCTAGACAGACATCATCATCTTGTAAAAACTGTTGGCATCTTCAGGATTTACAAGAATGTGATTGCTGGTGACTGATAATGATAACCATTCTATATGTACAGATGATGCAACAAACATGTCTCAGTTATGGACATTCCTGGATCATGACTGTATAAGATACATCTATAAAAATCCTCACTATTGGATTCAATCTAGTGACACCTTTTTTTTTTGAGTGGGGATCTTACTCCTCTTCAAGGACACAGTTAGCATATTGTAAGCATTGCCAACATGTTAAAAGGGGACAAGTTATTTTTTTCTTTAAAATCCACTAAAACATTTGTTTTTAATCTCTGAGATTCTTTCTATCCAAATTGTAGAGAAATTTTTGAATATTTATAGTTTTCTTATAGAATTTTGGGACCATATGATCCTTAGGCACCCTTTTGCGATCTCTATTCATAAGGACATGATTTTCATTTACACCATCAAAATCTGGTTGTTTGTTAGGGTTAGGGGTTAGGGTTAGGGTTAGGGTTAGTTAGGGGTTAGTTTTATAATTAAAAAAAAACTCTAAATATCGTCTGTTAACAAACAACTGGATTTTGATGATGTAAATGAAAAACGAATCAAGATCGCAAAAGGGGTGCCTAAAGGTCATATTATCCGAATTTTGTTATGTTAGAGTTTCTAAAGTTATATTGTCAAATACCCATGATCTAATGAACATGATATTATTCATTGGGTATTATTACAAAAATATACAGCATTGATTTTCTATAACCAAAAATCAAATTACAACTCCATTGTAAGTAAAAATAAAATTGTATAAATAAATATAAGAGGTGTACTTTATTTTAGATTGCTACATATTCATATTTTTGGTGACAGTTTCAACATTGTAATTTTGCAAATAAATAATACCCAATAAATAATATCATGTTCATTACATCATCGTATGTAATATTATATAACTAAAGACTCTAACACTAAAATAGGAAAATAATAACTAATTTTTTGTTTAGTAGAAAATTAACTTTATATATGTGTGTGTGTTTGGTGTGTGTGTGTGTGTGTGTGTGTGTGTGTGTGAGGAAATAACAATTGTGTAAAATCCAACAAAATGTGATTAAAAATTGAGGAATAAGAGTGGATAAAAATGAAACAACTTAGTTCAATTAATATTTCGTCACAGTGTATATGTCAGAAGGTGTGAGGTAGAGATAAAAGCAGGGGTTCCCCCCTCTTCTTCTCTCTTTCCCCCCCTGCCACTACCGCTGCCTCACACCTTCCAATGTATCCGCCCTCTCCACTCCTTTTCTCCCGCCCTCCTTCCACCTTTTCAATATATACATACATAGCAATTTCTTGTCTCAAAATAAAATTCTAATGAAGCCTCATTAATAAACAGATGTGAAATATCAATTGAATGAAGTTGTTTGTGTTTTATCACTTTTAATTACATATATATATGTTTAAATTTAAGCCCAGTCTGGAAAAATCTTTTTCATTTTGAAAATTATTACAGTCTGAAGAAACTGGTTTTCTCAAAGATGAGAATTTCAGTTGAAATAAATTTATGACTATTTACATAGCCAATATTTGAGCTTTTTTTATCAATCCTATCACATATGCATACATACAGAGAGACCGACACACACACACACACACACACACACACACATATATTATATATATATATATATATATATATATATAACAAAAAGTAATAAGACAAACAGGAATATTTCTTTTATGTTTATTCATTCTCAACTAATTTCAACCTTAGGTCATCACAGGGAGAAAATTTCTTGTTTGAAAAAATTGTTTTTATAGAGTTTTTTTTAAAGAGATCATTATTAAGAAAATTATTAAAATTAAAAGATTTTTTCAGGGTTTGACAGGCCACTATAATCCGAGTAGAGAAGTGTGTTAGAAGTAGCAAGTCCATCTGTTCCGTGTCATATATATATATATATAATATATATATATTGAAAAGAAAATAAAGGAAAGAAAGTATTGAATGGATAAAATAGGATATTTTAATTTATTTAACTTACACATGTTTCGGTCAGGAGTTTATCCATGTGTACATTGTTGTATCTATTATTATTTTTAAATAACAAAATGAAATGAAATAATAATAATAGAAAAAAATGTAGAAATTTTTGCACATAAAGAAGTATCAACCTTCCTCAGAGTAAATCCTTTTTTTTTAAAATAAAATTCGTTGGAATGCTGAGAATTTTTTAAATGTTCAAAAAAAGAACTTTTTAAAAAAAATCATGTGAAGAAAGTGTTCAAACGCAGTGGAGAAAAGACAGTTCTAATGACATCATGTCACATGCGACAGATTTTGAAATGGAGAGAAGATGGCTGGAACAAAGTCATGTGGAATTTTAATTTTCAAAGCATGAGGGATTTTTTTTTAAATAAATTATACGTATGTGTGATTTGTTGGTGGTTCATTTATTAATTTGTTATTAATATCATTATAGTGATTTTCTAATTAAAAATTGTTGTTTTAGTAAAATCAAAGTGAGTTATTAAGATATGTTAGGGAACATAAACAAACTTGCCGTTTCATGTTATTAGGAGGTGAGTAGAAACTATCA
The DNA here is from genome assembly GCA_023376005.1 of Doryteuthis pealeii. NCBI lineage: Eukaryota > Metazoa > Mollusca > Cephalopoda > Myopsida > Loliginidae > Doryteuthis > Doryteuthis pealeii. The sequence continues at coordinate 55,069,784 of CM042162.1, forward strand.
TTATGGCTAAAGCTGATGATAACGATGATGAAAAAAGAAAAAAATCCAAGCATTTGGTTTGAAAATCACATTAGTGAGAAACTGTCAGTTACCATGTGCTGTTAACTTATATATGGTGTATTCTTTTGAATACATGAGGATTTTTGTTTAGCTTTTTATTCATCTTTTCTTGTTGGCAAACAAGATGTTGCAACTGTGGTTTTAGGCAGTTTAAAAACTATCAGAAGTTTCTATTAGTGCAGTGTCAGCATGGATACATCTTGTCATTATCAAGAACAACACTACAAGAGACTTTATATGTTATTTTCAAAAACATATGCCTACAAAAGAATCTACTGCCTACATTCACATTATTTGATATATTGTAGAAAGGTATAGATAGATAACCTACTACACTTTCACCAAAAATGTTCATCAGGGTTAATCCTAATGAATTAATCAAGAAATTGATTAATTAAAGACAAAATAATACAATTATAATAATAACAGATTTTAGCCATTAAAATCATTTTGCAGTGAAAATGAATGCTAGATAGATTGTATGTTAAAGTCAAATATCAAACATGATTGTTGTCAGATGTCAAATGTAACTGCTGATATGAAAACAGCTGTTTGGAATGCCAAAAAACGTGTCTAAAATTGGAGGCAATATCCCGTTTGACGTTTGTGTTAAAAAGGGTTTTGTTTACATTTATGATTTTTAAATTTTGAGTTGATAAGCTGCCATGAGTGCTTATGTGAACATTTACCAAAAATGTTGAATATATTTCAAATATATTATAGCATGCTATTGCTAATTTTTCTTCAAAGCATAAAAGACAGAATTTCTCACCTGGTCTATACTGGCGAGTTTTTTGTTTTTACTATTTTTCATTTTGCAGTAGGATTTATACTGCATTTATTTTTGATATCCCAGATATATTCAATCACTTCATATTTGTGATGTCGCAGATATATGTTGAGCATTTCATATTCTTTATAACTCTGACTTATTTGGTTAATATTTGTATCAATGGTCGATGTTGCTATTAACTCAATATTCTATTCCCAGTAAATCATCTTCTTTATCTTATTTGATATATATATATATATATATGTATATATATAAAAGGAATAACTTACCGGTAAAAATATTGGGTTGGTCTCAATATTTGGTTGGTACAAGTTTTACTCGGATAAGTCAGTGTTATAACAAATATAAAGTGCTCAATACGTAAGTAGATCAGATTTATTATTATAGTGTGTACAGAAATAACCTACTCGAGTTTTACCATAAGGATCTTTTGGGTTAAATCCACTGAATTAATCAAGATATTGATTAATCACAGCTAACTGCAGGAGTTCATGTTGTAAATATCTTATTTGATATATATATATATAATAGAGAGAGAGAGAGAGAGAGACAGGCTGACTGACAGACAGACATACAGACTGAGTTGTGACCATTTTGTAATTCAAGTAAATTTAATATTAATATACCATAGACACTAATAGTTTATTGATTTTTTTATTTTCTCAGAATCCAAAATACGAAATTGTGAATTTATTTCATTAGACTTTTTGTTTTGTTTAGTGAACATACTGTACATTACAGATGATTAGTCAGAAGTGGCACAAGCCAGAAGTATGGGGCACCCAGTGAGAATCAATCTCATTAACAGTGGTCTGCTAATCTAGTTTGCTAACCATTACACTACATGAGGTGCCCAATGATTTAGTATTATAAGTAGATAACTTATCTTGGTTAGGGATGGCATATGATTGATAAATTTTGGATAGGCTAAAATTCTTCCAGTTCATTATCAACATTAGCCAGTAAGTTACAGATGTAACAATATCACATCTACTGAAAGCACTGTCAGCATATGCATAGGAAAGGCATGGATTGCTATTGATAGGTTAACAACAATATTGAAATCTGATCTTCTTAAAAGATAAAACACGTTCTTCCGAGCTGTTGCGATGCCAGTAGTATTGTATGATTGCACCATTGGATTCTAATGAAACTAAAATATGGAGAAAAAGTTAGATGTGAACAACTCAAGAATGCTGTATACTATTTTGAACATCCTTCAAAATAACAGCTGTACAACCACTTACTTGCCATCTAAGTTGAGCAAGACATGATGGCCACTGCTGGAGAAGTAAGGATGAACTCATAAGCAATGTTCTTCTATGGACTCCTACTCATGGACAAACCAGTGTAGGCCAACCAACAAAAACTTACATTCATCAACTCTATGCAGACACTTGATACTGCCTAGAGCACTTGCCAAGAGCAGTAACCAATAAAGATGGATGGCACGAAAGAGTTAAGGGAATCTATGCTGTCAGAATGCTTTGATGATGGTGATGATGATTTTATTTGATCCATTCCATCATCAATGCAAACACTATTGATTACAACTGTGAAAAAATATAAACTTTTATCTTATACCCTGTCAATTTTTACAGCATAAACTTGATAAATCACTAAAAAATAAAAATAAATAAATAAATAAAATAAAAATAAAAAACAAGCAAAAACATTTAAACTCTTCTTTGATGACCATGGAGCTTTAAACATATACTTATATTGCTTATATTTCATGCTGGGTTTGTTACAGAGTCTAAATCTGGTAACCTGATAATGAGTGGAGAGTCACTGATCAAAATATCAGAATCTTTTTAAACTAAGTAAAAGAACCTAGTTCAAATAAACAGACTCTCAATGCCAATTCTAGTCTACAAGCTTAGAAAAGTCCGAGCACAGCCAGACCGTGACTTTATTTTTAGTTTGTTATATTTATATTTCACACAGTGATTGTACAAATACTATTTTCACCATTCAATAAAGACAAAAGCCAGGAAAGTAATAATACAAAAAGAAAGAAAGAATCAAAGCAGTTGTTTCTGATGGCACAGCCACTCTTAAATCTTCATGTACCAAATATATGTCTGGCGCCAACACCAGCTCTGTTGATTCTGGAGACACTTCGTTTTAATGCCTTCAAGCGAAATTCTAATCCCAAATATTATCGGACTTGATTCAAGTTTCAATTCAAGTATTATTGCTAAGTCTGGCACTTTTTTTTGCCTTTTATTTTTGTGTTTGTTTTGTTTGTTTTGCTTGTATGAATATTTCAGTTTTGTCCCATTTTCTTCAAATATTTTCTTTGATTTCTTCATCTTTTTTTTTTTTTGGCACTTTCAGGAAGTATAGCTACAATCAGATTCATAGAACGTTAAGATTTTGCCACCATTGGTGCTATCAAGTGAAAAAGAAAATCCTCTTTTAAGTTTGTTCGAATTTCTAACAATCGGCTGGATAGTAATGTTACTCTGGTGCCATTATCAATTTCTGGACATTTGCTTTGGCGCTGGAAGAACGGAAAAGGTTTTAGCTGGAGATTAAGTCTTGTGAGTTTGGGGGGAGAGGCATTGGTGGGGAGAGAGAATAATGGTGATGATAGAAGCAAAGGCAAATTTGGTTCTCTTTTCAAATAGATTTAGCAACCAAGATGGGAGTTGGCTTGTTGGAAATGATGAAATCTTCATAGAAGATGGGGGTACGTTAGACTGTGGAAAGAAGGGGTGGGTTGGTAAGAAATCGAAATGAAAATCAAAGATGTCACTAGTGTAAAAGAATAATAAAACCATTTTGGGAATGGAATAAAAGAAAGAATATTTAAAATCAAAGAAAACAGGAATTGTCACAGAATAATAAGCTGTGTTTCTAATGGATGTTTTAAAGTGAGACAAAATCAAAAGGATAAGACCCCTTTTTCTGAGAATGGATCTTCATTGATTTCAAAAATTCATTCTGATTTGTTGATTTATCAATTGATTTATTAATTAATTTATAAATTGATTTTTATTTATTAACTGAATTATCAATTGATTTTTATTTACTGATTTATTGATCTTTATTGATTAATCTATTTATTAAGGATGCTGATGTATTAATTGATTTTATTTATTTTTATATATTACAACACAAACGTATTATCACCCTGAAGGCAGGGCTTAGAATACACTGACTGTATCCCCAGCAGAAGGATAAGATCCCCCCCAAAGTGTTTTCCGGATAAACTGACACAAAACTGCATCTGATGGTGAGGTTCCAGTTCTGGTTCTCTTGAGAGTGTAAAATATCTCTTCATTGCCATTATTCTCAGATCTATTTTGACCCAAAATGAGAGTCCCATCTATGGGTCAAATAGATCTGTTTAAAAATTATTCATATTTAATAGGACTGTGAGCAAAAGCCAAAAACTCTTAAGAAGCAACAGTATAAAAAATATAAATGTGAATGCACAGTAAATGTGATTACCTAGGCATGAAATAACCCTTGATGGGTTGATATACTATGAAAGTCAAGCAATAAAAATATTTACATAAACTGAAAAGAAGACTACAAATGCAAGAAATCATAATTATTTTAAAATGTATACTAAATAAAATAACATTTAACCAAGTAACTAATATTATGAATATATTTGACAAGTAATAAATATAAAAAATAATCTATATACTATTGCAAACATTTCATACATTGCAATAGTTTGCTATGATATAGACACATAAAATTATAGAATTTAAATTTTTAATTCACTAGACGCTGTAGAATAAACACAACCCTAGTACATGAAATTTTTCTGAATTCGAAAACAATAATATCTGCCTATGATAATAAAAGGAAAGTCAGCAGAGTGGCCTATTATTGGTATCAGCTGGACAGTGAGGGAGTTTATCCCCTTCTCACCAGTGCTAGACCAGGGAGATTTTTTTGTGTTTGAGGTGGATCACCACACCTACCATCAACTCCCTACTTTATCACACAGATCCAAACTGTGCAACTCATGTGCTGAGTTGATATGGGCCAGTATCATACCCAGAACAATGTTTTAAAATACTATCTTGAGTTTAAGCAAAAATAGATATTACAATACGAAGAATTTAAAATTTCGATTCTCAGCTTCTTTTTATCGTTAAGAACTGGATTTGAATTGTCATGTACAAAAAAACTGAAATAAATGAAATACAATTAAAAACTGAATTTAAAATTGTCTCCGTATACAATTATTATTCCTGAAAATTTTTTTTTTCGTTCGGTTTACTGAAATATTAATTTTTGTGAACTAAAGCTATGTTTTTGTTTGTTTGATCTCTCTCTCTCTCTCTCTCTCTCTCTCTCTCTCTCTCTCTCTCTAAAGACTGTTTATATGTCTAATCGATTTCAAAGCGAAGCTTTATCGTTCAGAAATGACGTGCTTATATATAATATATATATATATATATATATATATATATATATATATAACGCCGATTGAACAGAAATAGACTTCATATAAAATGGTTTTACGTACATAGTGCTGATGGTTTACATAATTTGCATACTCCTTTGAACAATCATAGTTTAATAAATAATTATTATTTGTAATTGACTTCTAATATCATTGTTTTATTTTCAAACGTATTCAAAGTAATCCTATGTATAATCATAAATCAAAATTAATTTAAATTATATTGAAAATTTCAATGCTGAATAACGTGTCTTTTTATGAGTTCTAAGATGAAACGGAAGTACTATGACATTCTGTTATATAGAGATTAGAATAAACGAATGAAACTCTAAAAGACCGGATATAAAAAGATTACAATTATTTTTATTGAATTTTTAGATTTAATTATAATCTTGATTTGCTTTCAATATAGAATTATACATAGGATTGCTTTCAATACGTTAATAATAATATTAGGAATCAATTACAACAAATAGTTATTAATTAAACAAAGATTGTTAAAGGCATTATGCAAATTATGCAAACCATCTGCACTATGTACGTAAAACCATTTTATATGAACTCTATTTCTGTTCAATTGGCGCTATCTTTTTCTATTTGTACCGTTAAATCAACTGAAATTTAAAAATGAAAGGCTGAACTTGCACAACGGTCGGAAAATTAAAACGGAAAGTTTTTTTGTGCTCCCCAATGACAAGTTTAACTTCAGTCTATGAATTATCATTTTGCGAATTGGGTTACGGTTTTAGGGGATTAAGGTTGTTTTTAATTACGTATTGCTTAAAAAAAATAAACAACAAAAAACAAATTACTATACATTAAATTAATTATTGAACCAATTATTGAGACAGTTTATTGTGTTAGTATTGCAATGTATAATTTCACTTAAACTTAGTTTAAAAGAATATTTTTCAACATTAAATGTATAGTAATTTGGGTTTTTTTTTGGTTTTTTTAAAAACAATATGTAGTTAAAAACAACCTTAATCCCCTAGACCGTAACCCAATTCCCAAAAAGTTAATTCATAGACTGTAGTTAAACTGTCATGGGGACCACCAACAAACTTTCGTTTTAATTTTCCGATCGTTGTGCAAGTTCAGTCAAATGAAAATATGTCTAAAATAGGTATATATGTTAGGGAAATATATTTATGAAATCTGAAAAAATAAACTGATAAAAACGATTTTATTTTTTTTTTTTCAATAAAGATAATAGTCTGAATAATTATATCAAAAGTTTTTTTGAAGTTTCCATACGGGATTTTTTTTTATTATAAAAAAAAAAGTATTCTGAATTCTACATAAAAATATTAATATTATGACATAAAATTATTTCAAAACACTCAAAAATTCAGGATTACATTTAAAAAATATTTTCAATGTTCAAAAAAAATCCCTAAAATAAACACTGTAATACATAAATTTTCAGTGATTTAAAAAAAAAATTATTTTTAAGAACCCCCTGGTGTTCCTAAAATCTTTTCGTCCGGTCATGGACCGGGTAATTTTGCTAGTATATATATATATATATATATATATATATATATATATATAAACACATATATACAGATATAATATATGAATTGAAAGTTAGACTCATCATATATATATATATATATATATATATATATATTGCTTAATTGAAGTCATACCTAATTTTTTAGTTAATTAGTTAATAATTAATGAATTTTAGGCGGGCATATATGTTCAAATGTATGGCTAAACAAATCGAGAAAATGTCAATCACTGAATGTACATTTCGACCTATTAGGTCTCATCAGCAAGGTTATAGACATGGGAGACTGCTCCGTGTGTGACTCGAAACCTCGACTGCCAAGCTGACAGGCGGAGATTCTAACTACTACACCAGCTGGTCATCCAGATTCTTCGTCTGTTTTGAACTTATTTATATTCCACTTTTTATTGACTTGCTACACGACAGTATGAGAGTAAGTAAATAAACAATGTGTTTATTTGATATGGCTTTTAGATTGTCGGCTAAAAGCCATATCAAATAAACACATTGTTTATTTACTTACTCTATATATATATATATATATATATATATATATATATATATATATATATATATATATATATATATATATATATATATATATATATATATAATATATATATATATATATATATATATATATATATATATATATATATATATATATATATATATATATATATATATATATATATATTAAACAATAACCAAGTGTGAACTAGAACTATGCACAGGAAAGAAAATATTTAATTTATCCCCTTTACTTTGTTCCAAATATCTGCCATCCAAATCTCATATTTTAGACATTTTTTTCTTAGGATTTTGATAAAACTTTAAATTTTATGATAGACAATGACAACAAGAAAAATAAAGAAAATTCTTTAAGAAAAACAAAACAGTAAAAAAAAACCGTCTGTTTCTAAAACTCACATGGGGAATACATTGTTGGAACATTTTGCAAAGAATGCAAAATCTGCAAAGAAAATATTTTCAGTATTCAGTTAATCTGTGAAGTGCACGAAAGAATAAACCGTTGCTGACCGAGAAGAATGTTCCAGTCCTGTTATATATGTTTAAATGTCAGCGCAATATCCAAGGTGGAGAAGGAATATTTGAATGTCAGCAGGCACTTGTTACACAATTAACTTCCCACAAAGAAATTGTTATCATATTCAATCTTAGAAGAGGAGATCTGTGCACATTTTTTTCCCCTTTTCCAGTGATAACCATATCTGCGTGTTAAAAATTCTCGGTTTCTTAATAAGAGTAATCGAAAGGACGGTTGTTTCTAAGTGGATCAAAAAAACCTATCTGAAGACAAGTTTATCAATGGACATCCAGTAGAGATGCATTAAACTGCGGTTAGACTGACTGTTGATAAATAGGAGACGACATAAAATTCCCTTCTTACTTGATGAATTGCTGTGTTACTTATCCTGAAACTTGATATGAAGTCTCTCTTGAGTCAACACTACTATTATCTGATCATTTCTCTCAACACAGAAATTTACAAGGGTGGACCAATAAGCCTGTAGTCGGATGAATAATAATTAACTGAATTTTGATTTGAAAATTTCACTGTATGATGTACAATCTATATGATTAATATTCATCACTTAATCAAGTGCATTAACATAAAGAAAGGGATTATGTTGAAACATAAAATTCTATTATACAAAAAATAAATACTTTGCACTATTAGGCTACAAACTTATTGATACAGACTACACACAAATATATATATATATTATTATACTATAGCTGAGCAAATCAATGTTTGTCTTCTAAAGGCTTTTTTACTGTTTAGTTTAATGACACAAAATTCATATTAAAATATTCCTTAGTTTTAGGACTGAGTATATTTTTTTTAAAATTCCATTTTAATTGGTTCTAATTAGTCGTAATTTGCAATTGAGTCAAAAACTGACCCATCTCTTACCTACCATTCTGCCTATCACTTTTCCCCTCTCTGTGTATATCTTGATTATCTTCTCGTTATATATGTTAGTTTCTCAGAGAGAGAGAGAGAGAGAGAGAGAGAGAGAGAGAGAGAGAGAGAGAGAGAGAGAGAGAGAGAGAGAGAGATGGGAAAGTTTGAAACATAATTATATGTTAAGTTTCATAAGCAAACCAACCCGGCCAACATCTTGGCTCTTAACAAATTTAAATTAGGTCAAATATTCCCTTTCTTAAAAATCTTACAAAATGATTTTTTGTCAAAAATGTATATATATATATATATATATAATAAGTGAAAGTGGAAATTAGGAAATGTAAGGATGATTTATTGATATTTGAAAAATATATTTGTCAACATTTTGTTTTGATTGATATGTACAGTATCAAACATGAATATATATCAGATATTCATCTTCAATCTTCTTCAGAACAAAAGAAATATCGACTATTGATGTTAGTTTTTGTTTAACAAGTGATACAAGAAGGAATATTCATGTACAAGAAATTACGTCATTAACATCATTTAAAAAAATAAAAACCCTAGTGTTCCTGTTTAAAAGAACATGATTATTCAATGTTTAAGGTGTTGTTTGAAATTTGAAATTTTATAATAAATCATTTGCTATAGAATTTTATAGTAAACATTTTCAATGCAATTCTATAATAAATCAATTGCAGTGTAATCTTATTGTAAACATTCTACAATGAAATTCTATAATAAATATTTTACAATGCAATTCTATAATAAATCATTTTCAATGTAATTTTATAGTAAGTTTATTACCATAGATATCTATAGTAAATAATTTCTGAATTTTTCAATTGTAAATTCCTAGCAAAGAGTTTTTTTAAATATCTCCAATTAAAATCATTCTGAGTTTATTTTAAAAGGTTTGAATAAACTCCCTACAAATCTTATTTAAATAAGTCTTTCTTATATGGCAGCATTCAAAAAATGGTACCAACATTTCTTCCATATATTCTTGGCATTCCAAACATCTCTGTTTCCATTTACTCAAAGACTTTGATGATGTCAAGGTAGATGCTCTCAAAGATATCAACACAGGAGATATACCAAGGTTCCATTCCTAGATAGCCAAAGAATTCTAGCTCTAAAGAATCCTAAAATACTTGAAAATACATAGGAATAGAAAAATGAAAGATGCCACTTCAGAAGTGTTCATTACCTACCTGAACAACGAGATTCTGATAAGAAATAACATTGTGAATTTTAGAAGCTCGACTGTCAAATTTGAATGAAGTGCACAGCCTTCATTAAGTAGATATCAACTTAGAATATGTAAGCAATTAAGCACAAGTGTTCTACTGGAAGATCAGATGTCAAAAAATGGTCATAGGTTTCTAAGAGTCTCTTGGCACCAGACGATGTACAAGTCTATTGAAATTCATGTCTGAACATTATTCCTCACTCGATTTTTCTTGTAGATGTAGAGTGGGGAATTTTTTTTCTTTGTTTCAAGTATCATGTCTTATAAATTAGCATCTGCATTTTGATAATGTTTGCAGAAGCAGACTGACAAGGATCTGGGTAACAAAGGGGGTTATTGGCCCCATTCCTACCTTACCATCCATTAATCTGATATTTGATTCTAAAGCCTCATTTCTCAAAAATAGAGAAATCTGTTTATTTTCTATGTTACATGGTATCCTAATGAACATATCTACCTGATTAAGTTAATAGAACAGCAGGTATATGTAGTATTAAAATCCAAGTTCAAATCCTTGATGAGGTTATTTGAATTTCACATAGCACTAATACACTTTGGAAAGATATGCATCCAACTACTTTCCCTCTAGCTATGGGTAAATAGTAGGGCAGACCTTTTAACCTTGGCCAGGTAACCAGTATAGGAAAAGGAAAACTGAATTAAACCTGTAAAACTCTGCTTAAGAAATTGACCTTGTGTCACATCCTGCTCGTATGGAGGGGTTGGAATATATATATATATGTAGTATTAAAACATTTTAGATGTAAAATATTAATTCTATTCATTGAATGCTTGAGTGGTAAGGATGATCTTTTGTAGTATCCCCACTCACCAAAGACTAAATATAATATATTATTATAGTATCCATGATAGACTAACATTGAACAAAATCGAAGGAAAAGCAAAGCTGTTTTTGGTATTAGATTGATTGATTGATTTTAATGGAATGCCAACCCATCATGTTATACCTAGGGGTTAGGGAATTGTATTCATTGTATTCATTGTATTGTGATATTTAGATTTTTCATGCAGTTGTTACTTCAGAAGTTTTTTTGGTGTTTTGCCCATGGATACAAATATGACCTTCATTATTAATTAGACCATATATTGGTTGCAATTGTCCTATTGAATACAAATAAACAGATTTATTTGACCCTTGGGATTTTAACGTTAGAAAAGCTGTGGATCAGGTGCCTAAGTGAAGTTGTTAAGTTTCTGGCCGCCATCCTTGGCCAGTTGAAAAGAACTTAAAGTAAGTAAGTCCTGAGCTATAGAATCCTTTGGTAAGTGAATAAGTCCTGGGTTATATAATCCTACGTAGTGTCAAAGGTCCAGTGATATAATCCTATGTTCCGTTGTCCACGAAGGTTCAAAGGCAATTGAGTGGCTAAGATCAGAACAGCCAGTATAAATAATAATATCAGCAGCAGAGTACTGCCAGTGGTTGGCCAATAGGTTGGTCACATGGTTATCGCCGAGTCTATAAGTAGAAATGAGCATTTGACACATGCCTTATAAGAAAAAACCAACAGAAGTTTATATTTTTGACTTTTTTTGCATAGCTCACTTATTATCTTAATGTGTATATGTGTATGACAAATGCATATTTTTAGAAATATAATATTGCTCTTCCATAGTACTTTATCATTTTTGTCCAATGTTCATAGTTTTGTTAAACAGGTTGCAGATGAACACACGTCACTTTAAATTATTAATGATTGATTTTAATGACATATGAACCCATCTAGTTTATCTTATGCCTAGAGGTTAGGGAATTGCATTTATTGCATGTTCATATTGATGTTTTTGTGTAGTTGTTTCTGAAGAGTTTTTTTGTGCATATGGTCCTATTGAATACAAATATTGTTTAAACAGATCTTCTTTGACCTATAGATGGGATCCTAACAGATACTACTACTCCTGGTTAGAGTGGATCTGGGAGTAATGTCAGTGAAGTGGTACTTCCTACTACCAAGATCTCCATAACTCCATCAGATGCAGTTAAGTATCATACCCAGGACACACCCATTTTTGTGGGGGGTGGTCTTACTCCTCTGTACAGGAAACAGTCAGTGTATTGTAAACAGGGGAACATTTCTTCAAGTGTCTTAATTAGAATATCATGACAGTAAACTTGTTTGCAACAGGCGGTGAACTGACAGTTACCCGAGGCCAAGGGTAAAAAAATAAAAATAAATAGTTTATTGACTCCCTTAACCCATTTCATCTTACCATCTGTTTTATTGGGATATGTACAATATTAATCAGGCATTTGTTTTCTAAAGGTCTGTGTCTCAAAAAATATTGAGAACATTATTGACATGTTAAGGGATACCATTAAGAAACACATCATTATATTAATAGAACAATAAGTAGGTATTTATCCAACCTGTTCACCACAGGTAGGATGTGACACAGGACCACAAGTATGGGGCATTCAGTAAAGATTGAACTCACTGTTCAGTAGTAATGGATCTATGAAACTATCTTGCTAACTATTACATCATGATAGAACACTTGTAGATTTCTGTTCATTGGTATGTGATTGTTTATTTGTTTGATGCATATCTGATTCCTCTAGAACTATTGAAACTGCCTTTTATGATCTCTCTTTCCTACAATTCCAATGATATGTCATTTCTACAATATTGTTCTTCAAATTCATTGTGACAAAGTAGATATTTACCCAACTCATTTGCCATGGGTAGGATGTGACACAAGGTCACAAGTATGGTTCATCCAAAAAGCATTGAACTCATAATTCAGTGAATCTGTGAGATTAGCTTACTAACCATTACACCAGGGATCACCAAAATTTTTTCATAGTGGGCCAGATGATTGAAAAAAAATAATGAGTGTGGGATATATTATTATTGTGTTCAATACTTGCAAGCCAGAATGAAAGCTCTGAGAAAAAGATGTAAAACAAAATTTATCTTTCCATGTTATATTCATAGATAAGAGGCATAAGATGCACAAAAACAAATTTAACCAACATATTTTCAGAACATTATCAAAAACATTAAAAAATTCAAGTACTGTCATTGGGCCTGATAAAATGCCTTCATGGGCCGGATCCAGCCTGTGGGCCGTAGGTTGGTGACACCTGCATTACACCATTGAGACACCCTTTTACCCAACCCATTAACCATGGGTAGGATTTGGCACAAGGTCGTAAGTATGGTACATCCAGTAAGGATTGAACTTGCTATTCAATAGTAATGAATACTGCAAGACTAGCTTGCAAGTCATTACTCTTAGATGGGATGTCCTAATAGAACAATGAGTATTTGGAATGTTAAAACATTTTAGCTATTAAACGTGGATTCATAGGAAGTTTAGTATTTTCCGAGTTTGTATTTTCCTAGTGGCTCAATTATTGACACATGTCTCATAGTATACATATAATATAATTTTAATGTAATTATCCTGTGCCTTCTTCTAATAAGACTGGGATCCTTGTGGATGAGCAGTCCATGACATGCATCACTCCACTTTGGCCCTTACTTGGGCTAGACAGGCAGTTGTAGAGGCCCTCTTCAATCAATCGCAGATCATGTCAATCCCTAGCACCTATATGATTGCCCAACCCTATTACCTTTATGGCAAGTCTCAACACTTTTTATCATATGGGTGCTAGTAGGCGGTGGCTGAGGGTCTTCATGTCCTGGAAATACGTTAAACTCTATCTGATGGAGCAGTTCCAGTTCTGGAGGTCTGGGGAATGTGGAGCATCCCTTTATCACCATTGCTACCAGAGTGGTCGTACTTGTTAGGGTCCCATCTCTGGATTAAATAGAAAAATGTGTTTATAAAAAAAATTGAGTATCCATTAAGAATGAATTCATTTCAAAACTTTGTCGGCATTAAATGAATCACTGAGGTTGATGTGCTATTCAACAAAACAAAACAAATCTTATCAGGCTCGGTTGGACTATCGTACTTCTTGTGCTAGGGGTGGCCTGATACAGTATAGGAAGCCACTTAAAAAATGACACTACTTAGATCTGTTGGTACTCTTGGTACACTGACTGTTCAGTCCAACCCTGTTAAATATCTTCAGCTTTGGTTTCTGTCTATTAATTAGTGTTTTGTAAGACTCTCTCTCTCTCTCTCTCTCTCTCTCTCTCTCTCTCTCTCTCTCTCTCTCTTACTCAGTTGTGGCATTAATTAGCCTCTCTATAATTACATCACAGTTGTGGCAGGGGCTTCTAATTTTATAGCCATAAACCAATTGGCTTGACTCTTCATTTTTTCTTCTCTCTCTTTTTTTCATCTTGTAAATTTTCTGAAATAATAATCATAGTAATTCATTAACCCTTTGATGCTTATTAATACCTCACAGCTATTAGTAGTAATTCTGTGTGTGTGTGTGTGTGTGTGTGTGTGCGTGTGTGTGGTAGATATACTTTTTAGATCAACTTCTGTCAATTATTATTATTATCTATATATTAATATGCTTGTTCCTTAATCTGCCGACCGTTATCATCTTGCAACACCCTCTGGTTAAAAATGAGACTGTCCAAATCGTACAAGATGAAATGCAAAAATGTAAATTCGGATTATCTAGTGTCTCTTATCCACCAAATTCTGTCATCACCTCAGCTAAATAATGGACCATTACGTTTTTGTTATAAAGAAGGAAAGGGAAGAAATAAGAAAATGCTACACAGAAAAAAGACAATAAAAAAGAAAGAAATAGAGTAGCAGAAAGATAGAGTGAGAGGGCATGATAATGCTAATTTGTTTCAATCGAATATAATGAAAAGATGAAAAGAAGAAAAGAAAGAGAAAAAAGTGAGAGAGAGAGAGTTAAATCAAGATTATTTTACTTTTTACAGAGTGGAGTATTCTGTAATAGCTCTTAAGCATACATATCAAATGTTGTAATAATCAACTTATCATACTGTGGTATATCCACAGGTCCTACTAGTTATCATTATTATTATTATTATTATTATTATTATTATTATTATTATTGTTGTTGTTGTTGTTGCATAGCAGGCATATGTTGTTTAGGTCTTTTTCTTCTCTTCTTATTTTCATGATATACTTATCTTTTATTGTTTTACTGCTACTAAACTTGTTTGGGTCATTACTGACAACTTCTGACCTATGTGATTTTCAAACCAAGTGACTGTGTTTGTTTTTGTTCTCCTTTAAATATTATTGTGTAGTACTATGTAATGAGAGGAAAGAGCCTTGTTTTATGGGTCTGAGGGAAGAGAAGGTTCGTTTTTCTCTTATTATATTTCGCCATTAGTTCAAAATAATTTCCAAAAGTCAAAATAAATATTATTCAAAGAAAGAATTCTTCACCTTTTTTATATTAAAAAGTTGCTTGATTTTTTAATACAAAGTGACTTTTTATATATATATATATATATATATATATATATATATATATATATATATATATAATGCTTTTCATTACCTATCATAAATCTACATATGTATATATATACATATATATGTATATGTATATATACACATATATATATATATATTATATATAATGCTTTCCATTACCTATCAATCTATCTATCTATCTATATATATTATATTATATATATATAATATATATATATATATCTATATATATATATATATATATATATATATATATATAATGCTTTACATTACCTATCTATCTATCTATCTATCATCTATCTATATATATATATATATAAAATGCTTTACATTACCTATCAATCTATATATTTATATACATATATATATATACACACACCCACACACACATATATATATATATAATGCTATCCATTACCTATCTATCAATCTATATATATATATATATATATATATATATATATATATATATATATATATATGATGCTTTCCATTACCTATTTATGTATCTATCTATCAATATATATATATATATATATATATATATATATATATATATATATATATATATAAAGTGCATAAATGAAGGAAAAAATTTTAAATTTTTCTATTTAATGATTCATTTGAGTCGCACCATCTTCAGCCAGGACAAAAACGACCATATTTTTGTTTTGTCTGAAAATATTGAAAATTGCAGTTGAAATAAATTATTACATAAAGCAAATCGAAAGTTTTTTTCCTTAATCAATTCTCTATATTGCTCTGTCAGTCGACACACATGGAACCAGGAATGTTGAGCTTTCACTACAGATAACCTGTAGCATTACAGTTAAATCCCACATGAAATGATTTTCATCCCAAAATGTATATATATATATATATATATATATATATATATATATATATATATATATATCTTCCAGGCTGTTGTCATTTCAGTACTGCTGTATGGCTGCACCACGTGGACCCTAACTAAGCGACTAGAGAATAAACTAGATGGGAGCTGCACAAGAATGCTGCGGGTGATCATGAACAAGACATGGAAACAACACCCTACGAGAAAACAGCTATACAGCCACCTACCACATATCACACAAACCATCAAAGTAAGACGGACAAAACACGTGGGACACTGCTGGAGAAGCAAGGACGAACTCATAAGCGAATGTCCTCCTGTGGAAGCCAGCACATGGACAAGCCAGTGTGGGCCGACCAGCAAAAACGTACATTGATCAGCTCTGTGCGGATGCAGGATGCTGCATAGAGGACCTCCCGAGAATGATGAGCGATAGGAACGGATGGAGAGAAATTGTCATGGATATCCGCGCTGAAAGCGCGACATGATGATGATGATGATGATATATATATATATATATATATATATATATATATATATATATATTCAGCTGTTCTGTATATTTTGATTCTGACAAAAATAACATTTACTAACTCTACATGATTTATAAGGAAACATTTAACCATCTTTATAACCAGTTGAAATCCAAGTTTTAACTTTAGATAATGTTATTAACAGTTTCATTGTATACTAGCAGAAGCTGTGGATATACCACAGTATGATTATTTGATTATTACAATGTTTGATATGTTTACTTAAGAGCAATTGCAGAATACTTGAATATATAAAAAGTTTGCTAATAGGGTAGGGTTAGCTCAGTCGGTAGAGTGTTTGGCTAGAAACCACAAGGATCCTAGTTCAATACCGGCTCTCGCCAACTCAGCGTATGAGTAGCACAGGGATCTGTGCGGTAAAGTAAGGACCTGATGGTAGGTGTGGCACTCCGTCTCAGACGCAATTCAATCTCCTTGGTCTAGTACTAGTGAAAAGGGGATAGACTCCCTCGCTGATTGGCTGATACCAACTTTAGGCCACCCCAACAACTTTACTTTAAAAAAACTCCCTCACTCACTTTTTCTTTCTTTCCTTCTTTTCATCTTTTCATTATGTGCGATTGGAACAGATTAGTGTTATTGCTTCTGCACACTTACCCCCTTTCTCTATATTTCCCCTTCTTTCTTATTATATTTTTTCTGTGTAGCATGTCATTTTCTCATAATAGAAATAGATTGGTCCATTATTTAGCTGAGCTGACAACACTCATAAGAAATAAGGATTTATATTTTTGCAATTCTTCTTGAATGACTTGGACGGTTTCATTTTTAACCAGAGGGTGCTGTAGGATGATAATGGTTTGAAGATTTAGGAACAAGTGTATTAACATATAGATTATTGTTGCCTTTAGCTCACTCGATAGAGTGTTTGAATAGGAACCACAAGGTTCCGGGTTCAAAAACCGCCCTCACCTAATCAGCATATGAGTAGCACAGGGCTCTGTGTGATAAAGTGAGCAGCAGATGGTAGGTGTGGCACTCCACCTCAGACACCAAAACAATCTCCTTGGTCTAGCGCTACTGAAAAGGGGATAGACTTCATCGGTGTCTGGCTGATTAAGGCCACCCCAACAACTTTACTTACTTTTTACTTATTCCAACATTGAGTCAATATACTCTTGTTAGCTCAGTCGGTAGAGCGTTCGGCTAGAAACCACAAGGTTCCTAGTTCGATACCGGTCCCTGCCAACTCAGCGTATGAGTAGCACACGGATCTGTGCGGTAAAGTAAGGAGCTGATGGTAGGTGTGGTGCTCCACCTCAGATGCTAAAAACAATCTCCTTGGTCTAGCGCTATTGAAAAGGGGATAGACTCCCTCGCTGCATGGTTGATACCGACTTTAGGCCGCCCCGACGACTTTACTTACTTATTATTAGTTTTATTTCATTTCATTATTGTTTCTTTGTATCATAAGACACTGTAATCATAACAGCAAATAACATGAAAACATTAATGAATTAGTAGTTTTTAATGAGGCCTAAAATCACAAACATTTTAAGATATTTTAAATAACCAAAAAATAATGCATTTATTTTCTGAATCCTTTAAAAAAAACAATTTGTCACTTCCTCTTCAACCTCCAAAAAACAGATTTTTCATAAGTCGTTGCCAAGTTATCAGTTATGTTTGTGTCTGTGGGCATCAGGGAAAGCTTTCTGTCACACCTCATGTCACTGATTTCAGAAAACAGTAGTGTAATTTATCAAACAGTTACATCATCCCCTGTAACCCCTAGAAACCAAATTCTAGGCGGTAAATGGTTTCCTTCTTGAGTTGAATAATAACCAAGTTCCCTAAATGCTTTAACAGATGTGCCTGCACATTTTTCATTGAGTTTATCAAGTTGGTGATCTGAATCCAAGTGCCAGCCAAAGGTGATTATGAGACTAACATCTGTGGCTGCCGTGGAGAGTACATCAAAACACTTTGGGGCCTTTTCTTGAGAAATGGCAAAGTTCTTGAATTGACTATCAGCTCAGAGCAAAGTATTTGTACTGGCAAAAGACTTTGACTCACAGGGACAATTTACATTCATCATGCCAACTGAATAACAATATTTCAAAACAGTAAGGAGATGCAGTGCTGTTCATGATAATAAAAAACTCTTAATTGTGTATATAATTCTGATTTCTTTTTGACCTGTCAGTAAGGGTTAGAATACACTGTATCCTCTACAGAGGGGTAAGAAAACCCCAAAAGAGGTATTCTGGGTATGATGCTAAATTGCATCTGATGGTGAGGCTCCGGTTCTGGAGTTCTGCTGCAATGTAGAGTACCTCTTCATTGCCATTACTCCCAAGCCTACTCTGAATCAGAGTGATAGTACCTGTTTCTATGGCTCAAATAGATTTGTTGGAAAATTATTTGTTTTATCTGATATATATCCATGCGTGAAAAACTTAAGAAACTACACAAAAAACCCGTAAATATAAACATACAATGTACACAATTCCTTGACATGCTATTAAAATTAATCAATCAATCTAATTTCTTATCAAATTCTTTCTTTTTTTAAACAAAATCTTTTAAGCTTGATTTATTTTATGAACCATAATCTAATCTATTATTAGACAAACCTTTGGGTTCCCATTGTAATGGCACTTCATGATGATATTATGTTTCTGTTAATGAAAGATTCTAATTTGCTAATTTTATACTTATCTCCATTATATTGAGAATTTGAAACTTAAAGGTTTTCATTTTATATATATATATAATATATATATATATATATATATATATGATCAAAGTATTGTGTTTGGGAATCTGTCTGCATAGGGAGGATAACTCATTGTAGAACTTTGAGATGTTCGTTTCTTTGCTGACATTAATAGGGCTATAGCTCGAGACTACTGTCATGCAGGGATTCTTATTAAAGGTAATGCGTAGATAAGCAAAAACGAGAATGATACTGCTTACATAACATCCTAAATAGAAACAGTGAACTCTTTGCTGTTTAAATACCAAATACTAAAAAATAAAAGGCAAACTATGGACCTACACTTATACAAATAATACAAAAGCCCAATTAGATTATATCCTAATAAATAAAAAATGGATAGTGTAATGAACTGCAAAGCATACTCCTCTTTTGAAGGAGTATCCTCCGATCACAGAATAGTCACAGCAAAATCACAACTAAGCCTGTGTAGAAACAAAAGGCAAACCAGTAAATCTGTACGATACGACTGGTCATCACTAGCCAACAGTGATGTATGCAATCACTACACTGTGGCAGTAAGAAATAAATTCGAATTTCTCCAGGAGACATCTAAAAGTATCACTCCAAACAAGGAATATAAAAACTTTGTCAGTGCCCACCTAGAAGCATACCGACCAAACTAAGAGCCAAACACACTGTTCCCTGGGAGATAGAAGCAGAGAAATAATATAAAAAAAACAGCCCAGTGTAATAAAACAAACCCAACTAACACCAGTATACACAACCTCAAGAAATCCCAGATAGAACTAACCAAAACATAAAAAAAAGAACAAATAGAATACATCCAAGAATAAATAAATAAAATCAGACAATCAGTGAAAGACAGACAGTCGTGATTAGCATGGCAAACAGTGAATAAAATTAGTGGTAGGAAAAGTACCTCTAGATCAAAGCTCAAGGCAACCAGCCAAAAAGATAGACTTCAGAAGTGGTAAGACCACTTCCAGAAATTGCTGGAGGACCCCCCTAAAATCATAGAAAATAATACCCAAAAGATCGGAGATAGACAACTAGACATCAAACTAGGGGACTTCACAACAGAAGAACTCAACAAAGTCTTAAAGAAACTAAAAGGTAGAAAAGCTGCAGGTCTTGATGAAATACCCCCGAGATATGGAAGATAAGAAAGCTCAATGACATACTGCTTAGGCTATGCAAGGCAGTTTATAGACAAAATAGAATAGATAAATGGATGAAAGGCTGCATCCTCCCATTTCCCAAAAAGGGAGACATCAGAATCGTTAAGAACTACAGAGGCATAACTCTTACTGTTATTGCAGCTAAGATATATAAAGCCCTTCTTCTTAATTGCATCCAACACAAAATAGAGAAAATCCTTAGGAAAAACTAAAACTGGTTTCTGAGAAATCGATCCACAATCTCTCAGATCCTGACTTTTCAATGGATCATAGAAGCAGTTTGGGCAAAGACTCTAGAGACAATGCTGCTATTCGTAGATTTTTCCAAGGCATTTGATTCCATACACAGAGGGAAAATGAAAAATACTACTAGCATATAGTCTCCCCAAGAAACGATTGCCGCTATAATGATGCTCTACAAAGACACTAAAGCAATGTTACGCTCACCTGATGGAGACACAGATTTCTTTGACATAATTGCTGGAGTCCTACAAGGAGATACATTAGCACCATATATATTTATAATATGCCTAGACTACATACTCTGAACATCATTAGGTACTATAAAAGAAAAAGGTTTCACACTAAAAAAGGCAAGAAGCAGGTGATATCCTGTACAGACTGTCACAGATGCAGTCTACACTGATGACCTTGCAGTCACTACTGCATAGCCTGGAGAAGGCAGCAAAGAATATCGGCCTCTATGTGAACTCCAATAAACCTGAGTTCATGTGTTTCAAAAAGAAAGGCGACATCTTCACACTCAACGGTAAGCCTCTAAAGCCAGTAGAACAATTCACATACCTAGGTAGTAATATCTCATCCACAGAAAGAGATGTTAATACACGAATAGGAAAGGCATGGTCGTCCATAAACAGATTATCAGTCATATGGAAATCCAATCTTACTGACAAGTAAAAGCGATAATTCTAGCAGGCTGTGGTTATATCAGTGCTGCTGTATGGCTGCACCACTTGAACTCTAATGAGGTGCCTTGAGAATAAGCTAGATGGGAGCTGCACAAGAATGCTGCATGCGGTCTTGAGCAAGTTGTGGAAACAGCACCCCACAAAGAAGCAGCTGTATGACCACCTGCCACCTATCTCAGAAACCATTTAAGTAGAAGAACAATAGTGGTACTATCTAACCCATAGTTTGTAACTTTCTTAAGGATATTAGTCTGAAAGTGAACAATATAACTAGAATTTGATCTCACTTACTGTCCAGCGCTTTAGCCACAATACCACAGAGAGTCCCCATATTCTTTTTGCTGAGTTATGTTTCCCACAACTTTACCTCATATCTACAAGTTGAAGTTAATTTAGAAGGTGGAAATCTAGCTAAAATGTTCAGTTACCACTGAAAAGGTTATTTTGACCTTTATAATTTCTTAATTGTAGTTTTATAGTTTAAAAAGTAACCATGCAGATACTTCACTCTGATCCTAAGCAGAGTACACAGATATTAGAGTTTAAGTTATCTTAGCAGAAATGCTAAAGAGTAACACTCTGATCCTTAGGCAAAGAATTAAGATACAGTACTTTGACCCTTAGCAGAGTGTACAGATATTACAGTTTGATCTTAACAAGAAATGCCAATCTACACTTAAATAATTGTATCCTTTCTTATTGGAACTCTGCTCGTTGGAATTTCTTTTTATTTCTTAATTTCAATCAACAGAAATTTAATTGGGAATTAAGAAGGAAAAAAAACTCAGAAAGAATCCATATTAATTTTTTTAAGTCAAAAAAAAAAAGAAAGGAAAATAAATATTTGTATGTCTGAGGAGTATCTACTGGCACTGATGTTTCATTTAGTAATACCAATAAAACACTTGATAGACAAGAGCTCTCCTGGGAATAGAGTCATAAAAAGAAATTGTGGAAAACAAAATTAAGTTATCTGTGACTAAGCAATCTCTCTCTCTCTCTCTCTCTCTCTCTCTCTCTCTCTCTCTCTCTCTCTCTCTCTCTTAAGAAGAATAAGAAGATGAAGAAGAAGAAGAAATTCAAAGTCACAACCATCTTTGGCATCTTGGTTGATGTGCATCAGCCAACTTTGCATCCTGGGAACTTTTTTGTTCATGCATTGTTGAACAGGAATGTCTGATTTTTTGTTGTTTTTTTTCACTTGTATTTAAACTAAAATTTTGTTTGTTTATTTTTTTCTTTTTAAAGAAGTGAAGTATCTGCAATAATCTGTTGACATTATTAACTACTCAAAAACTCAATTGAATAAAACAGAATTTTAATCTAAGATTTAATTTGGAAATAATTTATAAAAAAAAAAACATGTTACAAGGTTTAATCACATAAAGTAGCTTGTAATAATAATAATGATAATAATAATTGGAAATCATTGGAAAAATTGAGATCATCCAGACAGCAGCATTGTTAAGATCAGCTAGAATACTCAAAAGAGTCCTGGAAACCTGAGGAGACTTATTATCACTCAGACTCCAGTGAAAAGACCATCAGCTTATGCTGGTGTGAAAAACTTGCAGGAGTAAAATGATAATAATTTTCTTGTTAATTAATACTAGGTCTGGTCTTCTAGCTAGGATAAAGTGATCTGTCATGTATGACTGGGTAGTAATGGTGATCCACTGGTAATTATGCAAGTGACTAAATGAAAGTATGCTTCAGTGTTTCTTCCATGAAAACAACAATCATCAAAGAAGGACCAAAGATAGGGCACTTAGAGAAACATATAACCCTTCAGGTGGAGAAGAAAACAGGTACCAAACCGATATGAAAAACCAAGTACCTCATAGTAGATGAAGTTAGAAGACTTTGTTTTGTTTTATGGCATATTAACCTCAGTGGGTCATTTAATGCTGATAAAGTTTTGAAATAAATTATTTCTTAATGGATACACAATTTTTCTTTTTATAAATACATTTTTCTATTCAACCATATTTAAACATAGATTGAACCCTAACAGATACTACCACTCCAGGCCAGAATGGACGAGGGAGAAATGGGGATGAAGGGGTGTTCTACATTCCCCAAACCTCCAAAACTGGAACCTCACCATCAGATAGAGTTTAACGTCATTCCCAGAACATGTAGACCCTCAGCCACCACCTTCTAGTACCCATATGACGAAAAGGGTTGGGGCTTGCCATAAGGGCAATAGGGTTGGGGCAATCATATAGGTGCTAGGGCTTGATGTGGTCAGCCGATTGATTGGAGGGGGCCTCTCCAACCACCCGTCTAGCCTAAATAAGGGTCAAAGTGGAGTGTTGCAGGTCATGGACTGCTCATCCACCAAGACTCCATCCTTAAGCATCAACAGGTGACCCCATTTGGGGGAGTCTTACCCCTCTGCAGAGGTGCAGTTGGTGCATTCTAACACCCTAGCCAATAGAGTGGTTAAAAGACTTAAGAATATATAATACTTGAAATCAATTAGCAATCCATAAAATATCAGAAAACTTTGAGGAAACCCATTGATTTTTCTTATAAAAATGCATTGGAAATGATTTTTCTTATGAAAATGCATTGGAAATGATTTTTACTATAAAAATGCATTGCCAATGATTTTTATTATAAAAATGCATTGGAAATGATTTTTATTATAAAAATGCATTGGAAATGATTTTTACTATAAAAATGCATTGGAAATTATTTTTACTATAAAAATGCATTGCCATAACAAAAAAATGATCTATCCTAACATTCTTGAAAGCAAAGGAGATTATGTTAAAAAATAAATATTCATTGCACAAAATTAATGTTTCCTTTTTCATTATTATTCTATGAATTTATTGTCAAATCTAAATAAAAAACATACTTTCAGTATTCTTCTCTACTAACAGTACCTGTGGATATACTACAGTATGATAATTTAATTATTACAACATTTGATATGTTTACTTAAGAGCTATTGCAAATATTTCAATATGTAAAAAGTATAATAATCTTGATTTAACTCTCTCACACTTTTTTTCTTTCTTTCCTTCTCTTCATTATGTTCGATTGAAACAGATTAGCGTTATCACCACTTCTCTCTTTCACCTACTCTCTCTCTCTTTCTTTCTATCTTATTATATTTTTTCTGTGTAGCATGTCCTTTTCTTTCCTTTCTTTCTTTCTAATCAAAATGGAATGGTCCATTATTCAGCTGAGGGGATGACACCCATAGGAATTAAGAATTCTGTAGATAAGCAACACCAGATACCAGGATTTACATTTTTGCATTTCATTTGGATTATTTTGATTATTTTTAACCAGGGGGTGTTGCAAGATGATAACTGTCTGAAGATTAAGGAACAAGCATATTAATATATAGATAATATACATTTGCATATTATTTGTACCCTTAAAAATTGGCAAGAAAAATTTAGAAAACTAAAAGAATCCATTTTCTTTAATAAAATGTTGCTAATTATTTCACATTGCTTATTTTCCTGCTTACTAAAATCAAAGGAATATTTAGACAAAACAAGTAAACATGAATCCTCATAGATTGACCAACCAAAACCCAATGACCTTCTTGCATTATACAAAGTTATTTTTAAGCAAAATTTGAAGCAAAAATTTGCATATGATAGGAAATATTGTAAGCCTTTTATTGACTTCTTTTTTCTGTGAACTTTTAAAGATAAAAGTTAGCTTATCATGACACTTTCCAAGTGACTAATATTGAGATAGAAAAATATATTTTAAAAGATGTTGGCTTTTATTCTTTCAAGTAGTAACCTTTAGAATCCCCAAACTCAATAAGAAAGATGTCTGCTCGTGTGAAAGAGAGAGGATTTTTAAAGATATGTCAGCAATGATACATTTAATGAATGTATATGATTTCTTTTTGTGTTTTACTTGTTTCGTTTTTTTATGTCATAAAAGCAAAGGGAAATAATAATAAGGATGATAGGGAATGATTTTTCATAGATAGAATATAAAGCTTTTGTGGAACAGCAAATATACTGATGACATTTTAACTTCTGTTTTCTATGACAAAGAAACATTGTTGTCATTGCACTTAAAAACATCATATTAAGCATCTGTTTATGCAAGATGAGAGTGCAAGTATGATGCATTTGTATATGATATATGTCAGTGGGTCAATTCAGTTTACTGCCCTATCGGTTGGGGCTTTAGAATGCACCAACATCCCCTGTGCAGAGGGGTAAGACCCTCCCCAACAATGGGACCAACTGTTGGCTGTGGGTGTTGACCTGTGTTGTTTAAAGACGAACCTTGTGGCTACACAGCCCATGACATGCAACACTCCTCTTTGGTCATAACTTAGGCTGTGTCTGGGCTATGATATTCAACTGCATGTATTAGTGGAGTTCTAATTTGGAGCATTGGAGTGTGGAGTATCCCTTCATTGTCATTGCTCTTGGGTTAGATAAACTCATTTTTTAACAAATGAGTTTATAAACAATGTGTTAAAAACTGAGTTTGAAAAGAAAAATTAAATACCCAATAAGAATGAATAAAACAAAACGTCTTCAGAATAAAATAACCCAAGGGTTGACCTGCCGTAAAATCCAACCAACCAACCAATCAATTCAGTTTAACTTGGCTGCAATAAAAAAGGGGAATATTCTAAAGAACTCTGAATTAACTAGATTATTGCTTAGTACGTAAAAATGTTGAAAAATATATTTCACACATTCTGTGGCAAATAAGATGCATTGACATATAAGACATACTTTACCATTCTTCTTTGGCTAGATTCTTTAGAATCACCAAATTCAATAAGATATAAATGTCTGCTAGTGTCAAAGAGAAAATTGTCAAGATAGGCCAGTGATGATTCTCCTTTATTTATTTATTTTTTTAATGATAATTTATTCCTTTCTTTTTTAATATCACAAAAGCAAAGGGAGATAATAACAATAAATATAGCATCAGATTCTTGTTGATAAAATATAAAAGCTTTTGAAGAAGAGATAAGATACCGAAAAAGAAAAATTTTAACTCTTGGTTTCAATAAATAAAAAAGGAAAAGAAAATATATTGCAATATAGAATGTATAAGAATTAGTGGGTATTAGTTTGAAAACAATGCTATGTCCTTATAATGTCTTAGGGCATTCATTGATAACCTAACACTGAACATTCAATAAGAAAGGACAGGCAATAAACTCACATGAACAATACACATATGAATGTTTAATAAACATGAGAGATAGCAAATAACACAATACATATGTCCCAAAAAAGTTAACTGTTAAATATGTTATGTAAACAGAGTGTAATAAAGAAAGGGTTAAAGCTGAAATAAATGTCCTTTTTTGTTCAACAAGGATGGACTAAAAAGGGATAAGTGTTGTCTCTTTGAAGAAAGAGATCAAAAGAGAATGTATGAAGGGGCTGAATTGTCATGTGATAAGATGGCAGAGTTCAACTAGATACTTTAACCAATGCATTTATATTCTCACCCATTGACCCATGGTGGCAAAAATCTTGTAAATATAACAACTATGACAAAGATGACCGTTCAAGACACATAATTAATGAAAATAATGAAATTTGAACATAAATTAAATATTTTTTATAATAAATTTTTTGAGTCCATTGATAATTGTTATGTTGTTTAAATACTCAAGAATAAATTATCTTCAAATAAATACGAAAACATTCTCCTTGACATAGAAACACACGTAAAGCCAATATACTTGACTGCTCATCTGTTTGTTGTTAGTGTCTTCATGATGATGATGGTGATGATGATGATGATGAAGGAATTGCTAGAATCTGCAAGAGAATTTGTAAAATGTGAGAGATTTGAAGAGACTTGTTGTTATTCACGTTTCAGTGGCAATCATCACCAAAACATCAGATATAAAACATCCAATTACAAGAATAGAAGAAGCAATAAAAAGAAGATCATGTAGAACTTTCAGATCCAGACTGACCACCTCATCCAAGTGAGAAAAGCATCCAATTACAAGAATAGAAGAACCAATAAAAAGATCATGTAGAACTTTCAGATCCAGACTGACCACCTCATCCAAGTGAGAAAAGCATCCAATTACATGAATAGAAGAACCAATAAAAAGAAGATCATGTAGAACTTTCATATCCAGACTGACCACCTCATCCAAGTGAGAAAAACATCCAATTATATGAATAAAAGAACCAATAAAAAGAAGATCATGTAGAACTTTCAGATCCAGACTGACCACCTCATCCAAGTGAGAAAAGTATCCAATTACAAGAATAGAAGAACCAATAAAAAGAAGATCATGTAGAACTTTCAAATCCAGACTGACCACCTCATCCAAGTGAGAAAAGCATCCAATTATATGAATAAAAGAACCAATAAAAAGAAGATCATGTAGAACTTTCATATCCAGACTGACCACCTCATCCAAGTGAGAAAAACATCCAATTATATGAATAAAAGAACCAATAAAAAGAAGATCATGTAGAACTTTCAGATCCAGACTGACCACCTCATCCAAGTGAGAAAAGTATCCAATTACAAGAATAGAAGAACCAATAAAAAGAAGATCATGTAGAACTTTCAGATCCAGACTGACCACCTCATCCAAGTGAGAAAAGCATCCAATTACATGAATAGAAGAACCAATAAAAGAAGATCATGTAGAACTTTCAGATCCAGACTGACCACCTCATCCAAGTGAGAAAAGCATCCAATTACATGAATAGAAGAACCAATAAAAAGAAGATCATGTAGAACTTTCAGATCCAGACTGACCACCTCATCCAAGTGAGAAAAGCATCCAATTACAAGAATAGAAGAACCAATAAAAAGAAGATCGTGTAGAACTTTCAGATCCAGACTGACCACCACATCCAAGTGAGAAAAGCATCCAATTACATGAATAGAAGAACCAATAAAAAGAAGATCATGTAGAACTTTCAGATCCAGACTGACCACCTCATCCAAGTGAGAAAGCATCCAATTACATGAATAGAAGAACCAATAAAAAGAAGATCAGAAGTGAGAAAAGCATCCAATTACATGAATAGAACCAATAAAAAGATCATGTAGAACTTTCAGATCCAGACTGACCACCTCATCCAAGTGAGAAAAGCATCCAATTATATGAATAGAAGAACCAATAAAAAGATCATGTAGAACTTTCAGATCCAGACTGACCACCTCATCCAAGTGAGAAAAACATCCAATTATATGAATAAAAGAACCAATAAAAAGAAGATCATGTAGAACTTTCAGATCCAGACTGACCACCTCATCCAAGTGAGAAAGTATCCAATTACAAGAATAGAAGAACCAATAAAAAGAAGATCATGTAGAACTTTCAGATCCAGACTGACCACCTCATCCAAGTGAGAAAAGCATCCAATTACATGAATAGAAGAACCAATAAAAAGAAGATCATGTAGAACTTTCAGATCCAGACTGACCACCTCATCCAAGTGAGAAAAGCATCCAATTACATGAATAGAAGAACCAATAAAAAGAAGATCATGTAGAACTTTCAGATCCAGACTGACCACCTCATCCAAGTGAGAAAAGCATCCAATTACATGAATAGAAGAACCAATAAAAAGAAGATCATGTAGAACTTTCAGATCCAGACTGACCACCTCATCCAAGTGAGAAAAGCATCCAATTACATGAATAGAAGAACCAATAAAAAGAAGATCATGTAGAACTTTAAGATCCAGACTGACCACCTCATCCAAGTGAGAAAAGCATCCAATTATATGAATAGAAGAACCAATAAAAAGAAGATCATGTAGAACTTTAAGATCCAGACTGACCACCTCATCCAAGTGAGAAAAGCATCCAATTACATGAATAGAAGAACCAATAAAAAGAAGATCATGTAGAACTTTCAGATCCAGACTGACCACCTCAACCAAGTGAGAAAAGCATCCAATTACATGAATAGAACCAATAAAAAGATCATGTAGAACTTTCAGATCCAGACTGACCACCTCATCCAAGTGAGAAAAGCATCCAATTACATGAATAGAAGAACCAATAAAAAGAAGATCATGTAGAACTTTAAGATCCAGACTGACCACCTCATCCAAGTGAGAAAAGCATCCAATTATATGAATAGAAGAACCAATAAAAAGATCATGTAGAACTTTCAGATCCAGACTGACCACCTCATCCAAGAGAGAAAAGCATCCAATTATATGAATAGAAGAACCAATAAAAAGAAGATCATGTAGAACTTTCAGATCCAGACTGACCACCTCATCCAAGTGAGAAAAGCATCCAATTATATGAATAGAAGAACCAATAAAAAGAAGATCATGTAGAACTTTCAGATCCAGACTGACCACCTCATCCAAGTGAGAAAAGCATCCAATTACAAGAATAGAAGAACCAATAAAAAGAAGATCATGTAGAACTTTCAGATCCAGACTGACCACCTCATCCAAGTGAGAAAAGCATCCAATTACATGAATAGAAGAACCAATAAAAAGAAGATCATGTAGAACTTTCAGATCCAGACTGACCACCTCAACCAAGCGAGAAAAGCATCCAATTACATGAATAGAAGAACCAATAAAAAGAAGATCATGTAGAACTTTCAGATCCAGACTGACCACCTCATCCAAGTGAGAAAAGCATCCAATTACATGAATAGAAGAACCAATAAAAAGAAGATCATGTAGAACTTTAAGATCCAGACTGACCACCTCATCCAAGTGAGAAAAGCATCCAATTATATGAATAGAAGAACCAATAAAAAGAAGATCATGTAGAACTTTCAGATCCAGACTGACCACCTCATCCAAGGAGAAAAGCATCCAATTACATGAATAGAAAACCAATAAAAAGAAGATCATGTAGA
This sequence comes from Doryteuthis pealeii, assembly GCA_023376005.1. Taxonomy (NCBI): domain Eukaryota; kingdom Metazoa; phylum Mollusca; class Cephalopoda; order Myopsida; family Loliginidae; genus Doryteuthis; species Doryteuthis pealeii. The sequence continues at coordinate 55,100,176 of CM042162.1, forward strand.
ACTTTCAGATCCAGACTGACCACCTCATCCAAGTGAGAAAAGCATTAAGATCATGTAGAACTTCAGATCCAGACTGACCACCTCATCCAAGAGAGAAAAGCATCCAATTATATGAATAGAAGAACCAATAAAAAGAAGATCATGTAGAACTTTCAGATCCAGACTGACCTCATCCAAGTGAGAAAAGCATCCAATTATATGAATAGAAGAACCAATAAAAAGAAGATCATGTAGAACTTTCAGATCCAGACTGACCACCTCATCCAAGTGAGAAAAGCATCCAATTATATGAATAGAAGAACCAATAAAAAGAAGATCATGTAGAACTTTCAGATCCAGACTGACCACCTCATCCAAGTGAGAAAAGCATCCAATTATATGAATAGAAGAACCAATAAAAAGAAGATCATGTAGAACTTTAAGATCCAGACTGACCACCTCATCCAAGTGAGAAAAGCATCCAATTACATGAATAGAAGAACCAATAAAAAGAAGATCATGTAGAACTTTCAGATCCAGACTGACCACCTCAACCAAGTGAGAAAAGCATCCAATTACATGAATAGAACCAATAAAAGATCATGTAGAACTTTCAGATCCAGACTGACCACCTCATCCAAGTGAGAAAAGCATCCAATTATATGAATAGAAGAACCAATAAAAAGATCATGTAGAACTTTCAGATCCAGACTGACCACCTCATCCAAGAGAGAAAAGCATCCAATTATATGAATAGAAGAACCAATAAAAAGAAGATCATGTAGAACTTTCAGATCCAGACTGACCACCTCATCCAAGTGAGAAAAGCATCCAATTATAGAATAGAAGAACCAATAAAAAGAAGATCATGTAGAACTTTCAGATCCAGACTGACCACCTCATCCAAGTGAGAAAAGCATCCAATTACAAGAATAGAAGAACCAATAAAAAGAAGATCATGTAGAACTTTCAGATCCAGACTGACCACCTCATCCAAGTGAGAAAAGCATCCAATTACATGAATAGAAGAACCAATAAAAAGAAGATCATGTAGAACTTTCAGATCCAGACTGACCACCTCAACAAGTGAGAAAAGCATCCAATTACATGAATAGAAGAACCAATAAAAAGAAGATCATGTAGAACTTTCAGATCCAGACTGACCACCTCATCCAAGTGAGAAAAGCATCCAATTACAAGAATAGAAGAACCAATAAAAAGAAGATCATGTAGAACTTTCAGATCCAGACTGACCACCTCATCCAAGTGAGAAAAGCATCCAATTACAAGAATAGAAGAACCAATAAAAAGAAGATCATGTAGAACTTTCAGATCCAGACTGACCACCTCATCCAAGTGAGAAAAGCATCCAATTACAAGAATAGAAGAACCAATAAAAAGAAGATCATGTAGAACTTTCAGATCCAGACTGACCACCTCATCCAAGAGAGAAAAGCATCCAATTACAAGAATAGAAGAACCAATAAAAAGAAGATCATGTAGAACTTTCAGATCCAGACTGACCACCTCATCCAAGAGAAAAGCATCCAATTATATGAATAGAAGAACCAATAAAAAGAAGATCATGTAGAACTTTCAGATCCAGACTGACCACCTCATCCAAGTGAGAAAAGCATCCAATTAATGAATAGAAAACCAATAAAAGAAGATCATGTAGAACTTTCAGATCCAGACTGACCACCTCATCCAAGTGAGAAAAGCATCCAATTATATGAATAGAAGAACCAATAAAAAGAAGATCATGTAGAACTTTCAGATCCAGACTGACCACCTCATCCAAAGAGAAAAGCATCCAATTATATGAATAGAAGAACCAATAAAAAGAAGATCATGTAGAACTTTCAGATCCAGACTGACCACCTCATCCAAGTGAGAAAAGCATCCAATTATATGAATAGAAGAACCAATAAAAGAAGATCATGTAGAACTTTCAGATCCAGACTGACCACCTCATCCAAGTGAGAAAAGCATCCAATTACATGAATAGAAGAACCAATAAAAAGATCATGTAGAACTTTCAGATCCAGACTGACCACCTCATCCAAGTGAGAAAAGCATCCAATTATATGAATAGAAGAACCAATAAAAAGAAGATCATGTAGAACTTTCAGATCCAGACTGACCACCTCATCCAAGTGAGAAAAGCATCCAATTACAGAATAGAAGAACCAATAAAAAGAAGATCATGTAGAACTTTCAGATCCAGACTGACCACCTCATCCAAGCGAGAAAAGCATCCAATTACATGAATAGAAGAACCAATAAAAAGAAGATCATGTAGAACTTTCAGATCCAGACTGACCACCTCATCCAAGTGAGAAAAGCATCCAATTACAAGAATAGAAGAACCAATAAAAAGAAGATCATGTAGAACTTTCAGATCCAGACTGACCACCTCATCCAAGTGAGTAAAGCAGATTTGACAATTATTTAAAAAAAAAAGGAGGAAAACAATTCATGCTTATTTATAAATGTCATTTGTGGTAACTGTTCTGTGAAAGGCAACTGAAAGAAATTGAAAAACTCTGAAAATCCAAGCATTTTACCCGGAAGCCATGAAAAGGTGGAAATAAATATTTAGCAGGAATCATTCAAGCAATTAAATCTCTTCTTTATATTTTTAATGTTATTGACACATTTTGATAAATTTATTCTTCAGCCATCATCAGTTTTAAAATCAAGAAAGAAAAACTTTTCCTTTTGTGAAAAAATAAACAAAAATCAAAATAGCAGTTGACTATTATCATCGCTGAAATTGGAATGGTGCCAAAATCCTGAGAAGCAATATTTGATGAATTAGGAATTCAAAGAAAATTTGAAACTATTCAGATCCAAGCATTCCTGTGATCTACAAGGATCCTTAGTAAAGTCAGAAGTTAGGCATGGGATCTACAAATTTTAGAACTACTTTAGGGGGTGCACCCTAGTCCAGGGAGTGCAATATATCTGAGAAAAATATGTAGGAAATATTTTTTTAGATATTTTCATTTAAGAAAAAACGTTTTAAAAATTGTATTTTTAAAATTCCCAATTCACAAATAGATTCATTCATTATGGAATAATTCCTAAAGTTTTAACTGAAATTAGTAAAATAGTAGATTAGAGTAAAATTGTCTTTATATAAATTATTAAAAGTAAACATCATTTTATAGTAGAAACAACTTTTCAAATACGGAATTCAACATTTTCTTTTTTTTTTAATTGATACATTTTATAACAGATTTTTCTTCAAATATTCTTCTAACAAAAAGTTTAATACAGCAAAAAACAGAATTAGTATTATTTGGATTATTCGGACTATTGTCCTCGTCTTTATTGTTATCTGTACAACGTTATGGCTGATGTGCCTTCCGGCCTTCTTCATGTATTCCCAACAAGAAATACCTGAAGAAGGTCAAGGGCACACCAGTCGAAACGTTGTACAGATAAGGATGAGGACAATAGTCCGAATAATCCAAATAATACTAATTATCAAGCTTTATCTAAAAAAATTCAGAGAAATAGCTAAATTGAAATTTTAAAAAGTTAGGATGTTTTTATCAACAGATGTTTATTATTGTTCTTATTATTGTTATTGTTATTTGTCGATTTTGGGTGCAACACAATTTTTTCCTGGATATTATTCAAACACTTTCCAATTGTCACTGATTGTCCATGACGGTCCTACAAATGACACTTCAGTGACAACAGACGACCAGGCGAATTTTTAAAAATTATTCGGATTATTATTATTATTATTATTATTATTATTATTATTATTATTATTACATTCCTTGTGAATTTTTTACGCCATGTAAGCTGATGGTCTTTTATTGGAGTTTGAGTGACAACAAGTGTCCTCAGGTCTCCAGGGCTTTTCTGATTATTCTAGCTGATCTTAACGATACTGTTGTCTGGACGTTCTCAATTCTTCCTCTGATTTCCAATTCATATTGTCTGTTTTCTAAACTTTTGGGGACCGTTCCAAGTGCACCATTTACAATTGGTATCACTTCACTCTCATATTCCACAATTTTTCAATTCTCTGGTAAGGTCCAGGTATTTGTCTTTTCATTTTCTTTTCATCTTCATCCTGGGTCTGCAAAATCTACCAGTTGGCAAGTTTTCTTTATCTTGTTAATCGTTTTTGATGTTATTGTTATTATTTCCCTCCTTCCAAGTTTTTCACATCAGTGTTAGCTGGTGGTCTTTCTATGGGGTCTGAGTGACAACAAGTCTTCTCTGGTCTCCAAGTCTCTTCTTATCAAGTATCTTCTTAGTTGTCTAGCCAATCTTAACAATGCTCTATTGTCTCGATTCTTCCTCTGATTTCCAATTCCTCCAGTTTTTTTTTAGTTATTAGGAACCATTCCAAGTGCACCAACAACAATTGGTATCACATTCACTTTCATTATTTCACAGGTTTTTTTCAGTTCTCTGGCAAGGTCCAAGTAATTCATTTATTTCATTTATTTATTTTTTTCATTTTTACTCTTGGTTTGCCAGAACAGCAACATTTTCTCGATGAAAGTTTTTTTTTCTTCTTGTTAATTAACACTATGTCTGGTCTTCCGTCTTGGATTAGGGAATCTGTTTGTATCGCCAAAATCCTAGAGAATTTCATTCGTCTCATTTTCTTGGACAACTTCTGGTTAGTGCATCTACTATTTCGATACAATTTGTTTATGATGACAAAAGTTTTGGTAAGATGAACGCAGTGGAACTAAAAGCAGTTTTCTCTATCTCGAATAAGTTAGGCTTTTCAGATATTGTTTCAGTTTTATCATTACAGAGCCAGCATTTACTGTATTATTATTATTATTATTATTATTATTATTATTATTATTATTATTAACAAGAATATGCGCCCTTCGAGCGTAAGTATTAAAGTTTAAATGTAAATATAGGAAATTAGAAAGACTAACGAAATTATATAAGAACGCATATAAAATGATGCATAGGATTGATTTTAATACATTAGAAAAATAAAACAATAATATGAGAGATCAATAACACCAAGTAATTATTTATTAAACCTGGTTTTGTTAAAACCAGTATGCAAATTAACCACAGTGATATTTGCAGGATTTTAAACGCACTGAAAACATGGACTGTTTTGAGGCAAATGTAACTCAAATTCTCATAGTGACATCGTTAATAAATAAGATTTATTCTATTTATCAATGATTGTGACTATGTATTGAATACTCATTGATAAATTTATGCAATTCCTGAGGTTATTGTGACATAAGTAGTGACGTATTTGCGGTTACAGACATGCAAACACGATGATGATTATTATCATTATTAATAATGCGATAAAACGTGTGTTCAACAAGCATGACGACTGAAGATGTATTTTTCTAGACAAATGAATGAAATGTTAATTTTCTTCAAAATAGTCTTTTCTGCCATAGAATATCAGATAAGATAACGTTGCCAAAATAGTATATAAGAGACTGGCACATGTCTCATTCCCTGTTGAGGGACGTTTGGTGAATATGGAGGGTGCTACTTTTACATATTGCTGTTTTGTTAAAAACATTTCATTTAAAATGTATAGAGACTGACTTTATGATTATTTTTCAAATTGACACTGTCTAGACATTATCACTTTATTATATAAGTCGCTCAGCTACACACACGTCTTCATTTAAATTAAGTAAATTTAAATAAGAAAAAAAAACTTCAGTTTAGATACTTTTTGATCATTTGGCAAAACGGAGGTCATGATGCCAAAAAAATGTCAATAATGCCAATCCTCAAATCTGAATGTCCAATTCTCTTTCACAGTCTGCAAGTAATTAGTGCTTCTCCGATGACTGAAGAAATCTCAGTATTATACATCGGTCTCACCTTAAACCCATGCTTTTTTATTGGCTAATATCCAACCAGTAACACTCCTATGCAAATTAATACGACGACTGCCACGCGGATTTTGTTAGTTACACATATGGTGGCAGTGTGACAATAGACATCACCCGATTTAAAACGTCAGCGTTGCCTAGCGTGTATGACTGCTATTTGAGAGATGTCGGCATCAAGATCTTGCGTGGACGGCAGGTGGTTTGAGTCATAGCGTCCAGGGCCAGGATGCTGGAAGCTGCGAGTTGAGGCGCCTGGATGGAGTGCGACCGCATGCTTTATTAATGTGATATGCAGCGAAGGCTGGGAGAAAAAATTCGGAGGTGGTGAGAGACCATTTTGATTCTACACAGACAGGATTCTTTGGAACGTGATTGAAGACTGTTGTAATATTTTTGCAAATGGAAGGATTTTGTCGGTAGATTTTTGCTGTTGGTATTAGCCAAATTATTCTTGTTCATACATCAGGCAATCACCTTTCCAAACATTTAATTGATGAGAAGACATAACTATTGCTAGAAACAGTACTAAAGTTGTGAGTGCGTACTGTACCAAAAGCACCCCACTCTAGGCCTATTTGCACATCGACCTGTTTCTCCGCTAGAATTGGATAATTTACGTATTAGTGACATGGGACAAGGGCGAGAATCTCGGTCCGGCGCTCCCTCTAGTGGACCAATAAATATTGATTAGGATTTTTCAAAGCTTTACTTACTCTCCAATATCAAATTCTACACATTAATAGTTCAAGAGTATAGTAGCAAAAGTTAGGCAATGTATTTCAATGTTATAGCAATGTCAAGACTTTTGAATCGGGACGATTTTGTATCATATTCAGTAGTTCATGTAGTTCCATTAATGTTTTATGAATTGGTCCATACTGTATTGATGTAGTTTTAAGTTTAGCTGGTCTATAAACCCACGTTAAACAAAGCAGAATAGCAATGCCGCCATGTTAGCTGAGGCGTTAGAATACACCGACTGCACCTCTGCAGAGGGGTAAGACTCCCCCAATGGGGCCACCTGTTGGCCGTTGATGGCGACCCGTGATGGTTAAGGATGGAACCCAGGTGACTGAGCAGTCCATGACATACAACACTCCATTTTGAACCTTACTTGGGCTAAACGGGCGGTCGGAGAGGCCCCTCCGATCAATCGGCTGGTCACCTAATGCCCTCATGGCAAGCCCAACCCTTTTTATCATAAGGGTGCTAGAAGACGGTGGCTGATGGTCTTCATGTCCTAGGAATGACGTTAAACTCTATCTGAGGGCGAGGTTCCAGTTCTGTAGGTTTGGGCAATGTAGAGCCCCCCTTCATCACCATTGCTCCCTGGTTCACTCTGACCCGGAGTGGTAGTACTTGTTAGGGTCCCATTTATGGGTTAAATAGAAAAACATGTGTTTATAAAAAAATTGAGTATCCATTAAGAATGGATTTATTTCAAAACTTTGTCGGCATTAAATGACCCACTGAGGTTGATATGCCGTAAAACAAAAATCCAACAGAATAAAAATGAGTACACATATATCAATACATTTCCTTATTGATAATTTTAGCTTATTCATTTAACATCTTAAAATTGTTCAGAAGTTCTGTTCTTTTTTTCTTTCTTGTTTAAAAAGAATCACAAATTTTCAGGATTTACAATGTATCACGAATAAACAATAAACACATTAAAAATATCTTTGTGAAAAGTTTAATTTTAAACTGAGAAACCCATTTTCGGTCATTTCTTTAAATGTTTCGTGATAAATATCGTATCGTGAGTTAAAAATCCTGATATATTAATCGTATCATGAAAGAAATGCACAATTGCCTATTAAGGTATTTGATGTAAATATGCAAATGCATGAAATATGTGAATATATAGAAGAAATGAAAGGATGAATATTGGGAGAAGAGAAAAATCTCGATTATGTAATGGAGACTAAGTTTATACGAACATTTACTTCTACCATAAAAATGTAGGTTCAATTCTCTACGCTGTTTGTATGCCAGGTGCAAGAATTTAACACAATAAATGAATGAATAGATAAATAAGTAAGTAAGTAAATAAATAAATAAATAAAGCTCTCCTTCTCAAGTTCCGATAAAAAAAATGATAAAAATGTTGACGAGTGATGGTTCTAACTTCATTTCCTCAAACCGTATATATATATATATATATATATATATATATATATATAATCCGTCAAAAGTGATAAAGAGTAGACTTTATTATCCGAGAAAACTCCACAGAAATAATACAAAATAGGATATAAGAATACAAAGAATATATGTATATAAAATAGATGTTCTAGTCGGATAAGAGTCTTGTAGATAGTCTTGAGGTTACTTGAATAGAGAATAAAAGTCGTTAGTTACTGGTTTGGAAAGGCTCTCGTGTAATAGGTGCACGGAATAACTGTGTGTGACGAAGATCCCCACATTTCTTAATAGACAGGAGACACAGCTGGTGTGTTACATCTAACGGCTAGAGAGTCTAAGAGAAAAGAGAATTTGACTTTCGCAGTATTGCCTTTTATACAACCGGTCACAACGCCACCAAGCTGCCTAACGGACAAACCGTGGCAATCAAGGGAAATAATCCCCCCCCCCCAAATACAATTAAAATACTTTTGGTTGATTGGATTGTTGGGGGTGACATTTTAATATATTTTTACGAAGTCCTTTTTTCTTTCTTTCAGTACTGTCTATTTCCTCATGTGATTGGCATCAGTGGCATACCAACGTTGTGATCCGGGGTAGAGGACAAGTGCTCGAACCGGCCCCTTCTAGTGGCCAATAAATACTGATTAATATTTTTTAAAGCTTTATCTGCTCTCCCCGTTTCAAATTCTACGAATTCATAGTTCAGGAGTATAATGTCAAAAGTATATATTTCAATGTTAGAGCAACGCAAAGGCTTTTTAGGTTAGGGAGATTTTTTTGCCCCCATGAAGCTGCCCCTTCCTGGCCCCCTTTTGTACCGCCACTGCTTGACCTTAAATGACATGTATAGAAAATTCCGATTTATTTACACTTGCTTTTTTCTCGAACTATCGATTCATTTTCATAAGTTAATTTTTAAGTTTCTACCCCAGACCGCCCACCTTATTGTCCAGATAGGCAGCCACAGTTTTAAAAGAATATTTTGCTTATATTAGTAAAATTATAATGTTATGTAACCCGAACTGTAACCCACAAAAAAAAAACAAAAAACAAAAAACAAAAAAACAACGGAACACCATTGTGAGATTTTTGGGACCATATGACCTTTAGGCACTCCTTTTGCGATCTCGTTTCATAAGGACATTTTTTTCATTTACACCGTAAAAATCCGGTTGTTTGTTAACAGATGATTTTTAGAGTTTTTTTTGTTAATTAAAAAACTAATCCCTAACCCTAACCCTAACCCTAACCCCTAACCTAACCCCTAACAAACAACCGGATTTTGACGGTGTAATTTTTAAAAATGTCCTTATGAAACGAGATCGCAAAAGGGGTGCCTAAAGGTCATATGGTCCGATTTTTGTTAAGTTGAACATGTTCTATTGAAAGTCATTTTTTAATCATCTAAATTCTCGATATAACGCAGGTAAGTATAAATCCTCCCTAAATAGAAGCATCAATATAATCATGGACAGCTACGAAATGATAATTAAAATACTCCACTCCTTCCTAAATAAAAGCATCAATATGATCATCACTATTAAAACAGTAACCGAATGGATGATACATATAAAAGTCCTAACCTCCTTAATAAAATTATTTCGAATCTCGTACTAACCTACTTAAATGCCTTTAACTACTGCTTCTATTTATTAAACATCATTAACAACAAACTAAGAAAAACACTACTACACAGATATGAATAGAACATTTACAAAGTTGTATTGTCTTTGCAATTTATACTTCCGCTGATGATAGCCACCACCCTGTCGGCTGGGGCGTTAGAATGCACCGACTGCACCTTTGCAGAGGGGTAAGACTCCCCCTATTGGGGCCATCTGTTGGCCGTGGGTGGCGACCCGTGATGCTTAAGGATAGAACCTAGGTGGATGAGCAGTTCATGACTTGCAATACTCCACTTTGGCCCTTACTTAGGCTAGACGGGCGGTCGGAGAGGCCCCTTCCGATCAATCGGCTGGTCACGTCAAGTCCTAGCACCTATATGATTTTCCCAACCCTATTGCCCTCATGGCAAGCCCCAAGCCCCTTTTATCATATGGATGCTAGAAGGCGGTGGCTGAGGGTCTTCATGTCCCGGGAATGACGTTAAACTAATGGTGAGGTTCCAGTTCTGTAGGTTTTGTGGAATGTGGAGCACCCCTTCATCACCATTACTCCCTGGTCCACTCTGACCCGGAGCGGCAGTACCTGTTAGGGTCCCATCTATGGGTTAAATAGAAAAACATGAGTTTATAAACAAAATTTTATCGGCATTAAATGACCCACTGAGGTTGATATGCCGTAAAACAAAACAAAACAAAACAAAATCTGATGATAGCCAGTGTTAATTAAAAAGAGAAAAATAATCTGCCGTTCCGGCAAACCATAAACATTAAATATAAGAAAACGAAAAGATAGAAAATTATTCAGAAAAAAAAACTGTGTAATATGAGGATGAAGCTGGTACCAATTGTAGTTGCTGCCCTCAGAACTGTCCCAAAGGTTTTAGAAAAATAGACCGAAGAAATTGAAAATCAGAGGAAAAATCAAGAGCCTTAAAACAACAGGATTGTTAAGATCGGAGAGAATACTCAGAAAAGTCCGGGAGACTTGCTGTCACTCAGACACCAGGGGAGACCATCTACTAACGTTGGTGTGAAAAACTCGCAAGGAATGATATAATAATGCATCATTTCAAATTTATTTATAAACAAACTCTCTTTACTGTAGATTGTTCTGTGATATCGGATTATTCTATGAAAAAAAAGAAGAAAAGAATTCCCACTACTAATTCACATTATTTTCAGAATTATTAAATATTTGAATTCTTCAGAAAAGGCTTCTGAAGCCATTAGCAATATTTTGTGCCTTCAGGCATGCAAAGAATTAATTAAAGCAAGATTTGGAATTAAGCACGAGACAAACCAAAGAATATTCCCTGAAAAGAGCATTCTGACACAACAGACGTTTTTCATTTGGAAACGGTAAGTTGATTATGCAACAATAGAAACGGATTTTTTTCAAAATACAATAATTTGCTTTGTATATTTTGAGTTTTCAAGATAAGTAAAAACAAAAGTTAAAAAATTGACAAAGAAAAAGTCTCAATTGAATTGTAAAAAGTTTTGGACATAAAAATATTTCAAGCTGAAAAAAAAAACTCTTTCATCATTAACTGATTTTTTTCATCGAACACAAACATATATATGTATATATATATATATATATATATATATATATATATAATATATATACACACACACACACACATATATATAATTATGGTTTCAATAGTTTCACTAAATACTTTGACATTAAAAAAGAAAATTATATATATATATATATATATATATATATATATATATATATATATCTCTCTCTCTCTCTCTCTCTCTCTCTCTCTCTCTCTCGTCTATACGGCCGGTTTAGTTCAGTCGGTAGAGCGTTCGACTAGAAACCACAGGGTTCCCGGTTCGATACCGGCCCTTGCCAACTCAGCGTATGAGTAGCAAAGGAATCTGTGCGATAAAGTGATGAGCTGATGGTAAGTGTGGCGCTCCGTCTCAGACACCAAAACAATCTCCTTGGTTTAGCGCTAGTGAAAAGGGGATACTCCCTCGGAGTTTGGCTGATACCGACTTTAGGCCAACCCGATGACTTACTTTACTTTATATCTACAATCTACATTTACTAGTATATATGTGTTTGCATATATATATATGAACGCTTACAATTCATACTCATTTATATCTATGTGTGTGTGTGGGAGGAATAAAGTTCATCTTGCTGTTTCTTGTGTTTATCCTCTGGTTTTCATCTTGGAATTATGAATGAAGATTAATCTGTCTCGTAATACATTCCGTTATGAATATTTTATTAATAGACATTACTTAATCCAAACAAAAGTCACAAAAATACATGAAATGATACACGACACAAACTGCAAACATCAGGGAATGCTCCCATCTTCACTTTGAATCAAAGTTCAGTGTTTGACTGGTTCATTATATTTGAGAAGATAATCTCCAATATGACTCGCCTTGTCGATTGGAGTTTAAAATACACCGACTGCATCCACTACAGATGGTGTGTCCTGGGTAGGATACTAACTCGCTGTCCATCGTATCCGATGATGGGTGTCATCATTTTCCTCCAATTTAATCGGTCTCTGGTTGCGTCTTGCCAACTGCCTATGGGGATATTCAAGTCCTTCAGGTTTCTTTTGATATTGTCTTGAACCTGAGCTTTGGTCTACCGATTCTACGTGATCCCTCTCTCAGTTGAGAGTATAGAATCTGCTTTAGTAGTCTGTCATCCCCAAGTCTGTTTAAGTGGCCAGCCCATCTCAGGTTGCGTTGGATAAGTATTTCATGCATGTCAGGAAGTCAGCTCTCTTCAGGATGATCCTGTTTGAAATATGTTGCCACCATATAAGTTGTCGGAGTGGCCTATTGTCGGTAACAGCGAGGGAGTCTGTCCCCTTTTCGCTTGCTCTAGATCAGACGGATTGTTTTTTTGGTTTTTTTGCTGAGCATCACATCACCAATATCGAATTAGGAAACTTGCAATTCCTAGGCGGGTGCTCTACCGATATATATATATATATATATATATATATATATATATATATATATATATATGGCCAAGACGCCAGATTGACGGAAAATCAGTCGGTTTTCTATCCCGGATGGAGGTAGTTTGCAATGTCTAGCCACACTGAGGAGACGTGATGCATTGAAACACGGTGTCTATGGATGACTATATATATATATATATATATATATATATATATATATATATATATATATAAACATCACCGGAATGTAGCCAATTTGTCTCTTCTCTATCACTAATTTTATGGAAGATTTTCAGATATGATACATTCATTGGTTTCACTTTTTCGAAAATGTCCATTAAGAACTCGTTTTGCTTTCTCTCACGAGCAGCAATGAGTATTTTTTTCTTCTTCCGAATCTTCCCAACACCAAACACGTTCTATTTGAACAGCCTCTTTTTCGGAACATCAGCATCCATAGGCATACGGGAGAATATTTCACGGGAAAAAAGAATTTGCCCGGAAAATTTTCTAAGTTACCCTAGATGGTAATTTTAGGCGGAAAAGGGGGTCAAAATTAAGACATAGAGTAGAGTATTTACACCCCCCAATAATAAAGTGTTTATTTTTTAATTAAAGAAAACAGTTACATGTGTTTCAAGTGTATACATTTTTAGAATAATTTCATGTTAACTCCAAATACAACCTATAATTTCAATAGGAGCAATGTAATTTTTCAGGAATATGACGATAGTGATACATAATATTAGCCTGGTCTAATCGAAGTGGTTGAATTTGTCTATATTTTAGTTATGTGATATTATTTCTTTCACCGTTTACTGGATATTAACTTTATGGGAATTTATAATGATAGTTAAAAATAGAGTCTAAAAGGGGTCTAATTAGGATTTTTATTGGTTAATGATTTTGGCAAAAAAGCGAATATTCCCTACTTCACTTTTTAGCCTCACCAACTTCTTTCAAAATGTTCAGTTCAATGAGACCATCACGGGTATAGGTGGGGTGTTTTCAGCATCCCCCACTGACAGGTCCTGGATATTTTTTTTTAATTTCTAAAACGCCGAGGCAACAATTTTTATTTAATAAACGTCTCTAAAAATTTTCTTAAAACGTTTGGAACAAAATTATATCGAAATCCGATAATTTAAAAAAAAAATTATTGTCGGTTGTTTTCTGCAAACAACTATTTTGTAAGTTTGTTTGTGAGTTGGTTCACCCGGTCCTCATATGAGGGCTGAAGGATTTTTTTCTGCTGTCCGTAAGTGCTGAAAGACTCAGGGACACTGACCATTTATTAAAAAAAATCTTTGTCACTTATTGCTTGTGCAGGAAAGTGATTAAATCTCTACTTCAGTTTAACATTATATATTAATGGTGTTTTAAAAAGTCTATCAGGGTTTTGGTGCTACGACTTAACATTGCAAAATATACGACTTCAGGTAGGTTTCTTGTGAAAAATAATGTGGTGACTTAATTTTGGTTGTAATATCAATAATGTGGATTTAAACGTGAATTCTTAAAACAGAATTATTTGCCCTAAAAACAACCAGTTTTGCCCTGAAAACATACAATTCATTTATCGGGTGATGGAGGCTTCAGTCCCCAAACCCCAGCCTCGTCCGTTGATGTCGGCAACTGTGGAACGAACTTCTTATGAATGTTGCAACCGGTAGTATAAATAGGCTGTACTGCCAATATCAAATCTTATTTTCTCGTAGACTCTCCAGAAGTCACAGGTAGCACACCAGTTGCGTCTCCCCGTCCTTTAGGACTAAGGGGCTTCACCCGCCCACAGACATTCCATGTATGTTAAACGACGGCTAAATGGGGGTTAGCACCAGTTGAGTCTTTTATTTAAAAGACAGGGGGCTTCACCTCCCACAGGATTTCCACGTATTTGTTACGCGAGAACCTTTCCAAATAGTAAGTGACAACTTTAATTCTTTGTTCAATAGACTCAGGGCTATCTGCAAGGACTCTTTTTTATTGGAGCATTTATTCTATACACATATATTCTTTATATTTTTCTATCGTGTTTTGTATTATTTCTCTTAGAGATTGCTCAGACAATAAAGTCTATTTGTTATCACTTTTGTCGGATTTTGTTACACACACACACACACACACACACACACATACATATATATATATATATATATATAAAGTAAAGTAAAGTCGTCGGGGCGGCCTAATGTCGGTATCAGCCAATCAGCGAGGGAGTCTATCCCCTTTTCACTAGCGCTAGACCAAGGAGATTGTTTTTGCATCTGAGGTGGAGCGCCACATCTACCACCAGCTCCTTACTTTACCGCACAGATCCCTGTGCTACTCATAACGCTGAGTTGGCGAGGGCCGGAATTGAACTAGGAACCTTGTGGTTTCTAGCCGAACGCTCTACCGACTGAGCTACCGTTTGAGGAAATGTTAGTCATCCCGACCATCACACCTTCAACATTTGAAAACCATTTTTTTATCATCCTGTAACCCTTTTCCTGTCGTGACCAACTGACCTTTTTTAGGATGGCTTGGAGTTAAAAAAAAAAAAAAAAGAAAAGAAAAAAAAAAAGAAAAAGAGAACACCAAATAGTTTGGAGAAAAAATATCTTTTGAAAAGAAATTCTTTTGTCTTTAGATGTTGACAGTATTTTAGTTGTTGTTGACTGCTTCAAATTTCGTATTATGTTCAAGAATTGACTTTTTAAATATTCAACGATCACAAAGCATCAAATCTCACATCTTATAATCATGGAGATTCGATGTATGTCAGTCTGTAACCGAAACTACGTCACTGCTTACGCCATAATACCACCAGGAATTTATCAATGAATATCTAATTTTTAGCCAAAATCATTATTTAATACACAGAATAAATCTTATCTTTTAACGATGTCTCTATGAAAATCTGAATTAGATTTACCTCAAAACTGCCCATGTTATTTGTGCGTTTAAATTCCTGCAATGTGTCTTATATATCACTATGATTTGGACCTGGGAGTAATACCAGTGAAGGGGTACTCCACACTCCCCAGAGCTCGAGAACTGGAGCTTCACTATCAGATACAGTTTAGTTTCATATTCAAAACTCCTCCTTTTGAGGAGGGGAGTCTTACCCCTCTGCAGGGGGATACAGTCAGTGTATTCTAAACTCTGTCAACAGGACGGATGAAAAGTAAACGGAAAATATTTTTCTCTTCAAACTTTGCATTTGTGACCAAGGAGCGTGTAATGAAAACATGATGGGAGACTATATTGGGGGGCTGATATATGAATTTCAGTTGCAAATCTAAATAAATAAATAAATAAATAAGTAAAACAAATGAATAGATGAATACACAGTTTTAAACATTTTTGTTCATTTTTTACTTACCTTTAGTATGTAAGTAAATGCATGTTAATTTTTATTTATATGTTGTTTTATTCAGACTTATGAAAATGAGCAAATTTGTCGGTTTATTACATAAAAATAGATTAATTTCTAAATGTTATGATTCAGGGCACAAGAGCAAAGTCTGAAGGGGAAATGGCTATTTTCTATACTTTTACAACATAAGCAATTACGAAATAACACATAATATACAAGAACAAAATTTGTCTTTCATAGTGTAATGATCCGATTTCTGTATATTTGAATACCGGACATGTATATACAAGTCAGTTTGTTCATAGCCTAATGATAAAAAGCATTTATTTTATATGACAAATATGTATTAATATTAGCATATTTGACTAAACTTGGCTTGTCACAAGCAGAAAAAAACGGAAATATACCAAGAGGCTCTAAGGTCAGGTAGAAGAAGTTACATCTTTATGAATCAGATATTCTCGTACTGTGACATAAAATCAACAAAACCTGGTGGTACCGTAAATTACTACTGGGGGCGCCCTAGGTTAATAGCAATGATGATTAGGGCCTGGAACTATGCCTGACTCCAAGGTCATGATGAAGGTTTGGTTGGTAGCAATTGCAGCTGTTAATTTTGCAGTAGCGGTTATAAAAATCGCATAGGTGAGAAACTGTCAATTACCACGTGCCGTTGACTTCCTGTCTTCGCTAGCATAATTTATATATATATATATATATATATATATATATATATATATATATATATACACCACATTAGCATAGCGCATATAAAAAGTCCCCAAGCACCAATATATATATATATATATATATATATATATATATATATATAATATATGAGAGGGAGAGAGGGGGTAGGAGACGAGCAGGTATACAATACTAAGTAAATTAGTGTGGGGAGTGCCTTAGGTTAGTGCTAATGATTCAGCCCTGAAACCATGCCTGACTCCAAGGTCCTCATCTGATGAAGGTTTTATTGGTGGTAGTGCACCTGTTAATTTTTTTCAGTAGCAGTTATATGAATTTATATGAATTCTAAACAATATTATTCTTTCGATTATGATTATGTTAATAACAAGTGTAAGTTATGTGGTGACAGAGGTGAAACTGTTAATACTACCAGAAGTGATTGCAGCAAACTGGCACAAAAGGATTACACGACAAGGAACAAATGGGTGGGAAAAGGGATCCACTGGGAATTGTGCGAGAGATTAAAATTTGACCATGCTAACAAATGGTATATGAACAAACCAGAATCTGTCCAAGGAAATGAGACACATAAAATTATCAAGAGCATTGAGCTAACAATGGATCACCCTATCCCGTTTGGAAAACTAAAGCTAGTATTAATTAACAAGAAAAGAACTTGTCATTTAGAGGATTTTGCCATTCCAATGAAAGTCTAAGAAAGTGAAAAAATACATTTATCTTGTCAAAGAGCTGAAAAAGTTGTGAATCATGAAGATAATGTTGATCTCAATTGTAATTAATTCCCTTGGAATGATCCTCAAAGCCGTGGATAAGAGACTGGGGGGGGGGCTAGAGATGAGAGGAAGAATCAAGATTATCCAAATCACAGCTAGAAAAGTCCTGGGACCTGATGAGTCTTGCTGTTGCTTAGACTTCAGTGAAAAAAACACCAGTTAAAACTGGCATGATAAACTCATATATAGAGAAAATAATTAGAATTATGATGATCTATGTTCCTGCTAGTGTGAGGTTTTTTAAAGCAAGTGTTAAAATGCATTCAGATATTAAATCAATTTGCAACTTAATAATAATAATAATAATAATAATAATAATAATAATAATAATAATAATATATGTGGGGTCTTTGTTTGGGCTCACTCAATCATTATAATCTTTCAAAGAACTATATATTAATACACTTATCATCCTGCAACACCCTCTGGTTAAAAGTGAGACTGTCCAAATTGTTCAAGATGCAATGCAAAAATATAAATCCAAATTATCTGGTGTTGCTTAATCACAGATTTTTTATTTGTCCCATTTTATTTCACCCAATTTTAAAAATAAAACATTCCAAATAGTCTGCGTAAATTCCCAAAGTAAAATGAAAATGAAATGAAAAAAAAAAGAAGTTACATGTTTATTTTATTTGTTTTATTGAAATTTTTTGGTTTGTTTTGTTTTACGGCATATCAACCTCAGTGGGTCATTTAATGCCGATAAAGTTTTGAAATAAATCAATTCTTAATGGATAATACAATTTTTTTATAAATACATTTTTCTATTTAACCCATAGATGGGACATTGAAATTGTGAATTATGGAATATATTTTATCTTTGTAATAATACTTAAGTAAACACATCAAATGTTGCAATTGAATTATCATTCTCTGGTTATCCACAGGTTCTGCTAGTAAAAATAAAGCTAATTATAAAGTATTTATTCTCATTTGTTTATTTACAATTTACTATAATATAAATTCTATGAATAGAATGTGACTTAGTATTAAGGTCTACCTTGATCTTTCAAGGAAGAAAATTATTAGATATTTATAATAGCTCTCGGTCATGCAAGATAAATGAATGCCTAATAGTTCAATAAAAGAAGTGAACCACTAGACTGTTTACATAGGTGATTTATTAATAGTAGTGAATGCTCCACACTTTTTGAATGGGTTAATAACAGAAGAATGGTGCACCAATGTGCCACAGATTCTCTTGAACAATAGACCTGTTTTTTTTTTAATTTTGAGAATTCCTCTTCTAGACTGCTTGTCTAACCGAGACTAAACAATCCAATATACTCTACTATTTTACCTGGGAGAATAATAGATGGATTCATGTCTTTCCAAAGAGCATTAGCACCAAGTGAAACTCAAACATCCTTGTGTAGGATTTGAACCCAAGTCACCAATTCCATTTTCTATGACAATGACCGTTATGCTATATTTGCATCTTTTGAAAGTTAAATAAGTTGCAGTAATTTGAGTAGCCTCGGTACTAGTTCTTCGACTGGGTCATTTCTTCTTCTTCCTTATGTGCACATCTCTCAATTCCAGACTTTGTTTCACACAACCAAGACATGGGATAATCTACATTCACACCAAGGTCACAAAGCTCAAAATGACCAAAACGAACTCCTTTATATATATATATATATATATATATATATATATATATATATGATAAGTATGTAAACACAATGTGTTTGGATATTTAAACAGGTCTGAATTCAGATTTTTCCTTCCCTTAGACTGATTGCCATAGCAAGGTTAAAGAGCCCAGTCTGCCCTACTATTTACACATAGAACTCTAGTTGCCAATTCCATGTGCCCGTCTAGCCTAAGTAAACGGAAAAGTGGAGTATTGCATGTCATGGTCAGCTCAGCCACCAGGATTCTCCCCTTAAGCATCACATCAAAACATTTTTTAAACTTATTTTTTTTCTATTTATTCCATAGATGTCACTCTAACAGGTACTACCACCCCAGGTCAGGGTGAACCTGGGAGTAATGACAATGAAGCGGTACTCCACATTCCCCAGAGCTCGAGGACTGGAACTTCACCACTAGATGCAGTTTAACATCATTCCCAAAATACTATGACTCTTAGCCACCAGCTTCTAAGCTCATATATGATAAAAAGGATTGAGGGTTTGCCATAAGGACAATAGGGTTGGGACAATCATATAGATGCTAGGGCTTGACAAGATTGATTGGAGGGTGCCTCTTGACTATCCATATAGCCTCAGTAAGGGCCAAAGTGGAGTGTTGCCAATCATGAACTGCTCAGCCACTAGGATTCCATTCTTAAGCATCATGGGTCGCCACCCATGGCCAACAGGTGGCTTCATTTTCTTACCCCTCTACAGAGATGCAGTCTGTGTATTCTAAAGCCACAGCTGACAGGGCTGAAATAGGCTATGACTTGACAGCAAACTTAATGGCCACCAAAAGCGACCTTTAAGCAAATATTTTTAAATCAGTAAATCATTGAAGTTGAATGCTGAATGCACAAATAAGAAATAAGTTGGTTTGAAGACGCATTGGGAATTGGAGTGATTTCACAAGATCCACATGAGGTAACCAATGCTACAGAATTATCTGATAGATTTTATTTTAATAAAAAAAATCAGCCCAAAAAAAATCGCTTTGTGTCAATAAAATTTCAAAATATTTGTGCCCCACCAAACGTTACGTTTAACCTTTAAATTAATGAGGATGTAAAGGAAATTGCCCACTCCGAATCCGATGTAGACATAAATGAATACATATGTGCATTTTCATATGAATATGTTTCTGTCGACAAAACAAATTATTTGAACAGAGAGAATCCAGAATCTATGTGCAAAAAACCTCATGTATCCATGCATGTAGACAACATTGTAAATATTGACATTGCAGAAATGTTTGAACTGACCTGGGGGATGGGGTGGAGGGGAGAGAGGTGCTGCAGAGCTGAGTGGTTTGGAAGTCACTAGATAGATAGGAAAATGCTTTTAAATGCAACACAACAACACTGAATAATAGAAGTGTGTGAAATATATATCGCCTCTTATTATTTACCTTGACTCATACTGTGAAGGTTCTTAAAAAGATTTTTTATCATCAATACTTAGGAAAAATTCAATGCACTGTGAAAATATATCTATATATTAATACTATTGTTCATCATCATTATCATTTTGCAACGTTCTCTTCTATGCTTAAAAATGAGACCATCTAAATAATCCAAGATGCAAGAATGTAAATCCTGATTATTTGGTGTCACTTATCCATTGAATTTTTATTTCTTATCAGTGTCGTCACCTCTGGGAAATAATTGACCATTCTGTTTTTTATTATAAAGAACAAAAGGGAAGAAAAGGACATGCTACACAGAAAATATATAATAAGAAAGGAAGAAAGTAAGGAAAATACATAGAGAGGGAGTGAGCCCATGGAAGCAATATCACTGATCTGTTTCAATTGAATATAATAAAAAGAAGGAAAGAAAAAAAACGAGTGAAAGAGAATTAAATCAAGATTATTATACTTTTTACATATTGAACTACTCTGCAATAGCAGTAAAGTTGTCGTGGTGGTCTAAACTCAGTATCAGCCAGATCACAAGGGAGTTTATCTCCTTTTCATGAGCGTTAGACCAAAGAGATTGTTTTGGTATTGAGGTGGGCACCACACATACTATCAGCTCTTACTTTACTGCTCAGATCCCTGTGTTACT
Organism: Doryteuthis pealeii; assembly: GCA_023376005.1. Lineage (NCBI taxonomy): Eukaryota > Metazoa > Mollusca > Cephalopoda > Myopsida > Loliginidae > Doryteuthis > Doryteuthis pealeii. Next base: position 55,121,303 of record CM042162.1, read on the forward strand.
CATACGCTGAGTGGATGAGGGCCAGTATTGAACCAGGAACCTTGTGGTTGCTTAGTCAGACACTTTACTGACTGAGGTAAACTGGCTCTTAAGTAAACATATCAAATGTAATACTTGAATTATCATGCTGTGGTATATCAACAGGGACTTCTAGTTAATTAATGAATACTGCAAGAAATGTTTTTAAAATTGCTTAAATACATTTTGCTTTAGTATTATCTGCGTTATTTGGACTATTGTCCCCATCTTCATTGTTATCTGTACAACGTTTTGACCAATATGCCCTCTGGCCTTCTTCAGGCATTTCTTGTCGGACTCAGGAACCTTCTCAGACTCGGGAACCTTCTTTTCAGACTCGGGAACTTTATACATAATCTCTTTGGAGTTTAAATAGCCAGGTAGTAATGCCAATTAGTGGCAAGCCCTGTCAGCAAGGAAGATAACACTTTTCCACTCAACTCTATCCCAACAATAGTCTACAATAGTCTCTTTGGTATTTAATATGATGTTTGAATATACTGTGCAATGTTGATTAAAATCAACACGAATTTAGCAATACCTTGAATAGTGTGATTAATTTCTTCCAAAAGTTGTCTGTACTGCAAACTGTTCAAGATATTAATACATTTTAAAAACCAGCTACTGATCACAACCAAACACAAAGGAACATCATTTGTAAGTTGGTAATATAGACCATATTTTATATTACAAACTTCTTCTTTTGGAAGTCATCACAGATGACGATGACGTCACTCCATATCTTCATTTGTAGACCCTATGGTGGCTCATTAGTGCAATCTGGACTTGCAGATACAGTCACACACATTGCAGGGGAAATTCCCATCTACATTTGGTTGTTCATGACGACAAAACATTCGCCGCTCTGCAGTCCTGTTTATCTCATTATTGAGCTGCTTAGCTGCTGTGCGGCATGTGTCTCCCAACCCTGTCTTTTGGAGGCCAGATTTCCATACTTGAAGGTTTGATCGTGCATTTCTTCAGAGTTGTCTTAATTTTGTCTTTGAAATGCTTTTGAGGGCCTTCTGTCCTCTGCGTGCCAACTGCAAGTTCACCATAAAGTATTTTACGGAGGAGTCTGTCTGCTAGCAGATGGTATGACCCAACCATCGTAGTTGGCATTGTTTCACTTCATACCACCATATTACAAATACACTTTCCCTTTTTGTATCATGATTCCTGTTACACATTAATAACATTGTTACACAATAATAAAAATGTTACATATTATATAAAGCTAGCCTTCACTTTAAACCCATATATAGGTATTAGAATCAAAGGGGATGTAACATAACATATTAACATTACCTATTTACTTATTGTAAAACCAATCTTTGTAGTCAATTAAAAATTTACAACAAAAACATAAACAATAAATATTTCTATAGAATATAAAACATATATTATTTCTCTGAATGTTTGAGATGAGGCTTGATGATTAGTATTATCTGCATTAATCGGACTATTGTCCGAAGAAGGCTGGAGGGCATATCAGCCAAAACGTTGTACAGATAACAATGAAGATGAGGACAATAGTCCGAATAACGCAGATAATATAAAACATATACTTTTTAGTTGGACTCATGTGGTGTAATGGTTATCATAATAGGAAATGGACACAGTGAGATGAGTTCAAATCATGGACAGGGCTGTTTGCATTTCACACAGTATGTTAATACCCTTCAGAGAGATATGAATACAACTATTCTCTTTTCAGCTATGGGTAAATAGTAGGGCAGATTAGATCTCTAACCTTAGGCAACCAGTCTAGAAGAGGGTAAGCTCTGAATTCAAAGCTTAAAAAATTGACCTTGTGTCACATCATGCAAATGCAGAGGGTTTGGTAAATATGTCTATATAAACCTTTAGAATTGAACTAGGATTTCATTCATTTATTTGTTGTTAGCCTTACATTATACTGATAGATTAACATTATAGAGACATACTTGAAGACAAAAAGAAAATTATAGCTACAAATACTACACTACAAATTTTTGAAGTATATCTAAAGGAATTAAAAAATTATACATTTTGAATTTCATTTTAAAAAGAAATTTTTCTGTTGAAGATTTTGTACTTGTAAAATCAACTTTGTTGTCTGATAAAATAATCCCCAATTCTCAGCATCTGTCTATGATTGAACCTTCACAAAATAAATTTAATACTTACATATCTTTCCAAAAATAGAAATATTTCTCCTTTTGTTTATTCTAAACCAGAATTTGCGCCTTGTAATGATTCTTTATGTGTATGTTGATTTAATCCAAGAGGAATTGACACATTTTATTCGTATTTTGCACGTCGACCAAAATGTCCTGAAACTGACTTTGAAGTGGATGTTGTTGTTGTCAATAGGAGAAACGTTTGCTGTGCGACTATCACAAGACTTAACGTTATCATTATTCTTTTTTCCGCTGATCTGGGATTTGTATGCTGAAAGAAACAGCAGAATGCCAACCATTCATTCTATTATACCATAAAGTTGAAACTAAAAGAAAAAAGTAGAAAAACAAAAAAGTACAAAAAACAAAAAAAAAACAATGGCTACAAATTCTTAGCTCTGAAGATTAAATATGTTGTCAAGGGAGACAACTTATCTTGTACACCAATGAAGTCATTTTTGCAATGGTTGTAATTTATTTTGTTATGGCTTTTGTTTTACAGAGATTTTAGTATTTTTTTTTCTCTGCTTCTTCGGCTTCTTTTTTCTTTTTTTTGAGGAAGATTTTCTTAGAAAAGAAAAAAAGAGTTTTGTCTCGCCATGGATTCTAACCAGTTGCATGTAACAAAAAAGAAACCAAAATCTTCAGATTAGAGGAATTATAACAGAATCTAGTAAGTAACTTAAATTGAAAATGAAGACACGAATATGTATTAGTTTTATCAAGTACCAAATTCTTTTAGCCCTGTTGGCTGGGGCATTAGAATACACTGACTGCACCTCTGTAGAGTGGTAAGACCCACCCCCTCCAATGGGGCCACCTGTTAGCTGTGGATGGCGACCTGGGATGCTTAAGGACGGAATTCTGGTGGATGAGCAGTCCATGACATGCAACACTCCACTTAGACCCTTACTTAGGCTTCCTCTGATCAATCGGCTGGTCACATCAAGCCCTAGCACCTATATGATTGTTCCAACAGCAACCCCCAGCCGTTTTTATCATATATGTGCTAGAAGGTGTGGCTGAGGGTCTACATGTCCTGGGAATGATGTTAAACTCTACCTGATGGTGAGATTCCAGTTCTGGAGGTCTGGGGAAAGTGGACCACCCCTTCATCACCATAGCTCCCTGGTCCACTCTGACCCAGAGTGATAGTACTTGTTAGGGGTCCAACAATGGGTTAAATAGAAAAAAATGTGTTTATGAATAAGAATTGAGGTTCTATCAAGAATGAATTTATTTCAAAACTTTGTTGGCACTAAATGACCCACCGAGGTTGATATGCCATAAATATGCCATAAAACAAAACAAATTCTTTTTAAAACGCACATCCAGGTTACCATCAACATGAAAAGTCATTGAGTATGCCAAATCTTAGGGGACACCTGTCATCTGTTTGAGACAGTAGAACTTTCCAAATAAAAATGAAGAAATTAATTAAACAAAGTAAAAACAATCAAAATGAGAAAATTCCCTGATAAGAAGTCAGAGTGCTCACAACAGCTGAGACTCAAAAAGAAAAAAGAAAATGAGGTTGATGAGATCAAAGGAAATTTCTAGACTTCCATGCTTGACTTGCATTTTATAATATACATAGATGCTTTTTGTTCAAGTGGATTTTGCTGTTCCAGTGGACCATAGAGGGAAAATGCAAGAGAATAAAAAAGATAGAGAAATACTAGGATCTTGCCAGAGAGCTGAAAAAAAGGGTGGAACATGAAAGTAACAATAATACCAATTGTAGTTGGTGCCCTTAGAATTGTTCCCAACTGACTATAAATGAAATTGTAGGAATTGGGGATCAAAGGAAGAATTGAGATCATCCAGACCACAGCACTGTTAAGATCAGAATACTTAGAAGCATCCTGGAGTCTTGTTGTTATTAGGACTTCTGTGAAAAAAAATCAGATAAAATATGTGTGATACACACACACACACACACACACACACATATATATATATATATATATATATATATATATATATATTTGGTGATGAGGATCATTCCATGTGAGGTTCACCTTTAAAAATATAGGTCATCTGTAGTAAGAGCTCAATGCACCTTGTTCCAGGTGTGTGAATGGACAGTGCAATACAATGAATGAATAAAGGAAAAAAACTTTAAATTTGCTTCATGTAATAATTTATTTCAACAGTAAAAAGCATAGCTCATAGAAACTTCTTCTGGCATAGAGTAAACACACACACACACACACACACATATATATATATACAAGGTATGTCAAAAAAGTATTGAGGTTTTTGTACTTTTTGACACAGCTTGTATTCTGAAAAAAAAAAAATAACATTCTATTCATTCTTCATTTCTATCTTGGTAAATACAGCTTTAAACTTGTTGCTTTTTGACACACCTTGTATTCTGAAAAAAATTAATGAATGGAATGTTATTTTTTTTTCAGAATATATGGTGTGTCAAAAAGTACAAAAAATCTTGATACTTTTTGACACGCCTTGTATGTGTGTATATATATATATATATATATATATATATATATATATTATATTGGGAGAATATGTGCTTAATTGAAGTTATACCTAATTTGAAAATTAATTAGTTATAATTAAATGAATTAGGCGTGCATATCGGTTTAAATGTAAGGCGTAAACAATCGAGAAAAAGTCAATCTTTGAAATGTACATACAGAGATTGACTTTTTTTCGATTTGTTTATACCTTACATTTAAACCGATATGCATGCCTAGTTCATTTAATTATAACTAATTAATTTTCAAATTAGGTATGACTTCAATTAAGCACATATTCTCCCCAAAATAGTTGGCTATCGCCATCTTAAACAGATTGTTTGTACACTTCCTATATATATATATATATATATATATATATATATATATATGACCGAAAATGATGAAAAGTACCTGTACTCAGACTACACAAACAGAGATTTTTAACAGTTTTTAAACTACAACCACAGTTGCAACATCTCATTTGCAAAAAAGAAAGCTGAATAAAAAGCTGTACTAAATCCTTGTCTGTCATTTTTAATAAAATCTGCTTCCAAGAGAATTTGCTGACTAATATGAATTAAATGAAAAACAGAAATTCAGCAAAAGAGCAACAAACTAGCCTGATTGTTGGAGGTGGTGGTGTAATGGTTAGAGATGTAGGAAATGAACTCGTTGATCCAAGTTCAAATCTTGGACAAAGTTACAGTTCACATAGCGCTAATATCTTTGGGAAAGGTATGAATCCAACTACTCTTCCTTCAACTATGAGTAAAATAGTAGGACAGACTGGGCTCTTTAACTTTGGTTAAGCAACCAGTCTAGGAGAAGGAAAACTCTGAATTCAAACCTATTAAACTCTGCTTGGAGTGGTCACTACTAAAATAGGCTCAATCCTAATTTGTGATCTATTTCAATAATTTTAAAAAACATTTTTTTTTAGTAAATTAGAGCCTCAACATTTAAGATGAGTAAAGGTATAAAACTTTATATCAAGAGGAATATACAAGAAACTCAAGCCACAGAAATGATATCATATGCATATACAAATGTATCTAAAACAGTTCAGCCTCTTTGTTGGGAGTATAGAATATGCTGACAGCACCTCTACTTTGGCCGTATTTGGGCTAGACAGGCAGTTTGAGAGGTCTCCTCTGATTAATTGGCTGGTCACATTAAGCCCTAGCACCTACATGATTGTCCCAACCTTATTACACTTATGGCTAATCCTCAAACGTTTTTATCATATATGTGCTAGAGGGCAGTGGCTGAGGGTATTAGTGTCCTGGGTATGACATTAAACTGCATCTAGTGGTGAGGTTCCAATTCTGGAGCTCTCGGGAGTGTGGAGTACTTCTTCATCACAATTACTCCCAGGTCCACTCTGATTCATAGCAGTAGTATCTTAGGGTCCCATCTATGGGTTGAATAGATAAAAAGTGAGTTAAAAAAATATGAATACCCAACAAGAACGACTAAAACAAAAACGTCTTCAGCATAACATAACCCAAGGGTTAACTTGTTTTGCTGTAAAACCAACCAAAACATTTCACTGACAATTTGATAAATGATTCCTACACAATTGTTTAAAAGAATGCAGAGATATATATTGTTTATATTGATGATTTTAACAATATCCTTATATCTCTTAATATATAAATAAATATGTCATATTCCTCAGTTTTGTTCTGGTAAAATAACTATGAATTTCATTGCAGGTTCTTATATGGTTAAATAAATAAATAGGTGTTTTATTACTTTTTCTATGAAACATTAAAACAAGACAGTGAAGCAGTCGATTCATGGATAGTAAAATAATTTCTGACAGCAAGTGTAGGAAGTGTTACACTCGCTATGAGGTGTGATAAAAAAAAGTATCATGACTGAAGATTTTAAGTTTTTTAGATTTTAAAAACTGAAATTTAAATGAATCTATGAGCATGGCTGAACAATTATAATAAAGATTCTGTTGATGTCTAGACAAGTCAGTGTCAATTTGAAATAATATTTTGAAGTCTGTCTCAATACTTTTTGAATGAAATGTTTCTGGTAAAACACAAGATTGTGCAAGTGCGGTATCCTGCATATTTACCAGACTTTGTCACTTTTCATTGTTTCCTAAACTGAAAATTAATTTTAAAGCTAAGATTTGTGGAGGACATTAAAAGAAATACAATGGTGCACACGATTGAGGCTGGATTTTTTTAATACAATACTTTGATGTTATTGGGACATAAATATAGCTTTGATGAGTGGAGGAAGAGGAAAATATATTCTATGTGTGAAAGAAAGATTTCAATGAACTCTATTCAGTGATATAATGGGTTTAAACTAGCTGTAAAGATTTACTGAGAAAAATACAAAATAGTCTTTAATGATGTTGCAGACTGTAAATACTCCTAATGCCATCCAAAATTCAAAACAGAACAAACTTTTTGGCCTACTTAATATATTCAGTAAAAATTTATCAAAAAATATTTAATCTACAATGAAAGATTGTCTTGATATGCTTGAAGGAGGCATTTGAAGTGTAATGGTTATAGTCATAGGAAATGGACATAGTGAACTAAGTCCTGGATGAAGCTGGTTGCATTTCACATAGCACTAATACCCTTGGGAAAGGTATGCATCCAACTATTCACCCTCCACTTATGGGTAAATAGTAGAGCAGACAGGCTCTTTAACCTTGGTATGGCAACTGGTCTAGGAGAAGGAAAACTCTGAATTCAAACCTTTTAAACTCTGCTGAAGAAATTGACGTTGTATCACATCCTACTTGTGTGGATGGGTTGGGTAAATACATATGATGAAAACTTGATAATTCTGAAAAATTTGTTTTATTAAAGGAAACAAGTTACTTGTTAGGACATAGGTAAATTGAAGATTAACATGAACTTTGATGAAAGATTTAATCTATTTTATTTTAGGGGGAAAACATTCTTTTATTTATTTTTTTTATTTTTCAACTTGCTGTTCAACTAATTATTTCACTAAACGGATTGAATACTGCTAATATGCACTAATCACGTCTCGGCATTTAGGCATATCTTCTGTCTATTTACAATCGATAGGAAAGGAATTTAATTTCTTTAGCAAATATAATTAATTTGGCTTTTATCAGATTTTTTAATGGTATTTTCTTTTCTTTTTTTTTCTCTTTCTGTAAATATTTATTTTTGTTTAATTTTCTTTCATAGCCAAACACAAATTATATTTCTGCGTATATATTTTTCAACAATAACACCTCATCTCCAGATGAACCCCAAAATCAAATCACAAAGACTTTTATCTTCAGTCTTCTTCATTAGCTGAACTTTTCCGCAAAAAGATCTTCTTATCCTTTGTCGAGCAAAAATCAACTCAATCCTTTCACAGCTTTTCTCTTAGGTTTTACTTTATTAAAACATGTTAATTAGATAATTTGAAAAAATAAACATAAAGAATTTTTTTCATCCCCCCCTTCCATTCAGTTGTCTCGATACGTAAAATAAATCCCATGTGCATACAGCAAAAAGATATCATCTCTGATAATAAAAATCTCCCGCAGTATCTCAAATTAACAAGTATCTAATTTAATGAATGGACTGTTCGATTTGTATCATCATTTCTTCTTTTGTTGTCCCAATTAATTACTGTGTCATTATAAAGATCCCCTTTATTGATTTCAAACTTAATTATCAACTTATCTGAACCAACCTTACTACCTGTTGGTATAATCAACAGCGATATACAAAACTCTTTATAAGCAATAAAGAAAACATTCATTGATATATTCCATTTGAAATAATTTTTTATTTTATACAAAAATTCATGGATCCATTTTATTATTAGATTACTTTTCCTGAAGGGGCTAATTTAGCTCAGTCAGTTGAGCAGCCAACCAGGAATCATAAGGTTATGGGTTTGATACCAGTCCCTGCCAACTAAGGAACTCAATAAAAAAAGATTACATGGACTTGAACATAAACAAATGAAAATCATTATGAAGAAATATTCCACGGCACTAAGGAATCACAATGTTCCAGTTTCTATACTGGTCCTTGCCAACTCAGCACATAAGTAGCACAGCTCAGGTAATCTGATCTGAGCAGTAAAGTGGCAAGCTGATTGTAGGTGTGACACTCCACCTCAGCAAAAATAATCTCTCTGATCTAGTGCTATTGAAAAGGGGATAGACTCCCTCGCTGTCCAGCTTATACCAACAATAGGCCACTTTGCCAACTTTATTTTTTAATTTTTACCTTTCCCGAAATGTAAATTAGAAAAAGTAGAAAGAAATGATTTGATCACTTCAGAGAAAATAACAATATTTTATTTTAATCTTACAATAATTAACTAAATGTCTTTTCCTCTTGTCAGCTGATGCAGAAGAATACACCGACTGCACCTCTGCAGAGGGGTATAATCCCCCAATGGAACTACCTGTTGACTATGGGTGGTGATCCGTAATACTTAAGGATGGAATCCTGGTGGCTGAACAGTGCATGACATGCAACTTCACATTTTCCTTACTCGAGCTTGATGGGTGTAGGAGAGGCTCCTTTCAATCAGTCGGCTGGTCACATCAAGCCTTAGTATTTATATGATTGCCCTGACCCTAATACCCTTATGGCAAACCCCAAAAGCTTTTTATCATATGCATACTAGAAGGCTGAGGGTCTTAGTGTCCTGGGTAAGACGTCAAACTGCATTTGGAGCTCTGGGAAGTGTGGTGTATCCCTTCATCCCCATTACTTCCAGGTCCATTGACTCAGAGTGGTATCTATGACGATTATAATACAATGTAGCTTCTCTGAAGTCTAAGTATTTAGTCCACTCATCTACTCGGACAAAATTCACAAGTGGGAAAAGACATTTGAACTGGAATTTTAAATCTTTGAGTTTCTAATTATTTTTTACTAAATATCAGGTTCTGCCATTCAAACCAAATCCACATGTGACAAGTGTCCTTTGAACATAGTGTAGAACTTCAGAAATTTGAACTTCAAGTATTATTTTCTGTCACTCAAACCAAATCAACAAAGACAACTAATTTCAGTGAAGCCTGAAGAGAAGGAAAGAAGAATTGGTGAGATGATTCAGGAAAATTAGCAAATTAAGCAAAATGACATTGCTCTGACTCTTGAATAAATACAGAATATCATTGCTGATTTACAGACAAATAAATGCCTTATATATAGTACAATAATTAATGGAAATGATGAAGGAACAATGAAAAATAAAATCTGTCAACAACCCAACTAACATCATAACAAGCAGAATGATTTCTTCATGTATTTTGAAACTGAGGATAAGTCTTGTGTTTCTGACTGTAACTCTTAGAATAAGGCAATCTATGGAATGCTATCACCAAAAAACTCTAAGAGAAGGAAATTCAAACCAGTTCCTTCAGAGTAGAAAATCATGCTCACAAGATTTTAGGACACAAAGGAAGTTATCTAAACAGAATTTCTGCCAAATGGAATGGCAATTTGGTGTTTTGGAACACTATGAGTACTCAATGAACTCACAGAATGAAATTTGAAATGAGATATTTTTTGCATCATAAAAATGCAAGGTAGTCAACAAATGGCACAGGTATTAAAATGTGACACACCTTCATCCAGCCTCAACTATGCACCTTCAGATTTCGGATTGAAAGGTCAATAATCTTTAGTGTTCTGGATATGATGGTAAATTGAAGTGATGAAGTTCCAATTTTGGGGCTCTGGGGAGTGTGGAGTACCCCCTTACCATCATTACTCCCAGGCCCATACTGACCTGGAGTGGTAGTACCTGTTAGGGTCCCATCTATGGGTTAAATATAAAAAAAAGAGTCTTTAAAAATATGTTTAAAAAATTTAGTTAAAAAACAAATTTAAATACCCATCAAAAATGAATAAATCAAAACATCTTTAGTATAAGATAACCCAACAAGAGTTGACATGCTGTAAAATCCAACCAACAAACCAACAACAATATTTTTATCTGATGCCAAAATTGATGATGCTGGGTGCACAGTTGGATCAAAAGTAAACCAGACAATTTTTTCGTGTATGGAAGGAAATAGCAAATAGAATGTTTAAAAAAATGTATACTACAAAATAATGACTGCGTAGAAGAATAAAGTGAAATAAATTCATTTTATTTTGATAAAAAATTTTGATTATACTATCTCGTCTAAAATGTTTTGTCGGTTTGGAGACCTTATTTATCAATCACCCCTTAAACTTCATTTTGATACCAATTTTTCCATCTATCTATTGAGTATAAAATTTCTTTTGTAGAATTCCCCAATTAAACCTTTTAGATTAAAAGTAGTCACAAAGAAGATTTAAATTGTAAGGTTTTAAAAAAACACTTCAAATTAAATATTAAAACTTTTAATCTCTAATATATTCAATGAAACTTTCCAGTGAAACAAGTGTCTTTATCGGGTTATTTTCTACTTAAATTTTTCAAGTACTATGCAAGATTCAAATGAAAAATCTAAATTTAATACACTAGTTTCAAGGAGTTTTATGAGGGAAGCGGTTATTTGTCTCACACCTTTTGTTTTCTGTGTTTTTTATCAAAGTTTCTCAAAGACTTTTGGATTCTAAACTCTTTTTTTTTTTTTTTCAGTGATTATCTTTTCTTTTTCTTTTTTCTTTTTTTTCTTTTTCTTTTTCTTTTCTTTTTCTTTCTTTTTTTTTCTTTTTCCTTTTGTTCGTTTTTCTTTTCTTTGTTTTCTTTTCTTTCTTTCTGTTTTGCTGTCAACGAGAAGCAACTGGTTTATCCAGAGGTTGTTGATGGATGAAAATAAATCAGGTGCAAGTGATAGTAGAGAACGAAAGATGGCAGATGCTTTTATTTAAAAGGAAGGTCGGTACTGGTGGAGATCACTTGACACTCAAAACAGGGGGGGGGGATGAAGGTGCAGAGGGAATAGAAGGTGCAGCAGGTGAGTATGACAAGAGATGCATGCCAACCAAAATCTCGAGCAAGATTCATCAGATTTGCAGATGGTGCAAGATGCTATCATTCATTTGCCAGAGTTTCACATACTTTCCATGAATTATAATAATTGAGGCAGATAATAATAATAATAATAATAATAATAATAATAATAATAATAATAATAGAATTTAATCTTAGAAAGACACTAGTTTGGCAGAAACAGTGAAATGATAAGAACAGTGCAAATAGATATAGAAAATTAGATTTACAGTTACCTTAAAACTCTACTGGTCATGTATCTATTAATAATGGAGATTAGGTCTCTATTTGTTTGTAACCAAACTACGTCACTACTTACATCACATTACCTAAATCGTTAAATATAGAATAGATACGCTCAAAATTTGAGCATGCAAACTTAGACGTTTTTTTGATAAATACATACCTGGTATTACATATTTATATATAGTTTGTTTTATTTTGATATATATGTTTAAAGTTATCAGAACTAAGTTTCCATTTCAAATGTTTTATAATTTACTCTTTTAATAAATTTGATGATTTTACTTAATTATGGTACAAACTCTCTGACATTGAATTTTTAACTCCCACCCCCTCAGGCAACATCTTTCAAAAATTAATTTTTATACTGCCAGAGGGGTTTTTTGCTAGTCTTATTGTAATGGAGATTATGTGTATGTCTGTCTGTTACCGAAACCATGTCATCATCAACATCACAATTTCCTTAGTTATTTACTTCACATTCACTATTATTATATCTATATTTAAATCTCAATCATTAAGAAAAATATCAAACATTAAAAATACTGTTGGCCTTATCTACATACCAATAACATGCAATTGCAATATAGCTTATTATAGTGTGAACAGGAATGATAATTTGCATATTGATATTAAAAAATTGATTCTAATAAATATTTGCTTAGTTTTATTGATTTCTAATTGTTTGGTGTAATTTTAACAATTTAAAAAAATCCATTACCAAAAAAGAAATAATGTAATTTTAATGTCTGATTTAGTTAAATTGTTGAATTAAGAAAATTTTGCAATAAAAGTCAGGACTGATGGAAAGAGCTATTATTCAAACTGTTCTATTCTTTGAATATAACCCCCCTCTCAAATAAGTTTAAAGTAATAATTAATAGTTAATGATTTATATAGAAATCAATAAAAATATGTGTAATCTTTTTATGGACCATATGAACCT
>CM042162.1:55139111-55156611 GCA_023376005.1 Doryteuthis pealeii
TACCAAAAATTTGTTTATATATATATATATATATATATATATATAGTGTTCGATTACCACATTAGCATTTACATTGCTGTGGCATTAGTAATTTATCCAAGAATGCTTAATATATCATAAACCTAGAAAAGAAAATAACCAACATCTTTTATACAATAGACAATAGTTTAACAATCCATTTTTTCTATCCTATCAATAGAATAGCAAACATGTTAGCGCTGAAAATGGCCAGTGAAATGGGCTGGAGGTACAATATTCCCAATGTTCATATTTTAAGTATGGAAGTCATCTTTACCCAACCCATCCACCATGGGTAGGATTGGACACAAGGTCACAAGTATGAGACATCCAGTCATCTTGAAAGGCAGTGTGCAGTTATTGTAGAGTATTTTAACATAATGGCAGAGACATGAATGTAACACTGACGTGTAAATTAGTACACAAAAGTTTCTAGCAAAAATGTGTTAGATGAGAATGAAAAAGTTTAAGGATGAATCATCATAATGCCACATAGCTTTATTTCCATTGGATGAGCCATGAAATGTGGCATGGTGGGAAAGAGAAGGAGTTAGAATTCAGAGTGTGGATTGAGTCTGGTAGAACGCACTGAGAGAGTAAGACAAGGGCTTTTGCTCTTGTCAGTTGAGACTCTGGGGGAAAATAAAATTCTCATGAGAAAAAGAAGTGGCATTGTGTTATTACTAAAAACTCTAAATGGCACAAGGTAAGATGTCCCCTTGCACCCCAAGTTGTTTTCCAGACTCGAAACATCCAGGAATTGTCAGTCAACTCCAGAATCAACCCAGCAACCAAGATTCAAGCGTTTCCAATGCAGTACCAGTCCAGAGATAAGTATACAATTAATATTTATATATCAACAAAGCATCACGTCATTCAGAAATGAGTGCCATAATGAAACATTGACACATCATCAAGGTGGGAGAGAGAACGAGTGAGAATTCAGAGTGTGGATTGAGTCTGGTAGAACACATTGAGAGAGCAAGACAAGGGTTTTCAGACTCCAAACAACAAGGAATTGTCAGCCAACTGAGCATCAACCCAGCAACAAGATTTGAGCCATCCCATTTCTTTATCAACACATCATCACTTTATTTTCTATTGTCTGAAATAGACTTGACCTTTGGAGACGAAAAAAGGTCAACAGGAAGCAAATTGAGAGGTTTTCACTGTTCAACTTCAGGTGAAAAACTGACATATACATTCAGTCTAGTGCATGTGGTTCCAATTCTAACCATCATCATCATGTCGCGCAGTTTGCACGGATATCCATAACTATCTCTCGCCACTATCGACCCTGGTAGCTCTCTGCGCTGCGGCCAACATCCATACATAGTTGGTCAATGTAGGTCCTGGCTGGGCGGCCCACATTAGCATGCCCATGAGCTGGCTTCCACAGTAGTACGTCACTTACGAGCTCGTCCTTGCTTCTCCAGCAGTGCCTCGCATGCCTAGCCCGTCTTACTCGTATGGTTTGTGAGATGGGGGGCAGGTGGCCATACAGTTGCTTTTTTGTGGGGTGCTGCTTCCACGACTTATTCAGGACACTCGCAGCATTCTAGTGCAGCTCCCATCTAGCTTATTTTCAAGGCGCTTTGTTAGGGTCCAGGTGGTACAGCCATATAGCAGTAGCGACACAACCACAGCCTGGAAGAATCGTCTCTTTAGCTTGTCGGGGAGATTGGATTTCCATATGACTGATAATTTGTTGGTGGCCAACCATGCCTTTCCTAACTTCAGGTGAAAAACTGACGTATACATTCAGACTAGTGCATGTGGTTCCAATTCTAACCAATGTGACGTAATGCAGTCAAAATATCTGTTGTACATTCTTGAACACCATAACATCTACTTTGAATTGTGCTATATGGCACTGAACTTTAGATCTTTGCTTTTCATTCATTGTGAAAAATTATGGCTCTACCACAGTTTGACTTCAAATTGATATTTTCAGGACCTGATGAGATCTATTTGAAATCATGGTAGAGCCATAATTTTTTCTACAAAAATTTTTTCAAAAATCAGGCAATATTTTCCAATAAACCTAAATAGTTATTCAGTAAGTTTTGCTTAGTTTAGCACAAGGCCAGAAATATGGGGCACACAGTGAGAATCAAACTCACTTACAATTGTCTACAAGCTAATAATTAGAGAGTGGAGAGAGAAAAACAGATGAAATATTGAGAACGAGAATTGGATGAAAGTTAACAGAAGATGGAATCTAGAGAGAGAGAGAGAGAGAGAGAGAGAGAGAGAGAGAGAGAGAGAGAGAGAGAGAGATACATAAAAGCATGTGACTTTCTATATATAATGTGGAAAAAGATCTGAAGTGAAAACCAAAATTTGGTCGTATATTTATTTATTTATAATACTTTTCATTACCTCATTTTTTAAGGATATCTAACAGCTGGCATTAGATATGTTGCCATGACAACCTCATCAAGATTTATCTTTTTTTTTCAATAATAAAAAAATAAAAAATTTAAAATCATTATCTGATGAAATTTGGAAACAAGCAAAACATATTGAATAAAAGATTTTGCATTTTTAATGTCAGATTGTTTTCTTTTCTGTTGGATATTTATCCCATATATATAATGTTGTTTTTTGCTTGCAGACCCACAATGTGTAGGTGCGCATAATAGAATGTCAATTATAAGCCCTTCCTTGTTTCTCAGCAGTGTCCAGTATGTCTTGTTTGTATGAAAGCAGGTAAGTGGCTGTACAGCTGCCTTTTGTGGGGTTCTGCCTCCAGAATTTGTTCAAAACCACATGCAGCATCCTTGTGCAGTTCACATGCAGCATTTTCTTCAAGTGTCTTTATTGGTTTACAGGTGGTGCAGCCATACAGTAGCACTGACATTGCTTAAGCTTGAAAGAATTCTTACTTTGTCTTATCAATGTATTTTGAAAATATAAAAAAATAACCCATTTAAATGTTTATCAACGTCATCAGGTCTTGAGGAGAAAAGTTCAAATAATTTTTTTAAAGTCCCGTTCGTTGAAAGGTTTTTGGTTAATTCATTTAATTTTCACAGATTTGCCTCACAAGTCAAATATATTTGGTAGTGGTGGTAGGAATACGAGTTGCATCTCTTCTGCCATCAAATTGGGCTTATGGTGTATAGTAAAATAGCACTCGGTCAGAAATATCAGTCACAGTGCTAATGTTTACCTTCAATCAAAATCATTCAAATCTAAGGAAGCCCATAAAGAGTGAAACAGAATAAATAAATAAATACAAAATGTCGGTTTCATGTTACATTAGACTTCTATTCTGTCGGATATTTTATTCATATGTTTATTTATACTTATCTACATATATATGAATAGTTGTGAATATACACATATACATGCAGATATGGAAAAAGAGAAGAAATATTTGTGTGTGAGAGAGAGAGAGAGAGAGAGAGAGAGAGAGAGAGAGAGAGAGAGGAAAAAATATCAGACAGTTCTCTTTGAGATTTTCAGGAAGGCAACATTGTCTCCTTTGCCTGCAAATGTTTTCCATGGATTTCCAGTTGTTGGCTTTCAGAATTTAATCTCTAGCAGCAGCAGGGGCAAGTGGTTTTGTCCAAAAGTTTGCAATTCTCAGCAGGTCACCCTATTAGTCTAGAAAAAAAAATAAATAGAAACAGAAAAATGAATAACAACATAAAACATGCATTTCTCAAAAAGGACAGAATATATATATATATATATATATATATATATATATATATATATATATATATATATATATATATATATATATATATATATATATATATATATATATATATATATATATATATATATATATATATATATATATATATATATATATATATATAGATATATATATATATAGATATATATATATATATATATATATAATATTTCTGTCCTTTTGAGAAATGCATGTTTTTATGTGTATATATATATATATATATATATATATATATAACATATATATATATATATATATATATATATATATATATAACATATATATATATGTATATATATATATATGTATATATATATATATATATGTGGAGTGTTTGCCTCTTCATAATGTCAATAACCTAGAATAAATCTTATGGATTTGATAGAATCTGAATGTGAAGTGATCATTCGTTTTTACTGAGATATTCTTAGGAGAAAGTGAATGCCTACAAGAGACTTTGTGGATTTGATGCTTTACAGATCTGGACTGGTCATCTTTTCTTCTTTTTTTTTGTATTGAAGGAATCTAAAGAGAAGGCCAATATCTGTAACCTAAAATAATTCCTATAGATTTAATAGAATATATATGTGGTTTGTTTGTTTAACAGTGTATCAACTCCTTTGGGTTATTTAATGCCAAAAGATTTATTCATTTGAAAATTTACAATCATAACAATTCTAAATCTTTTTAATAATATACCCCTTTCTTCCCAAATTTAATACTCAAGCAATGTGGAATACTAAAAGACTAGCAGGACATGTGGATATACCACAGTATGATAATTTAATTATCATGTTTGATATTTTTACTTAAGAGCTATTACGAAATAGTTCAATATATAAAAAGTGTAATAATTTTGATTTAACTCTCACTCTTTTGTTTCTTTCCTTCTTTTCATTATATTTGATTGAAACAGATTAGTGCTATTGTTTCCCTGCACTCATATCTTCTCTATATATTTCCCCTACTTTGTTTCTTTATTTTGTTTGTGTAGCATGTCCTCTTCTTCCCTTTCTTTCTTTATAATAAAACGAAATGATCCATTATTTAGCTGAGGTGATGACACTCATAATAAATAAGCATTCAATGGATAAGCAACAAAAAAATTAATAAAACTGAATGATATAGATATAATTTTTTTTTAAATCATACCTTTACTAAAGAAATTGTCATTGTCATTGTCATCTCTCCTGTAGAATGAATTTTTGGTAATAATTTCATTTGCATTCTGATAACACTAGAAGACTACTTACAAAAAAAGTATTTCATTCGGATTTTCTAAACTTTCTTCTTCATTTCCATATGATAACACACGTAGGATTCATTAAATATCTAAAAGTTTCTATTTACTTTAATGGTAATGTAAAATCCAAAGTGATAATACTTGAAGATAAAACTCCGACAAAGGTTGATAGACAAAACATTTAATATACAGCACAGAATAAACAGGGTACATAATACATAGGTGTACATAAACATACATACAAAAGTAGTATAAATACATATACAAGAGTAGGGATAATGACACATTCATGAATGGTAAAATACAAGATATTTAGGTATCAAAGAGATACCTAAATGTACATAAAAACGTAGTTACGGATACATGACTAAAGGATAGTCATATATCATAAAAGAGACTTACTAGCAGTGAGTGGCCAGTGTTAAGGGCCGAAGCCCCAACGAGAAGTGGGTAGACAGAGTCTAGCCCATAGTGTCTCGAGGGTTGAGCAACAGGCAAAGAGCAAGAGACGTTCAAATCAGCCGCTTAAATATCAAAGGCCCCTAGTGGGAACCAGCGAAACTAAACGGGCAGACAACTCCCCAAGGCGAATACGAAAATAACGCCTACAGTAATATCTACAATCAATATTATTATAGTCATAATGTTGTTATGGCCATTTTACACTCCAGCCATTTTGACCACAACAGATACCTGAAGAAGGCCAGAGGGTTGAAAAATCGAAACATTATTGTGGTTATAATAAAACCCAGATAAGAACATTTGCCCAAGTATCCTGGGTAGGATGTTAAATTGCATCTAATGGTGAAGTTCCAATTTTGTAGCTCTGGAGAATGTGGAGTACCCCTTCATTGCCATTACTCCTGGTCAGAGTGGATCTAGGAGTAATAACATCTGATAGGGTCCCATCTATAGGTTAAAAAATGAGTTTTAAAAAATGGGTTAAAAAGTTTAACTTAAAAAAAAATTGAATACCAATCAAGCATAGAACAAAACATCTTCAACATAAGATAACCCAACAAGGGTTGACATGCCGTAATTCCAACAAATTGTCCAAGTAGATCAGTTAATGATCTTCTTATAATTCACCAAATGTTCACCTGTCCATACTGCTAAGGCACCACCAATTTTGATCCAATTTTCACCAAACTTTCAACAATTTTTAGAGGTATTTAGTGGGATCTGTCTCTCACTCACTATGTCTTGCTGTATCCCTCACTGTAGAAGAGTTTCCATCTCATGGGACTTACTCACTCTCTTGGTAATCATTATGGGAGCCAGATGGCTCACTATATACATTTAGATCCCTTCTCTGCTGCAGCCAGGTGTCAAGCCACTAAGGAGGGTTCATATCATCTCAATTATTGCCTGGCCTAAAAATTAAAAAGAACGGCTAAGAAGCACCATTTAAAAAAATGACTATTGTGTTAATAATTCCAATTTTGGAAAGTAGTAAATATCTATTTGAAATGTTGATTAATATTTAATGGTTTTTGAGTAAGATGTAAGATGGCTTTCAGTTCATTAAGAGGTTCAATTACATATGTAATGGAGGCAATAACACAGAGTAAATAAATAATAGAAACAAGTAAAACATTCTGTAAATATATTTGAGTTTGATTGATTGATTTTAATGGCATGTCAAACCATTTAGTGTTATTTTATACCCAGAGGTTAGGGAATTGCATTCATGTTTACATTTTTTGTGTAGTGTTTCTTAAGAGTTTAACAGGTACTACCACTCCGGGTCTGAGTGGACTTGGGAGTAATCGCAATAAAGAGGTTCTCCACACTTGCCAGAACTCCAGAACTGTAGCCTCACCATCTGATGCAGTTTAGTGTAATTCCTAGGTCTATAAATATGAATGATTATTCTAAACTTTAATAGAAGTGATTCTACAATCTACATCCTTTATTTTTTTAAATAATGACCATCTTAAAATAACCCGTGTTAATATGGGTTAGCACAGCTTGGGTAATCTGATTTGTTTGTTAAAGTGAAGAACGGACGGTAGGTGTGGCACTCTATCTCAACACAATTAATCTTCTTGGTCTAGTGCTAGGGAAAAGGGAAAAGGGGATAGACTCCTTCGTTGTATGGCTGATACTGACATAAGCCACTCTACCAACTCAAATTTACTGCTAGTGATCATAATTCTTAGAAATTCAAAAATATATGTGTGATTGGGGGTGGGGGGTGTCAAGCACATCTGTCAGCTGAGTAATATGTAAAAGCTTTAGATTTTTTTATTTTGTTGTTTATATATTTTTTCCCAAAATTTAAGTTTGTTTAACCCTTGACCTTCCAGTACTGGCTGTGCAAGTTGAGAAAGCTTTTATTTTTTTTTTTTTTTTTTTACTTTTACAAAATAACGAAGTTAGAATTGAATTCTACAATAACATTTCAAATAAAAATTTTCTGTTAAAGTTTTTTTTTTTTTTTCATTTTTTCTTTTTTTAAGTTAACAACACCTTCTGTTTTTAATTAATTATTTAAAAAAAAGATTTGTAAAAAGAAAGAAAAAACCTTCTGAAGATACATCAAGTAAGTGAATGTTGGCCTTCAAGAAACGCAAGCCAAATTTGTTGAAACAAACACAAAAGCAAATTAGGGTCGAATTTAGGGAGTGGGAGATGAAGGGAGTGGTTGCCTGGAGGGGGTTAAATCAAGCTTTTACCAAAATGGGGTCTTGGAACTTGCAGCTGCTGCTTTCGATTTGGATTTGATCCGCAAATAGTGAAGGTAAGTGGGAAAGAGTTTGAACGCAAATGATGAGCCAAACTTGGAACGCTATTAATGCATCTGCACTGAATTCTTTTAAAACCAGGATCAATTTTGTGCAATTTTTTTTTGTATTATTATTTTGTCTTTTTTTTATTTAGGGGGGGGTAGGGGGGAACGTTTTCTATTTTTCTTCTGCAATCTAGAGAACTAGATGACAACAGAAAAAGGTTTGGAGAAGTCTGGGGATCTTAAAGAGCTAAAGGTGCTTCTAAGGAATTTCGTAAAACTAAAAAGAGATAGGAAGTTGGTGGGTGGGGATCATAGAGTGGCACTTAAAACATTTTCAAAGTGAAATTAAATTTAGATTTCAGGTAAAAGATTTTATTCAATCATTTAAAGTAGTAAGACAAGGGGTAGTAGTCAGAGGGACTTGGAAATGAAAGCAGGAAAGTTTTAGAATTCTGGAGAAATGGTCAACTTTTTAAAAAAATTTAAAAAAAGAAGCTTGGATATCAATGAGGGTCATTCTTTTTTCTTTTTTTTTTTCTATTAATGTAAACTCTGCATTGTTTGGAATTTGTTTATAGTAAATATTATTTTAAACCTACAAAAACATTTGTTTTGAGACTATTCAAAATGGTGAAAATAAATCAGAATGCTCCAGGCTGGTGGTTGAGAAGTGAAAACCATATAAAATTTATGGAAGAATATATGATGTGTATAAAGAAGTATGTTTTAGCAGAAAAATGTTTACAAATGGGCTAAATATAGTATTATCTGCGTTATTCGGACTATTGTCCCCATCTTCATTGTTATTTGTACAACGTTTTGGCCGATATCCCCTCCGGCCTTCTTCGGGTATTTCTTGTCGGACTCGGGAACCTTCTCGGACTCGGGAACTTTCTTGTTGTAATCAGGATCCATCACGGAACTTTGAACCTAACTCTTTATTTAGTCCACGGGGGTATCCTGTTCTCATTCTGCTAACCATAGCTGGGGTAGGAGTTGTGTTAATTATTTTTCTAACTGCCTCTACTCAGGATTGAACTCGGGATCCAGAGATAACTGTCACTTAGAACTGTCTTAACATAACTACCTTATCCACTAGGCCATGTGGATAATTAACACAACTCCTACCCCAGCTATGGTTAGTGGAATGAGAACAGGATACCCCCGTGGACTAAATAAAGGGTTAGATTCAATGTTCCGTGATGGCTCCCGATTACGACAAGAAAGTTCCCAAGTCCGACAAGAAATACCTGAAGAAGGCCGGAGGGCATATCGACCGAAACGTTGTACAAATAACAATGAAGATGGGGACAATAGTCCGAATAATGCAGATAATACTAATCTTCAAGCCTCATCTCAAACATTCAGAGAAATAGGGCTAAATATGGGTTTGCAACTGTAATTCAATTTATTTATTGAATGACCCTCTTAGTAAGTTAATCGTTTGAACTTTATAGTCATCCAAAAATTAAGTGCTAAAAAGAAATATTTCAGAATGATTTTTTGGACTATACACTCATCTAAAAGTTGCACGGTTAGGTGTAAATAATTAGAATATTTGCTTGTGTTACAAAATGATAGGCATAGCCTATCATTTTTGTAAGAAAGTGTAGTATAAATTTTGGTATTAAACTGAAAAATTACAGGAAAAATCACTGAGAAATTGACAGACAAGTATTAACCCCAAGTTTATCTGAAATGGGGCTCTCATTAGCTTAGAGACTGATGTGACCAGGCAACTCTTGGTAAAGTAGAATTTAGTCAGTGTAGTTAAGTTCAGTCTCATAACAATGTCTTTGCTGCTGACTTCCCTGTGTGCATGTGGTATAAAGAATGTTTCGTAATAAAACCATATACCAGAAAATTTCTCTACATTATTTCTTGATTAAAAGAACTTAAAAAGATGGAACACAGAGAAGCAGACCATCTCGATAAAAGACGGTGATGAAAGAGAAGCAGAGGCCTGATAATAGCAGATGTTTGAATTTAATAAGAAGACTCTGCAACATTCATCTTAAAGAGTCGTCATAAGGCAATGGTCCAGTAATAGAGGTAAATTGAAAATGTAATTTACCTCTATTTCATTAGAAATTAAAATATTCATGAATCTTGTTATTTACTCTTTGTTTCCTTAGGTAAAATAATTTCTAAAGATCCTGCAAAATAGCAACAGCACCTCAGAAGAAAGCAGTTGTATGGCCATTAGTCCCCATCACACAAACCATCTGAGTAAGACCAACAAGATATGCTAGACACTGATGGAGAAGCAAGAATGAACTCATAAGTGACTTTCTTTTGTGGACACCTATGCATGGACACACCAGTGTAGGCCAACCAGCAAAACTGACATCAATCTGGTCTATGTGGATACTAGATGCTGTGCAGATGCTGTGAATGGGGCGATGGTTGATAGGGATGGTTGGAAAGAGAGAGTCATGGGTATCTATGCTGTCAGTGTAACCTTATGATGGTAAGTGCTAAAAAAAGATTCCCCCACTGCTGTTGTAAGGTGAACAGTGAAGAAATAAGATGTTTGATTGTACTATATACTCATTTTAAAGTGAAAATGATTGATTGATTAATTTTAATGGCATGTCAATCTGCCGGGTTATTTTATGCCTAGAGGTTAGGGAATTGCATTCAGGTTTACATTTTTTTGTAGTTGTTTCTTAAGAGATATTTTTGGCATACAGTCCAATCAAATACAAATAGTTTTTAAACAGATCTATTTGACCAATAGATGGTATCACTCCAGCTCAGAGTGGGCCTGGGAGTAATGCCAATGAAGGGGTACTCCACACTCCCCATATCTCTAGAACTTGGTTTGGTTTCTTGGTTTTATGGCATAACAAACTTGGTGGGTTATTTAATGTCAAAGCCACCTTTGTAGAAGAACAGTAGTTGTACTATTCAACCCATAATAGGCGGGGATGAGGAGGGTCGTACCATTACCAAGGGAATTAGTTTTAAAATAAACATAATTGCGCAACTGGAGCTCAAACTCACTTATAATTGTGTCGCAGTCCAGCACTTTAACCACTATGCCACAGGGATTCACCTATCTCCAGAACTGGAGCCTCACCAATAAATGCAATTTAGAGTCCTATCCAGGATGCCCCTTTTGGGTGGTTGTCTTACGGGAGGATTCAGTCAGCATATTTTAAGCCTTATTGACAGTGTTCTGTATGTATATGTGTTTGTATACATTCCACTAAAAATAAGACAAAAGGACTGAAACAGAGGGGAAAGTAACCATGACAGTCTTCCAGAAAGAAAGAGAGACAACAGTAACCCCAGCAAACATCACTGTTTGTGTGCAGTTACTGCACCAGAGACTGCCATTCAAAAATCGGCATGCTCAGCCACTCACACAGATACAGATAAAAAAAAGAAAAAGAAAAAGGAAAGACAGAAGGATACCAACAAACTAAAAATAGTTATTTTGTGTCATGGCAATGCTTTTTTAATCTTTTTTATTTTATTTTACATTAGAATATTATTTTCCTCTATTTTTTAAATTTCTTAGCATATTGTGTAAGCATTCCTTTTTCTTATTGTAGAAAAACCGAGCATGAGTCATGATGTTAAAGAATGTTATATTTAATATGAAATTGATAACTGCCTGACTAATTTTCTTGATTATAACAGATTTTGCCTGGTGTCATTCTTTTTTTCCTTTCTTCCCATTTTTCTCACTTGGCCTCTTCTTAGTTCCCTAGACACATGTGGTTTTATTTGATCTCATTGGGGTCATTGATTAGTTAAAACTACCAAGCTATTCTAATTAGCATTCTTTGTCTTTTTAGCCATGTTAGTTTCACATCGTTTCTACATGTTTTCCCTGTTTTTCTTAATTACTGATGCCTCAGTGTATCAGTTAATTAGCAATAGTTTTATCTCAGAAATTGTTCATCTATTTATCTATCTTGGCCTGTTCTTGTCTATCTCAGCCTATTCATTATCTATCTATCTATCTATCTATCTATCTATCTATCTATCAGTTTGGACATATCTATCTATCAAAATTTCTTAATTTCTATCTATCTCAGTCTGTTCACATCTATTTATTTATCTATCTGTCTGAGTCTGTTCATATCTATCTATCTATCTATCTATCTATTTGAGTCTGTTCATATCTATCTATCTATCTATATCTATCTATCTGAGTCTGTTCATATCTATCCATCCATCTATCTATCTATCTATCTATCTATCTGAGTCTGTTTATCTATCTATCTATCTATCTATCTATCTATCTATCTATCTGAGTCTGTTTATATCTATCTACCTATCTGAGTCTGTTTATATCTATCTATCTGTCTATCTATCTGTCTATCTATCTATCTATCTATCTATCTATCTATCTATCTCTGTTTATATATAACTATATATCTATCTTTCTGTTTATATCAATCTATCTCTGTTTATATCTATCGATCTATCAATCTATCTATCTCAGTCTGTTCATATCTATCTATCTATCTATCTATCTATCTATTTCAGTCTGTTCATATCTATCTATCTATTTCAGTCTGTTCATATCTATCTATCTATCTGTCTCAGTTTGTTATCTATCTATCTATCTATCTATCTATCTATCTATCTATCTGTCTTAGTTTGTTCATATCTATCTTATCTATCTATCTATTCATATCTATTTATCTATCTCTGTAACTACATATATAATTTCATAACTATTTCCAACAGAAAACATTAAAAAAATGAAATTCAATCTTAGTTGAACTGCTTAATTTTCCTTTGTACTAGTATCATTTGGGAAAGGCATGAATCCACTTGTCCCTGTTCCCTACACTCTGATCCAGTGTCAGATGTATAGGTAAAATATCTTATCACTGATTTATCATCATTTCTGATATAGAAGAGTGTGGTTAAGTGTAACATTTTGGCAACCACTGTCCCATAATTACCCATATCTTCATAGTCAATAGTACCTCCTATAAGTAAGCACTCGCAAGATGTCTGTGGTTCTTATATAATTAAAACATGTGAAAATGACAGTCTTTTTTTTTCTTTCTTTCATGTTAAAGATGATAAAAAAAATTTTAAGAGTGAAAAAGAAAAAAAAAAGAAAGAAAAACTTAAATGTCAAAGAGATTTTGTATCTTATCGAGTTTTCTCTCATCTGTGTTGAGAATATCTACACAAGTTTATCTTGTCTTTCTTAATTAATTACACGGTAATAAGCTAGCTTATTATCCATTTTACGACAATATTGATAGACAGTAGTGCTGCAAGGTATGGCTTCACACACCCCTCCCCCCCTGCAAATTGCTGAATTTGCACTAATGACAAAAGTATACAAACTACTGTGGATTTTATATAATTTAAAAAAAAGAAAGAAAAAAAGGTTAGAATTATTTGGATTATTTGGACTATTGTCCTCATCTTTATTGTTATAGCAATAAAGATGAGGACAATACTCTGAATAATCCAAATAATACTAATTATCAAGCCTCATTCAGAGAAATAAAAAAAAAGGTATATACATTGATAAAAATGTTCTAATTTATAAAAATTTAAATAAACTCTATTTCATTCAAAAAAAAAAAACTGATATAAATTTTTTTTTTTTTGTTTATGGCATATCAACCCTTTTGGGTCATTTAATGCTGAATCAAGTCATTCTGATGAACAAACAAAATTGTATTAATATAAAGAATAGGAGAATTTTGCATTTGAAATGTTGTTTACTTTGTAAAGAGGAGGTGCTTGTTGTGTAACGGTTATTGTTGCAGGAAGTGGACTCAGCTACTCGTATTCAAATTCTAAATGAAGATATAGAGTTTGAGTTAATACAGTTCTGATTGACAATCACCTGTAGGTTGCAGGTTCAGTCCTGATCACAGGTGATAATAACATAGAATACTTAACATAGCTTAACACTTGTACCCAGTCATGGTTAGCAGAATGAGAACAGTTTACCCTGGTGAATTGAATAAAGGGTTCAATTCAAAATTCTGTGTAGACTCCTGATTACACCAGAAAGGGTCCCATTTTCAACAAGAAGGTTCAACAAGAAACACCAGAAAAAGGTCAGAGGGCAAATTGACTAAAATGATGTGTATATAACTATAAAGATGAGGATAACAGTCTGAAAAATCCAAATAATACTGAATGAGGCTGTTTGTACTTAATACCCTTAAAAAAAGGTACAAATCCAACTATTCTCCCTCAAGCTATGGATAAATAGTTGGACAGACTGGGCCCTTTAATCCTTGTATTGCAACCAATGTAGGAGAAGGAAAACTCTGAATTCAAACCAGACCAGGACAGAGACAGGCTCCACCAGGCTATTCATGTCCAAGATACAGTAAATGAGTAGTGCCCCCATAACCAAACCAGTCTTTTTTTTAACAGTAAAATGATATTTAAATATAATAATTTGCAAGTAATACAAAGATGTTGATTTAAAAAAATCAAAAATCAGCTATTCATTTAATTTCAATAAGATTTTCTGTACCTATTTATGAATTATTTTTCTGAAAAAAAAAGCTTCTTAAATTTGTTCCCTTCTTTTTAAAAAAGATTTTACTGGGTTTTCTCAGATATATTACTCCACCCCTAGCTTTGATTATGGGTTCTATGCCTCTGCTAATAGGTGTATATTTTCCAGGCCTCCCATCAGATAGGATTAACATAAAGTCTTTTTAACCAAAGCAATGGCTCGTGCATTCCCTTTGAGTGGCACCTCAGGCACCAGGGAATACACCTAGCCCTTAACCTTTTTAGGTGAGGGGGGGCAGCCCCTTGGGACCACATGAGTTATTTTACCTGATAAGGTAGGTTAACCTATTTGAAGATGACTTTAACTTTCTTTTATTTTTAAATTCTAGAAATTGGAAAAGGAAGCACAAATTTATAGGAGACTATCTAAATTGAAATAAGTAGATTTTAGAAGAATGATTTTTTTCACCTATTCTATGAGGAGGTGCTGAAAAGTTCTGAGCTTAACTAAGAACTTTTAAAAATACTTTTTTTCTGAATTTTTGAGATGTCGTTAGATAATTTGTATTTGTCTTTGGGCTGCACGTTCAAACCTGGTCAAGGGTGACAGTAACATAGAATAATTAACACAGCTTAACACTTCTATCTGATCATGGTTATTGGAATGAAAACAGTCTACCCCTGTGGATTGAATAAAGGGTTTGGTTCAAAGTTTTGTGAAGGCTCCTGATTACGACATGAAGGCTCTCGAGTTTGACAAGAAGGTTCTCAATTTCAAAGAGAGGGTTTCAGAGTTCAAGAAGAAATACCTGAAGAAGGCCAGAGAGCACATTGGCCAAAACGTTGTGTAGATAACAATAAAAAAAATGAGAACAATAGTTCGAATTAATAATTTAAATAATTCAAAATAATTTTTTTTTATTGAACTTTTTGAGAAGGGTTAAGGAAACTTAAGAAACATGTCCCAAATGTGTTGACCTTCAGAATGAGTTTCTTAGGTCAAGATCATTCCTGTATCCTAATTAATGGTGAGATAGATAAGATCCATTTTATTCACATGGCCAGCTATATGTTGGATGTTCACAATGTTAAATAATAGACTAGTGATATCTATTATTGGTATGTAGTGTAGTTAAATTTAAAAAGATTCAAACTGTTATGGTGTCACTGGGTGTAATTGACAGGTGATGACCCCAAGATAATTTGAGAACATGGCTGGGATTGGATCATCTTAGTCATAGGATCAAATGATTCTAGAAATTTAGAAGTAAATTATAACTTTATTTTAATTGCAGAGTTTTCATCTCTGCCTCATCGTATTCAGAAAATGGGTAATAAATGTGTTTAAAAGTCTGAATTCCCATATGTTGGGTTTAGTAGAACGCTCCTGTGTCAGGGGACAGGAAGTTGAATGATTAACTCCCTTAGAAGAATTCAGTTAGTCCAACCTAGGTTAAGCTACTGAAACTGCTTGAATTAACAACTCCTGTGAGATCTTGTTTCTGTCTTCCAGACATTATTTATAGAAAAAAAACAAAAACAAATGATTTCATTTTCATTATTTAGGTGCTATATGACAATGGGTTATTTAATGCCGATACCATACTTGTCGTTGAAGTAATAAAATTATGCGCACATAAAAATGTGGTCTTGTTATTAATCCTGGTAAAACTGCATGGGGTCTTAAAGGCAAAATTATGATGAGAAGTGAAAACATGACAAAAAGCAATGACTAGCCAAGAAGAACAAAATGGTAGTGCAGTGACTACAAGATGACAAAGAGAGATGGACATAGAACAAGAGAAAAATATAATAACAAATCAGTAGTGAAAAGGAACTACATGATTGCAAAAGATAGTATGGATTTATCCAACTTTTGATAATTGTCATTTCTAAAAATTATACTTTTAAATAACTGTTCTTAATACAAATAATTTGTACACAGTTATATGATTTCAGTAAAAATCCTATCTAATAATAATTTGCTAATAATTCTATTCCAATCTAATATATATCTAGTTCACGATCATTTGAAAAAGGTTGACACTTCATACTTAGCTGCCTGCCCTGTCAGAAGAGGCAGAAGAATACACCAACTGCACCTCTGCAGAGGTTTAAAATCTTCCCAATGGGACCACTTTTTGGCTGTGGTGGTGACCCGTGATGCTCAAGGGTGGAACTCTTGTGGCTGAGCAACCATCATTCACTTTGGCTCTTACTTAGGCTAGACAGGCAGTTGGAGAGACCATTCCAATCAATCAGCTGTCAAGTCCTAGCATCTATATGATTGTCCCGACCCTATTGCTTTGTAGTAAGCCCCAAACCTTTATTTTTGGTAATAGAGATTGATTGATTTTAATGGCATGTCAACCTGTTTAGGGTTATTTTATGCTTAGGTAAATGAATCGTGTTCATTGTACATTTATATTTACGTTTGTTTATTAAGAGTTTTTTAAATTATTTGAACACCATCTGATTGAATACAAATCTATTTAACCCATAGATGGGTTTCTAACAGTGGACCTGGGAGTAATGGCAATAAAAGGGTACTCCACA
Organism: Doryteuthis pealeii; assembly: GCA_023376005.1. Classification (NCBI taxonomy): domain Eukaryota; kingdom Metazoa; phylum Mollusca; class Cephalopoda; order Myopsida; family Loliginidae; genus Doryteuthis; species Doryteuthis pealeii. Next base: position 55,155,837 of record CM042162.1, read on the forward strand.
CTCTCTAGATCTCCAAAACTGGAACGGTTTATTGTCATACCCCACACACCATTTTTTGTTGGGGTCTTAGCCAGTCAGCATATTTGAAGCTCTGCAGACAAGCCTTAGTTTTTAGAAAAGTTTTAGGCTTGATTACAGAATTTCAATGCTGTTGACTTTGGTAATAAATAATACCTAATAATATCCGTTTCATTGTATACTCCACTAAAAATTTTATGCTTTAAAAAAAATCCTGCGTATTTTTGGTTTTGAAGAAAATAAACTAATTATTTAAAAAAAATGATAGGGTATCTTTATTTGTGGGCGATACGATATCTCTGTCTATATCTATTTATAAATCAGTTTAAATACAAAATAACTTAAGTTTTGTTTTTTATCAATTTGTATTTTACATCGTAGCACTTAAATCTATCTTGTTGTCTCTTTCCTATCTATATTAGAACAAAGATAAAGAGATAGATAATTCATTTATTTATATATCCATTCCACTTTGTGTGTCTACCTCAGTTAATTTATATCTATTTCAATCCTTTTTTATCTCAAAACCCCCTTCTTACCCCATCCAACACCCCTATCAGTCAGCAGTATTATTAACCGAAGGCCATTTGACAGAAAATTATCAATTATAACCTTTTTAACAATCTTTGCACAAGCACATGTGTGTGGGTGGGTGTTTGTATATATATATATATATATATATATATATATATATATACATAATATATATATATATATTGAAAATAGGTATATATATATATATATATATTAAATAGGG
>CM042162.1:55161611-55204111 GCA_023376005.1 Doryteuthis pealeii
AACATATAAATTTGTGACAGTCCAAAATGTTATTAAAAATTCTATATGTAAGTATATTTTTAAACAAAACTTTTTTTTTCTTGCGTTATAAGGATTTCAGTGATGCAGAGTTGGTATATTAATGTTCCCTAATATCTTTACCTAAAATTAACATTTTTTCTAAATCGTCTATAATATTAAAAGCCCACGCAATGAAATGTATATATATATATGTAATATATATAGTAACTGTTATGTATATATATAATATATGTGTATAGAATAACTGTCATAGGTTGGTTGCGCTTTGGATGTTCCATCGATACTTTCGGTGGCTGTTTACTCTCAATAGACGCTAGACTTAGAGATGCATGGATGCAGTTAGTTTCCTGACTTGACTGATTTAACCCTGGCTGTTGGCCGACTTTTGGGCTCAATCTGCCAGCATCACGTTAGTCGATACACTGCTTTGACCTATTTTGGGTTTCATCCGCAATGTCTTCACATCCACCACGCTGCTACCCCATGGTTTTAGTTGTGAGGCATGAGCATTGTCAGCCTCAAGTTGTTTCCCAAGACGGGGTACAAAAAAAAAAAAAGAAAGAAAGAAAGCCATAAGCCGATGTCCTCCTTGTGGAAACCAACACATGGACATTGCAAGTGTTTGAGGCACCAGCAAGGACCTCATTGACCAGCTATGTGAAGATGCTGGTGCTCCGCAGAGGATTCTCCCAGGTGCAATGAATGATAGGGAAGGTTGGCGAAAGATTGTCATGATATCCGTGCTGCATCGCATGACAAAGAATGATGATGATAAGGATGATGATGATGATGAAGTAAAACCTTGAATACTAGCCTCCACCAGAGAACTGGAATCAGGAAAAACTCTTGAGTCTATGAGTTTTTTTTCTGTTTTATTATCTTATTTATACTTGAAATATATTTTTATGCACTGAAAGGATTTTATGGATTAAACCACTTCAGTGTTAAATTTTAAACACCACACACACACACACACACACATACAACACATATATATATATATTATGATTAAAATCGAATGGTTAAAATATGGATCATTTAATATATATCAACTAGAGTTGAATCTTCCTTTATCATACATACATATATATATATAGAGAGAGAGAGAATTTTGAAAATTGCTTTTGGAGCATTGTTAAGTAAAGTATATTATTGTTTTTATATTTTTTGAAGGCAGTTACAATGTGTATATCATATAAAATTCGATAATTATTGAAAATAATCTGGGTTCTGTCGGAGGAAATTGTAGTATACACAGCTGATGAGACTTAATAAAGTTGAAACAGCGTACAGTGTTCCACGTTGCATGCGTTATTTTGCTGGGTTTACTTGTCATGATTATTTTCAATAATTATTGATTGTATACAATATACGCATTGTAATTGCCTTCAAAAATATAAACAATAATATATATATATATATATATATATATGATAAAGATATGAATAATGCAGCAAATTGTTCTTTATATCTTATTTTCTTCCATAACAGCATGTATATAGATTTAATAATAAATACATATTCAGATGTGCACAAATATAAACATAGATGTATGAATTAGTTCAAATAGTGCCCTGTTGGTATGGCCCCTAATAAACTAACATAGACTCCCTTGCTGTATGGCTGATACTGACAATAGGCCACTCCACCAACTGTACTTACTACTATACACAAATAATTACAGTAACTTACTATTTACGACTCTTCCAAGTAGCCTTGGGGGAGGTGTCTCCTATTCAATTCTTTTTATTTAAAAAAAAGATTTTGGAAGATACAAAAAAATCCTTATTTTTAACAATTTAATAAGGTGTTTTCTCCAGAAATTTAATATCATCAAGCACTAAATATGACTAAATGTCTTGTGCTATAAAAAAATTGTTTCTTCTTGTGTAATGTTCCCATTTGGAACAAAAACTTATTAAAAAAAATTTGCGGCTATATATATATATATATATATAATATATATATATATAATATATATATATAGCAAGGTTCTCTTAAAATGGATAGAGCTCTTTAAGCAGTCTTTACATATATATGTATTTATCAGTAAAAATTCCTTCCGTAGTGGATGTGCTGATAGCCTGGTGGTTAGAGGCTCTGTCTGATGAAAAGTCAGTTAAGTTTCTATCCCAGATTGACACAGCGTGCAAAGTCTAGCCACACTGAAGAGACATGATTCAGCAAAACAGGACTATGTGGATGACTTATATATATATATATATATATATATATATATATAATATACACAGAAGAAGGCCATTTCTACAAGCAGTTTCGTTGTGAGCACACATATGGCTCAAGAGTCCAGCTTTGCTTTTACATGCCCTGTCACAAAATGAATGTGAGACCGCTGGTTCTGCTCATATGGGACCGTATGTGACTGAGAAGTCCAGCCCTTAAAAAGCAACCCTGCCATAACATCAAAATATATGTCTGACCTAAATGTAGGATGTGTCCAGGACATCTGACTTGTGCCACCCCATAAAGCCCGCTTCCGGATTGATGCTTGAGCCGTCTTGTCTCAAACCCTTACAGCCTCCATGACAAGTCCCCCTCTAAATCACACGATTCATAGCCATATATTATATTATATATATATTATATATAATATATATTATATATATATATATACGTCTATATACACTCATGTAGTTACAGTGATAGACAAGAATAAGCTGAAATAGAAGGATAAACCCTACTAAGGAGATAGCTGTAGATATAGAAATATAAATATTGATTGGAGATGTGTAGGTTGGGAAGGAATGCATGTTTGTGCATGTAAACCTAAATATCTTAATGATAAAAACTTTCTTGAAAATTTTCAGTTGATCATGTCGAGGCCTCTGTTTATAATGAGTCAGAAAACATGTACAATAAAAAAAAATAATAAAAAAATTAAAAATGAAGTGAAAAAAAAAAGAAAGATTTCTAAAGCCTTCAAATGGAAATGAAAGTTGATATATGAAACTTATTAGAAGAGCAAGATAAAATTCTTCAAATTTTATTTTGCTTTTTCAACTTTCCTTAATGGGTTATTTATTTTGCCAAATGGATTTTCTCTAAGAAAAAAAAAAAAAAAAAAGAAGAAATCCTGAACCTGTTAAAGAACATCACGTTCTGACAAAACTTGCCCAGTTTTGAAGTAAAGAAGAATGCAAAATCAGGAAAGTCACTGAGTAGTTTTTGATGATTGAAAATAGGATATATATATATATATATATATATATATATAATATATATACATATTTTCAATATAATATCCCTATTTTATATATATATATATATCCCTATTATATATATATATATATATATATATATGTATATATATATATATCCCTATTTTATATATTATATATGTATATATATTATTATATATATATCCCTATTTTATATATATTATATATATATATATATATATATCCCTATTTTTAATTTATATATATATCCCTATTCTCAATATATATATATATATATATATATATATCCCTATTTTCAATATATATATACATGGAATATATATATATACATATATTATATATATATATATATATATATATATCCCTATACCTATTTTCAATATATATATATATATATATATATATATATATATATATGTATCCCTATTTCCAATATATATGTATATATATATATACCTATTTCAATATATATAATATTATATGTATATAATATATATATATATATATATATTATATATACAAACACCCACCCACACACATGTGCTTGTGCAAAGATTGTTAAAAAGGTTATAATTGATAATTTTCTGTCAAATGGCCTTCGGTTAATAATACTGCTGACTGATAGGGGGTGTTGGATGGGGTAAGAAGGGGGTTTTGAGATAAAAAGGATTGAAATAGATATAAATTAACTGAGGTAGACACACAAGTGGAATGGATATATAAATAAATGAATTATCTATCTCTTTATCTTTGTTCTAATATAGATAGGAAAGAGACAACAAGATAGATTTAAGTGCTACGATGTAAAAATACAAATTGATAAAAAACAAAACTTAAGTTTTGTATTTAAACTGATTATAATAGATATAGACAGAGATATCGTATCGCCCACAAATAAAGATACCCCTATCATTTTTTTTTAATAATTAGTTTATTTTCTTCAAAACCAAAAATACGCAGGATTTTTTTTAAAGTATAAAGTTTTTAGTGGAGTATACAATGAAAACGGATATTATTAGGTATTATTTATTACCAAAGTCAACAGTATTGAAATTCTGTAATCAAGCCTAAAACTTTTCTAAAAACCAAGGCTTGTCTGCAGGGCTTCAAATATGCTGACTGGCTAAGACCCCAACAAAAAAATGGTGTGTGGGGTATGACAATAAACTGTTCCAGTTTTGGAGATCTAGAGAGTGTGGAGTACCCTTTTATTGCCATTACTCCCATGTCCACTGTTAGAAACCCATCTATGGGTTAAATAGATTTGTATTCAATTGGATGGTGTTCAAATAATTTTTAAAAAACTCTTAATAAACAAATGTAAATATAAATGTACAATGAACATGATTCATTAACCTCTAAGCATAAAATAACCCTAAACAGGTTGACATGCCATTAAAATCAATCAATTCTCTATTACCAAAAATAAAGGGTTGGGGCTTACTACAAAGCAATATGGTCAGGACAATCATATAGGTGCTAGGACTTGACAGCTGATTGATTGGAAGGGGTCTCTCCAACTGCCTGTCTAGCCTAAGTAAGAGCCAAAGTAGAATGATGGTTGCTCAGCCACAAGGGTTCCACCCTTGAGCATCACGGGTCACCACGCACAGCCAAAAAGTGGTCCCATTGGGAAGATTTTAAAGCTCTGCAGAGGTGCAGTTGGTGTATTCTTCTGCCTCTTCTGACAGGGCAGGCAGCTAAGTATGAAGTGTCAACCTTTTTCAAATGATCGTGAACTAGATATATATTAGATTGGAATAGAATTATTAGCAAATTATTATTAGATAGGATTTTACATGAAATCATATAACTGTGTACAAATTATTTGTATTAAGAACAGTTATTTAAAAAGTATAATTTTTAGAAATGACAATTATCAAAAGTTGGATAAATCCATACCATCTTTTGCAATCATGTAGTTCCTTTCACTACTGATTGTTATTATATTTTCTCTTGTTCTATGTCCATCTCTCTTTGTCTCTTGTAGTCACTGCACTACCATTTTGTTCTCTTGGCTAGTCATTTGCTTTTTGTCATGTTTTCAATTCTCATCATAATGTTGCCTTTAAGACCCCATGCAGTTTTTACCAGGATTAATAAACAAGACCACATTTTTATGTGCACATAATTTTATTACTTCAACAACAAGTATGGTATCGGCATTAAATAACCCTTGTCATATAGCACCTAAATAATGAAATGAAATCATTTTTTTTGTTTTTTTCTATAAATAATGTCTGGAAGACAGAAACAAGATCTCACAGGAGTTGTTAATTCAAGCAGTTTCAGTAGCTTAACCTAGGTTGGACTAACTGAATTCTTCTAAGGGAGTTAATCATTCAACTTCCTGTCCCCTGACACAGGAGCATTCTACTAAACCCAACATATGGGAATTCAGACTTTTAAACACATTTATTACCCATTTTCTGAATATGATGAGGCAGAGATGAAAACTCATCATCCTCTGCAATTAAAATAAAGTTATAATTTACTTCTAAATTTCTAGAATCATTTGATCCTATGACTAAGATGATCCAATCCCAGCCATGTTCTCAAATTATCTTGGGGTCATCACCTGTCAATTACACCCAGTGACACCATAACAGTTTGAATCTTTTTAAATTTAACTACACTACATACCAATAATAGATATCACTAGTCTATTATTTAACATTGTGAACATCCAACATATAGCTGGCCATGTGAATAAAATGGATCTTATCTATCTCACCATTAATTAGGATACAGGAATGATCTTGACCTAAGAAACTCATTCTGAAGGTCAACACATTTGGAACATGTTTCTTAAGTTTCCTTAACCCTTCTCAAAAAGTTTCAATAAAAAAAATTATTTTGAATTATTTAAATTATCAATTCGAACTATTGTTCTCATTTTTTTTATTGTTATCTACACAACGTTTTGGCCAATGTGTTCTCTGGCCTTCTTCAGGTATTTCTTCTTGAACTCTGAAACCCTCTCTTTGAAATTGAGAACCTTCTTGTCAAACTCGAGAACCTTCATGTTGTAATCAGGAGCCTTCACAAAACTTTGAATCAAACCCTTTATTCAATCCACAGGGGTAGACTGTTTTCATTCCAATAACCATGATCAGGTAGAAGTTTAAGCTGTGTTAATTATTCTATGTTACTGTCACCCTTGACCAGGTTTGAACGTGCAGCCCAAAGACAATACAATTATCTAACGACATCTCAAAAATTCAGAAAAAAAGTATTTTTAAAAGTTCTTAGTTAAGCTCAGAACTTTTCAGCACCTCCTCATAGAATAGGTGAAAAAATCATTCTTCTAAAATCTACTTATTTCACTTTAGATAGTCTCCTATAAATTTGTGCTTCCTTTTCCAATTTCTAGAATTTAAAAATAAAAGAAAGTTAAAGTCACCTTCAAATAGGTTAACCTACCTTATCAGGTAAAATAACTCATGTGGTCCCAAGGGGCTGCTCCCCCCTCACCTAAAAAGGTTAAGGGCTAGGTGTATTCCCTGGTGCCTGAGGTGCCACTCAAAGGGAATGCACGAGCCATTGCTTTGGTTAAAAAGACTTTATGTTAATCCTATCTGATGGGAGGCCTGGAAAATATACACCTATCAGCAGAGGCATAGAACCCATAATCAAAGCTAGGGGTGGAGTAATATATCTGAGAAAACCCAGTAAAATCTTTTTTAAAAAGAATCGAACAAATTTAAGAAGCTTTTTTTTTCAGAAAAATAATTCATAAATAGGTACAGAAAATCTTATTGAAATTAAATGAATAGCTGATTTTTGATTTTTTTAAATCAACATCTTTGTATTACTTGCAAATTATTATATTTAAATATCATTTTACTGTTAAAAAAACGACTGGTTTGGTTATGGGGGCACTACTCATTTACTGTCTTTGTCCTGGTCTGGTTTGAATTCAGAGTTTTCCTTCTCCTACATTGGTTGCAATACAAAGATTAAAGGGTCCAGTCTGCCCTACTATTTAGCCATAGCTTGAGGGAGACTAGTTGGATTTGTACCTTTTTTTAAGGGTATTAGTGTTATGTAAAGTGCAAACAGTCTCATTCAGTATTATTTGGATTTTTCAGACTGTTATCCTCATCTTTATAGTTATATACACATCATTTTAGTCAATTTGCCCTCTGACCTTTTTCGGGTGTTTCTTGTTGAACCTTCTTGTTGAAAATGGGACCCTTTATGGTGTAATCAGGAGTCTACACAGAATTTTGAATTGAACTCTTTATTCAATTCACCAGGGTAAACTGTTCTCATTCTGCTAACCATGACTGGGTACAAGTGTTAAGCTATGTTAAGTATTCTATGTTATTATCACCTGTGATCAGGACTGAACCTGCAACCTACAGGTGATTGTCAATCAGAACTGTATTAACTCAAACTCTATATCTTCATTTAGAATTTGAATACAAGTAGCTGAGTCCACTTCCTGCAACAATAACCGTTACACAACAAGCACCTCCTCTTTACAAAGTAAACAACATTTCAAATGCAAAATTCTCCTATTCTTTATATTAATACAATTTTGTTTGTTCATCAGAATGACTTGATTCAGAATTAAATGACCCAAAAAGGGTTGATATGCCATAAAACAAAAAGAAAAAAAAAATTTATATCAGTTTTTTTTTTTTGAATGAAATAGAGTTTATTTAAATTTTTATAAATTAGAACATTTTTATCAATGTATATACCTTTTTTTATTTCTCTGAATGAGGCTTGATAATTAGTTATTATTTGGATTATTCAGAGTATTGTCCTCATCTTTATTGCTATAACAATAAAGATGAGGACAATAGTCCAAATAATCCAATAATTCTAACCTTTTTTTCTTTCTTTTTTAAGTTATATAAAATCCACAGTAGTTTGTATACTTTTGTCATTAGTGCAAATTCAGCAATTTGCAGGGGGGGGAGGGGTGTGTGAAGCCATACCTTGCAGCACTACTGTCTATCAATATTGTCGTAAAATGGATAATAAGCTAGCTTATTACCGTGTAATTAATTAAGAAAGACAAGATAAACTTGTGTAGATATTCTCAACACAGATGAGAGAAAACTCGATAAGATGCAAAATCTCTTTGACATTTAAGTTTTTTTTTCTTTTTCACTCTTAAAATTTTTTTATCATCTTTAACATGAAAGAAAGAAAAAAAAAGACTGTCATTTTCCCATGTTTTAATTATATAAGAACCACAGACATCTTGCGAGTGCTTACTTATAGGAGGTACTATTGACTATGAAGATATGGGTAATTATGGGACAGTGGTTGCCAAAATGTTACACTTAACCACACTCTTCTACATCAGAAATGATGATAAATCAGTGATAAGATATTTTATCTATACATCCGACACTGGAACAGAGTGTAGGGAACAGGGACAAGTGGATTCATGCCTTTCCCAGAGGATACTAGTACAAAGGAAAATTAGCAGTTCAACTAAGATTGAATTTCATTTTTTTAATGTTTTCTGTTGGAAATAGTTATGAAATTATATATGTAGTTACAGAGATAGATAAATAGATATGAATAGATAGATAGTATTTAGATAGATATGAACAAACAGACAGATAGATAGATAGATAGATAGATAGATAGATAGATAGATATGAACAAACTGAGACAGATAGATAGATAGATATGAACAGACTGAAATAGATAGATAGATATGAACAGACTGAAATAGATAGATAGATAGATAGATAGATATGAACAGACTGAGATAGATAGATGATAGATCGATAGATATAAACAGAGATAGATTGATATAAACAGAAAGATAGATATATAGTTATATATAAACAGAGATAGATAGATAGATAGATATAGACACTCAGATAGATAGACAGATAGATAGACAGATAGATAGATATAAACAGACTCAGATAGGTAGATAGATATAAACAGACTCAGATAGATAGATAGATATAAACAGATTCAGATAGATAGATAGATAGATAGATATAAACAGACTCAGATAGATAGATAGATAGATAGATAGATAGATAGATAGATGGATGGATAGATATGAACAGACTCAGATAGATAGATATAGATAGATAGATAGATATGAACAGACTCAATAGATAGATAGATAGATAGATAGATAGATATGAACAGACTCAGACAGATAGATAAATAAATAGATGTGAACAGACTGAGATAGATAGAAATTAAGAAATTTTGATAGATAGATATGTCCAAACTGATAGATAGATAGATAGATAGATAGATAGATAGATAATGAATAGGCTGAGATAGACAAGAACAGGCCAAGATAGATAAATAATGAACAATGCTGAGATAAAACTATTGCTAATTAACTGATACACTGAGGCATCAGTATTAAGAAAAACGGGAAAACATGTAGAAACGATGTGAAACTAACATGGCTAAAAAGACAAAGAATGCTAATTAGAATAGCTTGGTAGTTTTAACTAATCAATGACCCCAATGAGATCAAATAAACCACATGGTCTAGGGAACTAAGAAGAGGCCAAGTGAGAAAAATGGGAAGAAAGGAAAAAAAGAATGACACCAGGCAAAATCTGTTTTATAATCAAGAAAAATTAGTCAGGCAGTTATCAATTTCATAATAAAATAAATTCTTTAACATCATGACTCATGCTCGGTTTTCTACAATAAGAAAAAGGAATGCTTACACAATATGCTAAGAAATTTAAAAAATAGAGGAAAATAATATTCTAATGTAAAATTAAAATAAAAAGATTAAAAAAAAGCATTGCCATGACACAAAATAACTATTTTTAGTTTGTTGGTATCCTTCTGTCTTTTGTTTTTCTTTTTTCTTTTTTATCTGTATCTGTGTGAGTGGCTGAGCAGGCCGATTTTTGAATGGCAGTCTCTGGTACAGTGACTGCACCCAAACAGTGATGCTAGCTGGGGTTACTGTTGTCTCTCCTTCCTTCTGGCTCTCTTTGCTGTGGTGGCTACTTTCCCCTCTGTTTCAGTCCTTTTGTGTTATTTTTAGTGGAATGTATACATATGCATAAGGAACACTGTCAATGAGGCTTAGAATATGCTGACTGAATCCCCCCATAAGACAACCACCCAAAAGGGGCATCCTGGATAGGACACTAAATTGCATTTATTGGTGAGGCTCCAGTTCTGGAGATAGGTGAATCCCTGTGGCATAGTGGTTAAAGTGCTGGACTGCGACAAAATTATAAGTGAGTTTGAGCTCCAGTTGCGCAATTATGTTTATTTTAAAACTAATTCCCTTAGTAATGGTACAACCCTCTTCATCCCCGCCTACTGTGGGTTGAATAGTATAACTACTGTTCTTCTACAAAGGTGGCTTTGACATTAAATAACCCACCAAGTTTGATATGCCATAAAGCCAAGAAACCAAACCAAGTTCTAGAGATATGGGGAGTGTGGAGAACCCCTTCATTGGCATTACTCCCAGGCCCACTCTGAGCTGGAGTGATACCATCTATTGGTCAAATAGATCTGTTTAAAAACTATTTGTATTTGATTGGACTGTATGCCAAAAATGTCTCTTAAGAAACAACTACAAAAAAATGTAAACCTGAATGCAATTCCCTAACCTCTAGGCATAAAATAACCCGGCAGATTGCCACGCCATTAAAATTAATCAATCATTTTCACTTTAAAATGAGTATATAGTACAATCAAACATCTTATTTCTTCACTGTTCACCTTACAACAGCAGTGGGGGAGATCTTTTTTAGCACTTACCATCATGAGGTTACACTGACTCTCTCTTTCAAGCCATCCCTATCAACCATTGCCCCCAAGCACAGCATCTGCACAGCATCTGCACAGCATCTAGTATCCACATAGACCAGATTGATGTCGGTTTTGCTGTTGGCCTACACTGGTGTGTCCATGCATAGGTGTCCACAAAAGAAAGTCACTTATGAGTTCATTCTTGCTTCTCCATCAGTGTCTAGCATATCTTGTTGGTCTTACTCAGATGGTTTGTGTGATGGGGGCTAATGGCCATACAACTGCTTTCTTCTGAGGTGCTGTTGCTATTTTGCAGGATCTTTGGAAATTATTTTACCTAAGGAAACAAAGAGTAAATAACAAGATTTATGAATATTTTAATTTCTAATGAAATAGAGGTAAATTACATTTTCAATTTACCTCTATTACTGGACCATTGCCTTATGACGACTCTTTAAGATGAATGTTGCAGAGTCTTCTTATTAAATTCAAACATCTGCTATTATCAGGCCTCTGCTTCTGTTTCATCACCGTCTTTTATCGAGATGGTCTGCTTCTCTGTGTTCCATCTTTTTAAGTTCTTTTTAATTCAAGAAATAATGTAGAGAAATTTTCTGGTATATGGTTTTTATACGAAACATTCTTTATACCACATGCACACAGGGAAGTCAGCAGCAAAGACATTGTTATGAAGACTGAACTTAACTACACTGACTAAATTCTACTTTACCAAGAGTTGCCTGGTCACATCAGTCTCTAAGCTATATGAGAGCCCCATTTCAGATAACTTGGGTTAATACTTGTCTGTCAATTTCTCAGTGATTTTCCTGTAATTTTTCAGTTTAATACCAAAATTTATACTACACTTTCTTACAAAAATGATAGGCTATGCCTATCATTTTGTAACACAAGCAAATATTCTAATTATTTACACCTAACCGTGCAACTTTTAGATGAGTGTATAGTCCAAAAAATCATTCTGAAATATTTTCTTTTTAGCACTTAATTTTTGGATGACTATAAAGTTCAACGATTAACTTACTAAGAGGGTCATTCAATAAATAAATTGAATTACAGTTGCAAACCCATATTTAGCCCTATTTCTCTGAATGTTTGAGATGAGGCTTGAAGATTAGTATTATCTGCATTATTCGGACTATTGTCCCCATCTTCATTGTTATTTGTACAACGTTTCGGTCGATATGCCCTCCGGCCTTCTTCAGGTATTTCTTGTCGGACTTGGGAACTTTCTTGTTGTAATCGGGAGCCATCACGGAACATTGAACCTAACCCTTTATTTAGTCCACGGGGGTATCCTGTTCTCATTCCGCTAACCATAGCTGGGGTAGGAGTTGTGTTAATTATCCACATGGCCTAGTGGATAAGGTAGTTAGGTTAAGACAGTTCTAAGTGACAGTTATCTCTGGATCCCAAGTTCAATCCTGAGTAGAGGCAGTTAGAAAAATAATTAACACAACTCCTACCCCAGCTATGGTTAGCAGAATGAGAACAGGATACCCCTGTGGACTAAATAAAGAGTTAGGTTCAAAGTTCCGTGATGGCTCCTGATTACGACAAGAAAGTTCCCGAGTCCAAGAAGGTTCCCGAGTCCGACAAGAAATACCCGAAGAAGGCCGGAGGGCATATCGGCCGAAACGTTGTACAAATAACAATGAAGATGGGGACAATAGTCCGAATAACGCAGATAATACTATATTTAGCCCATTTGTAAACATTTTTCTGCTTAAAACATACTTCTTTATACACATATATATTTCTTCCATAAATTTTATATGGTTTTCACTTCTCAACCACCAGCCTGGAGCATTTCTGATTTATTTTTCACCATTTTGAATAGCCTCAAAACAAATGTTTTTGTAGGTTTTAAAATAATATTTACTATAAACAAATTCCAAACAATGCAGAGTTTACATTTATAGAAAAAAAAAAAAGAAAAAAGAATGACCCTCATTCTCCAAGCTTATTACCAAGCTTCTTTTTTTAATTTTTTAAAAAGTTGACCATTTCTCCAGAATTCTAAAACTTTCCTGCTTTCATTTCCAAGTCCCTCTGACTACTACCCCTTGTCTTACTACTTTAAATGATTGAATAAAATCTTTTACCTGAAATCTAAATTTAATTTCACTTTGAAAATGTTTTAAGTGCCACTCTATGATCCCCACCCACCAACTTCCTATCTCTTTTTAGTTTTACGAAATTCCTTAGAAGCACCTTTAGCTCTTTAAGATCCCCAGACTTCTCCAAACCTTTTTCTGTTGTCATTTAGTTCTCTAGATTGCAGAAAGAAAAATAGAAAACGTTCCCCCCACCCCCCCCCTAAATAAAAAAAGACAAATAATAATACAAAAAAAAATTGCACAAATTGATCCTGGTTTTAAAAGAATTCAGTGCAGATGCATTAATAGCGTTCCAAGTTTGGCTCATCATTTGCGTTCAAACTCTTTCCCACTTACCTTCACTATTTGCGGATCAAATCCAAATCGAAAGCAGCAGCTGCAAGTTCCAAGACCCCATTTTGGTAAAAGCTTGATTTAACCCCCTCCAGGCAAACCACTCCCTTCATCTCCCACTCCCTAAATTCGACCCTAATTTGCTTTTGTGTTTGTTTCAACAAATTTGGCTTGCGTTTCTTGAAGGCCAACATTCACTTACTTGATGTATCTCAGAATTTTTTATTTCTTTTTACAAATCTTTTTTTTAAATAATTAATTAAAAACAGAAGGTGTTGTTAACTTAAAAAAAGAAAAAATGAAAAAAAAAAAAAAACTTTAACAGAAAATTTTTTTTGAAATGTTATTGTAGAATTCAATTCTAACTTCGTTATTTTGTAAAAGTAAAAAAAAAAAAAAAAAAAATAAAAGCTTTCTCAACTTGCACAGCCAGTACTGGAAGGTCAAGGGTTAAAACAAACTTAAATTTTGGGAAAAAAATATTATAAACAACAAAATAAAAAAATCTAAAGCTTTTACATATTACTCAGCTGACAGATGTGCTTGCACCCCCCCACCCCCAATCACACATATATTTTTGAATTTTCTAAGAATTATGATCACGAGCAGTAAATTTGAGTTGGTAGAGTGGCTTATGTCAGTATCAGCCATACAACGAAGGAGTCTATCCCCTTTTTCCCTTTTCCCTAGCACTAGACCAAGAGATTATTTGTGTTGAGATAGAGTGCCACACCTACCGTCCGTTCTTCACTTTAACAAACAAAATCAGATTACCCAAGCTGTGCTAACCCATATTAACACGGGTTATTTTAAGATGGTCATTATTTTAAAAAATAAAGGATGTAGATTGTAGAATCACTTCTATTAAAGTTTAGAATAATCATTCATATTTATGGACCTAGGAATTACACTAAACTGCATCAGATGGTGAGGCTACAGTTCTGGAGTTCTGGCAGTGTGGAGAACCTCTTTATTGCGATTACTCCAAGTCCACTCAGACCCGGAGTGGTAGTACCTGTTAAACTCTTAAGAAACACTACACAAAAAATGTAAACATGAATGCAATTCCCTAACCTCTGGGTATAAAATAACACTAAATGGTTTTGACATGCCATTAAAATCAATCAATCAAACTCAAATATTATTTACAGAATGTTTTACTTGTTTCTATTATTTATTTTACTCTGTGTTTATTGCCTCCATTACATATGTAATTGAACCTTCTTAAATGAACTGAAAGCCATCTTACATCTTACATCTTACTCAAAAACCATTAAATATTAATCAACATTTCAAATAGATATTTACTATTTTCCAAAATTGGAATTATTTAACACAATAGTCATTTTTTTAAATGGTGCTTCTTTAGCCGTTCTTTTAAATTTTTAGGCCAGGCAATAATTGAGATGATATGAACCCTCCTTAGTGGCTTGACACCTGGCTGCAGCAGAGAAGGGATCTAAATGTATATAGTGAGCCATCTGGCTCCCATAATGATTACCAAGAG
Source organism: Doryteuthis pealeii (assembly GCA_023376005.1). Classification (NCBI taxonomy): domain Eukaryota; kingdom Metazoa; phylum Mollusca; class Cephalopoda; order Myopsida; family Loliginidae; genus Doryteuthis; species Doryteuthis pealeii. The sequence continues at coordinate 55,176,539 of CM042162.1, forward strand.
AGTGAGTAAGTCCCATGAGATGGAAACTCTTCTACAGTGAGGGATACAGCAAGACATAGTGAGTGAGAGACAGATCCCACTAAATACCTCTAAAAATTGTTGAAAGTTTGGTGAAAATTGGATCAAAATTGGTGGTGCCTTAGCAGTATGGACAGGTGAACATTTGGTGAATTATAAGAAGATCATTAACTGATCTACTTGGACAATTTGTTGGAATTACGGCATGTCAACCCTTGTTGGGTTATCTTATGTTGAAGATGTTTTGTTCTATGCTTGATTGGTATTCAATTTTTTTTAAGTTAAACTTTTTAACCCATTTTTAAAACTATTTTTTAACTATAGATAGGACCCTATCAGATGTTATTACTCCTAGATCCACCTGACCAGGAGTAATGGCAATGAAGGGGTACTCCACATTCTCCAGAGCTACAAAATTGGAACTTCACCATTAGATGCAATTTAACATCCTACCCAGGATACTTGGGCAAATGTTTCTTATCTGGGTTTTATTATAACCACAATAATGTTTCGATTTTTCAACCCTCTGGCCTTCTTCAGGTATCTGTTGTGGTCAAAATGGCTGGAGTGTAAAATGGCCATAACAACATTATGACTATAATAATATTGATTGTAGATATTACTGTAGGCGTTATTTTCGTATTCGCCTTGGGGAGTTGTCTGCCCGTTTAGTTTCGCTGGTTCCCACTAGGGGCCTTTGATATTTAAGCGGCTGATTTGAACGTCTCTTGCTCTTTGCCTGTTGCTCAACCCTCGAGACACTATGGGCTAGACTCTGTCTACCCACTTCTCGTTGGGGCTTCGGCCCCTTAAACACTGGCCACTCATGCTAGTAAGTCTCTTTATGATATATGACTATCCTTTAGTCATGTATCCGTAACTACGTTTTTATGTATACATTTAGGTATCTCTTTGATACCTAAATATCTTGTATTTTACCATTCATGAATGTGTCATTATCCCTACTCTTGTATATGTATTTATAACTACTTTTGTATGTATGTTTATGTACACCTATGTATTATGTACCCTGTTTATTCTGTGCTGTATATAAATGTTTGTCTATCAACCTTTGTCGGAGTTTTATCTTCAAGTATTATCACTTTGGATTTTACATTACCATTAAAGTAAATAGAAACTTTTAGATATTTAATGAATCCTACGTGTGTTATCATATGGAAATGAAGAAGAAAGTTTAGAAAATCCGAATGAAATACTTTTTTTGTAAGTAGTCTTCTAGTGTTATCAGAATGCAAATGAAATTATTACCAAAAATTCATTCTACAGGAGAGATGACAATGACAATGACAATTTCTTTAGTAAAGGTATGATTTTAAAAAAAATTATATCTATATCATTCAGTTTTATTAATTTTTTTGTTGCTTATCCATTGAATGCTTATTTATTATGAGTGTCATCACCTCAGCTAAATAATGGATCATTTCGTTTTTATTATAAAGAAAGAAAGGGAAGAAAGAGGACATGCTACACAAACAAAATAAAGAAACAAAGTAGGGGAAATATATAGAGAAGATATGAGTGCAGGGAAACAATAGCACTAATCTGTTTCAATCAAATATAATGAAAAGAAGGAAAGAAACAAAAGAGTGAGAGTTAAATCAAAATTATTACACTTTTTATATATTGAACTATTTCGTAATAGCTCTTAAGTAAAAATATCAAACATGATAATTAAATTATCATACTGTGGTATATCCACATGTCCTGCTAGTCTTTTAGTATTCCACATTGCTTGAGTATTAAATTTGGGAAGAAAGGGGTATATTATTAAAAAGATTTTAGAATTGTTATGATTGTAAATTTTCAAATGAATAAATCTTTTGGCATTAAATAACCCAAAGGAGTTGATACACTGTTAAACAAACAAACCACATAATATTCTATAAATCTATAGGAAATTATTTTAGGTTACAGATATTGGCCTTCTCTTTAGATTCCTTCAATACAAAAAAAAAAGAAGAAAAGATGACCAGTCCAGATCTGTAAAGCATCAAATCCACAAAGTCTCTTGTAGGCATTCACTTTCTCCTAAGAATATCTCAGTAAAAACGAATGATCACTTCACATTCAGATTCTATCAAATCCATAAGATTTATTCTAGGTTATTGACATTATGAAGAGGCAAACACTCCACATATATATATATATATATATATATATATATATATACATATATATATATATATATATATATATTATATATATAATATATATAATATATATAATATAATATATATATATATATATATATATATATATATATATAACTATATATATATATGTTTATATATATATATATATATATATATAATATATATATACAACATAAAACATGCATTTCTCAAAAAGGACAGAAATATTCTATATATATATATATATTCTATTATATATATATATATATATATATATATATTCTATAATATATATTCTATATATATATATATTCTATATATATTATATATTATAATATATATCTATATATATAATATATATAATTCTATATATATATATTCTAATATATATATTATATATATATATATATATATATAATATTTCTGTCCTTTTTGAGAAATGCATGTTTTATGTTGTTATTCATTTTTCTGTTTCTATTTTATTTTTTTTTCTAGACTAATAGGGTGACCTGCTGAGAATTGCAAACTTTTGGACAAAACCACTTGCCCCTGCTGCTGCTAGAGATTTAAATTTCTGAAAAGCCAACAACTGGAAATCCATGGAAAACATTTGCAGGCAAAGGAGACAATGTTGCCTTCCTGAAAATCTCAAAGAGAACTGTCTGATATTTTTCTCTCTCTCTCTCTCTCTCTCTCTCTCCTTCTCTCTCTCTCTCTCTCTCTCTCTCTCTCTCTCTCTCTCTCTCACAACACAAATATTCTTCTCTTTTTCCATATCTGCATGTTTATATGTGTATATTCACAACTATTCATATATATGTAGATAAGTTATAAATAAACATATGAATAAAATATCCCGACAGAATAGAAGTCTAATGTAACATGAAACCGACATTTTGTATTTATTTATTTTTTTTTATTTCTGTTTCACCTCTTTATTGGGCTTCCTTAGATTTGAATGATTTTGATTTGAAGGTAAACATTAGCACTGTGACTGAATATTTTCTGACCGAGTTGCTATTTTACTATACACCATAAGCCCAATTTGATGGCAGAAGAGATGCAACTCGTATTCCTACCACCACTACCAATATATTTGACTTGTTAGGCAAATCTGTGAAAATTAAATGAATTAACCAAAAACCTTTCAACGAACGGGACTTTAAAAAAATATTTGAACTTTTCTCCTCAAGACCTGATGACGTTGATAAACATTTAAAATGGGTTATTTTTTTTATTATTTTTTCAAAATACATTGATAAGACAAAGTAAGAATTCTTTTTCAAGCTTAAGCAATGTCAGTGCTACTGTATGGCTGCACCACCTGTAAACCAATAAAGACACTTGAAGAAAATGCTGCATGTGAACTGCACAAGGATGCTGCATGTGGTTTTGAAACAAAATCTGGAGGCACAGAAACCCCACAAAAGGCAGCTGTACAGCCACTTACCTGCTTTTCATACAAACAAGACATACTGGACACTGCTGAAGAAAACAAGGAAGGCTCATAATTGACATTCTATTATGCGCACCTACACATTGTGGGTCTGCAAGCAAAAAACAACATATTATATAGGTATAAAATATCCAACAGAAAAGAAAACAATCTGACATTAAAATGCAAATCTTTTATTCAATATGTTTTGCCTTGTTTCCAAATTTCATCAGATAATGATTTTAAATTTTTATTTTTTTATTATTGAAAAAAAAAGATAAATCTTGATGAGGTTGTCATGGCAACATTTATCTAATGCCAGCTGTTAGATATCCTTAAAAAATGAGGTAATAATGAAAAGTATTATAAATAAAATAAATATACGACCAAATTTTGGGTTTTCACTTCAGATCTTTTTTCCACATTATATATAGAAAGTCACATGCTTTATTGTCTCTCTCTCTCTCTCTCTCTCTCTCTCTCTCTCTTCTCTCCTCTCTCTAGATTCCATCTTCTGTTAACTTTCATCCAATTCTCGTTCCAAAATTTCATCTGTTTTTCTCTCTCCACTCTCTAATTATTGGCTTGTAGACAATTGTAAGTGAGGTTTGATTCTTCACGTGTGCTCCATATTTCTGGCCTTTGTGCTAAACTAAGCAAAACTTACTGAATAACTATTTAGGTTGTTTGGAAAATATTGACTGATTTTGTATTTAAATAGGAAATAAAATTGGTTAATTCACTAGAAATCAAAAAAGTCATTCTTTTCTTAGATGATCCAAAAACCTTTTAGCACCCACTCATAAATGTACATATATATATATATATATATATATATATAATTGTAGAAAAAATTATGGCTCTACCATGATTTCAAATAGATCTCATCAGGTCCTGAAAATATCAATTTGAAGTCAAAACTGTGGTAGAGCCATAATTTTTTCTACAATGTGTTCTAAAAAGAAATGAAAGTTTAAAACATAAACTAATTATACATGTTCAAGAATGTAATGTTATGCAACAGATATTTTGACTGCATTACGTCACATTGGTTAGAATTGGAAGCACATGCACTAGACTAAATGTATATGTCAGTTTTTCACCTGAAGTTAGGAAAGGCATGGTTGGCCACCAACAAATTATCAGTCATATGGAAATCCAATCTCCCCGACAAGCTAAAGAGACGTTTCTTCCGGCTGTGGTTTGTGTCGGGTACTGCTATATGGTTGTTTACCACCTGGACCCTAACCAAAGTGCCTTGAAAATAAGCTAGATGGGAGCTGCACCAGAATGCTGCGACGTGGTCCTGAATTTAAGTCGTGGAAGCAGCACCCCACAAAAAAAGCAACTGTATGGCCACCTGCCCCCATCTCACAAACCATACGAGTAAGACGGTGCTAGGGCTCCATGCGGGAACTGCCTGACAAGCGAAGGGACGAGCTCGAAGTGCAACGACGTTACTGTGGAATGCCAGCTCCATTGGCATGCTAATGTGGGACCTCGCCCAGCCAGGAAACCTACATTGACCAACTATGTATGGATGTGTTGGCCGCAGCGCAGAGGAGCTACCAGAGTCGATAGTGGCGAGAGATAGTTATGGATATCCGTGCAAACTGCGCGACATGATGATGATGGTTAGAATTGGAAGCACATGCACTAGACTGAATGTATATGTCAGTTTTTCACCTGAAGTTGAACAGTGAAAACCTCTCAATTTGCTTCCCGTTGACCTTTTTTCGTCTCCAAAGGTCAAGTCTATTTCAGACAATAGAAAATAAAGTGATGATGTGTTGATATAGAAATGATTAGTTGTATATTTATCTGGCTCAAATCTTGGTTGCTGGGTTGATGCTCAGTTGGCTGACAATTCCTTGTTGTTTGGAGTCTGAAAACCCTTGTCTTGCTCTCTCAATGTGTTCTACCAGACTCAATCCACACTCTGAATTCTCACTCGTTCTCTCTCCCACCTTGATGATGTGTCAATGTTTCATTATGGCACTCATTCTGAATGACGTGTATGATTTGTTGATATATAAATATTAATTGTATACTTATCTCTGGACTGTACTGCATTGGAAACGCCTTTTGAATCTTGGTTTGCTGATTGATTCTGGAGTTGACTGACATTCCTGGATGTTTCGAGTCTGGAAAACCAACTTGGGGTGCAAGGGATATCTTACTCCTGTGCCATTTTAGAGTTTTTAGTAATAACACAATGCCACTTCTTTTTCTCATGAGAATTTTATTTTCCGCCAGAGTCTCAACTGACAAGAGCAAAATCCCTTTTCTACTCTCTCTCAGTGCGTTCTACCAGACTCAATCCACACTTCTGAATTCCCACTCCCTTCTCTTTCCCACCATGCCACATTCATGGCTCATCCAATGGAAATAAAGCTATGTGGCAATTATGATGCATTCATCCTTAAACTTTTTCATTCTCATCTAACACATTTTTGCTAAGAAACTTTTTGCTACTAATTTACACGTCAGTGTTACATTCATGTCTCTGCCATTATGTTAAAATACTTCTACAATGACTGCACACTGCCTTTCAAAGATGACTGGATGTCTCATACTATTGACCTTGTGTTCCAATCCTACCCATGAGTGGATGGGTTGGGTAAAGATTGACTTTTCCATACTTTAAATATGAACATTGGGAATATTGTACCTCCAGCCCATTTCACTGGCCATTTTCAGCGCTAACATGTTTGCTATTCTATTGATAGGATAGAAAAAATGGATTGTTAAACTATTGTCTATTGTATAAAAGATGGTTGGTTATTTTCTTTTCTAGGTTTTATATATATTAAGCATTCTTGGATAAATTACTTGCCATACAGCAATGTAATGCTAATGTGGTAATCAAACACTATAACCTATTATATATATATATATATATGCTATATATACCTACATATATTATATATATATATATATAAACAAATTTTTGTTAAGCTAAACTTGTATAAGATTTTGAAAAATAAACGACATACTTTATTTGATCAGCAAAATTTTTTTTATTTTCAGAAAGAAAAAAGAGAAAAAGTAAGACTTAAGGGCCCTTTTGAATGGTACTTTGTCAAAAGTAACGACCGTTGCCTAGATTGTTTTAAAAATCACAATGTGAATCAAATTGGTGAAGAGAGATTCAAATCAGTAAATGGTGGGGTAATTTGAAGGCAAAAAAAAAAAAAAAAAAGAAATTTTGGTAAATACCTTCAGGTGTATCCCCACCTCAGCAATAACATCTCCAGCAAAAATACCATGTAGTGCTTTAAGGATGTCTCTGTCTACACCAAGACGGGCAGTAAAAAAACACCAGCATTGGTTATTGTAAATTTGTAAAATATATATCTTATATATATACTACTGATTATATATCTATACTGAAGTATATTGACTATATTGTATGTGTTATACTATATATTATTTATCAGAATAAAATTATTTCGCTAGCCTTCGCTGTCCAAGTCTGATTATCTCTTCTCTAGTGGTNGCAGGAGGACTCAACTTATGAAGCTTTCTTTTTTTTTTTTTGTACCCCGTCTTGGGAAACAACTTGAGGCTAACGCTATGCATCATGCCTCACAACTAAACATGGTAGGCAGCGTGGTGATGTGAGACATTGCGGATGAACCAAAAATAGGTAACAGTGGTATCACATGTGATGCTGGGCAGATTGAGCCCAAAAGTCGGCCCACGCCAGGTTAAACAGTTCAGTCAGGAACTACTGCTCCTCATCTCTAAGTCTAACGTCGTCTATTGATGAGTAAAACAGCCACCGAAAGTATCGATGACATCAAGCCATCGCCCCAAAACCTATGACAGTTATTCTATACACATATATGATATAGTATATACAATAACAGTTTACATATATATATATCATATATATTAAACATTTTCATGCGTGGGCTTTAATATTATATATCGATTTAGAAAAATGTTAATTTAGTAAAGATATTAGGGAAACTTAATATACAAACACTGGCATCACTGAAAATCTATACAAGTAAAAAAAAGTTTTGTTAAAAATATACTTACAGTAGAATTTTATAACATTTGGACTGTCACAATTTATATGTTTGGTTACAGAAGTTCCATGTCGGCAGAATGAAATAACATCAAATATTTCTGTTTGATGCATAGATATATAAACACAAATTAGTTTCACATCTTTTTCTTCTATCTGTCTGGGATAGATATATATTGTATATATATAGAGATAGAGAGAGAGAGAGAGAGAGAGAATATAGAGATAGATAGACATGCAAGTAATATAATACAGAAGTTATAACTAAAAATGTATTCTTATATACTGAACAAATACAAATGCATTCATTTAATTAACAAAATAATTTGTTGGTGTTAATTGGATGACAGGGAAATAAACAGATTGACAAAATTTCACCAAGTTAAGTATACTTAATATAGTTAATTATCCATTAAGTTATTATTGTTTAACCATACATTTCTTTCATCTAATTTCAGTTCCTTTTTTTATATCTATATAAAACAAATACTAAAGCTTTGTATTTATTTAGATTTTTCAAACTGTTGCCTCACTTTATCAAATTATATTCACAATGTTTCGGCTAATGTGTTAATCTGCCTTCTTTGGGTGTTTTTGTCAAACCCAGGACCCTTCATGACAAATCTGTGAAGTTCTGTGAAAGCTCCTGATTTGAACCCTTTATTTAATCCATGAATTGTTCTTATTCATTAACCATAACCAGGTACAGGTGTTAACACTATGTTAAGTATTCTCTGTTATTCTTGTTTCTCGTAGTCAGGTTGAACCTGCAAGCTCCAGAATGATTGTCACTTAAACTGTATTAAATTGAACCCTTGTATCCATTAAGCCATGTGTATTACAGGACAATTTAGAAATTATTTTTTGGAACGTATAACCAAATGTTTTTATTAAGAATTTCACTTATACCTTATTATGTATGAATTTTTTTTTTTACTTACGTCATATTGCAATTTGAAGATTCTTTATAATCTCATCACTAGCCCTTATTTAACTGGTTCCCATATTATGTTTCGATTTCTGTATAGAAGAATGTGCGTGTAATGGTTAAAGTCATGGAAAGGTATGCAATCCTAATATCCTCTAGTTAGGTAAATAGTAGGGCAGCTGGGCTCTTTAGCCTTGGTTAGGACCAATCCCGGTCTAGGAAAGGAAGACTTCTGAATTCAAACCTTTGATTCTCCGCTTAAGAAATTGACTTTTTGTATCACATCCTGCTCGTGCGGAGGGATTGGTAATATATATAGTATATAATATATATATATATAATATATATATAACTTTTCATCTCTATGTTTTGGTCTACTCAAGAGGTCCACTTAATAGCCTAAACATATGCGCTACTTCTTTGAGACATCTTCTTCCCAGTTGTTCTTCTCTATCTATTTTTTAAACTTTATCCCTCTAAGGGTAGATGGTTTTCCTTTTCCTTCCATAATATGGTCGGTCTCTTTTCTTCACCATTTCTTTCAGGTTCACTCTGACCAGGAGTGGTAGTACCTGTTCGTGTTTTAGGTTAATTGATCTGTTCAACAAGTGTTTAACTTTTTAAAATGATTGTAAACATAGTTTTTGTCAAACTATAATTGAAAACCATAATTGTTAAACACTGCTTTTGGCAAAAAATAACCCGCATAAGTGTTGACATGCCATAAAACCACCCAAACTATTAAAATAGATTATCCTGCTCAATCCAACTCTATCAGCCATAATGTCATGTCACTGTAGAATTCAATGTTTTCCGAAATTCTGTTTTGATATGGAAAATAATAGGCCTCATTCTGCTATCTTGGTCCAATGTTGTCTTGGTAAGGGCTTGAATTCAGTTTCTTTCTCCTAGATTGGTTACCCAACCAAGGCAAGAAAACCACTATTACTTATATTAGCCATAGCTTGGCAGAGATAGGAGATAGATTTAATCCTTTTTAAGAGGAATCCGTTTGAAAGTGAATGCAACAGCCTCATCTGGAAATTGAACTCAGTTTGTCAGTTCCATTTTCCTCATGTCACCACATCTCCTCTACTTTAATTTTCAAGCACATTATGCCATGCTTATATAAGAATGGATATGTATTTTGAAGTTGGAAATAATTGCAGGTGCAAAATTACATGAACTAAATTACTTGTCACTTTTTTTATCTGTTCCTGTACACCACCCTATATATCAATGTTACCAGTCGTATGCATTAATTATATATATATATCTTATTGATATCTATATATTTATATATAATATATATAATATATAAATATATTGTTTCTAGCAATATTAATAGTGTCTATTCTTTTCTTCATCACACCACACACACACACACACGCACACAGACACAGACACATATAATATAACTATATATGTAATATAATAATATATATATTATAATAATATATTATTATATCACACAAAGACTCTTCAAAATGAAGAGTTAATTTTACTATTTAAGCATATTGGACTTGACAATACACAGTCTGTTATTTAGTTTTTACAGCATGTCAAAATTGTTTGGGCGTATTCTTGCTCGAAGTTATTTAACAATTTATGGTCCCTCTATTATATCTTGGTCCAAAGATATATATTACAAATTATTTTAAAGCCGGTAAACATGTCAACTCATTGCAATGATCAACGATTAAGAGAGCCAATGTATTTGTTTACCCAAACCCTTCTCATCTGACAGAAAGGTCAATTTTAAGTAGAGAAGAAACTGGTTGAATTCAGAGTTTTCCTTCCTGATTGTTTCTTTAACCAAGGTTAAATAACATAATTTCCTACTATTTACCCATTAGGGCCGGGCCTCTAAGCTCAGTCGGTAGATGCATTCCGGCTAAGAACCCAAGGTTCCATAGTTCGAGTGACCGCCTCGTCAGACTTAGTGTGATGAGATAGCACAGGGATCGTGCGGTAAGTAAGTAGCTGATGGTAGGTGTGGCGCATAAAACAATCTCCTTGGTCTAGTGCTAGTGAAAGGGGATAAGATTCCCTTTGCTGGAATTGGCTGATAACCGACTTTCTGGCCACCCCGATGACTTACTTCTTATTTACCCATAGCTAATAGAGAAGAAATGATTTCCTCAAGATCATGAGTGAAATGCTGACGAACTTCCTAAAACGAAACCATTACACTAACCATGACTATTATGTATTAATGTGAGTTCAAATTATTTTGGGTCAGAACTGGAGCCTGAAAATTTTAAAATTAGCAAATAGATCACAAATTAGGACTGAGCCTATTCTAGTAGTGACACGCCATTTAACAAGGTTGAATTCAGAGTTTTCCATCTCCTTAGACTGGTCCTATCCAGGTTAAAGACGCAGTCTCGCCACTATCTGATTTACCCATAGCTGGATGGAGAGTAGTGGAGTTTCTACCTTTTTCCAAATGTAATGTGCTATGTGGAAAGTGTAGCCTCATCTCAGAAACTCACGGTGATGAGTCCATTTCCCAAGACTTTAACCATACACCACACAACTCCAAACTGAAAGAATAGCAAAAAGTAAGTCTACACTTCTCAGAATCTGCAGATTTGAATACAGTTTAAGTGTCATAACCCCAGGACATATGAATAGTTTTGGTGAAGTTTATTGCAGCCTGCTTACAGTCAACTCAGTAGAAAATCGAATGATTTACTAACCCGTACTGAATTTTGATGGTGAGGCCACAGTTCGTAGAGATCTGGGGAGTGTAGAGTTTTACCTTCATTGTCCATTATTGCCAGATCCCACTCAACCTGAGTGGTAAGTATTACAGGGAAGCCTATCTTGGATGAAACAGATCTGTTTAAGATTAGTTTTTGTTGATATAAACCATGTGCAAAAAAAAAAATATTCTTAAGAAACAACTAATAAAAAGATGTAAAATATGAACTTAACAGGAATGCAATTCCTACCTCTATGGCCTAAAATAACCTAGACAGTTTTGATTTTCCAAGTTCCATGAAGGCTCCAATTACAACATGAAGCTCTCGAGTTTGACAGAAGTTTCCTGATCTTCTACATAAGAAAACACTGAAGAAGGACGAGGGCACTCGACTTAAACATTGTGTATATAAACAATAACAGATGAGGATAGTCCATAAAAAGTATAGAATTAATACAAAACCTAGATGGTGTTAACATACCAAAATCAATCAATCAATCGATAATCAGCAATCTTACAATAACAGATTTTCTGTAGGTTTGTTAGTCAAACTGTAGACTCTCATTTGTAAGGAAATACATTTCAAACCATTTCTGCAAAGTTTTTCCATCTGTTGTGGAATTTTAAAATCCTGCAATTCTTCCTTAATGGATTCATATCATGGACATGCCTCCAATGCTTCTGGATCTCAGTCTCTCAAGTTTACCATTGAATAAAAATCCTGCTGTTTGAAATTTTCTAGTAAAAATCAGAATCTTTTAACAAAGCTTTGCTAGTTTGACACTAGCCAGAAGTCATAACACCCTGAGAATTAAACTAATTGGTCTTTTCATAACCCTTTTGTGAGGATTGAATCCAAGTTCTCAGTAGCAATATCTGTGAAGACTAGCTTTGTTTAATTAATTACCCCCCAAAGAGCAAGGGCCCCTTTCCTGGTATCAATTGAAGATGGATTGTCTATCGTGTATGATTTCCTAAAAATGCTGTTGTTCCGCAACAGTAATATAATTTATGTTGTATTAAATCCAAGTACACAAAAGATCCTTCTAAACAAGCTTATAGTTTTTGGTGTCTTAATTGACAATAGCGCACCTGTTGCTATAAAAAGCCCTTAATAATAAACTGTTCTCTACAATCATGTAACGCATAGTTGTCATATCTTAGTTTATTCAAAAAAAAAGTTTTACTTTGGCAGTGTGTTGTTGTGTGTATGTGTTGTGTAGTCGTGTATGTTGTGTGTGTGTATTAGGGGTAGGTTGGGTTTCCCTTTTTTAAAATATCAATTCTCTCAATAGTGTTGGTTATATAATGTCGTCGTCGTCAGCAGCCTAAAGTCGGTATCTGCCAGTCAAGCAGGGGTCTATCCTCTTTCAATAGCGCAAAACCAAGGGAGATTGTTTTTAGCTCTGAGGTGGGACTCCACATCTACCATCAGCACCTGACTTTTACCGCACATTCCGCTGTGTACTCATAACGACTTGAGTTGGGCGAGGTAAGTTCTAAACTAGAACCTTGTGGTTTCTAGCCGAACGCTCTACCGCTGAGCTTAACTCCGGCCCCATGAAGATTAAGTACTGATACTAAAAACTGGACGTCTTACTTGCACATTGTCTGAGGAAATAGCATCAAAGATCGTCTGGCTTAAAATGGCACCAAATATCCTGTTTTCACAACATTTACCTAGAATTGCTAAAAAATATTCAGCATGTTTCAATATTTTAAAAAAGAAGAAACTTGTCATTTTATAAAAATGAATAATAATATTATAACTAGAGATTCCAAATTGAAAAATATGTACCCATTACCTACTGACATAATTAAAAGCTGTAAGCTGTGAGTAACATTTTAAAAGATTGAAATCTATTTCCTCAAACGAAGGCAAAGTTTTGAAGAAATTATTTTGTGGTATTTTTTTATGTTAATTTGCAATTTTTCATACACAATGGAGTACATTACAGTTCAAATCGAACTAACAGCTATCATGCAACATACAGACACACTCACATAATATACTAGTGTATATGATACATTAAATATATATATATAATATTTGATATATACAATGTGTATATAACATAAATACATATTATATTATATATTTAATATTTGTATATATTTGTGCAAGTGTGTAGCTTGGAACTATGGGATGCAGCAATGGTGAAGCAATAGTGGTATATATCAAAAGTGGTCAACAGCACATTTCACTATTCTGGACAAGGAACTGCATCGGTCATGGCCAATACCAAATAGTTCAGTCAGGAACTACGCTCTCTCTATAAGGGTGGTGTCTATTGATGAAAAATACTCATTGAACATTACCATGGACTCTATTTCTTACCAGTATATATATAATATAGTATGTTGTATGTATGTATTTGTGTTATGTGGTGTGTAAAGTGTAATAGATTCTATTTATGTATAGAATTATTGTTGGTATTAATGCATCTATTCAATATGTATTCTGAACAATGCTTTTAATTTATTATATTTACGTTATTCTTATTTTTTTTAACTTTCTTACAAGAAAAGAGTCAATATGAATCCAGATTGATTTTCCTCTTCCATTATCTCCTTTCTCCCCCTCCGCTCCCCACTCCTCCTCAATTTAAACCAACTAATGACAGGTCTCTCTTCCCTCTCTCCTCCCCACCCCTGCCCACTTATTCTTCAATTCTACTTTCAGCCATTTCCTATCCTTCCCACCTTTTACCTTAAAGAGAAAAAGAAAAAGAAGCTTTAGTTTGTGTTTTGTAGAAACGAAGGTTTGTAGAATTATTGTATTCAAGAATGACATTATTTTGTCCTGCTGTAAACAAGAAGTAATGAAAGGCATTCAGCGAGAGAGAGAGAGAAAGATGCCAAGGTTCAAGTGAAAGGAACCTCCCTTGCTTAATTTGCCAGTTAAACAACAGAGAAGAAGTTGACAAAAAAAAAAAAAGAGAAGTTATTCGACATTCCTTTCATCTTTAACAGCAGTCAGATATTATCCAGCTTATCTATATATTAATATAAAATTTCTCATTATGTTTATATGAAATAGATTGTATAGTTCCAACTATAATCATATTTACCCACCCTCACCCAAAGCAGAAATGTACACAATGTAATTTTTTAAGTGAAGTAATAGCTGGTTTCCAATATAATTCTTCCTTTCTGGTTTGGATGAATCAGAAGCTTTGTTTTATGGTAACCTATGACCATAACTAAATAAACTTTTTGAACGACAGTATTTTGCAAAAGCACTGGATTGTGAAAGTGCAACACCTTCTATACTACCAGATCTGTTCCATCGACTTTTTTGATGTTTTGTACTAAACTGAAATTATTCCATAGCTAGAAATCCAATTATTCTCCCTCCACTATGGATAATGTAAGGCAGACTGGGCTTTAACCTTGGTATTGCCTACTGGTCTTAAGAAAAGGAAAAGCTAAATTTAAACCTGTTGTATAAGTAAGTCGGCACATGCTTATTGTTGGTATCGTCGGACAAACCACAGGAGTCTTATCCCCTTTTTGCTAGTATTAGACCAGGGAGATTGTTTATGCATCTGAGGTGAGTTGCCACTACCTACTCAGCTTCTCATAGTTTTACACACAGATCAAAGCTGCGTACTAAACAGTGACTTTGTGTTGCCATCCTTTTGCAGAGGGTTTGGTAGATACATACCTGGGGAAAGGTATGAATCCAATCTGATCTCTACTAGCATGGCTGGATGATATGGCAAACTGGTCACTACACACTACCACACACACAGACACAACACAACACCACACACACATTATATAAATATATATAGTATATATACTATAGAGAGAGAGATAGAGAGAGAGAGATATTTCACTTTAGTTTTGTCAGTTAGGAGGGTTTATTGGTAGGTGTGTGTAAACCTTCAAATAACTGAATAAAGCCAACTACCACCAAAATATTCAATAAGATGCTACCAAAACAAATAAAAACTCGCACCATAAAACAAAACAACCTAGAAGAATATTCCCATGAGTACCGACCAGCGACATGGGTGAAAGTGCTTGAGTAAAAATTACGGAGACCTTTTCTACCATCTGGACCTCGATTACGAAAAACAAGAAGACTTGTACGTCCTACACTAGAAAGAGGTAAAACTCTGAAGAAATTAAGTAAGTAGTAGTTATGCCTGTCCATCATATCCAATGTATGAACACCATGCAAATTGTTTTTCTCCAATTTGATTCGATTCTGTTGTGCTTGCCCACACATTCCGGAAACCAAACCACATGGACACTGCAAGTGTGGGCACCCAGCAAGGACCTACATGACCAGCTATGTGAAGCATGCTGGCTGCTCCGGAGAGGATCTGCCAGGTGCAATGAAGATAGAAGGTTGGCGAAAGACTTGTCATTGGATATCCGTGCTGCATGCATGACAGAAGATGATGATGAGATGATTGATGATTGATAGAATAAAACCTGAATACTAGCTCACCAGAAGACTGACATCAGAGAAACTCTGAGATCATGAGTTTTTTTCCTGTTTTATTATCTTATTTATATACTTGAAATAATATTTTTATGCACTGAAAGGATTTTATGGATTTAAAACACTTTCAGTGTTTATTAATCACCACACACACACAACACACATACACACACATATATATATATATATATGATAAAAATCGAATGGTTAAAAAATTAGATCATTTATATATATCAACTAGAGTTAATCCCCTATCATACATACCATATATATATATATGAGAGAGAGAGAATTTGAAAATTGCTTTTGGAGCATTGTTAAGTTAAAGTATATTATTGTTTATATTTTTTGAAGGCAATTACAATGTTGTATATCATATAAAATTCGATATAATTATTGAATAATCTGGGTCTGTCGGAGGTAAATTGTAGGTATACCACAGCTGATGAGACTTAAATAAGTCTGAAACAGCTGTACATTGTTTCCACGTTGCATGCGTATTTGCTGGGTTTACTTGGTCATAATTATTTTCAATAATTATTGAATTATATAATATACGCATGTAATTGGCCTTCAAAAATATAAACAATATATATATATATATATATATTTTATAATTATGAATAAAAGATATGAACATGCAGCAAATTGATCTTTATATCTTATTTTCTTCCATACAGCATGTTAATAGATTTATATTTAATAAATACATATTCAGATGTGCACAATATAAACATAGATGCTTATGAATAGTTCAAATAGTGCCCTGTTGGTATGGCCTAAATAAACTAACATTAGACCCCTGCTGTCTGGCGATCTGACAATAGGCCACTCCACCAACTGTACTTACTACATATACACAAATAATACAGTAACTTATAGTTTTATGACTTTCCAAGTAGCCCTTGAGGAGGGTATCTCCATATTTCAATTCTTTTATTTAAAAAAAAATTTTTGGAAGTTACAAAAAAAATCCTTTTTTTTTAACATTTAATAAGTGTTTTCTCCAGAAATTTAATAATCATCAAGCACTAAATAATGACTAAATGTCTTGTGCTATTAAAAATGTTTCTTTCTTGTGTAATGTTTTTTTTTTTTTTTTTCCCCATTTGGAACAAAAACTTATTAAAAAATGCGACTATATTATATAATATATTATATATAATATATATATATATATATATATATATTATATACTATATATATATAGCAAGGTTCTTCTAAATGGATAGAGCTTTTATAAGCGTCTTTACATAATATGATTATCAGTAAAATCCCTTCCGTTGTGATGTGCTGAATAGCCTGGTGGTTAGGGCTCTGTCTGATGAAAGGTCAGTAAGTTTCTATCCCAGATGGACACAGCGTGCAAAGCTAAGCCACACTGAAGAGACATGATTCAGCAATAAAACAGGACTATGGGATGCCTATATATATTTATTATAATATATATATATATATATATATATATATATATACTTATACAGAAGAAGGCCATTTCTACAAGCAGTTTCGGTGAGGCACACATATGGGCCAAGGTCCAGCTTTGGCTTACATGCCCTGTCACACAAATGACATGTGGACCGCTGGTTCTTTGCTCATATGGACCGTATTGACTGAGAAGTCAGCCCTAACAACAACCCTGCATACACATTTCAAATATATGGTCTACTAATGTAGGGGATGTGTCCCAGGACTTCTGACTTGGCCAACTCATAAAAGCCCGCTTCCGGATTGAGTGCTTGAGCCGTCTGCTCAAACCCCCTTACAGCCTCCATGAACAAGTCCTCTCTAAATCCACACGATCATAGCCATATATATATATATATATATATATATTACGTCTAATACACTTCATGTAGGTTTACAGTGATAGACAAGAATAAGCTGAAATAGAAGGATAAACCCTACTAAGGAGATAGCTGTAGATTATAGAAATATAAATATTGAATTGGAGATGTGTAGGTTGGGGAAGGAATGCAATGTTTTGTGCATTGTAAACCTAAAATATCTTAATTTGATAAAAACTTTCTTGAAATTATTCAGTTGATCATGTCGAGGCCTCTGTTTAGTAATAGTCAGAAAACATGTACAATAAAAAAAATAATAAAAATAAAAATGAAGTGAAAAAAAAAAAAAGAAAGATTTCTAAAGCTTCAAAAGGATTTGAAAGTTGATATATGAAATCTTATTTAGAAGAGCAAGATAAAATTCTTCAAATTTTATTTTGCTTTCAACTTTCCTTAAATGGTTATTTATTTTGCCAAATGGATTTTCCTAGAAAAAAAAAAAAAAAAAGAAGAAAATCCTCGAACCTGTTAAAGAACATCACGTTCTGACAAAAACTTGCCCAGTTTTGAAGTAAAGAAGAATGCAAAATCAGGAAAGTCACTGAGTAGTTTTTGATTTATTGAATTAGGATATATAATATATATATATATAATATATATATATATTTACATATTTTCAATATATATATCCCTATTTCATATATTATATATCCTATATTATATATATATATATAATATGTATATATATATATCCCTATTTTATATATATATATATGTATATATTTATATATATATATAATCCCTATTTATATATATATATATATATATATATATATCCTATTTAATTATATATATAATCCCTAATATATAATATATATAATATATATATATATATAATATATCCCTATTTTCAATATACTATATACATGAATATATATATATAACATATATATATATATAAATATATATATTATATAAATATCCCTATTACCTATTTTCAATATTATATAGTATATATATATATATATATATATATATATATGTATCCCTATTTCAATATATAATATATTATATATAAATATATATATATATACCTATTTCAATATAAATATATATATATATATATATATATAAATATACCTATTTTCAATATATATCATTATGATATATATATATATATATATATACAAACACCACCCACAAACACATGTGCTTGTGCAAAGATTGTTAAAAAGGTTATAATTGATAATTTTCTGTCAAATGGCCTTCGTTAATAATACTGCGACTGATAGGGGGTGTGGATGGGATAAAGAAGGGGGTTTTGAGATAAAAAGGATTGAAAATAGATATAATTAACTGAGGTAGGACACACAAAGTGGAATGGATATATAAATAAATGAATTATCTATCTCTTTATCTGTTCTAATATAGATAGGAAAGAGACAACAAGATAGATTTTTAAGTGCTACGATGTAAAAATACAAATTGATAAAAAACAAAACTTAAGTTATTTTTGTATTTAAACTGATTTATAAATAGATATAGACAGAGATATCGTTATCGCCACAAATAAAGATACCCCTATCCATTTTTTTAAATAATTAGTTTATTTTCTTTCAAAAAAACCAAAATACGCAGGATTTTTTTTTAAAAGCATAAAATTTTAGTGGAGTAACAATCAAAAACGGATATTATTAGGTATTATTTTTATTACCAAAGTCAACAGCCATTGAAACTCTGTAATCAGCCTAAAACTTTTCTAAAAACTATGCCTTTGTCTGCAGAGCTTCAAATATGGCTCCAGTTGTATCACCCGGGAGGGCTAAGACCCCAACAAAAAAATTGGCTGTGTGGGGTATGACAATAAACCGTTCCAGTTTTTGGGATCTAGAGAGTGTGGAGTACCCTTTTATTGCCATTACTCCCAGGTCCACTGTTAGAAACCATCTATGGGTTAAAATAGATTTGTCTAAAGATTATTTGTATTCAATTCAGATGGTGTTCAAATAATTAAAAAAAAAAACTCTTATAAACAAACGTAAAATATAAATGTACAATGAACACGATTCATTTACCTCTAAGCATAAAATAACCCTAAACAGGTTGACATGCCATTAAAATCAATCAATCCTCTATTACCAAAATAAAGTTTGGGGCTTACTACAAAGCAATAGGGTCGGACAAATCATATAGATGCTAGGACTTGACAGCTGATTGATTGGAATGTGTCTCTCCAACTGCCTGTCTAGCCTAAGTAAGAGCCAAAGTAATGATGGTTGCTCAGCCACAAGAGTTCCACCCTTGAGCATCACGGGTCACCCACCCACAGCAAAGTGGTCCCATTGGGAAGATTTTAAACCTCTGCAGAGGTGCAGTTGGTGTATTCTTCTGCCTTCTTCTGACAGGGCAGGCAGCTAAGTATTTGAAGTGTCAACCTTTTTCAAATGATCGTTTAACTAGATAATATTAGATTGGAATAGAATTATTAGCAATTATTATTAGATAGGATGTTACTTGAAATCATATAACTGTGTACAAATTATTTGTATTAAGAACAGTTATTTTAAAAGTATATTTTTTAGAAATGACAATTATCAAAAGTTGGATAAATCCATACTATCTTTTTGCCAATCATGTAGTTCCTTTTCACTACTGATTTGTTATTATATTTTTCTCCTTGTTCTATGTTCCATCTCTCTTGTCATCTGTAAGTCACGTGCACCACCATTTTGTTTCTTCTTGGCTAGTTCATTGCTTTTGGTCATGTTTTCACTCTCATTCATGATTTTGCTTTAAAGACCCCATTGCGTTTTACCAGGATTAATAACAAGACCAACATTTTTATGTGCCATTAATTTTATTAACTCAACGACAAGATGGTATTCGGCATTAAATAAACCCATTGTCATATAGCACCTAAATAATGAAAAAGAAATCATTTGTTTTTGTTTTTTTTCTATAAATTAAGTCTGGAAGACGAAACAAGATCTCACAGGAGTTGTTAATTCAAGCAGTTCAGTTAGCTTAACCTAGGGTTGGACAACTGAATTCTTTGTAAGGAGTTAATTTCATTCAACTTCCTGTCCCCTGACACAGGGCGTTCTACTAAACCCAAACATATGGGAATTCAGACTTTTTAAACACATTATTTACCCATTTTCTGAATACGATGATGGCAGAGGATGAAAACTCTGCAATTAAAATAAAATGTTATAATTTACTTCTAAATTTTCTAGAATCATTTGATCCTTAGACTAAGAGATCCAAATCCCAGCCTGTTCTTCAAATTTATCTTGGGGTCATCACCTGGTCAATTACACCCAGTGACACCATAACAGTTTGAATTTTTAAAATTTTAACTACCTACATACCAATAATAGATATCACTAGTCTATTATTTAACAATTGTGAACATCCAACATATAGCTGGCCATGATGAATAAAATGGATCTTATTCTACTCACCATTAATTAGATACAGGAATGATCTTGACTAAGAAACTCATTCTTGAAGGTCAACACATTTGGGGACATTGTTCTTAAGTTTCCTTAACCCTCCTCAAAAAAGTCAATAAAAAAAATTATTTTTGAATTATTTAAATTATTAATTCGGAACTATTGTTCTCATTTTATTGTTATTCTACACAACGTTTGGCCCAATGTGCTCTCTGGCCTTCTTCAGTATTTTTCTTCTTGAATCTGGAACCCCTCTTCTTTGAAATTGAGAACCTTCTTGTCAAACCGAGAGCCTTTCATGTCGTAATCAGGAGCCTCACCAAAAACTTTTGAACCCCCAACCCTTTATTCAATCCACAGGGTAGACTGTTTCATTCCCAATAACCATGATCAGATAGAAGTGTTTAAGCTGTGTTAATTATTCTATTGTTTACTGTCACCTTGACCAGGGTTTGAACGTGCAGCCCAAAGACAAATACAAATATCTAACGACATCTCAAAAAATTCAGAAAAAAAAGTATTTTAAAAGTTCTTAGTTTAAGCTCAGAACTTTTCAGCACCTCCTATAGAATAGGTGAAAAAAATTCATTCTTCTAAAATCTTACTTATTCAATTAGAATATCTCCTATAAATTTTGTGCTCCTTTTCCAATTTCAGAATTTTAAAAATAAAAGAAAGTTAAAGTCATCTCAACATAGGTTACCTACCTTTCAGGGAAATTAACTCATGTGGTCCCAGGGGCTTGCCCCCCCTCACCTAAAAAGGTTAAGGGCATAGGTGTATTCCCTTGGGTGCCTGAGGTTGCCACTCAAAGCGAATGCACGAAGCCATTGCTTTGGTTAAAAAGAACTTTATGTTAATCCTATCTGATGGAGGCCTGGAAAATATACACCTATAGCAGAGGCATTAGAACCATAATCTAAAGCTAGGGAGTGGAGTAATATATCTGAAAAACCCAGTAAATCTTTTTTAAAAAGAGGGAACCTATTTATGAATTATTTTTCTGAAAAAAAAAGCTTCTTTAAATTTGTTCCCTTCTTTTAAAAAAGATTTTACTGGGTTTTCTCAGATATATTACTCCACCCTAGCTTTGATTATGGGTTCTATGCCTCTGCTAATAGGTGTATATTTTCCAGGCCTCCCATCAGATAGGATTAACATAAAGTCTTTTTAACCAAAGCAATGGCTCGTGCATTCCCTTTGAGTGGCACCTCAGGCACCAGGGAATACACCTAGCCCTTAACCTTTTTAGGTGAGGGGGGCAGCCCCTTGGGACCACATGAGTTATTTTACCTGATAAGGTAGGTTAACCTATTTGAAGATGACTTTAACTTCTTTTATTTTTAAATTCTAGAAATTGGAAAAGGAAGCACAAATTTATAGGAGACTATCTAAATTGAAATAAGTAGATTTTAGAAAGAATGATTTTTTTCACCTTATTCTATGAGGAGGTGGCTGAAAAGTTCTGAGCTTAACTAAGAACTTTTAAAATACTTTTTTTCTGAATTTTTGAGATGTCGTTAGATAATTTGTATTTGTCTTTGGGCTGCACGTTCAAACCTGGTCAAGGGTGACAGTAACATAGAATAATTAACACAGCTTAACACTTTCTATCTGATCATGGTTATTGGAATGAAAACAGTCTACCCCTGTGGATTGAATAAAGGGTTTGGTTCAAAGTTTTGTGAAGGCTCCTGATTACGACATGAAGGCTCTCGAGTTTGACAAGAAGGTTCTCAATTTCAAAGAGAGGGTTCCAGAGTTCAAGAAGAAATACCTGAAGAAGGCCAGAGAGCACATTGGCCAAAACGTTGTGTAGATAACAATAAAAAAATGAGAACAATAGTTCGAATTAATAATTTAAATAATTCAAAATAATTTTTTTTATTGAACTTTTTGAGAAGGGTTAAGGAAACTTAAGAAACATGTCCCAAATGTGTTGACCTTCAGAATGAGTTTCTTAGGTCAAGATCATTCCTGTATCCTAATTAATGGTGAGATAGATAAGATCCATTTTATTCACATGGCCAGCTATGTTGGATGTTCACAATGTTAAAATAATAGACTAGTGATATCTATTATTGGTATGTAGTGTAGTTAAATTTAAAAAGATTCAAACTGTTATGGTGTCACTGGGTGTAATTGACAGGTGATGACCCCAAGATAATTTGAGAACATGGCTGGGATTGGATCATCTTAGTCATAGGATCAAATGATTCTAGAAATTTAGAAGTAAATTATAACTTTATTTTAATTGCAGAGTTTTCATCTCTGCCTCATCGTATTCAGAAAATGGGTAATAAATGTGTTTAAAAGTCTGAATTCCCATATGTTGGGTTTAGTAGAACGCTCCTGTGTCAGGGGACAGGAAGTTGAATGATTAACTCCCTTAGAAGAATTCAGTTAGTCCAACCTAGGTTAAGCTACTGAAACTGCTTGAATTAACAACTCCTGTGAGATCTTGTTTCTGTCTTCCAGACATTATTTATAGAAAAAAAAACAAAAACAAATGATTTCATTTTCATTATTTAGGTGCTATATGACAATGGGTTATTTAATGCCGATACCATACTTGTCGTTGAAGTAATAAAATTATGCGCACATAAAAATGTGGTCTTGTTATTAATCCTGGTAAAACTGCATGGGGTCTTAAAGGCAAAATCATGATGAGAAGTGAAAACATGACAAAAAGCAATGACTAGCCAAGAAGAACAAAATGGTGGTGCAGTGACTACAAGATGACAAAGAGAGATGGACATAGAACAAGAGAAAAATATAATAACAAATCAGTAGTGAAAAGGAACTACATGATTGCAAAAGATAGTATGGATTTATCCAACTTTTGATAATTGTCATTTCTAAAAAATATACTTTTAAATAACTGTTCTTAATACAAATAATTTGTACACAGTTATATGATTTCAAGTAACATCCTATCTAATAATAATTTGCTAATAATTCTATTCCAATCTAATATATATCTAGTTCACGATCATTTGAAAAAGGTTGACACTTCATACTTAGCTGCCTGCCCTGTCAGAAGAGGCAGAAGAATACACCAACTGCACCTCTGCAGAGGTTTAAAATCTTCCCAATGGGACCACTTTTTGGCTGTGGGTGGTGACCCGTGATGCTCAAGGGTGGAACTCTTGTGGCTGAGCAACCATCATTCCACTTTGGCTCTTACTTAGGCTAGACAGGCAGTTGGAGAGACACATTCCAATCAATCAGCTGTCAAGTCCTAGCATCTATATGATTGTCCCGACCCTATTGCTTTGTAGTAAGCCCCAAACCTTTATTTTTGGTAATAGAGGATTGATTGATTTTAATGGCATGTCAACCTGTTTAGGGTTATTTTATGCTTAGAGGTAAATGAATCGTGTTCATTGTACATTTATATTTACGTTTGTTTATTAAGAGTTTTTTTTTTAATTATTTGAACACCATCTGATTGAATACAAATAATCTTTAGACAAATCTATTTAACCCATAGATGGGTTTCTAACAGTGGACCTGGGAGTAATGGCAATAAAAGGGTACTCCACACTCTCTAGATCTCCAAAACTGGAACGGTTTATTGTCATACCCCACACACCATTTTTTTGTTGGGGTCTTAGCCCTCCCCGGGTGATACACTGAGCATATTTGAAGCTCTGCAGACAAGGCATAGTTTTTAGAAAAGTTTTAGGCTTGATTACAGAGTTTCAATGCTGTTGACTTTGGTAATAAATAATACCTAATAATATCCGTTTTTGATTGTATACTCCACTAAAAATTTTATGCTTTTAAAAAAAATCCTGCGTATTTTTGGTTTTGAAGAAAATAAACTAATTATTTAAAAAAATGATAGGGGTATCTTTATTTGTGGGCGATACGATATCTCTGTCTATATCTATTTATAAATCAGTTTAAATACAAAATAACTTAAGTTTTGTTTTTTATCAATTTGTATTTTTACATCGTAGCACTTAAATCTATCTTGTTGTCTCTTTCCTATCTATATTAGAACAAAGATAAAGAGATAGATAATTCATTTATTTATATATCCATTCCACTTTGTGTGTCTACCTCAGTTAATTTATATCTATTTCAATCCTTTTTATCTCAAAACCCCCTTCTTATCCCATCCAACACCCCTATCAGTCAGCAGTATTATTAACCGAAGGCCATTTGACAGAAAATTATCAATTATAACCTTTTAACAATCTTTGCACAAGCACATGTGTGTGGGTGGGTGTTTGTATATATATAATATATATATATACATATATATATATATATATATATATATATATATATATATATATTATATTGAAAATAGGTATATATATATATATATATATATATATATATATTGGAAATAGGGATACATATATATATATATATATATATATATATATATATATATTGAAAATAGGTATAGGGATATATATATATATATATATATATATATATATATATATGTATATATATATATATTCATGTATATATATATTGAAAATAGGGATATATATATATATATATATATATATATATATATATATATATTGAGAATAGGGATATATATAAAATTAAAAATAGGGATATATATATATATATATATATATATATATAAAATAGGGTATATATATATATAATATATATATATATATATATATATATATATATATATATATATATATATATAGGGATATATATATATATATATATATATATGAAAATATGTATATATATATATATATATATATATATATATATATCCCTATTTTCAATCATCAAAAACTACTCAGTGACTTTCCTGATTTTGCATTCTTCTTTACTTCAAAACTGGGCAAGTTTTGTCAGAACGTGATGTTCTTTAACAGGTTCAGGATTTTCTTTTTTTTTTTTTTTTTTTTTTTTCTTAGAGAAAATCCATTTGGCAAAATAAATAACCCATTTTAAGGAAAGTTGAAAAGCAAAATAAAATTTGAAGAATTTTATCTTGCTCTTCTAATAAGTTTCATATATCAACTTTCAATTCCATTTGAAGGCTTTAGAAATCTTTCTTTTTTTTTTTTCACTTCATTTTTAATTTTTTTATTATTTTTTTTATTGTACATGTTTTCTGACTCATTATAAACAGAGGCCTCGACATGATCAACTGAAAATTTTCAAGAAAGTTTTTATCATTAAGATATTTAGGTTTACATGCACAAACATGCATTCCTTCCCAACCTACACATCTCCAATCAATATTTATATTTCTATATCTACAGCTATCTCCTTAGTAGGGTTTATCCTTCTATTTCAGCTTATTCTTGTCTATCACTGTAACTACATGAGTGTATATAGACGTATATATATATATATATATATATATATGGCTATGAATCGTGTGATTTAGAGAGGACTTGTTCATGGAGGCTGTAAGGGGTTTGAGACAAGACGGCTCAAGCACTCAATCCGGAAGCGGGCTTTATGAGTTGGCACAAGTCAGATGTCCTGGACACATCCTACATTTAGGTCAGACCATATATTTGATGTGTATGGCAGGGTTGCTTGTTAAGGGCTGGACTTCTCAGTCATATACGGTCCCATATGAGCAGAAACCAGCGGTCTCACATGTCATTTGTGTGACAGGGCATGTAAAAGCAAAGCTGGACTCTTGAGCCATATGTGTGCTCACAACGAAACTGCTTGTAGAAATGGCCTTCTTCTATATATATATATATATATATATATATATATATATATATATATATAGTCATCCACATAGTCCTGTTTTGCTGAATCATGTCTCTTCAGTGTGGCTAGACTTTGCACGCTGTGTCAATCTGGGATAGAAACTTAACTGACTTTTCATCAGACAGAGCCTCTAACCACCAGGCTATCAGCACATCCACTAACGGAAGGGAATTTTTACTGATAAATACATATATATGTAAAGACTGCTTAAAAGAGCTCTATCCATTTAAGAAGAACCTTGCTATATATATATATATATATATATATATATATATATATATATATATATATAAATATATATATATATATATGTCGCAAATTTTTTTTAATAAGTTTTTGTTCCAAATGGGAACATTACACAAGAAGAAACAATTTTTTTATAGCACAAGACATTTAGTCATATTTAGTGCTTGATGATATTAAATTTCTGGAGAAAACACCTTATTAAATTGTTAAAAAAAAGGATTTTTTTTGTATACTTCCAAAATCTTTTTTTTAAATAAAAAAGAATTGAATAGGAGATACCCTCCCCCAAGGCTACTTGGAAAAGTCATAAAACTAGTAAGTTACTGTAATTATTTGTGTATAGTAGTAAGTACAGTTGGTGGAGTGGCCTATTGTCAGTATCAGCCAGACAGCAAGGGAGTCTATGTTAGTTTATTAGGGGCCATACCAACAGGGCACTATTTGAACTAATTCATACATCTATGTTTATATTTGTGCACATCTGAATATGTATTTATTATATAAATCTATATACATGCTGTTATGGAAGAAAATAAGATATAAAGAACAATTTGCTGCATTGTTCATATCTTTATCATATATATATATATATATATATATATATATATTATTGTTTATATTTTTG
>CM042162.1:55209111-55219111 GCA_023376005.1 Doryteuthis pealeii
AGATCTGTTTTAAGATTAGTTTTGTTTGATAAAACCATGTGCAAAAAAAATATTCTTTTAAGAAACAACTACAAAAAAATGTAAATATGAACTTACAAGGAATGCAATTCCCTAACCTCTAGGCCTAAAATAACCCTAGACAGTCTGAATTTTTCAAAGTTCCATGAAGGCTCCCAATTACAACATGAAGGCTCTCGAGTTTGACCAGAAGGTTCCTGATTTCTACAAGAAACACCTAAGAAGGCCGGAGGGCACATCGACTAAAACATTGCGTATATAACAATAAAGATGAGGATAGTCCAAAAAATACAGATAATACAAAACCTAGATGGGTTAACATACCAAAATCAATCAATCAATCGATCGATCACCATCTTACAATAACCCAGATTTTCTGTAGGTTTGTATTAGTCACTTAGACTCTGCCATTTGTAAGGAAACATTTCCAACCATTTCTGCAAAGTTTTCCAGTCTGTTGTGGAATTTTAAAGTCCTGACAATTCTTCCTTATGGATTCATACATGGACATGCTCCAATTGCTTCTTGGATACTCAGTCTCTCAAGACTTTTACCATTGAATAAAAATCCTGCTGTTTGAAATTTCTAGTAAAAAATCATAATCTTTTACAAAGCTTTGCTTAGTTTGACACTAGGCCAGAAGTACATAACACCCACTGAGAATTGAACTAATTGGTCTTCTTAACCCTTTTAGTGAGGATTGAATTCAGTTCTCAGTAGCAATTGATCTGTGAGACTAGCTTGTTAATTATTACCCCCAAACAGCAAGGGGCCCTTTCTTGTATCAATTGAAGATGGATTGTCTATGTAATGATTTCCTAAAATGCTGTTTCCCAACAGTAATATAATTTATGTGTATTAAATCAAGTACACAAAGATCCTTCTAAACAGCTATAGTTTTTGGTGTCTTAATTGACAATAGCACACCTGTTGCTATAAAAAGCCTTAATAATAAACTGCTTCTCTACAAAATCATGTAACATGAGTGTCAATATCTTAGTTTATTCAAAATAAAAGTTTACTTTGCAGTGTGTATATGTGTTGTGTGTGTGTGTGTGTGTATGTGTGTGTGTGTGTAATAGGGTAGGTTGGTTTTCCCTTTTTTAAAATATCAAATTCTCTCAAATAGTGTGTGGATATAATAAGTAAGTCGTCGTCGTCAGGGCAGCCTAAAGTCGGTATCAGCCAGTCAGCGAGGGAGTCATCAGCTCCTTACTTTACCGCACAGATCCCTGTGCTACTCATACGCTGAGTTGGCGAGGACCGGTATCGAACTAGGAACCTTGTGGTTTCTAGCCGAACGCTCTACCGACTGAGCTAACCCGGCCCCATAAATAAGTACTGATACTAAAAACGGATGTCTTACTTGCACCATTGTTTGAGGAAATAGCATCAAAGATCGTCTGCTAAAATGCACCAAAATCCTTGTTTTCACAACATTTAGCCTAGAAATTGGCTAAAAAATTCAGCAGTTTCAATATTTAAAAAAAAAAACTTGTCATTTTATACAAAATGAATAAAATATTATAACTAGAATTCAAATTGAAAATATGTCACCCATTACCACTGACAATAATTAAGCTGTAACTGTGATAACATTTTAAAAGATTGAAATCTATTTCCTCAAACGAAGGCAAAGTTTTGAAGAAATATATTTTGTGAGTTATTTTTTATGTTAATTTCCAATTTTCACCACAATGGATACATTACAGTTCCAAACTCGACCTACCCTATCATGCCACATACACACACACTCACATATATACAAGTGTATATTACATAAAATATATATATATATATTTATATATACAAGTGTATATATACATAAATACATATATATATATATATTATATATATTTATATATTTGTGCAAGTGTGTAGCATTGGAACCTATGGGATGCAGCATGGTGAAGCAAAGTGGATATATCCAAAAGTGGGTCAACAGCACATTTCACCTGATTCTGGACAGAGGAACCTCATCGGTCAATGGCCAATACCAAATAGTTCAGTCAGGAAACTACTGCTACTCATCTATAAGGGTGGTGTCTATTGATGAAAAAATACTCATTGAAACATTACCATGACTCCTATTTCTTACCGTATATATATATATATGTATGTATGTATGTATGTATTTGTGTGTATGTGTGTGTAAAGTGTAATAGATTCTTATTTATGTATAGAATTATGTTTGTATTAATGCATCTATTCAAATATGTATCTTGAACACAGCTTTTATTTATTTATATTTACTTATTCTTATTCATTTTTTAACTTCTTACAAAAAGAGTCAATATGGATCCCAGATTGATTTTCCCCTCCTTCCCATTATCCTCCTTCTCCCCCTCCCTCCCCACTCCTCTCTCAATTTAACCAATCAATGACAGGTCTCTCTTCCCTCTCTCCTCCCACCCCTGCCACTATTCTTAAATTCTACTTTCAGCATTTTATCTCTTCCACCTTTTACCTTAAAGAAGAAAAAGAAAAAGAAGCTTTAAGTTTTGTGTTGTAGAAAAAGGTTTGTAGAATTATTGTAGTATCAGATGACATTATTTTGTCCTGCTGATAAACAAGGAAGTAATGAAGCATTCAAGCTGAGAGAGAGAGAGAAAGATGCCAAGGTTCACGTGAAGGAACCTCCTTGCTTATTTGCCAGTTAAACAACAGAGAAAAATTGACAAAAAAAAAAGAGAAATTATCGACATTCCCTTTCATCTTTAAACAGCAAGTCAGATATTATCCAGCTATCTATATATTATATAAAATTCTCATTATGTTTATATAGATAGATATGTATATGTTTCCAACTATATATATTTACCCAACCCCTCAGCCACAAGCAGAATGTGACACAATGTCAATTTTTTAAGTGAAGTAAAGCTGGTTTCAATATAGTTTTCCTTCTGGTTGGATGAATCAGATTTATGAACCTATGAACCCATGAACTAAATACTTTTTGAACGACATATTTTGGCAAAACACTGGATTGTGAAAGTGCAACACCTTCTATACTAACCAGATCATGTTCCATCCGACTTTTTTTTGTTTTTTACTAAACTGAAAATTCATTCCATAATAGAAATCCAATTATTCTCCCTCCAGCTATGGATAAATAGTAAGGCAGACTGGGCTCTTTAACCTTGGTATTGCTACTGGTCTAAGAGAAGGAAAACTAAATTTAAACCTGTTGTAATAAGTAAAGTCGGCACAGTGGCTTATTTTGGTATCAGTCGGACAACCAAGGAGTCTATCCCCTTTTTGCTAGTACTAGACCAGGGAGATTGTTTATGCATCTGAGGTAGAGTGCCACACCTACTCAGCTTCTCAATTTACCACACAGATCCAAGCTGTACTAAAAGTGACCTTGTGTTGCATTCTGCTTTTGCAGAGAGGTTTGGTAGATACATACCTTGGGGAAAGGTATGAATCCAATTGATCTCTACATAGCCATGGCTGGATTGTATGGCAACTGGTCACACACACACACACACACACACACATATATATATATATATATATATATATATATAGAGAGAGAGAGAGAGAGAGAGATATTCACTTAGTTTAATCAGTTAGGAGGGTTTATTGTAGGTAAGTGTGTAAACCTTCATAACTGAATAAACCAACTACCACCAAAATATTTCAATAAATGCTACCAAACAAATAAAACTCGCACCATAAAACAAACAAACACTAGAAGCAATATTCC
This sequence comes from Doryteuthis pealeii, assembly GCA_023376005.1. Classification (NCBI taxonomy): domain Eukaryota; kingdom Metazoa; phylum Mollusca; class Cephalopoda; order Myopsida; family Loliginidae; genus Doryteuthis; species Doryteuthis pealeii. The sequence continues at coordinate 55,212,839 of CM042162.1, forward strand.
CATGAGTACGACCAGCGACATGGGTGAAAGTGCTTGAGTAAAAATACGGGAGACCTTTTCTACCATCTGGACCTCGATATACGAAAAACAAGAAGACTTGTACGTCTACACTAGGAAAAGGAAAACTCTGAAAAACTATTAATAATAGTAGTTAGCTGTCCATCATATCCAATGATGACACCATGCAAATCTGTTTTCTCCATTTGATTCGATCTCTGGTTGTGTCTTGCCAACATCGTATGGGGATTTTCAAGTCGTCCAGGTTTCTCTTGATTTTCACTCAGAATGGCAATGTTGATATTGTTTTTTGGAGATCTTTGGATATTATGGCGCTCCTTCTTTCAGGGTGGGTTTGTTGAGCATTGTCCAGATATTCCACGATGCAAATTTGAGATTTTTGTAAGTTTGGACCTTTTTATCCTGGTCGACATCTTGCCAGTAACAGTATTTATTTTTGTTGAAGTAAATATTTGGCAGTGAAAAACTAGTTGCTTAAAAACTGACATTGCGTCACATCCCACTTGTGGTGGAAGGATTGGATGAATGCAACCTTTATATGCTTTTAAATAAGCAGTACTAAAAACATTTAGATATCATGTCTCTGATGGTGATGTGAATAGCCACCAAAATATCAATCAAATTAGTTATACTTTGGTGTTTATTAATCAAATATTGATTATGAAAAAGTATGTTTTTGGGGTTGCTTTTATTCACTTAAAATATGTATGTTTAACTTTTGCATACATATATGCCAATTGTATTTAGACATGCAGCTACAGAAAGGCTGCCCTACAGACATGAAATTTAAATTATAATATCAATAATGCATATAATAACAGAAGAGGTGGAAGTTGTTTGAATCAGAAATTTTAATTATTTCTTGAATAGAAATAATAATAATAATAATAATAATAATAATAATAATAATAAGAGAATAAGAATAGAATTTGTTTCACACAACACCATGCAACCCATATACAACATGCAATATTATTTTTTTATTTTTAAATTTGATTCATTTAAATTATTACTAATTAATAATGATATTCACAACTTTGAAATCTCAGTGAATGTCTTTGCATGCAAACGAAAATCTTTCTTTTTCTATTCATTGACAATTCAGAGAATTTCATTTTTGGATAGGCAAAGGGTTAAGCTATAACAATTTCAAAAGAATTGCAGTTTTTTTTCTTAATGAAAGACTCGTTATTTCTACAAGAAAATATTGAATTCCAAGAAAAAGAAAAACACTTTTTCTTCTCTCAGACAATTTAAACACAAAGAGCAGCAACAGTGGAATTCCAAACATGGTTCTTTTTTGAGTGCAATCAGGATCTCAATAACAGCACAAGTGAAGAAGAGATCATTTTCTTCAGTCATCACTCACAATAGACATAGCAGCCAATAAAATAATTAAAAAAAAAGAATAGATTGCTTAATTTCAGTTGCATTCATCCTCTGTTTGCCCTGTAGAGGGGTAAAAACCTCCCATGCAAAAATGGGTGACAAGGGTATGACACTAAATCGCATCTGGTGGTGAGGCTCCAGTTCTGGCGATTTTGGGAGGGTGGAGTAATCTTTCATGGCTATTAGGCATCTCATCATCTCATCAAGCTATTTTTTCAGATCCATTACTACTGAATTTAATTCTTATTGGATACCCCATACTTGCTATCCTGTATCACATCCTACCTGTGATGAATAGGTTGGGTACAATAAAGCATATAATCATAGTGTAATATTTCTTTAATTTTTTTTTTTTTGATATAAATGACTGCCCTGATGAAGGTTTGCTAAACAAACTGAAATGTTAAAACGTTGGCTTCTACATTAAAATATCATCCACACCTTGTTGTTTTTTCAATTTTTCATATATTTATATAACATCAGATTCATTTACATTTTTCCTGATATATGTTTGTACACATAAATCAAACCAAAATTTCAGATTTTTTCTATTATATATCAATCTAAGATGAACAATACATGTCATGTACTGTTGGAGAAGCAGGGACAAACTTATAAGCAACATTATCTTATGGACTTCTACACACGGAAAAACTTACATCTATTCTATGTGGATATTGGATGCTCTCTAGATAATCTACCAGGATTGATGGCTAATAGGGACAGATGATGAGATAGAATCAAGGGAATCTATGCTATCAGCACAACTTGATGATGATGATGATGATGATGATATTACTGTAAGACAGCATCATTAACATAACAGTCATCATTGTAGGAGGCTGTTTGCATTTCATTTCATGCCAAATCCCCTGGAAAAGGCAGGAATTCATATGTTCTCCTTCCAGCTATGGGTAATTAGTAAGACAGACTGGGTTCTCTAGCATTGGTTAAGAAACCAGTTTAGTAGAAGAAAAACTCTAAATTCAAACGAGCTATATCTCTGTTTAAAATTGCACCTCACATGGAGTAATGGTTAGCAAGCTTGATTTGCAAATAATTGTTAGTGAGTTTGTTTCTCACTGGGAGACCCATACTTCTGGCCTTGTGCCACAATTAAGCTAAGCTTAGTAAATAAATATAACTTTGCTTAAAAATTGACCCTGTGACACGTCCTGTCTGTTGTAGAGGGGTTTGGATAAATACAAACCCATAAAAAATAGCACACTGTAGCAAGATTTTTGTAAAGGTAATAGTATTAAGATGCTCTATTTAAAGAATAAAGCAATTTCCTATCCAATTTGAAAATTACAGTCCATGACACTATTTTTTTAGCCCAGTGCTTTGATTTTATAGGGAGACAAATATAACTTTGACGAGTGGAAAAAGAGAAAAATATTACTATTATCTGCATTATTCGGATTATTGTCCTCATCTTCATTGTTATCTGTACAACACTTTAGCCAATATGGCCTCCGGCCTTCTTCAGGTATTTCTTGTTGGACTTGGGAAACTACTTTTCGGACTTGGGAACCTTCTTGTCATAATCAGGAACCTTCTTGTCATAATCGGGAACCATCACGGAACTTTGAACCTAACCCTTTATTCAGTCCACAGGAGTATCCTGTTCTCATTCCGCTAACCATAGCTGGGGTAGAGGCGTTAAGCTGTGTTAATTATTATTCTATGTTACTGCTGCCCTTGATCAGGATTGAACCTGCAATCTAGAGATAACTGTCACTTAACCTAACTCCTTTATCCACTAGGCCATGTGTCCAATATCGGCTGAAACGTTGTACAGATAACAATGAAGATGAGGACAATAGTCCGAATAACGCAGATAATAGTAATCATCAAGCCTCATCTAAAAAAAAAAAAAAAATTCAAGAAAGAGAAAAATATATTTTTATGTGGAAAAGAAAGATTTCAACACGTTCTATTAAAAAATATAATGGGTTTAAACTAGCAGTAAAAACTTACTGGGTAAAACTCAAAATAGACTTCTATGGTGTCATGGACTGTTAATAAAAGTAGTAATAGATGTCTTTATTCATGTTCACCTTGATAATTATTATTTATGGAGGGAGATAACTGTTAAATACTAATTATAGAGTACTTTGACATGTATATTTCTGTATATATTTTAATAGTAATCGCAATAAGTTCTGTATGACATGACTTAATATCATGTAATGTCTGTTGAAAGTGGCCTTTAAACTATTTCATATGTAAAGATTGTCATTATTGATCTTGGATATAACAGCTGTTACTTGAATTACTAAAACTTTGAATATTTAGTAGATTCATTTCATTTATTTTCTCTCTTTCTATCAATTGACATTCAGATGAAAAAAGGGGAGAGAAAGAATGTTTAGTTGTGCTCTCAAAAATCTTTTCTTTCAGATTTGCTGTATGTAAATTTAAAAAAAAAAATTGAAATAGATCACTAAGTAGGTCTGAGCCTATTCTATTAGTGGCTAGGTTTGAATTCAGAGTTTTTATTTTCCTAGACTGGTTGCCTAACCAAGGTTAAAGCACCCAGTCTGCCTTACTATTTACTCATAGCTGGAGGGAGAATAGTTGGATTCATACTGAACTGTGGCTTCGTCCAGGAATTAAACTCGGGTCAACAAGTCCATTTCCTATGACTTTAACCAGTACACCACCACACTTCCTTGGGGTGTAGTGTGTACAGACTGCAAAGCGTGTGCATGAATAATGTGATTGACACCTTCCTACCCCTGGTGAACCTTGTGACAATTTTCCAACCCCTGGAGAACCCGGTTCTTGACAACAACAGGTCAACCATAAGATCTTTTGCAGTCGGTGCAAGAAACGTGGATTTTCAAAAGAGCCAGTTAGTTAGTTTGGTTTCTTTGTTTTAATGGCATATCAACTTCATGAGTTATTTAAAACCATCCTTGGAGAAGAACAGTAGTGGTACTGTTTAACCCATAGATGGGGGATGAGTGTTCAAACTTGCATGCTATGATGTCACAGTCCAGCACATTAGCTACCATGCCATGGAGACCCCCCCCCCCCAGTCAGTAACCAGCAGGGAATAAGTAGGGAGCTTAAATTTCAGAGATAGTCAAATCATCTCCCCACTTGGGGAGGGGGGGCTATGATTTATGGAAGAATATGATCTTTCCTACATCGAATTAAAAGAATGCCAATTAATGTTTCCCTGTTTTTGTGACTGGGCTGGGCTGGGCTGGGCTGGTTTGGGTAGAGAGGCTGAAACAAAATAATAAAGTGAGTGGTATTTTTTTGTGACCACATGTCTACTTTTTCCTGATGGGAACTTGTTGTCATCTCTTCATCTTTTCTTTGTCTTTGGTGGCTTTTATTGAAAGCCAGAAATATGACACATACGCAAATGTTTTACAAAGGAAATCAAAATTTTAGATTGAATGGCACATGTCAAGTGACATCATTTTGTTAATTATTATCCTTATTGAATCCAATACAAAAATAGATTGTGTTCAACAAGAATTTTATAAAAGGTGAAAGTTGTACCAAAACATATTGATAACTATTTTAATTGAAGCATGGATTAATGGATGGGTCTCATGACCTTTTATATCATTGGAGTGTCATAACAAATATTTTCTTCTTGGTATCTTTCAGGGCAATGGTGGCTACTTGACAGTGCTCACCTCCTCTTCAAATAACACATGGCAGATCTTACTGAGTTACATTGTACCAGCAACAGCAATAAATGATACTTGAACTGACATATAAGATGTTTAACAAAAGAGTATAAATCAAGAAGTATTTATGAAGTATTAATAAAAAATGTCAAAATTATGTGTTTGGTGTTAAGTTTCTGACCGCCATCCTTGGCCAGTTAAAAAGGACTTAAAGTAAGTAAGTCCTGAACTATAGAATCCTTTGGTAAGTGAATAAGCTAAGACTAGAACAGCCAGTATAAATAATAATATCAGCAGCAGAGCACTACCAGTGATTGGATAAGAATATTGTCACATGACTATCGCCCAGTCTATAAATAAGAGTGGGCATCTAGCACTCACCTTATATCATAGAAAAGTCAACATTTGGTACAACAGCAAATCTCTCCAAAGAACTGGAAATTAAAAAGAAAAAAGAAAAGCAATTGCATAAAATAAGTCAAATATTTAATTTAAAAAACAGGCATGAAAAAAGTGGTCCATCTACCTATACATATATAAAGGGCAGTTGTGTGAATCTGTATGTCCTGAGGAAACTTCGAAAATAAAACAATTGACAACAAAGTAAATATATATATACACATTAAATATCACCAGGGCTTGGTTTTTGAGCAAAAATAATGAAGATTTGAATTATATTTGGGAAGATATTTAAAAAATTCACATATGAAAAGTAATTGAAGGGAAAGTCATTTGCATGTTATTTTGATTATTTTTTTTTGTATGTTTTTTTTTTTTCACTTTGAAATACAATATTGATTGATTGAATTAATTGCATCATTTATACCTTATTTAAAAAAAAAAATATAAATCATTGAATGGAAATTTCTTACTATATTGTTATATATTTCTGTGGGGATTTTTATGGGGCAATCAGCGAGGATCTCACTTGCGATAAGTAATAATGGATCTGTGAGACTAACTTTTTAAAAATCCCCCCTCTACCCAGACAACACTGGGTAGCCACTTCTAGTCTTTTATAAAATCTTAACTTATTGTTACTGTGGTTAACAGGAATAACTAATATTTCTTCTTGAAACCAAAATAATCTATATTAATAATTAGGAAGAGTTTGTTTGTCTGTTCTCTAAAAATGTCTTAACAGTTTGATTTAAAACTACAAAATTTGGTATGTATACTTAATAGACTTAAAGAAAGGTTTTAACATAAATTG